>OX155974.1:10142050-10824050 GCA_944548615.1 Micropterix aruncella | reverse complement strand
GGTTTTTCAAAATTCCGCCCCTAAAGGGGTAATACGGGGGGTTTAAAGTTTGTATAGATAAACTATTTTAGATGGACTTTTTATTTCGAAAGTTTGTAAGATTACTCTAATAAATAAATAAGGAAACAAGTGTTTCATATTTTTTTTAAATTCAGCCCCTAAAGGGGTGAAAAAGGGTTTCGATTTTTTTATGAAGAAACGATGTAGATGTACTTTTTAATTCGAAACTTTGTAAGATTACTCTAATAAACAAATAAGAAAACAGGTGTTTCATGTTTTTCAAAATTCAACCCCTAAAGGGATGAAACAGGGTTTCGATTTTTTTTTATGAAGAAACGATGTACATGTACTTTTTAATTCGAAACTTTGTAAGATTACTCTAATAAACAAATAAGAAAACAGGTGTTTCATGATTTTCAAAATTCAACCCCTAAAGGGGTGAAACGGGGTTTCAAAATTTGTATGAATGAACAATATTATATGTGCTTTTTATTTCGAAACTTTGTAAGATTACTCTAATAAATAAATAAGGAAACACGTGTATCATATTTTTTCAAAATTCAGCCCCTAAAGGGGGGAAAAGGGTTTCGATTTTTTTATGGAGAAACGATATAGATGTACTTTTTAATTCGAAACATTGTAAGATTACTCTAATAAACAAATAATAAAATAGATGTTTCATGTTTTTTCAAAGTTCAACTCCTAAAGGGGTGAAACGGGGTTTCAAAATTTGTATGAATGAACAATATTAGACGTGGTTTTAATTTCGAATTCCTGTAGGAGTACTCTAAAAAAAAAAAACAAAATGCGTTTTTCGTGGTTTTTCCACAATTCAACCTCTAAAGGGGTGGAAAGGGGTTATAAAATTATTATGAAGAAACGTTATTGATGGTCTTTTTAATTCGAAACTTTGTAAGGTTACTCTATTAAACAAATAAGAAAATAGGTGTTTAATTTTTTTTTATTCTACCCCTAAAGGGGTGAAACAGGGTTCCACACTTTGTATGAATAAACAACATCAGATGTGCTTTTTATTTCGAAAATTCGAAGGATTACTCTAATAAAAAAGTAAGAAAATACGTCTTTCGTGGTTTTTCAAAATTCAACCCCTAAACTTATACAATTTGTATGGAGAAACGATACAGATAGACTTTTTAAATCAAAACTTTGTAATATTACTCTCATAATCAAATAAACAAATGGGTATTTCATGGTTTTTCAAAATTTCGCCCTTAGAGGGATAAAACGGGGTTTTAAAGTTTGTATGGATAAACGATTTTAGATGGACTTTTTATTTCGAAACTTTGTAAGGTCACTCTAATAAATAAATAAGGAAACACGTGTTTCATATTTTTTCAAAATTCCACAACTAAAGGGGTGAAAAGGGGTTTCGAAATTTGTATGGAAAACGATATAGATATACTTTTTAATTCGAAACTTTGTAAGATTACTCGAATAAACAAATAAGCAAATATGTCTTTTGGGTTTTTTCAAGATTCAACCCCTAAAGGGGTAAAACGGGGTTTCAAAACCAAACGGGGATTACTTTAAAAACCATCTAAGCAAATATGTGTTTCGTATTTTTTGAAATTTCACCCCTAAAGGCATAAAAAGGGGTGTTTGTATGGAGAAACGATATTAGATGGACTTTTTATTTTGAAACTTTGTAGGATAATATAAAATCGAAGACTATCGCGGTTGTTTGACATTATAAATAGGATAGAAAACGAATTTACCGCGTGAAATTTGTAGGACCCGACGTTTCGGTGACGTTGCAGCCGCCGTTGTCTAGGGTAGACTAAAGAGTTGTCAGTCCGTTGTTTTGCGGGTAGGCCGCAAACCGCTGCCGCCACTGCGTAGGTTATAACGGTGGTGGGGGGCCGGGCTCGGAGCGCGGGAATTTTTAAAATCCGTCTTGCACACAACACTCACTGTATCCTGTTTTACGTCTTTGCGTTCGGCGTTCGGCGGCGGGAACATTTTAAGAAGAGGGTTCCACGTAGAAGAGAGTTTGTAGCCGTCATCTCTATTGAAGTTCGGAGTTCTTCTTATTTCAATGGCTTCCCGGATCATGCCCGCGCTCCGAGCCCGGCCCCCCACCACCGTTATAACCTACGCAGTGGCGGCAGCGGTTTGCGGCCTACCCGCAAAACAACGGACTGACAGCTCTTTAGTCTACCCTAGACAACGGCGGCTGCAACGTCACCGAAACGTCGGGTCCTACAAATTTCACGCGGTAAATTCGTTTTCTATCCTATTTATAATTTGTAGGATAACTCTAATAAACAAATAATTAAATACGTCCTTCGCGTTTTTTCACAATCCAACCCCTAAAGGCGTGAAAAGGGGTTTAAAATTTGTATGGAGAAACGATATTAGATGGAAATTGTATACTCTTGTATACTTTTTGGCCCGAAGCACTCGCCTGGGAAGGTCGTCGTTTCAGCGCGGCGGTCGGTTTTTGCCTCGCGGCGATTACCGGCCGCCGGAGCTCATTTCACGACTTCGAAGTGGCCTACCTACATCTACGAATAAAATATAAAAGTCAAAGTCATCTTTAGAAATTATAACTAGAATCAAGTGCGGCGCAGGCAAAGCATTCCAGCGTGATCTTCACATCCTATTTGGGGCAAGTAGATTATATTCTCATTTTCGGTTTTTTTTAAAGTAAAATTCAATTTCTTTTATTCTAACTTGCAATACCACGATCGTGCAATACTTTTAGTCCTTCAGACCCATCTTGCGCGACATATACGTGCTAACCCGTTTTCTGAATATAGGAATCCGTAGTTTCGAATATAGGATCAACGATAGACACCGCCAATAAATCTAAAATCATTTCGGCGATCTCTACTTAAAATGTAGGCTGTAAAAATATATAAATATAATTAAAATCCACGTTAGACAATCTTGGGATTAAAACGTGGCGAAGTCAGAGTGGCATTGAGTTCTTCCCGAGGCAATTAAAAAATCAGATAAATTAATAAAATAGCTTATGAAGTAAAATACCAAATTATAGATAAATATAAATGCAAGTCATCGTCAGGAAATACGTAATATTTCCAAATTTAAATATCAGGGAAAATGATAGAGCAAAAGACTACCGTCGTTTACGATAGTTGAAAGTGCAGCGTACCCGACACTAAAATTGCCAAATCATTGTAGGGCAAAAAAATAGGAAAAACCAGTTACGAATAATGCTCATCGAAACACGGGTAAAATGTAATAATTGTAACGTACGCTCGTAAAATCTCGCAAGGCCTTCGACGATCGACGGATTAAAATTAAGTTTCATAAATAATATAAATATTCAATATCACACATATAGTTTCGGGAAATGTCTTCGCAACAGGTTATAGAAAAATAAATAGTAAATTTGGGTCGGAAAAGTATCTTTTATTTTACTCATAATCATCTCAATATCAGAATAATTTCATTTTAATATCATCATATATCATATATTTCATTTTCATTTTTTTATATAAATAAAATAGAACAAAAAAACCATAAAGGGAAAGGATTGGTTGAGATACATTTATAAAATATTAAAATCAGTTTCCATTATTATTTGGGAAAATTCATTAAATTCAGAATTCTTTACCAAGAAAAATAAAGCACACTTATTTATGTTACAAGTTAATTTTGCGCATATTCCAGCAAGACTTAATTTAAATTAACCGAATCCGCCGTCGCGTCCGCGCCATCTAGCGGCGAAACGCGGGCATTAGTAGCACAATGCAGGTTGAGCAAAATGATGTCAATCTTTGCTAAGTAACTCGCCGCGCCACCGCTAGAGGGCGTTCGAACGAGAATAATAATATAGTATTTAGTAAGGAAAATGGTTCAAGTAATTTAGCAATTCAATATCCATAAAAGGCCGTTCATCCCATAGGGATGCTCATCTTACCGTAGACTGGGTCACTAAGGGATTCTAAATACCCCCGTGCCTGAGATGGACTGAGCGAACCGACGCAAATCCCGACGCAGCCTACATACCCCTGCCCCAGAAGAATTCTAAACGGTGGAAGGACTCTGGCACTTGTTCATAGATCCGAAATAAATCTTCTTCTTCTTCCGGGCTGGCGCCCACTATATAAACAAATCTTTCCATATCGTCCGGAAGTATATTGGTAAAATAATAATATTGTAATCTATAAAATTAACTGATATATTAAAAATTATTCGGGTCTCATGACAAATTGGCAAACATTTCATGACAAACATTTAGGCAAATACGTATTTAGTATTTTTTTTATTCAACCCCTAATGTGGCGAAAAGGGGTTTAAATGATAATAAACAAATAAGCAAATGCATGTTTCATATTTTTCTAAAATCTACCACTTAGGGGGTGAGAAGGGGTAAATAACCCTAAAAATCAAAATAGAAGTCGCGCGCGACGGTTCCCGGACGTGAGAAGGTGCTAGAACCTCATTATAAATTCATCATTTGTCTCGATAACATGCGTAGCGCAAGCACCGCGATCGTCACATCTTCACGCCTTAATTACTTAGTTGATCATCATGAAGTACATATTGACAGGAGTACCTACAGAGAAGGACGTTAGATACCTTTATATATTACACGCAAAAACTTACCACTTGACTGGGAAAAAGGGATATATCTTAACCCAAATTTAACGCGTGCGAAGCCGCGGGCAACAGCTAGTCTCATATATAAAGAGAGAAGTTCCGATTCATTCATTCATTGACTGACTCATCAACGCCCAGCCCAAACTCTTAGACCTAGAAAGCTGAAATTTTTAACATAGGTTCCTTTTAGGACGCAAACGCTCACTAAGGGCGGATTTTTCGAAATTCAACCCCTAAAGGGGTGAAAAGGGGTTTCACAGTTTCTATGGAAAACCTATATAGATGTACTTTTTAATTCGAAACTTTGAAAGACTACTCTAATAAACAAATAAGGAAATAGGTGTTTCATGTTTTTTCAAAATTCTACCCATAAAGGGGAAAAAAGGGGGTTTAAAATTAGTATGGACAAACGATTTTAGATGGACTTTTTATTTCGAAAGTTTGTAAGATTACTCTAATAAATAAATAAGGAAACACGTGTTTCATATTTTTTCAAAATTCAACCCCTAAAGGGGTGAAAAGGGGTTTCGAAATTTTTATAGAGAGACGATATAGTTGTACTTTTTAATTTGAAACTTTATAAGATTACTCCAATAAACAAATAAGAAAATAGGTGTTTCATGTTTTTTCAAAATTCAACCCCTAAAGGGGTGAAACTGAGTTTCAAAATTTCTATGAATGAACAATATTAGATGTGCTTTTTATTTAGAATTCCTGTAGGATTACTATAATAAAAAATAACAAAATGCTTCATTCGTGGTTTTTCCAAAACCCAACCCCTAAAGGGGTGGAAAGGGGTTATAAAATTTGTATGGAGAAACGATATAGATGGTCTTTTTAAAGAAATAAGAAAATAGATGTTTCATTTTTTTTTTAATTCTACCCCTAAAGGGGTGAAACAGGGTTCCAAACTTTGTATGAACAATATTAGATGTGCTTTTTATTTCGAAACGTCGAAGGATTACTCTAATAAAAAGGTAAGAAAATACGTATTTCGTCGTTATTGAAAATTCAACCCCTAAGGGGTGAAAAGGGGTTTTACAATTTGTATGGAGAACCGATATAGATGAACTTTTTAATCAAAACTTTGTAAGATTACTCTTATAAACAAATAAATAAATACGTGTTTTATGGTTTTTCAAAATTCCGCCCCTAATGGGGTAAAACGGGGTTTTAAAGTTTGTATGGATAAACAATTTTAAATGGACTTTTTATTTTGAAACTCTGTAAGATTACTCTAATAAATAAATAAGGAAACGCGTGTTTCATATTTTTTCAAAATTCAACCCCTAAAGGGGTGAAAATGGGTTTCGAATTTTTTTTGGAGATACGATATAGATGTACTTTTTAATTCGAAACTTTATAAGATTACTCTAATAAATAAATAAGAAAATAGGTCTTTCATGTTTTTTCAAAATTCAAACCCTAAAGGGGTGAAACGGAGTTTAAAAATTTCTATGAATGAACAATATTAGATGTGCTTTTTATTTCGAATTCCTGTAGGATTACTATAATAAAAAAAATAGCAAAATGCTTCATTCGTGGTTTTTCCAAAACTCAACCCCTAAAGGAGTGGAAAGTGGTTATAAAATATGTATGGAGAAACGATATAGATGGTCTTTTTAATTCGAAACTTTTTAAGATTACTCTATTAACCAAATATGAAAATACGTGTTCATATTTTTTTTAATTCTACCCCTAAAGGGGTGAAACAGGGTTCCAAACTTTGTATAAATAAACAATATTAGATGAGCTTTTTATTTCGATACTTCGAAGGATTACTCTAATAAAAAGGTAAGAAAATACGTCTTTCGTGGTTATTCAAAATTCAACCCCTAAAGGGGTGAAAAGGGGTTATACATTTTGTATGGAGAAACGATATAGATGAACTTTTTAATTCAAAACTTTGTAAGATTACTCTTATAAACAAATAAACAAATATGTGTTTTATGGTTTTTCAAAATTCCGCCCCTAAAGGGGTAAAACGGGGTTTTAACGTTTGTATGGATGAACGATTTTAGATGGAGTTTTTATTTCGAATTCCTGTAGGATTACTCTAATAAAAAATAACAAACTGCTTCTTTCGTGGTATTTCCAAAATTCAACCCCTAAAGGGGTGAAACAGGGTTCAAAACTTTGTTTGAATAAACAATATTAGATGTGCTTTTTATTTCGAAACTTTGAAGGATTACTCTAATAAAAAAATAAGAAAAAACGTTCTTCGTGGTTTTTTAAAATTCAACCCCTAAATGAGTGAAAAGGGGTTATACAATTTGTATGGAGAAATGATATAGATGAACTTTTAATTTCGAAACTTTGTTAGAATAAATTCTACTAAATTTAAGGGGGAAAACAAACTCTAATAAATTTAAGGGGGAAACAAGTGTTTCATGTTTTATCAATATTCAAGACCTAAAGGGGTGAAACAGTGTATATATATATTTTTTTTGGATAAACGATATTAGATTAACTTTTTAATTCGAAACTTTTTAAGTTTTTTTCTAATAAACTAATAATCAAATAGGTATTTTATGTGTTTTAAAAATTCAACCCCTAAAGGGGTGTTTCGAAATTTGTTTGGATAAACGACATTAAATGGACTTTTTAATTCAAAACTTTGTACGATTTTGAAACTTTGTAAGATTACTCTAATAAACAAATAAGCAAATAGGTCTTTCGTATTTTTTTAAAATTCAACCCCTAAAGGGGTGGAAAGGGGTTTCAAAGTTTGTATGGAAAAACTATATTAGATGAACTTCGTATTTTTTTGAAATTTCACCCCTAAATGCGTAAAAAGGGGTTTTAAAGTTCTTATGGAGAAACGATATTAGATGGACTTTTTATTTTGAAACTTTGTAGGATTACTCTAATAAACAAATAATCAAATAGGGCAGAGCGGGGTCACTTGATCATAATTTTGGTCAGAGCAGTATAGCTCCTAATTAATGGAGAGATACGATACGATATCTTTTAAAACAGTTCAGTTGTTTATGTGACCACGTAACACCATCAAAAAACTGTACCAAAGACGTTGTTTACAAAACTTATTTAACTTAAATGTCACAAACGTCTAATGGCTCAGTTGACCCCCTATGTGGGGTCAACTGAGCCACTGTAATGATCTGAAAATCATCACATGATCGCTTAGCAGCTCTAAGCTAACCGAAAATAGATTAATCGAATTTAAAATTAAATTGTACTTGAAAAAGATCATAGTGACATCTAGCGATTTAATTAGGAACTAAAAACTGACAGATGAAAGAAGGGCCGTTGCTAAACTATAGAGCGCAGTGCCAGAGTCACATAAATAAAAGGGTTTGAGTAGTTTTTGAGAGTTAAGGACATTATTAGGGGTTTAAATATAGACAATCAGGAATATTTGGCAAGAAATTAGCATATTTTGAGATTTTTACGAAAAATCGACGTAAATATCAATAATTGACAAATAGACAATAGAAGCATGTTTATGGTCTTAAAAAAGTCGACCGATTGGTTTTTCAAAGAAATATAAAAAGGGGTTCATTAAATAGTAGGAATTATGGGAGAATTAATAGCAATATTGATAAAGTCATTTGAAGAACATTTAATTTATTATTAAGAGAAATTGGAAAACATAATCGACATCGATGGAAGAAAGCCGAATCGATGATGTCCAAAGAATTTTTCACCAAATAATTGCCAGTCAAAATAAAATTTAATAGTTAAAATGAGGAAATTTAGAAACACTTAATTAAAATAGAGGAATTACTAGATAAAAATACTATCAATAAATAAAATTGAAATAAAATAGTTATATTATTTCGCTTTCAAATGTGAAAGCGGAAACGACGCGCAAGAAAGGCGGCAAGGTTAAGTCAAAGTATGATGATTTCCCGCCGAATATGAAACATCAATTTCTCATAATACGTAAAATAAATACTTAAAATCATATATAGAATTAGAAGCACGAATTATCGTTAAGAAATTCTCTTGTTACCAATGTGGCAGAGCGTTATTTAACGAAAAAATAGATAAATCAGATCGTTTTGTGATTGATTAGTCAATAGTTGTGGGTTAAATTATTAAAAAAAGGTCATATCGATAAGGGTGTTATAAAAGGGATGGACGTGTTGCTTCCGGCATCCATTAAGAAATTTTAGTTGCACGCACAAAAGCTGCGAAAGTTTGGGAAAGAAAAGCATATCTTGGGGCTCAGATGTGAGAATAAACAGTTTTAAAATAAGGGCACTGAGATGCTGTGAAGCATCTTAGTGCCCAGTTCATTTAAATTCGTATAAAGTGTGCAGATCGTATATCACAGAAACGCTTTATCGCACTCGTCATTGAGGCGCTTTTTTACAAAGACACTAAAACGAACAAATAATTGGAAATCCAGTGCTAAAAATGTGAATCGAGAGAGCTACGCGAGTTGGCATGTAAAAATCCAACATTTTAAATAAAATAGAAGTACGAGATTCGTCGGGTTGAAATACGAAAATTATATCAATGGTGGACAAATCAAACTGAAACGTCAGATTGAGATCACAACATTGCGAACGTCTTCGGAGGTGTATAAAATAGCGGCGAAACAAGGGAAAAACATTGATGAGAATGCAGTAACGGCTTGAAATTGCAGTAAGATAGCGAAGCGGTTGAGGTTTCTAAAGAGACATTCTTCTTGGTGATAGCAGATTTCTAGAAAGGCGACACGCATCGAAGAAATTGACATTAGTTATAAGTGCATAATGTGAATGCAGCTGTAAATACGGGAAGTATAGCCGAGAGTCATTGTCGGCAAAGATGTACTAAAAATATGTAAGTTTATTTGCCGAAGCTGGCGTTATTTAATTATTTGAGCCGAAGCTAGCAACCAATATTGTCATTGTTGTATATTTTTTGGGGTTATAAATATTCGAGTTTTGTGGGTTTGTTGAAATTATTAGAATGTTAAGTAGTTGTAACGTAAATGCGTGATTTCTACATATTTGCACGTTAACTAAAAATGAGGCATTTAACATCGATTGATATGAATAGTCGTTGATAGTTCTACGAGGTAAACCTCTAGTCAGACTATTATTTAATTTGGAAGAGAGTTAGCCTTTGCTAACTCCGTTGATTCAGACACCAGCCATTATATAATGTGCTTTTAATTTGGAAACTAGTTAAGGAAACATTCGAATTATACTGAATGTTAGAATAAAATTAAAGATAAGGAAAATTGTAGATTATATTAAGGTTTTTTTGTTTTGACTGATCGATGGGGTTTCAAGGATAACGGGGAGGGAATAGTATTAATAGAAATAATAGAACGAAAACCATATGGACATTCAGTGGACTGAATGGTAACCAGGTCGTAGTTTATATCGGGCATTAGCGACTGCGGTCATTTAAATTCATTATATCACTGGAACGCCATCGACTAGTTAACAGTGTGTTAGTTTATAAGTAATTTTATTGTTGTATGTAAACATTACGATTCATGTTTCAATATAAATTGACATTGAACACATTTAAATAAATAAAGGATTAGAATCTAATTGTCGAATTTCACGGCGGAGATTTAAACTCATGCATTATCAATATTAATATTATTTTATTAACAATCGACTGAACGCAGCCATTGTTGTCATCGACAAATAATCGATCGAAAATAACTCAAAGAATAAATTGTAAATATTTTGTGGTGAATTAGACGCTCATTATTATAAATATAATTCACAATAATAGTACTTAAACTAAAATAGAAAAAGTTATAATTTTAATTGTTTAAATATGCATTTTGGTTTAATATATGGATTATTAATTGGAGAAGATTTGTTTCATTGAGGAAGTAAATACAAGGAGGGAAATTATTAGGCAAGGTATTGGAAGCCTATCCTCTTGAAGGTAATATTATCACTGTCGTTGTATGGTGGTAACATATTGAAATAGATATAGTAAAATCTTCTCTGACATATGCCGTCCCAATGTGGTGGGCCAATAGACATTGAAAGCATCGTAACATAACATAGAGAATATAAAATCATAACTCACAGATAGAAATAGAGGTGAGAAGTAGTAGTAAAAAAATCAACGCTACATATGGCGTCCCAACTAGTGGGGCTGTTTGAAGATTGATTCATAAAATAGACATAAAGAAATAGTAGTAGTATATTATAATAGGTAAGTAAAAATCTAGCTTACAAATGCCGTCCCAACGTGTGGGGCCTTGATAGATTCTAAATAAAATAAATAGTAAATTATTCGATCGATCGTAATTTGGGCATTTAATAAATAAAAAAATATAGAAACATGAATCGTGTGATATAACTGTATATTTAGCATTGCGAATTGTTGATATTGTATATGTGTGTTGTTTTCTAGAAATCTGCCTATATATACATAATTTAACGTTTATTGTACATTATGTACACATGTTGACTGCATTCGTCGTAATTAAATCAACGATTAAAATAGTACCTCGGGAATAAGAATAGTTTAAAATAAAAAATAAACAAATTTGATTGGTAATTGATTTAATTAAGAATTTGGCTGAAATTAAAATAAATTAAAATAATTGTAATCAGGACGCCGCGGATAATAACCTTTGGCACGATAGCAATCGTCAACCTTTTGCTTTGAATAAAAATAAAAATAATTAAATTCGTTTAATCAATAATAAAATAAAATAAAATAAATTCGTTTAAATAAAAAATAAAATAAATTAAATTTATTTTGAATCAAAATAAAAATAAATAAAATAAATTAATTAAATTTATTTTAAATTAAAATAAAATAAATTAAATACGACAAATAAATTAAGAATAGACATAGACATCATAATGTCTCAAACAGCTTCGTCATCGAAAAAACGAAGGCTGGAGAGAGATATATCTCAGGGACGTGTGGAACCATTATTCGGAATTAGGCAGAAAGAAGATTTTTATAACACTGTGTCTCAATGGAACCTGGATGTAGACCAGGAAAATAAAATGTTTTTGGATAGGGAAAGGGAGCAAATGGCGGATAAGATTCAAGAGTTAGAAAGAAAATTGTCGCAATTAGAAATAGGAAGAGATGCGAAGAGGAAATCTATAAAACCACGTTTCGAACCTGTGCAATCGGGGTACAATGACATATATAAATGGGGTCTACGTTTTTCAGGGGAACATTCTGTCTTAGAGTTTATAGAATCATGTGAGGATAGACTACGATCGCGTCGTGCAAACAGTGAGGAGCTCATACAATCGTTTACTGAATTGTTGAGTGGAGCAGCCCTGAAATGGTTTAGGTCAATTAGGACGAATGATTTGACTTGGTCGCAGTTAAAGGCGAAATTAGTAGAGCGTTTTGAACCAATCAATTATCAAATTAAAATTGATAGTCAGATACGCAATTTGAAACAAAAGCCGTCGCAGAATATTCAGGAATTCATAACTGAAGTTCGGGGTTTGAATGCCCTTTTAAAAGAGCAAATTGGGGAGTCAATGTTATTGGAGATTCTTAAAATTAATATTGCGGATAGGTACAAACCTATTCTAGGCTCTCAAATCTTAACGACAATAGAAGAATTAGTTAAATATGCCATGAACTTCGAACAATATTTAGAAAAGGAAACGACTGCAAAACCTTTCAAACATTTTCAAAATAAAACAGTCGCGACAGTATCAAAGGAGAGTATAGTGTATAATAGGAATAATAATCGGGGAGGTTTCACTGGATATAGGGGACGCGGACGTGGCTATACAGTGAATGCGTTTAATACGGGGAGATTGAATTATTCTGATTTGACTGGGCCTGGAAACCAGAGTCACAGGAAGTGCCTTAAATGTCAGGAAGTAGGGCATCATTTTAAGTTTTGTCCTAATATTCGCGGTAAAATCTGTTTCGGATGCAGGTTAGAAGGGTTTACCATTAGGGAATGTACTGGCTGCGTGAAGAATAGCGAGATCGTTGATAATAAAACAGGGGACGTCCGACGGAATAGAGAATCTGGAGACCCTGAAACAGCTCATGGATCACGGAGTCAGGGAAACGAATAGAGAACTCGATGGCTGGGAGGGGGTCGTCGGTTCGCATTTTTAATAATACCTAAATAGTAATGATATGGATCAGAGACCTTATATTTATGTAAGGTTAAATAATTTTAAATTAAAAGCATTAGTAGATACAGGATCTTCTGTTAATATAATAGGGAGAAAATATATAACATTATTTCAGGGTTGTGCGTTTGATAACAAATGCAATAATATACAATTGATGTCGGCGGATGGTACGATACAGAATATTATAGGAGAATTGGATATAGATACCAAATATGAGGACGTTTGTCGACGTTTAAAATACATACTTAGTAAATACATACTTGAAATACTTACTTATATATAAAATCGGAAGGTAAAGCCATAGGGCGATGCCCCATAAAAGATATGGTAAAATTTAGTAAGGGGTGATTAAAGAACCTTACGATTCTATCGGTTGAGTGATTAGTTGTAGAAGCTCAATAAATTATAGGGAGTATTAAAAAACTCACGGGTTTGTTGATGGTATGTTTTGTGGTAGTCATAGCATTATAATATTATTATATTGGCTGTCATGGCGGTTATTATTATTTTATTGAGAGAATAACCAGCAGATTATTTTGAATATCAGAGTTATTGATTGTAGCGGGGTGTGTGTTCTTGTATATGTATTGTATTATTATTATACCAACATAATAAATATTTTAACACGATATATCAAACATTAGATTTCATCATTTTTCAAGTTATAAATTACATTACAGATAATATCATTTTCCTGTTCCTTTCTAGTAATAGATATCCTATCCATCATCCTATCACATTCCTATCCTACCATTCTATCATACACTACCTATCCTATCACATTCCTTATTTCTATTCCATTACCAAAGTCTTAATAGCCACAAATCATTAATGCCATACACCAAAAGCAGTATACAATAAATCAGAAATATTTTAATTACAATACATATTAGCTTACACGTTTAGTTGAGCAGTATAGTTTAATTTTTTCACATTAGAATCACACATTATTTTGCGTATATATATAGCATACAGTTACATTTACTAAACATATTATCCATTGATACTTATAGGTATGAGAGAATGCACCTCGTGAAATCGTTGAGTTGTAAAATATTATTAATAAGCTGACAGTTTTTTTCATTTGGGTATCTAGTGGAGTGATATTGTTTTGCAAAATTGGGGAAGAGTTATATCAAAGAGAGCGTTGTGTTGTTTGAATCTCTTCGTTTTAAGCAACAAGTATTCCTTTCCTATCCTATCCTATCTTATCCTAAATCCTATCCTAATCACCTACAACTTGTTGTCCAATCATTCCTACCTAAAGCGAAGAAATACAAGCGAACACGATTAGGAATCTCATTAGTGTAATAAGTTTTTGTTGTTGAACTAAATGGCAAAGCAGTATCGGGATACGATTATTATATTGGAGAGAAGATTCCAAAGTATTATTAGTAAAGTCGATGGATTATTGTTATTGATAAAGTTGGTTGATCGTTATATTATTGAGGCTATATAGGGCCTGATTAAAATCATTATTATAATTATTATAAAATATTATATATTGAGGAATTGAGTTATAGTGCTATATAGGAAGCGACTATAAGATGAATGAAGAGTCGTAGAATATTGTTATTTAGTATAGAATATTTGATGGTATTGTCGACGTCTCGCTATTTTAGAGCGGGATGAAGAAATTAGAATCGAAAAATAGCGCTAATTTTTAGAGCGACTATAATAATTATGGGAATTTTTATCTGAAGTGGGCGGTCTTCGGAGTTGGAGCCACTGCTCGGGTCCATGTTTGTTGTATTTGGTAACTTGCGAGGGAGTATATATGGAGGTCTCGGCAAGGTTGAGGTCGCACCTCAACGCGTGACCCTGATCAGGTCTACGCTTTTGGACGAGTTGACACCCAGAGTCGGATATGGTCTAGATTCGACAGGGAGGAGCTCAGATACCCAATGGGATTATTATTATTAAGGTGGCATTATGGTTACATGCACCAAGGGGGTTATTATGGGGTTGCGAAATTAGAATAGGCCGGATATTGATTTAGTTTATGTTATGAAGGAGATAAATAGTAGCGATCCAGGAGGGTGAGAGAAGAAGGACGATAAATACATTTGTTAATTAGTAAACCAACATAAGTTATGATGAAGGAGGGGATTGATTTTGGTATGAAGATAGAATGAAAGGCGCTGTGAACGTGGGAGGTATGCAAGGCGGTGAAAGGATAAATTCAGTTTCCAAATTCTGAAATAACGAATGAGAGTTAGAAACCATTTACAGTGTACGTTAAAATCACAAACAATAGACTAGTGAAGAACCTATTAACAATCGTCAGGTTATCTAATTTGAGATTGTGTCTAAGTAAATAGCAGAAGGACAAGCCCAGCGTGAAATAGCATACTATATTAAATAAAAACTTACTATGCGACTGGTTGGGACAATGTCACGATTTTTTTAAAATCTAGAACATTAAGGGACGACCAGAGCCTGTTCAAGTGCATTGTTCTGACTTAGGCATATTCAAACTATATTTTTTTGAAGAGTTAGACAGTTAAAATGTTCACCATCGAGGACTCGGGTTAAATCCTAATTGAGCGGAGTGGGTGAACGGAGAATAAATAGACGGAATCAATTTAAATTTTGCAACGGAGAGAAATATTATAATTATTATATTGACGTATTGAGATTATTTATAGATGGTCGATAGAAAAGAATAAGTAGGTGGAGACATGGTCGAGGACTCGGGTATATATCCTAATTGAGCGGACGCATGTTGAAGCGAAAGAGAGGAGGTGAAGTTGGAATATATTAAATAAAAATAAAAAAATTGCAACAGGAGTGTTTGGAATCTTCATCATTATTATTATTATAGGTATCATATTATTGAGGTGAGATATAGAGGAGAAAGTGAGAAATTATATTAAAAGTATTATCATTAAAAGATCTGGGTTAGGAGATTGGTATTATATGGAAACAAGATAGAAATTATAGACTTGAAGAGGGAAGGCAAGCCACAAAACATATCGTAAAGGTACGAGAATTAAAAGTAAAATATTATCATAACATTATAGTACAAAACATATCGTAAAGGCACGTGAATTAAACGTAAAATATTATAATTAACATATAGCACAAAACATATCGTAAGGGTACGAGAATTAAAAGTAAAATATTATCATAACATTATAGTACAAAACATATCGTAAAGGCACGTGAATTAAACGTAAAATATTATAATTAACATATAGCACAAAACATATCGTAAAGGTACGTGAATTAAACGTAAACTATTATCATTGACATTATAGTACAAACATATCGTAGGAGTTACATAGTTATTTCTATAAAATTATTAACATTAATATTATATTACAAACATCATGAATAAGCGGTTGGAGATTAAACAGATAACACGAAAGATATGTGATATGATTGCTTGAGGGCAAGCAGAGATTTTGGGAGGGGGTATTGTAATGATCTGAAAATCATCATATGATCGCTTAGCAGCTCTAAGCTAACCGAAAATAGATTAATCGAATTTAAAATTAAATTGTACTTGAAAAAGATCATAGTGACATCTAGCGATTTAATTAGGAACTAAAAACTGACAGATGAAAGAAGGGCCGTTGCTAAACTATAGAGCGCAGTGCCAGAGTCACATAAATAAAAGGGTTTGAGTAGTTTTTGAGAGTTAAGGACATTATTAGGGGTTTAAATATAGACAATCAGGAATATTTGGCAAGAAATTAGCATATTTTGAGATTTTTACGAAAAATCGACGTAAATATCAATAATTGACAAATAGACAATAGAAGCATGTTTATGGTCTTAAAAAAGTCGACCGATTGGTTTTTCAAAGAAATATAAAAAGGGGTTCATTAAATAGTAGGAATTATGGGAGAATTAATAGCAATATTGATAAAGTCATTTGAAGAACATTTAATTTATTATTAAGAGAAATTGGAAAACATAATCGACATCGATGGAAGAAAGCCGAATCGATGATGTCCAAAGAATTTTTCACCAAATAATTGCCAGTCAAAATAAAATTTAATAGTTAAAATGAGGAAATTTAGAAACACTTAATTAAAATAGAGGAATTACTAGATAAAAATACTATCAATAAATAAAATTGAAATAAAATAGTTATATTATTTCGCTTTCAAATGTGAAAGCGGAAACGACGCGCAAGAAAGGCGGCAAGGTTAAGTCAAAGTATGATGATTTCCCGCCGAATATGAAACATCAATTTCTCATAATACGTAAAATAAATACTTAAAATCATATATAGAATTAGAAGCACGAATTATCGTTAAGAAATTCTCTTGTTACCAATGTGGCAGAGCGTTATTTAACGAAAAAATAGATAAATCAGATCGTTTTGTGATTGATTAGTCAATAGTTGTGGGTTAAATTATTAAAAAAAGGTCATATCGATAAGGGTGTTATAAAAGGGATGGACGTGTTGCTTCCGGCATCCATTAAGAAATTTTAGTTGCACGCACAAAAGCTGCGAAAGTTTGGGAAAGAAAAGCATATCTTGGGGCTCAGATGTGAGAATAAACAGTTTTAAAATAAGGGCACTGAGATGCTGTGAAGCATCTTAGTGCCCAGTTCATTTAAATTCGTATAAAGTGTGCAGATCGTATATCACAGAAACGCTTTATCGCACTCGTCATTGAGGCGCTTTTTTACAAAGACACTAAAACGAACAAATAATTGGAAATCCAGTGCTAAAAATGTGAATCGAGAGAGCTACGCGAGTTGGCATGTAAAAATCCAACATTTTAAATAAAATAGAAGTACGAGATTCGTCGGGTTGAAATACGAAAATTATATCAATGGTGGACAAATCAAACTGAAACGTCAGATTGAGATCACAACATTGCGAACGTCTTCGGAGGTGTATAAAATAGCGGCGAAACAAGGGAAAAACATTGATGAGAATGCAGTAACGGCTTGAAATTGCAGTAAGATAGCGAAGCGGTTGAGGTTTCTAAAGAGACATTCTTCTTGGTGATGGCAGATTTCTAGAAAGGCGACACGCATCGAAGAAATTGACATTAGTTATAAGTGCATAATGTGAATGCAGCTGTAAATACGGGAAGTATAGCCGAGAGTCATTGTCGGCAAAGATGTACTAAAAATATGTAAGTTTATTTGCCGAAGCTGGCGTTATTTAATTATTTGAGCCGAAGCTAGCAACCAATATTGTCATTGTTGTATATTTTTTGGGGTTATAAATATTCGAGTTTTGTGGGTTTGTTGAAATTATTAGAATGTTAAGTAGTTGTAACGTAAATGCGTGATTTCTACATATTTGCACGTTAACTAAAAATGAGGCATTTAACATCGATTGATATGAATAGTCGTTGATAGTTCTACGAGGTAAACCTCTAGTCAGACTATTATTTAATTTGGAAGAGAGTTAGCCTTTGCTAACTCCGTTGATTCAGACACCAGCCATTATATCTAGGGTCGGCGGACTAAAGCACATAAGTCAAAAAAAGGCGTTTTTTTTTTCTTACACCTAACAACTAGATATTTTTCGATACGTCGACCGACTAAGGCACATAAGTCACGGAGATCGGGTTATTTCTGATTCTAAGTAGCGTACTCTATCAACCTTTACGTTATTTTCAAACATGCGACGTTATAAATAACCTAACTATACTTATGTGGAAAGGATCAGCTGAAGAGTTATTTTTTGTTTCGCGTATTATGACTTAAGTTGTTTGGTACGATTAGAGCATCATGTTATCTAATGATTGACGATTAGAGGGTAGACACTTGAGAATAATATTTATTACCTTGCACTTGAGTGGCACGCTCGAAAGTTATTTATTGCGTTGAAATCTAGTGAAATGTTTGGGGTAACATTAAAAAAAGGTTAGTAGTGTTCTGATATTCCCAAAGTGAAGTAACGTGCTAAGAATTGTGTTGTGTATAGAAATAAATGCTGCGATGGATTCATACAGAGGAAAAAAACTCGTCGATTTGGCGTTGAGACGAGACATCAACATTGAAGGTATGTATCACCACAGTTAACTTAAAATGATTTGAAACTTAAGTTCCACAACTTAGGTATAGTTTCTACCTACTCAATTTAGCTGCTCTTTAATTTATTTAATTAAGTTTTGGAATTATTGTATAAAGTAGGTACTCGGTATTCGTGAGATGTGAACAGTTATAATTTGTTAAAGGTCAGTCGAATGAAGAACCAACGAGCCAACCCTTGACTTCGAGCCAATCGTTAGTGAATCAAGAACCCATTCCATCAACATCGACAGGGGTTTCTTCCGAAGGGTTTATGCCGCCTATGGACATAGATTTTTCAAGCGATGATTCTGTTCAAGATCCTCCATACCAACAACCGAGCCACCGAGGTCTTTCTTCAAGTTCAGAAGATGAATCGGCGAATAATGGAACGTCGATTGCCACTCCAGTCCAGTCACCTAAGAAAAGTATTCGGGTTATAAAGAGGGAAAAGAAACTTAAAAGGAATTCTGGATTATCATACAAAACCCTTAAAGGGAAGGCCATTGCCGGTAAAATGTTAAAAGAACTTGGTTCATGTCGCATGAAATGCAAGGAGCGAATAAGTTTGAATGACAGAGAAGCATTGTTCGAGGAATACTGGCAAATGGGCTCATATGAAAAAAGATCTTCGTACATGGCATCGTTAATGGAAATCCAAGAAAAAGCTACTCAAAGGCAACGCACCAATGATCCTGAAAGCCAAAAATTTCGCCTGATGACTTACAAATATTTTTTTGTTATTCATGGCAAGCGTGAACCGGTTTGCCGGGGATGTTTATTAAAAACATTAGACGAAAGCGACAATTTCATTAAAACTGTTGCGTTGAAAAAACGTTCTTCAGTTGGTGGTACTCAAATGGATGATATGCGTGGCAAGAGGGTACCAAAACACAAAATACCGAACGAAAAAAGAGAAGCCATTAGAAATCACATATTATCTTTTCCTTCCTATGAAAGTCACTACACAAGGAAGACAACATCTAAAAAGTATCTACCGTCCCATTTAACCATAAATAAAATGTACGAATTATTTTGTGAAAACTCCACAAATCCGCCGTCAATTAAAATTTACAGTCAGGAATTTCACAAGTTAGGATTATGCTTTAAAAAACCACGTGTGGACACATGCTATACATGTGACAAGTTTAAAATGCAAATTCAACTCGCCCAGGACGAACAGAAAAAAACTGAACTTATTTCACAACACGACCTACATAAAATTTCAGCTGATCAAGCTTACTCACAGAAGAAAGATGACACGGAAAAATATAAAAATGACAATACTGTACAAGTGTACACATTTGATTTACAACAATGTCTACCAACTCCTGCACTAAGCTCATCTGTAGCTTTTTACAAACGCCAGTTGTGGACATTTAATCTGACTATCCACGATAATAAGACAGGGAAAGCAGTGTGCTATATCTGGTATGAAACAATAGCTGCTCGAGGAGCAAATCAAATCGCTTCATGTCTGTGTATGCATCTCAGGACGAATCTGCCTGCAGGCACTAAACGCGTGATATTCTACTCAGACACTTGTGGAGGGCAGAACAGAAATTCGCATGTGAGCTCAATGTTCACCTGGGCCTTACAGAAGTTGAGCTTGGAAGTTATTGAGCACAAGTTCATGGTACCAGGTCATAGTCATTTAGAAGTGGATACAGATCATGGTATCATTGAAAAGAAAAAAAAGAAGACTGAATTACAGATTTATCATCCTCACGACTGGATTCAACTGATCAAATCCAGTAGTAAAAAAATTCAAGTTATTGAAATGAAAAACACCGACTTTCTGGAGTTTTCGTCATTGCTAAAGGGGCCTTTAGTTTTAAGAAACAAAGATGACAAAGGCAAACCATTCAAGTGGTTGGATAAACGGTGGCTTCGGTATGATGAAAAATTTGGAGTGATATCATACAAAGACTCCTTAGATAAAGAACCAGATTTTGACACACTAAATTTGAGACGCCGAGGTTGCACCATACCAGATAGTATTGCAGTTATATCACAATTGCCTTTGCCAATATCTAACGAAAAAAAGATGACTTAATTTCACTTTTAACTTTAATACCTGATGTGTTTCATAAATTTTATTTAGATTTACCTACAAAATATAATATCCCCAATATCGATCCAGATTTAGTTGATAGCGAAGAAGAGTAACAAAATATGTATATTTATCTTATTCAAACTTTCTTTAACATGTTCTGGTTCTCATTAACATAAGTCTTAGATCCATTAGTATCCCTTATCACATAAGTCATTAAAATAGCTGTTCTTATAATTTAAATGTTAAATATATGTAAGTACAAGTTAATAGTGAGTGTGAACTTTGTTTTCCCTTAAAATGTTGATTAAATTCTCATCATAATTTTTTTATATGACGTTTTATTCCTTTCCTGAAAATCTTGACATTTTGACTTATGTGTTTGGGTCCGCCGACCCTAGATATAATGTGCTTTTAATTTGGAAACTAGTTAAGGAAACATTCGAATTATACTGAATGTTAGAATAAAATTAAAGATAAGGAAAATTGTAGATTATATTAAGGTTTTTTTGTTTTGACTGATCGATGGGGTTTCAAGGATAACGGGGAGGGAATAGTATTAATAGAAATAATAGAACGAAAACCATATGGACATTCAGTGGACTGAATGGTAACCAGGTCGTAGTTTATATCGGGCATTAGCGACTGCGGTCATTTAAATTCATTATATCACTGGAACGCCATCGACTAGTTAACAGTGTGTTAGTTTATAAGTAATTTTATTGTTGTATGTAAACATTACGATTCATGTTTCAATATAAATTGACATTGAACACATTTAAATAAATAAAGGATTAGAATCTAATTGTCGAATTTCACGGCGGAGATTTAAACTCATGCATTATCAATATTAATATTATTTTATTAACAATCGACTGAACGCAGCCATTGTTGTCATCGACAAATAATCGATCGAAAATAACTCAAAGAATAAATTGTAAATATTTTGTGGTGAATTAGGCGCTCATTATTATAAATATAATTCACAATAATAGTACTTAAACTAAAATAGAAAAAGTTATAATTTTAATTGTTTAAATATGCATTTTGGTTTAATATATGGATTATTAATTGGAGAAGATTTGTTTCATTGAGGAAGTAAATACAAGGAGGGAAATTATTAGGCAAGGTATTGGAAGCCTATCCTCTTGAAGGTAATATTATCACTGTCGTTGTATGGTGGTAACATATTGAAATAGATATAGTAAAATCTTCTCTGACATATGCCGTCCCAATGTGGTGGGCCAATAGACATTGAAAGCATCGTAACATAACATAGAGAATATAAAATCATAACTCACAGATAGAAATAGAGGTGAGAAGTAGTAGTAAAAAAATCAACGCTACATATGGCGTCCCAACTAGTGGGGCTGTTTGAAGATTGATTCATAAAATAGACATAAAGAAATAGTAGTAGTATATTATAATAGGTAAGTAAAAATCTAGCTTACACCACCCAATAGGGTTAGTTGAGCCAGTGGGCTTAGAAAGGTTTTTTTATCAACGAAATATAAAATACAAACAAAATCTTTCTTAAATCTTTAATACAAATTATTTGAAGAAACAATACGAACATAATAATATTAGGAATATAAAATTGTGACCTAGCCTAATCGCTGTCACAGTTCATACAAACATAAACTGCACCGGCAGCAGAGGTGCACTTCATATGTGCCCATTTGCGGCAATCGGTGCACTGTAGCTACTCTTCGCCTGGAAGGCTATGTGAATAAGCCTCGACGCACACGAGGCAAAAATATTCTTCCTCTTTGGTGTCGGAAGAAGGTGTTATACGCGTCTGTACTTTTCTCCTTTTTTGTAGATTTTTTATGTTTTTTACAGGTTTTGACTTTGTCAGATTCAGAGGAACTCTTCAAAATAGCTTTTTTTACTGCCTGTTTCTTTGACTTCATTATTTCATTGTTACCCTTGCTTTTCCGTTTACTCTGTTCTGCAGCAAGCTGGTCCTTCTCAGGTGTATCGGTCAATATGGCACAACATCTCTTTTTCCCTCGTGTTTTCTGTTGCTTCCTTGGTCCTGCTTTAGGAAATGGCCTTATAAATTCAGGTGAAAATAAAAGGTCGTCTTTGGAGGTAGATGGCATTTTAACATTTGGGTCTCGATTTTCATTGTCCTTCGATGAGCCTTGAGTAGTTGATACCGTTGAAGTGGCTACCTCCACCTCGACGGCTGGTGGAGGTATTTCCGGGTCCGGAAATCGTAACTCGGCATTTGTATCTGTTGTCGGCTGTGATTCAGATTGAGGCTCTGCTTCAGGACGGACTTTGCCATTGATGACTTCTTCTACGGAATGTTTTATCAGATATTTAGAAACATTAGTGCGACCACTTTTTCTCTTTTACTTTCGCATCCTGAAATGAAGAAATAGTTGATGTAGAAAGATTTTTACTTGGTTTGATTTTAAAACCTAATTTTAATGCATATTGACTGAAATTAATAATACTCGTAGATACACAGTGCAACCAAAAAACAAACCTAAAACTGTGGGGTCTGTTGAGCCATGTTCAAGTGGCCCCGTTTGTTTTGGCTCAAATGACCCCTTCCCGAAATTATTACTAATTGGATTGATCTACCCGAAGTCTATTAAAAATAGATTATTTTTGATACTGTTATCGAAAACCACACTATTTTGAAATCAAAATACACTTACTTGATTGTCGTAATACCACAGACATATACGTGAGACCAAAAAATACGACGAACTCCTTTTTTTACTTTTGGCGCGAAAACAGCAACATCGCCCGTGCCCGATCACATGGAACGCCGGTCAGCAACTGATGCAATGGCGGTTCAACTGCCTACCCCTCCCGCTTCGTCCGCAATTGACCGCTTGTATCTCTCATGTAGCATAAGTGTGGTACTATGGGTGGCGCAGGTGACCCCGCGGCTCATATGACCCCGCTCTGCCCTACGTCTTTCGTGTTTTTTCACAATTCAACCCCTAAAGGCGTGAAAATGGGTTTAAAATTTGTATGGCGAAACGATATTAGATGGAATTTGTAGGAATACTCTAATAAACATTTAGGCAAATACGTAGGTATATCGTTTTTTCAATTCAACCCCTAATGGGGCGAAAAGGGGTTTAAATGATATTAAACAAATAAGCAAATGCATGTTTCATATTTTTCTAAAATTTACCACTAAGGGGGTAGGAAGGGGTAAATAACGCTAAAAATCAAAATAGAATCTGAGTCGCGCCTGACGGTTCCCGGACGCGAGAAGGCGCTAGAACCTTATTATAAATTCATCATTTGTGTCAATAACATGCGTAGCGCAAGCACCGCGATCGTCAAATGTTCACGCCTTAATTACTTAGTTGATCATCATGAATAAATATTGACAGGAGTACAGAGAAAGACGTTGGATACCTTTACACGCAAAAGTTAGAACTTGATTGGGAAAAAGGGATCTATCTTAACCCAAATTTAACGCGTGCGAAGCCGCGGGCAACAGCTAGTTGTAATATAAAATCGAAGACTATCGCGGTTGTTTGACATTATAAATAGGATAGAAACGAATTTACTGCGTGAAATTTGTAGCACCCGATGTTTCGGTGACGTTGCAGCCGCCTTTGTCCAGGGTAGACTGAAAGAGCTGTCAATCCGTTGTTTTGTGGGTAGGCCGCATACCGCTGCCGCCACTGCGTAGGTTATAGCGGTGGTGGGGGCCGGGCTCGGAAACGTCGGGTGCTACAAATTTCACGCGGTAAATTCGTTTCTATCGTATTTATAATATGAAATTGTAATTAAAAAGGGATAATATTATTAGGAGTTTTAAATGAAAAATCAGTTATAACACTTCTGTGACTTTTAATTATCAAAAACAATCTTCTTACATTTTGAATACGTCAAGTGCCATTACCTAACATACACAAAAAAATTGCAATTGGCGGTTAACAACTTAACTTGAAATTATATTAGAGGTAAGTTATATTAAACAGTAACTGAGCTGCCTTTTCAGATTGCAGTCGATTACGGGAAGGCTTGTATATAATTTCGGCAATGCTGAATAATTGTTCGCTAGGAAGACTTGCCGGCGGATATGACAGCATGCGCATCCGGCTAGAGCTAAGGTCCGCCCTTCAAGGTCATGTCACAAGCAGAATATCACCAAACAATAAAAATCAGCATTGATCAATGCGGATGCTGATGCAGATGCTGATATTGAAACCAATGCTGACAACAATCCGCTGATGCTGATATTCACAACAACCCTGGTTTGCATATTTATCCATATAGATACATATATATTTTCGGAATGTACTAAGTCAGACCTTTCATTTGACACTGAACACGGTATATTTATGTTAATTTATCGACATTTAGAGATTTGGACATTTAGACAACTATTTACTTGATATTTAGACAGTTAAGGTACCCTAAATATGACACTCGGGATGACATAACGATTCTAATAATATCACATACTTCTAAACAGGAGCGTTTAGAAGTTATGGTGGAATAAAGAAACGGAAAACATACATAGATGAATCCTGGACACGTTACACCCTTTTTTTTGTTGGGCAGTCGTGTAAAAAGCTGATGTGTCCACTTTATATCAAATAGAGAAAAGAAAATCGCAAAAAACTGCAATTTGATTGTTTCTGTTGACCTAAAAATAATAAATAAAATACCTGCACCAATAATTTATTTATTTTAAATGATATCCAGGAGCCTTGAGGGCTCTCTAGACGATCAAGCATGCTTGTCAGGCATCGCGTCGCGGGCTGGAAAGGGATCGTAAACCGCAGGAAATATGCTTTTTTTTTTTTAAATATTTACGAAAAATGCCTAATTTTGTAGTTTTATACCAGGGAGTCACGTCATTTATCAATCAATTACGTTTAATTAACGTGACTTCCTGGTATAAACTACAAAATTAGGCAATTTTGGTAATTATTACAAAACAATATTTGCATATTTCCTGCGGTTTAAGATCCCCTCCCTGCCCGCGACGCGAAGCTTGTCAAGCATGCTTGATCGTCTAGAGAGCCCCTTACAGTCAAATCCAATTCGCCCAATATGATAGTTCTGTAGAATAGAATAGAATAGAATAACTTTATTGTGCTATAAAAACATAACCTAATGAATATTACGCTGGTTTTATAAAAAAGACAATTTATGCACAAATCTCCCATGAAGTGAGCGCAGAAGACTTAGGACAAAACAGTCCATCGTCAAGCTCCGCCACATGCCCGTAAGAGGCCAACGCCTCTTACGGGCATGTATCCGGCAGATAGCCAGGTATGTTATCCTGGGGGCGGACACTCTCGCCCTTACTTCCAGTTGCGAACAGATTACTCCGGTCTCTCGACTGGTTACGAGTTCGAGGTCGCTCCCTTACGTAGCGGTGAAACGGTGTCAACCGAATCTATTGCGGACCACGCGGACCTTGTTGAGTTGGCCACGAATTTTCCCCTAGGAATCAAATTTCTGGCGCTCCTAGACGGTCTGCGCACCGTGCGGCGTAAGCCGATCGATTGTGCACCTAACAGTCAGGGGAGTCTGGAAGCAGTACTGTTTCCTATAGAGCGGGGGTGGGTGCGGACCTTACGGCGACTGCTCTCGAAACGACCATCGGCCACTTGATCCTAAGTGAACAGCCGGGCAATAGGATGCCGTGGTCTGCAATAGATTCGGTATACACCGTTTCACCGCTTCGTAAGGGAGAGGACCGCGCAAGCGACCTCGAACTCGTAACCAATCGAGAGACTGGAGTAATCTGGTCGGAATTTCGAAGTAAGCCCGCTGGGTAACACTCCTGGCTATCTCGCGGTTAAGGCTTTGGCCTCTACGGGTTTGTGGCGGAGCTTGACGGTGGACTGTTTTGTCCAAGTCTTCTGCGCTCACTCCAGGGAGATAGAACGACTAATCGTTAAAACTTCCTGAGGTGACGGGTTAGCCCGTTGTAGTTGACAACTCTAGTTATTATGAATGAACATATTATTATTAATATACATATTGCTGCTATACATATTGCTATACTTATTGATGTTGCTAAGCAGCTGTTTCCTAAGCAGCGGGGGGTGGATGTTGACCTGTTATCATGCCACTCTAGAAATGACCTTGGGCGACTCGATCCCGTGTGGCACTACGGACAAAGAACGCCCAGGTCCGCGATAAATTCAAACTGAATTACCGCTCTACCTAATACAAAAGGTAGAGGTTTCGCAAGCGACTTCGGACCCAAAACCAGTCGGGAGGACGGAGGTATCCTGAAGGTTAACTCCAGACGGAGATATCCTGCCAAAACTGCTAGTTAGGGGTGAGGCTGCCCGCTGTGTACCTTTCCCGGTGCCTCGCCGTAAGGCGTTGTTGGTGAGCTTGACAGTAGATTGTCTTGTCCTCAAGTCTTCTACGCTCATCCCACGGCTGAATGAATGATTATATATCGTTATACCAGCCTAGGGTGACGGGTTCGCCCGTTGTAGTCGACACCGCCCTACTATTATTAATGAAAAAATATAATAAAATATTTAAATAATAATTTATTATTTAAAAATGAAGTTAGATTATTAAATAAATTCGAGCTGTTACTAATGTAGAAGAATAAACTCAATGTCCCCAAATCTGCCCAACAAAAAAGGAGTGTAATGTGTTCAGGGTTCATCTATGTATGTTTTCCGATTTAGACGTGTGTGGTATTATTAAAATCATTGTGTCAAGTGTCGTAGGTGACATTAGCTGTCCAAATATCAAGTAAATAGTTGTCTAAATGTCCAAACGTCCAAATGTCAATAAATTAACATAAATATATCGTGTCAAAGAAAAGGTCTGATTCAGAAATATAAATTCCAGAAATATACATGTATCTATATGGATAAACACACATAAACTACAAGTGTGTTATCTGCAGTGTGATAACACGCAAAAAAGTGTGTTATCTGCAGGATTCATCTATGTATGTTTTCCGTTTATGTATTCCATCATAACTTTTAAAAGCTTGAACCTATTTAGAGGAGTGTCGTACTGTTTAAATCGTTTTGTCCTCTCGAGTGTCATATGGTAGGTACTTGGCGCGACCCCTTGCTCTCATATAATGATAGAGGTTTCTATCAATATACATCGCCGTGTCACCGCGGTGCATGTTGATATTCATCATTTGACAGTTCGATTTTTTTCATTCTTCCTCTTTGAGCCAGGAATAGACCCGGTAGGTTTGGAATAATAATTTAACAAAATAAATTATATAAAGTGTCTAATTATTACACTCCGCCAAATATTACCCATTTTTAATCAACCGTTTTTGGTTCTTATGTATTTATTCCAATCAAACATTTAAAAAAATTATAAAACTTCGCAATTCTACTCGGAAAAAAATCCGGTATGTGTTATTGATGAAACCCTATTTTTTATGCCATCGTAACTTCTAAACGCTTGAACCGATTTAGAAGTGTGTGATATCTATATAATAAAAATGAGTCGGGTTTTATGTATGTTACCTAATAACTCACGAGCGCCTGGCCCGATTTGAACGATTCTTTTTTTGTTTTGTTCGTAATCATTTCGGTGTTGCTATAGGATATAAAAAAATTGGAAAATCTCTCGGAAAAGTGAGAAAAATGAGAAAAACCAAAAATTATTTTAGTACCGAGCTTGATCATAGATGGCGTTGTTTGACAAGAATAAAAATACGAAAAATTCGAAAATCAAGATGGCGGCACGGCGTGAAAACTGACATTTGACAGCCGAATTTTACGATTTTTTCATATCGTTTTCGTGATTCTGAAGGTAAATCAACTGAATTAACTGAATTTGTGTAATTCGTGAATGTTTCTCCAGGGTTTGCAAACATTTTTTACAGTTATGCCCTTGCGCAGACGCTCCATTATCAGCAAGGTGACCTCGAGCAAGACGACAAAACGACAGAGACAGGAGCAACTGAAAGCGATGAGCATCGCCAAGAATTGAATGAAGCGGCACGGATACGTAATGTTGCAGTGCGAAGACGATTGAATTTTAGACAAAACACATACATAGAGGCATTCTATTATGATCTGGCGATACAATACAGTGATTATGGATGCGTGCAAATTGGAGAATCGGACCATTTGTGCCAATATTACAATGCCTTGAAGTACCGCCACGAACTTTGTATTGCGAAGTGGTTAAAATGAGACTGTCACCATTGGTCCCACCACCAAAACCATTTCTATATAAAAACATTATAACTGGCAGTAAAAATAACATTTTGACGTTGACAGATAAAATTATCCAAATTTGAATCTATAAGCCGTAGACAAATTTCGATCTACGAGTATGTTTCACGATAAAATTACGACTAAACAATTTTGACATTATTCGTATTTCTCATTTCTGACATAATTAAAAACTTATAAATAAATAAATAAACGTTATAAAATAAATGTACTACATATTTCCTTACTAAGCGCACTCCTCATTTTATTCAATAATAAATTGCACCCGTGCGAAGCCGGGGCAGGTCGCTAGTTGTTAGAATATTTATGTCATCCCGAGTGGCATTGGGTACTTAAACTGTCAAAACGTCAAAAAGTACTCGTCTTAATGTGCAAATGTCAATAAATTAACATAAATATACCTACGGTGTTTAGTGTCGAATGAAAGGTCTGAATGAGTGCATTCCGGAAATATACCTACATCTATCCACATGGATAAATACATAGGCCACAAATATTTCATTAAAAAACCGTAGGGGGAAGACCCCTAACACCGGACGGTACCTAACGTCGGACACTAATAGTATCTCGACAAGTCGCGGCGCGATCGATACAAAGACGTAGGAAAAGGAAAAGCGTGCGCTTCCCCTCACCCTTTAAACCTGTCTTTGCATCGATCGCGCCGCGACTTGTCGAGATACTATTAGTGTCCGATGCTAGGTGCCGTCCGGCGTTTATAGGGACTTCCCCCTATTAAAAATAATTACAAATAAGACTGATTTTATTAAATATCTGTAGTTAAAAAGGAGACAGAACTTTACTTTACTCGTCCTCTCTACCTTGTTATAAATACAATAGTTCACTTCCGTCAACGGCAGTCATGATTTTATATTCTTTTTGTATATACAATTTAATTGTAATGTGTCAATATTTATACGCCAACCCTGGTCAAAATGCGAATTTTGAGAGAATCGTTTCCCAAGTAGCTACCTAGTGGACCAAAGAAAGCAATCACTTTCACATCGAATCGGTAAAATGCATCATTCAATGCAAGTTTAATTTCAAAATTACTTATTACTAGTAAAGTACTCAAATGATTCCAGAAGCTAACGGAAAATGGGGTACCTTAATGAAATATATATTTTTGAATAGCTCAGAATAATGGTTGATTATCGGCAAAAATCGCTCAATACATGGGAAGGGGGTCAAATCGCTCTCATCAATTTTGTTTACACTAATAAACACTAAATTACATCAAGCGACCAGAAATGGCACTAATGTAAAAAGATAGTTCGAAAGAGTACATACAAATGAGTATAGAGGGCGTTAAATTTTATATAATTATTTGAGGTTTCCATCAAATTTCATTAAGATATTGAAAGATCCATTGCATCAATGTATCAAATATAAAGAAGATAATCAAAAAATATCAGGATGAAAAGGTGAATAATTAAATATACTTTGATTTTAATTGAACATAACAACAAAATAAGACTGATTTTATTAAATATCTGTAGTTGAAAAGGAGACAGTATTTTACTTTACTCGGGCAAGTACAGAGAGGGCTCTCTGCCTTGTTATAAATACAATAGTTCACTTCCGTCAACGGCAGTCGTGATTTTTTATTCTTTTAAATATATTTACTTGTAGTTATTGCTACTAAAACTATAGAAGATTGACACACCATGACGCATACGATGACACACCATGATTGAGCTGCTTCTTCCCAGCACTCAACTTTTCAAAACTACTCGCGCTACCAGCAACCTTTTAAAAACACCTACTACTCGTAGTGACCACTTGCGTAGGTGTGTTTCACCCACCTACTAAAATGTTTGTTAAAAAAACAGTTATCTTTCCCACTGTAAGTATTCGGTTTTGGTCAAAAAGCAGTAACTGGCTATTATTAGGAAGCAGGCGTTGCCGCTTTATTATTTATTGAAATTACCGTAGGAGTTGCGGTAGCAGTGACGCATTTTAGAAAATATCTATTCGAATTATAAAATGCTCGTCACATCAAATTCGAATTCAAATTCTTTATTTCTCAAAGATCATAGTAACAACTAGAGCTGTCAACTACAACGAGCAAACCCGTCACCTCAGAAAGTTTTAACGAAATTTGCTCGTTCTATCTCCCGTGAAGTGAGCGCAGAAGACAAAAACAGCGGACTTGATTGGGGGTAGGGGGTTAACGCGCGAGGGGAGGGCCTAGTCTGCTTGCCGGAAAAGTGTTGTAATGACAACCGATTTTCATTCTTAATGCAAAATATTACAACAAAAAACAAAAAATACCGGCGGTGCAAAACAAACTCTTACCGCCTCCCTTTTTTTCTAGATATTTAGGTCAATCCCTAGACCATGACCAACCCCCCCCCCCCCGACCTACAAAATAAATATCTATCTGCCCATGGACCGCCATAATATACGGTGAAGAAAGAGTCAACCTTTACCGTGCGACATTTGGACAGTTTATTGTCTTGTCACTGACCTTTGTCACCTATTTCGACTTCCTCCGCGTTACCAAATCGTATATATATATATAGCATACAGAATGCTTGCATATTGAATTGGTAGGCATATTTATCGCTCGGAAAAGCTATACGCTATACAACTGCCTATCTCATTTATTTTATGCTGCGACCATATTTTATTTCCCGGAAGAGGGAAAATATTGTGAACGTGCAACTTTTTTTCGAGACGAACACGGATATACAGGATGAGTTTTAATTACCCGGCATCCCTGAAGGGGGTGAATCAGTACGAGCAAATAAGCAACTTTTGATTAAAATAAATAGAAAAAAATATATTTTACTAAAAAATAGTATAAAAAGCGCTAAGCGCTAATATTGTTTATTAGCGATATATTACCTACCGATAGATAGCACGACGTGCTCAACCGCTTGTCAATTTCCAATTTACCAGTCAATTACTTCAAATTAATATATATATATATATATATATATATATATATATATATATATATATATATATATATATATATATATATATATATATATATATATATATATATATATATATATATATATATATATATATATATATATATATATATATATATATATATATATATATATATATATATATATATATATATATATATATATATATATATATATATATATATATATTGTATATATATATATATATATATATATATATATATATATATATATATATATATATATATATATATATATATATATATATATATATATATATATATATATATATATATATATATATATATATATATATATATATATATATATATATATATATATATATATATATATATATATATACAGGTGCGATATAAAGAAGCTGCGATCAATATTCAGCTGAAAACTTAAAACTAAAAGCGTGACATGCCCTCATATCAATGAAAGGAAGCAGTCAGCTCTTTCCTACTCGTATTAGAGATAATTGGATGAAGGGTGAGCATTACTAGTTGTGAAATGGGCCCAACTTAAACCTACTCCTCTTTCCGCAAGTGAGAGGCATTCATCATTCTCGTTAACACCTAAAGCATTCCCGAATCCGATCAAGGGAATCCTTCGTCACGATGTAAGTGGCTTTTATAATTATTTACTTTATAATCATCTTATTGATCAATTCTAAAAAGAATATATACACAAAACTATCAAATATTTCAAAATATTGAATTTTTACATATTTTATGTTTCGTTCATTGTAAATAATCCATTTAGATTAAAGGTAATCTTTCCAACTAATAGGAAAGAGCTGACTGCTTCCTTTCATTGATATGAGGGCATGTCACGCTTTTAGTTTTAAGTTTTCAGCTGAATATTGATCGCAGCTTCTTTATATCGCACCTTTAGAAAATAAAAAAACGAAATTCGAAATTTTAAATTCTTCCATCTGTCAAGTAGCTCGTCTTGTCTTGTTATTTCCCTTGAAATAATAGGAAATTGAGTGAGTTTACGTATAAAGAAGGATTGTAGCTTAATTTTTGAGATAATTGGATGAAGGGTGAGCGTTACTAGTTGTAAAATGGGCCCAACTTAAACCTACTCCTCTTTCCGCAAGTGAGAGGCATTCATCATTCTCGTTAACACCTAAAGCATTCCCGAATCCGATCAAGGGAATCCTTCGTCACGATGTAAGTGGCTTTTATAATTATTTACTTTATAATCATCTTATTGATCAATTCTAAAAAGAATATATACACAAAACTATCAAATATTTATATATATATATATATATATATATATATATATATATATATATATATATATATATATATATATATATATATATATATATATATATATATATATATATATATATATATATATATATATATATATTGTATATATATATATATATATATATATATATATATATATATATATATATATATATATATATATATATATATATATATATACATTTCATTATTAATTTTTTTGTAAAATCTTTTTAAAGATATCGTTTATAGGATAATGCTTTAATGAATAAAAATAATAAAAGCCCCTCATAGCTGGAAGGTTTTCCCGGACTGGATTGGGAAATGCTTATTGTTAAAACGAGATGTATTTTTCGATGAGCACCACTTTCGACGGTACAATGTAGGTTTAATGGGATCCCTTTATCGCTAGCGAACGATCGCCCTTCATACACATCTCAAAGAAAAAGCCCTATCCTTTTGCAAAATGAAATAATATGTCTTCATTAAAGACAAATTAAAGCAGAAACAATGAAAAATCACAATGATTGAATCGTCTCTCAAATACAGGATGACGGATGGAAAATTTGTTTTAAAATAAAAGTGCAGTAAAATATGATTCCTTATCAAAATAAACTAATTTTTCATCACGGGTGTTAAATGGAGATACAATTAGTCATAGGCTGTAACCTTTTAGGTGGAATAGTTTTAGAGATATCATGAAATAAGTAACGCCGCAAGCACCTCGAAATACCTAGCGGGGGGGCTGCGCGGCGGCGACTATCCCAACAAGGTCAGGATTCAGCGAAAGGCTGGCGAAAGGGTGGCGAAGAACAGAAAGCGAACAGGACGTCTTTTACTATATACTATCTGAAGGTAGCGTCTAAAAAGGCAAATATACGCCATCCTACTCAAATTAGCAACTCGTTTCGAAACTTTACGCGAAGCGAAGCCGCGGGAAACAACTAGTATTTTATATTTTTAGAAAACTTGGTCACCCTATATATCATTTGGTTAATAAATTATGCTGACATTTCGATAGCCGATAATGCTCCACATTTAAGCACTTTAAATGTTAAGTCTCTGACTCGTCGTAATTATTAGATAACATCGATATAGACTAAATCATCGAATCGTCTGCTAAAACGAAGGTTTATTAATCTTTTAATTGATATTTACGATTACGAGAGGCGTTATCGCATTAGGAATAATCGCGTTTAATACGGCTTTAAAATACTGCTAACCTGGTAACTCTAAAAAGACGACTAAAAACAAGCTTTTATTATGCTTTGTCCAGAGCCAACCCTGGGTGCAGCAGCCATGTCGTTATAGTGGAACATAGAATGGGCTATCATAATTGAATGCTATATAGAATATCGTGGTTGTGCTGTTGACCATAGAGGAGTCCCCTCGTTGGAAGCCAACCCTGGGTGCAGCAGTAGTGCAATAGTAACCCTGTCACGGTGAAATTTATAACAGGCTATCAGAATTAAATGTGCATACACAATTGAGTGTGTTTGCTGTTGAGCTAGGATTAGAAACCTTGTGTGTGTGTGCGTGTGTATATCATGGTGGTATATACACACACACCTACAGACACACATACTCATCGACATACTTTATTTCGAATGTAAAAACCGGGAAAGTAAAAATCGGGTGTGTTACCCCAATATTTTTCAATTTCATGTCAAGTTTGGGCGTTGTCGTGGAGTAATACACACACACAGACAGGTAGACAGACGGACAGCTAGAGCTGTCGACGACAACGGGCGAACCCTACACCTCACGAAGTTTTAACGATATTAGATCGTTCTGTCTCCCGCGAGGTGAGCGTAGAAGCCTTGGTACGACAACAGTCATCTCTCTAGTTACGCCACTAGCCCGTCAGAGACCAACGCCTTACGGCGAGGCATCGGGAAAGGTACCCAGCGGGCAGCCTCGCGCCATAACTCTCCGTCTGGAATTAACCATCAGGATATCTCTTACCTCCTGACTGGTTAAAGGATCGAGGTCGCTTGCAGGGTCCTCTCCCTTACGTAGCGGTGATGCGGTGTCCACCGAATCTATGGCGGACAACGGCATCCTTTGCCTGGCTGTTCACCCGGCATCGGGTGGCCGAATAGTCGTTTCAAGAGCAGTTGCCGTAAGGTTAACAACTACCCCCCAGTGCGAGCCCGGGCAGGACTCTGGCCTTAGAGCTAGTTTCCCCTAGGAGTCAACCCTCTGGCGCTCCTAGACGGTATGCGCACCGTGCGGCGTAAGCCAATCGATTGTACACTCTGACTAACAGTTTAGAGTTTCAAGGCGATAGGTGAGGGCAGCAAACCCCGCCCACCGCCCGGGCAGTTATAACGACGAGGGTCGTCTTGTCTGCCCGGGATGTCGTGCTACGACAACCCTGCGCGTACCAGAAGGGTAGAACGCGTAGGGGGTGAAATAGGGTAAACCACACTCTGACTAACAGTCGGGGGAATCTGGAAGCAGTACTGTTTCCTATAGAGCGGGGGTGGTTGCGGACCTTACGGCGACTGCTCTTGAAACGACCATCGGCTACCCGATCCTGGGTGAACAGCCGGGCAAAGGATACCGTGGTCCGCGATAGATTCAGTGCACACCGTCTCACCGCTTCGTAAGGGAGAGGACCGCGCAAGCGACCTCGAACTCGCAACCAATTAAGAGACCGGAGTAATCTGGTCACAATTGGAAGTAAGGGCGTGAGTGTGCGCCCGCTGGGTAACTGGCATGTGTCGGAGCTTGACGGTGGATTGTTTTTGTCCAAATCTTCTGCGTTCACCTCACGGGGGATAGAACGACTAATCGTTAAAACTTCCTGAGGTGACGGGTTCGCCCGTTGTAATTTACAACTCTATTTGTTTGAAACCGTCGTATCTATTGAAGTTTGCAGTTCCTCTTGAACAAAGTAAAGCAAGTGTTGTGTGCAAGGCGTATTTTTTAAATTCATGACCACTGACCTTCTTTCTTTTCCCATATTCCCCCACCCCTCTATTGCAACATCGCCTAAACGACGGGTGCTACAAACTTCCCGCGGTAAATCCATTTCATCTTGTATATAATGTCAAACAACCGCAATGGTCTTCGCAATGGTCAATGGTCTTCCAACAAAGAAATCTCGATAACATCAGCCATTTAATGAAATATTGCACGACAGCAGTTATCACTTATAAAAAATCATTTCCGTGACGCCATTGCATTAAAAAAGTGCATATCATTACTAACTGCTGCAAAGCTTGACAGATTAAATTTAAAGATGCAGTTATTGTTATTAACGCTGACACAGATGGTGTTTAAGTGTAATTACTTTGCTAATGTAAAAGATTTATTCAATTCATTTCTTTGCTCTTTTTTCCTTTCCTTTGTTTAAGGTAAGTATTGTGGACGCACTTGAGTCTGGCTGTGTGTATTCTCCAACGATAGCGCCGAATCGCTTCATTTGATTGAGCTGTAATTATGCATGCACAGAGGCGGATCTATATAAGGGCTTTTTGGGCTGCAGCCCAGGGCCTCGTGGATATAAAGGCCCCCAGCGTCCATTGAAAATAATGGACAATATTGAGAATTAAAAAACAAAATCTCAAATTTTCCAATATCCTATCATAAGGTTAGCAACCTTGAGATCAAATTCTCCCATCTTTTCCGGGGGACTCCCCGCCGCTTGTTTTCAGTGTATTTTCTAGCAAACGCAGTCATTAACAGCGTACAAGCTTCATGTATCAATTTCTCGGTGGATGGGGCAGACCGCTAGCGACAAATCCACTATATGGTCACGGATGTATGCTGCATCTGTCAACAAGGTTGAGGGCGTCCAAAAGCGTTTCTTGCGATACCTAAATTGGCGCGAGCGAGCACACGAACTTCGAGACATATGAGGAACGAGCGGATTACTTTAAGGTTGCACTGCTCTATAATAGACGGACCATACCCGACATGTCTTTCCTATATGACATCCTTCATGGTTTAATAGACTGTCCAGCTTTAACCGAGCGAATTTCCTTGAGAGTGCCCCCCAGAAGTACCCGAATTTCTCGTTTGTTTCACGTTCCCAGATGCAATACAAGCCACTTCAGCAACTCTACAATGATACGGTTACTCATCACTTTTAATAACAGGTTTAATGACCTTGACATTTTTTCCCTGGACAGGAAGCCTTTTCTTCACGAAGTCGAAGAAAAGCTCAGGAACAATAATTACTTTAAATATTTATAAAATACGCACTACTTATTACTTTATTATATACAATGTATTTATGTGTGTGTGTGTGTATGTTTATATGTATATATGTCAATAGTATACGTATGTATGGCCATTTATGAACGTATATTACATATAGTGTTATAACAATCCCTCCCTTCCATTTCCATTCCCCTATTGTTTTTATACATTTTAATTTAGAAATGCTTCTTTTTCCTTTTTCCCTTTTTTCTTAAAAAAATGCTTATAAAATTATTATCTTTTAAATAGGTGCTTTATATTATTTGCTAATTTGGAATGTAATAATGGCTATATTAATGTTAATTTATAAATTGTTCTTTTATAATGAATATGCTGTATACATTTAGCTAATAAAAATAAAATTTAAAAAAAATATATATTTTGCAATATCTTTTTTTAAAATCTTTATTCATAGAAATAACATCTATGTATAGCAGTTGAGTTCCTACCGAGGCTAGTGCCTTGTCAATAGGTAACTAGTAATGAATGTTTGTTTAAAATTGACTTATATTAACTAGCTTTACAAATAATATTACTACTTGCTCAATTAAGCTACTAATTAAGATATTATTACAATAAGTATGTATTAATGTTGTTTTGCCTATTTTAGTGAAAAGTTAAATGTTTTTGTGTGTCTGTCATATTAAACAAATAAAATATTGTATTGTCCTCTTTTTTTATATATTGTGTACCTAGTGACCTAGACATCATTATCGAAAACAGTTTATTGAGGCCCCCAAGTAATATTAGCCCAGGGCCCCACAAACGCACGGTCCGCCCCTGTGCATACATGCATCATTTGGTCATGGCATGAGCCGAAAAGATTGTGGTTGCAATCCGTCCACCCTGGGTTGGCTCCCGACGAGGGAACTCCTCAACGGTCAACAGCAGAGACCCAAAATTTTATATACGAGTTTCGATTTCGTTTTCGATTTCGGTTTCGGTTTTGGTGTCGTTTTCGGTTTCGGTTTGGATTTCGATTTTTATTTCGATTTCAATTTCGTTTTCGATTTCGATTTTGATTTCGAATTTATCATCATTATCGGGGGGAGGGGGGTTAAAGGGTGGCGCTAGGTTGGGGGAGGGGGGTTGGGGGTGGTAGGATTTATGAAATTAATATTCAGATGAATTAAGTTCCTGGCTACTTGACAGGAAAGTCTTGGGGTGACACAACTGATTTTTTTGTTTTTCTATCATTCCAATACGAGTAAGATGCGCTAAAATCAGTATGATGAACGGTGGCAATAATTTTTGATTTGAATTCTTTCGCGGACATTTTTAATTTCCACTCCTAATTTTAAATATTTAGTAGTTTTAAATGTAGTTGTTGCGTGTTTCGTGTGCTCGTTCGTGTGAACGAGACAGGGCAATACGCTAGAGGGGATGTGAAATGAACGGCTGTCACTTTTTTGCATTAAAACTACCCACAAAAAGCATCTGAATCTAACGCCGCACGAAATGAGTTCAAATTGATTCGGACGAGTATAAGTTCGTCAGGTAGTTTTTATCGACGATCGTTCGTTTCACATTCCGCTCTAGCGTATTGCTCTATCTCGTTCGCTTGAACTAATTTCAGTTTTATTTCACAAAGAAACGCAATCGGGCCCAATATCTGTTTTTTTTAACACAGTGGGCTTGATTGCGTTACTATTGAACTATAATAGGAAATTAGTTCTTATGAACGAGACAGGGCAGTACGACAGAGCTAAATGTGAAATTAACCCCTGTCACTCTTTCGCAATAAAACTACCCACTGAAGATAAAGCAGATAAATCTAACACCGCACGAAATGTGTTCAAACTTATTCGAGCGTCTATAATTTCGACAAGTAGTATTGGTGCGGGAAAATCAACGATAGCTCATTTTATATTACGTTCTAACGTATTGCTCTGTCTCGTTCGGTTGATATAAGTATAGAATAGAATAGTAAAGAATAACTTTATTGTGATATAAAAACATAACTTAATATTGAATATTACACTGGTTTTATAAAAAGACAATTTATGCACAAATGACGGACTTATCGCTATAGCGATTCCTATTTTAGTTTACGAAGAAACGCAATCGGGCCACCTCAGAGCAGGTCCCGGCCTAGTTAGGTGAAGTTTTCACTGGAATATGTAATGCATTAATTTTCTGTTAATTATTCAATGTTTAAAATCTTTTTGTGCAACCTTTTTTTTGTTGCACCTTAGATTACATTGTTTCATGTTGTTTTTGCATAAGGTAAGTAAATATATTACTAAATAAATAAGCATTACTCAATAAATAAATAAGTAGAAACGCAAATTTATTTTTTTTGTTTATAACACTGGAAAATGTTTCGCAACTAATTAGGAATGCCTAATTTAAGTTTAAAACTTAACCTTATATCAAATGCCTTTATGCATCAGCAGTAATAATTACATTTAATTTAATTTAATTAATTTGTAATTCTCAGTGATCTACAGTAAAATGGACATGTAAAATTAAAATGTCATATACAAAAACCTAGTGGCAACCAAGTAAATATAATAATAAGTAATACATATTTTTTACAAAAAACAACCGACTCCATTTTATTTATAAGTCCAGCAGCCATGTCATAGTGAAACTTAGAACGGGCTATCATAATTTAAATCGTATACAAAGTTTTGTGTCTGTGCTGTTGACCGTTGAAGAGTTCTTTCGTTGGAAGCCAACCCGGGTGCAGCAAACATCTCATGTTGAAACTTAGAGCGGGCTATCATAACTGAATGCGTATACAAAATTTCGTGTCTGTGCTGTAGACCGTTGAGGAGTCCCCTCTTCGGGAGCCAGCCCTGGGTGTATCAGGTCATGCTTACCATAAAAAAATGCATTTTCTTTGGAAATGAACCAACATATAAATTTTTAACCATACGATTTGAGGAGTTCCCTCAAATCCTCATGGATCCCATCATGAGAACAAAATATATGGTTTTAAATATAATAAAGAATTTTCCAAATCGGTTCATAAATGACGAAGTTATGAGGTAAGAAATATAAAAAAAGATACAATCGAATTGATAACCTGCTTTTTTTGAAGTCAGTTAAAAACAATAAAAACACGACTGTCGTTACAGAAAGTGAACTATTGTTTTTGTATTTATCCATATAGATACATGTATATTTCCGGAATCTCCTCAACCAGACCTTTCATTTGACACTAAACACGATATATTTATGTTAATTTATTGACATTTAAACAACTACTTACTTGATATTTGAACAGTTAATTTACTCTATGATACTCGGAATGACATAACTATTCTAGCAATACTACACACTTCTAAATTGGTTCAAGCGTTTAGAAATTATGGTGGAATAAAGAATCGGAAAACATACATAGATAATTGTTAAACATATTACACTCCTTATTTGTTGGGCAATCGTGTAAAAAAGTGGCTCTATGATATGCTTAAATCTGTTGCCAGTGATCCCATTTAAATATTACTTAACTAGACTATAGCCTGTTCTAAGGCGGGCTTATAGCGAAAGCGAAAATACTAAATATTAAGCAAGTGTCTTCTAAATTTCAATCCTGCGCAAGCAAAGATATTGTGCTAAGAACACAATATCGGACTTTCGAATATTTATTTTGAGCCCACCTGAGACGATTAAGACCGTTTCCAGATTGAAGAAGGTCTATGTGTCTGTGTGTGTATTCCTCCACGATAGCGCCCAAACGCTTACTCCGATTGAGCCGAAATTTAGCATGCAGGCATCATTTGATCATGGCAAGAGTTGAAAAGATTGTGATTGAAATCGGCCCACCAGGGGGCGGAGTAGTAATATATCAATCTCAAAATATTAGACTTAAGATACTTGAAATATGGTACACATATGACACATATTTTTTTGAAATATTTCATAAACAAAACACTAATAATATTTAAATTCCGCTGTACGTTTCAATGAACTAGAGTTGTCAACTATAACGGGCGAACCCGTCACCTCAGGAAGTTTTAACGATTCATCTTTCTATCTCCCTGGAGTGAGCGCAGAAGACTTGGACAAAACAGTCCACCGTCAAGCTCTGCCACATGCCCGTAAGAGGCCAACGCCTTAACCGCGAGATAACCAGAAGTGTTACCCAGCGTGTTCCAATTGCGACCGGATTACTCCGGTCTCTCGATTGGTTACGAGTTCGAGGTCGCTTGCGCGGTCCTCTCCCTTACGAAGCGGTGAAACGGTGTATACCGAATCTATCGCGGACCAAGGCATCCTTTGCCCGGCTGTTTACCCGGGATCGGGTAGCCGATGGTCGTTTCGAGAGCAGTCGCCGTAAGGTCCGCAACCACCCCCGCTCTATAGGAAACAGTACTGCTTCCAGACTCCCCCGACTGTTTAGTCAGAGTGCACACTCGATTGGCGTATACGCCGCACGGTGCGCAGACCGTCCAGGAGCGTCAGAAGGTCGATTCCTAGGGGAAACTAACCCTAAGGCCAGAGTCCTGCCCAGGCTCGCACTTCATGCGTGGAGGCCGCTGTAAGGGTGTTGACCCGTGAGTGTGACCAACCCTGAACAGAATGGGTCTTCGTGGCCAACTCAGCAAGGGCCCCTCAGCTCCCACATTTTAATGAACTATTAACGCCGAGCCGCCCGGGGCTAGCCGAGGAACGAACCGCGCCACTCGAGGCGGTTGTGTAACGGAACCCAAACGGGTCGTCCGTTGGCCGAGAGAGAGCGCTCATCGATTTTATTTATGAAATTATTTTCCAAATAAAGTCAGTCTTGGAGTGGCATATCCAATTTTAAAATTTTAATTCGGAACAATGACAAACGGTCCGCAAATAAATTACAAATGCGTAATGGATGGCCGGATATTGGTGGAAATAATCCGATTTAAAAATCGGAATTTGACACTGGTGTACAGCATGTTTATTTGTCGTATTCAGATGACGTTTTAATTAGTAATTTAGCCGATCGAAGGTCCATTTTAACAAGTAAATTAATTAAGATGACATTTAAGCGCATCCTTGCCATTTCGTTTAGCTGACCTCACGAAGGCATACGACATAGATTACGCCCCAATTGATTGGCAAGCAATGAAACATTGTGAACATTTTCTGAGCGATATTGCTCCATACAGCTTGCTGCCTCCCGGCATTCCGTCATTTCGGTCATCGAGGTAGACATCCCTAATGAATGATTTGGTTTTTCATCATAGATACATAGACATTTTATTATTTTATTTTGAACTAGCTGACCCGTGCCCACTTCGTTGGGCGGTAAAACTTTTTACCTGTGATGAAATTATGAGTGTGGTTCGGTTAGTACTGAGTGCTATAATTTATTTCCTGACTGCCAAAAGAAGGGTTATATTTTTACTGCATATGTATGTATGTATTTGCATATCAATTTGACTATATTACCGTTATTTGTGAGTGTCTTATTTCTGAGCGTATTATCTCTTTAACAATTTATGCAGTAAAAGGGAAATTATATACATACAGTAAAACGGAAAATTATTTTGTTTTAAACGCTTGAGACGATAAATTTACTTATTTTGATAAGAATTCATAGTTGTTGATATAATATGACCAATAAACATGATTAAAATAATTTTTTAAATATAAAATACTACTTTTTGGGACGTTATATAAATATAAAAGTTAGGCATATGCTGTCGCTGACTTTTTTGTATGCCATATCAAGCTCTACAACTTTTTTCTAGAACTTAATCATATATCTCGCATCGTTAAGGCAGCATTAGTTAGAAACGTTTTCGTTCGACCGCTTATTCTCCGACTTACTTTGCAAATCCGACTACCACAAAAAAGTCTTTTGATTTTACAAATTAATATATAGCCTATGACACTCACAAATAAAGTGGCTTTCTATTGGTAAAAGAATTTTCAAAATCGGTTTAGTAGATCCAGAGATTACTTCCTACAACATCTAAAACTTTACCTCTTTATAATATTAGTATAGATAATCGGCACACAAAGAATACAGTAACAAATACATTATAACAAATACTTATCAAAGCATAATATCTAGCGTGACGATTCATTAAAAAGAGTAATAATTAAAAAAACTATTATTACCTACCTATTAAAATTATTATTATAAAAAAATCGGTAGTAGTAGTAGTAATAGTAGTAGGCAAGTAGACAAGCCGCCCCGCCAACCCTCCCCCCCCCCCCTCAATCCCCCGCGCCCAACCTCCCAACGCAACCATCTCCCACGCGTTAATTCGTAGCATTTTTGTAGTATTTTCCTTGGTATTAAAATTGTGTTTTTCCAAAAGTTATGTCGAATTTTATTAGATATGGCGGAATTGTAATATTATTTGCGTCGATATTATGGATTTATAGATTTCAAATCACAACGTTATTTCGGTCCAACAAGTCATCTGTGTACTGAATTTTAATTCTCTACATACTTGCAATATTTCAAGATTGTGACAACTACTGCGTTTTTTTAGTATTTTTCCGCCTTTCGGTTTACGAAAAGGGTGTATTGTACCTACTCAAAATAATGTACTTAGATATCTCGGACAACTATTGCTTTTAAATTTATTATTATTCGCGTCCCAGTGGCATAGTGGTTAGGTTGCTCGAGCTTACATTGTAAGGTCCCGGGTTCGATTCCCAGCTAGGTCAGCATTTTCCGTTGGGATCAAATTAGGCTTTCAATTCTGTCGATCGAAACGCAATAACAAGACACGCACTCACACACATGTTACACGCACATACCTATACATAGAAACACTTCTTAGGGTTGGATGTAAGAGATTGTCCTATAAGATAAACCACCCGCCCCTTGTGAAATTTCACATTATAGCGTAGAAAACTAAATTAATATTTTACTGCCTTCCTGTTTATGACAAAGATGTAATCGACCAAAAATGTACTTAACTCTGTCAAATACTGCCTATGTATTAAGGATTACTATTTCACTGCCTTTTTGTAATTAAAAGGGGTGTATTTTAACAAAAAAATGTACTTATCTCTGACAACTTGTGCGTTTATATTTATTACTAGCTGTTGCCCGCGGCTTCGCTTCGTGTAAAGTTTCGAATCGATTTGTTAATTTAAGTAGGGTGGCGTTTATTTGCCTTTTTAGAAGCTACCTTTAGTTGTATAGTGCAAGACGTCCTCCCTCAGATGCAAGCTACTTATCTCGTAGATACGCGTATTGTTCCTCGTCACGCGTTATTAATTTCATGCTATCTCTATAACTATACTACCTAAACACAGAGTAAATGGCTAATTTTATCTCTTTTTACCACCCGTGTTAATGGATTAATTATTTGATAAAGATTCTTATTTTATTTCACTTTTTTGAGACATAAAAGCAGTTATTGTAGCTGAAATATAAAAGTTACATATATGCTGTTGTTGACTGTTATATAGTCCTCCTTAAGACCGATGTGTTTGCCATATATTATTTTCACATATATCATACCGTTTCATCAGCACACGCCGATAAAGCAACTCACCAGCTCATTTTTTCCGACTTGATTTAAAATATCATGATTTTTGATTGGATACCAGAATGGATCACAATAAAATATAGCTTATCGCCCTCGTCAATAATGGAGCTTTCTATTAGTTAAAGAATTTTTGAAATCGGGTAAGTAGTTTTGGAGCTTACCCCCTACATACAAACTCACAAATATACACACTTACAAACATCACTTCTTTATAATATTAGTAGAGATTAATATTTTAATGCCTATCTGTTTACGAAGATGGTACAAAACAAAATATATGTATTTATGATTAGGTTGTATTTTACCAAAAAAATATATTTAACTGACAACTACCGCGTTTATGTTTATGATTAGTACTTTACTCGAAAAAAATGCACTTTAGTCATTTTATGATGTTTTAACTTTATTACATGTAAAAGTACTATTTTTTGTACTCATATTTAATAAAATAATCTTTTCTTTACTGAGGGCAATATTTATATATGGCAAATTAAATAATAATTAATTAATTACCTGAAATATTACGCCGAAGCATATAGCCAATATCAACAATCGATCCATTGTAGAGTACAGCCACTACCACTATAAAAAAATAGTAATTTAAAGACACTCTATTACGAAGTGCATAAACTTGAGGAGCGTGCACTAGAAACGTCAATCCTACACTGAAGGCAACTCGAGTTGAGCAATCGTTGCGATACGACTGAGATGATCCATTCGATCTGAGCGACCTTATAAGAGACCGCGAGAAAGGTGATAAGTCGTGCGCGAGCATATCTAAGAAATGCACATTGGTGCACTTTTTAATCTAGTAGATAACTCAAAACTGATTTGACACGTTTTTAGTTTCGTGGATTTGGAGTAAAATCACGTTCGGGTGTTCTTGATCACATTTATCTGTGTTTGATTTTGCATACATGTAGTAGTAGTAGTAAGCGGAGTGGGGGCTTGTTTCCAGCCCTTTATGTCACCTGGATCTACATATACGATATTTTGTAACTACCCACTTTGTGGTTGGGTCAGTGGTCTGCTAATATCCCGGTACTGCTTACTAGTCCATGCAGATCACTGACCTTCAAGTTGGGCAAATCGCTGGGTTCGAGAAAGGCTCGTCCCAGTTAACTGTGTCTTGCGGCGAGGCCTGGGCGGCGACCTACGATGTGTATGCTGTCTTCAAGTTCTTCGCCACATATTCAGCAGTCCTTGCTCTCGGTCAGGCCAAGGTTGAATAGATGTAAGGGTCGCGTGTCCGGTACGGAGACCGATAGTGATTTTAAGGTTCTTCTTGCTCATGTCAAGTAGGGCCTTGGTTTTCTTTGGAAGTGGTTGCTCCATCGTGGCTTTCGCTTGGCGACATCCTTGGCCCTGTTTCCAGGATGGCTCTGTTTTTGCATACGCTGCATAAGTTTAGAATATATAGTGTAAAACGCTATCTTTAGATATATGTATAGTGTAAAAGGCCCCCCTCAGATGCAAGTTACCTATCTCGTAGACGTACGAGCTTTGTTCCTCGCCACCCGCGCCGCCTTCCGCTGTGCGCTGACCTAGGTAGGTATTTCGAGGTGCTTGCAAAGCAATCATTTATTTTATAGTAGCCCTTTGAGTACAGCTTCTTCTTAATAAATGACTTAAATTGTATCACAGATAAATTTTGCATCTTTTCTGGGACTTTATTGTAGAAGCGTATACATTGCCCTTTGGATGATTTTGTGGTTTTGGAGAGTCGACTTTTATGGTCGGCAAGTTTATTTTTATTTCTAGTATTGACACCATGCCTATCAGAGTTTTTTAAAACCAGTTCTTTATTTTTATGCACATACATTAAGTTTTCATAGATGTAATGAGATGCAAGTGTCAAAATATTGATTTCTTTAAATTTTACCCATAACGACTGTCTAGCACTTAATTTATAAATATCGCGGATGGCTCGTTTCTGTAGTATAAATATTTTATCAGCGTCAGCAGCATGACCCCACAGCAAGATGCCATACGACATCAAGCTGTGAAAATAACTGAAGTGTACATTTTGAGACACTAAAAACGACTTTTTTAACTCCACTTTGAATTGTTTTCTTCATTTTAATGCAAAAGAATATGAATAACTAGAAGTAATAACAAAATGAACGTAATTTAATGAACTGAACCAAGAGGACTAAAAACCGTCTGACATAAGGGTAAGTGTTGCCACAACAATATATTTTCCCACCATGTCGAATTAATGTCTACTCTTAATGGCCAGACTGTATGTAAACGGTTTTGAATTTTGGTACGGAACCCTAAACACGAAAGGCCCTCAACATTTTTTGGACTTATCCTCCTTGTCGCGATGAGGCGCCGTTCGACTTTTTTCGCCTCGAATTGCCCAAACTAATATCAATAGTAATGACGATAGACTCAAACAAAAAATCAGTAAACATTTCTATTTATACGCTTATTAATCATATGAGGAATTTACTGACTGTCAATGCAGATATATTGGCATTATTAATTATAGGCAGTCATAGTCTACCAAGTGATTGCAAGGCGTCTGTTCTTTTGATTTTGAAGAATTTCTCGGATTCTTGTAACACGAATGTTAAATTATATATATATATATATATATATATATATATATATATATATATATATATATATATATATATATATATATATATATATATATATATATATATATATATATATATATATATATATATATATATATATATATATATATATATATATATATATATATATATATATATATATATATATATACAGAATCAGTGCCGTACCTAAGCCCATGCAGCCGGTGCAGCGCAGCAGTTCGGGGGCCCAACATGGAAGTTCCGTGCGATCGACGTTCTATCCACTTTTAATAGAAAGCTAAAGAAGTCGAAAAAAGGGACGTCTCAAAACTGATCAATGATTTTGCAGAGAGCAAATCTAGACAAAAATCATTCTAGATATGTATTTTTCATATCGTTTCTAAATATGTACTCTACTTTTAAATATGTATACATGCAAAAAAAATTGTACCTACATCTTCTCTTATAATATATAAAAATGAATCGCCGTGCGTTAGTCTCGCAAGATCTCGAAAATGACTAGACCGATATAAATTATATATTTTTTTGTTTTGTTTGCCCTGATTCAGGGGTGGTTTACAAAAAACATATTTAGGAAAAATTAAAAGAAACAACTGAAAAACGAAAAAATCGAAATTGGTCATTTTGGGAAATGGGCCACTTTCAATAGATGGCGTTCGCGGCGATCCTATTGTTTGACAGCTGCTCCATCCATAACTGTTATACACAATTGTATGGTTGTATTGGAAATAAATACTTTTTATCTTTATCTTAACTTTTATCCTGGTTGCCGTATTTCAGCCATAATCTTTCGGACTCTTGCCATGATCAAATGATGCCTGCATGCTAAATTACAGCTCAATCGGATAAAGTGATAGCGCCTAAGCACTTTATCCATTTTGATAATAATGGCCCGTATACCGTTTCTCGCGGGCTTAAACTAATCTGGTGCTAAAAATTAAGAACTTACCTAAGCACCTTTATTATTTTGTTGGTATTCCGTTTCATCAAAATTAAGAACCGGTCTTAAAACTTAAAATTTCCGTTTTGTCTATGGCCGTTCTAAAGCGGGGTCCTAATTTTGACAGCCGTTTTGGCGCCGTTTCGTGTTTGTGTGTTGATTCGCGTTATCGTTTGTTTTGAAATAAAATGGCAAACAATAATAAGGAGAATGTGCCTAAACAAGAATATACAGGGCGATTTATCATAACCTACAAAAAATACAAAGGATTTTCAGAGCGAGATATAGATATGAATAAACGATTACTTACGATAATCTGCACTCATCATCCCTTCTTCGATTTAAAAACCAATGTTGAGCAAACATCTTTGAAAATTGCAACACGAAAAGTCTTCGGAATCACGAGCAAAAACAAGTTACACGGCTGTCAGACGAAGACTGATCGATTTTAGACCGTTCTTAAATAAGACCCCGAACAAGACCCATCCGCCATGACAGTTGTAGAATCGGAATACCAAAAAGGGTCTCGACGGTGCTTAGCGTCAATTTAAGCACCTGATGATCTCTACATAAGCACGCGCCAGTTAGGACCTACGAAAGGGAATACCAAAACGTCACTTCAAAATTAGGCGTCGTTTTAGCACCTTTTTAGACCCCAATTTAGGCACCTGCGAGAAACGGAATACGGGCCAATGACCATTATCTGGTTGCCACTTTTCTTGACCCGCATTTTAAATCGAGTTTCCTGGGATTGGTTCAAACGGAAAGAGCAAGTCAAAAAAAAATAGAAGCTCTAAAAATGAGTTGTAAGTCTAGTAGTATTGAATATGATAGTGATTCGTATCCACTTCATAAGAACAGAACCACTAATCAAAATGACAAAACGATTGAAATACACGACAGTTTCTGGAACTGTTTTGAGGAAGTCGCTACAGATAATATGCAAAATGATGAGGGTGTGAAGAAAAGTTCTACTGCACATGAGATTGATTTTTATTTGTAAACTGTTCGCCTAGATCGGACGGCAAAATCTTACAAGTGGTGGTCAGAAATCGCAAAGCAATATCCGAGCCTGACATAATTGGCATAGATGTGTGAGGGACCACCCCTCACAAGACTCCATGTTGTTTGGTGTGAGGTGGTGGTATCAACTTACGAGTTATCTCCGTATTGAAAGGCGGTTTTGATGTGAAGTAGAAGGAATTTATTGATCGAAGGTTTGAATATTGCCAGTTATAACGCTTGCCGAATAGTTTACGTTGACGCGATTGTATAGATGCGCGACTGCGGTTACTAGGATATACGGATGAGGATTGTATGTGTGCTCCTAGTATCTTGTACCTACTGGGCACGGCTCGAGTCTGTGGGATTACAGACTGATGCTTCGAGACTCAGGGAGAATGAGGAAAGGAAATCAAAGAGCCGGATTCGTTGACCTAACTCGTGAGAGAGAGAGTGCCGAATATGCCGTCGCAACCTTGGGGAAGGTGATCACTCGGGGAGTGATAATTTGGTTGCTTTTTCGCCGGTTTATATAGGCCGTGAAATGATGCAATCCAAAATATTCCGAGTAAAGTATTGTTTCATCGTGCTGATTCATAGCTGCACGAGTCAAAATAATAGCTGAATTGTGTCTGTGGGTTTTACTGGAAATCGATGCATTTGTTGATCGCATGTAATGGACTTAAGGTCCGTTACAGATGTATCTGTTATCTCCTGGCAGAAGTGTTTATAGCGAAAGGCTATTTTCTGAAGCAGGAATTGTTTACGAGGCAAATCGCAATCCGAACAATGCTGAAAATTTCGTTGTCATTTATCATAACCTACCTCAAATAGATTTTAAGTATTGATGCAATAATATAATTTGTGAATAAAATAGATACATTTTTGAGTTCGTTTTTATCATGGTATTGGGTAGGTATTTGACCTGATAGTATGTACGCAGTATTCGCCCGAATAACGGATATTAAAAAAAGTGGCCGAATAGGAATACCGAATAGTATCTAATATTCGTAGCATCACTAGTATTTTCAATGTAGTCGAAGTTTTAAGTAACAATTGCAGAAGCCAGAGAAGCCCTATTCCCTGAACCAACAGAAACATTCCTTCACTGGCGATACAAAATAATGTTTCCTAGTTTTCCAAATACCTACATTTATTTTGTATATTAAGTATGTTAATCTATATAACAAATCACTAAAAAAAACATCCCTATAATTGCCTTTATTTACCATTCAAATTAATAATATTATTAGTCACTGGAAATATAAATCCCTGACCAACAGTTGACAGCTGTCAGATAAAAAATCATATTCTCAATTCGTAATCGCTTTCCTACTGCGGTGTATTTAGCATTATTTATAGCAAATACGTATTCATTCGCATCAAGAACAATGGAAGGTCAAGAAAGCAGCGAAAACATCGAATATGTTGAAGTGAAGATAGAAAGTGAAGTCGTTGTTAAAGTGGAACAATCAGATACATCTGACACGGGAGAGAATATTCTTGAAATTAAAGAGGATGTTAATCGCGTTATCAAACTAGGAAGTAGCGATCCTGTTGAATCGAACATTGAAGAAGAGGAAAAGGGGTTTAAATCGAAAGAGTTCGATGGATTGTTGGCTAAATTCGATGATTTCGCTTGCGTTATATGCGATCGCGTAGTCGATATAAGTGGAAAAATGCCTATTTGTAATCGCAATGGTAGGATAATGTTGATTTGTAATGATTGCAAATCTCCGAAGACGAAGAAATTTAAGTGTGCGAAATGTGACCAAAGCTTTAACATTAAGCCTGACCTGATTAATCACGTGAAGGCAATTCATCGTAAGTTTAAGAAATATAAATGTGCAGAATGCGAGAGCGCTTTTACAGCTGCAAGAAATTTGGACAGACACGTTAATTCAAAACATCGCAAACTGAAGTACCCTTGTCATGAGTGCAACAAAGCGTTTTCTTATCAAGGCGGCTTAAGTACTCATGTTGATTTCGCGCACAGAAAATCGAAAACGTTTACATGTGGTGAATGTAGCAACGTATTTCCAACCCCGCTTCATCTTAAAGTACACATCAATAGCGTCCATCGCAAACTGAGGGAATATAAATGCGAGCAGTGCGACAGCGAATTCTTTACACTTTACAACTTAACTAAACATATTAATATTGTGCACCGAAAGTTGAAGCCGTTTGTTTGCAACCAATGCAATCGCTATTTTGGAAAGAGGGGAGATTTAACAAGACACATAAACTCAGTTCATCTCAAAATGAAGTTCACGTGCGAGAAATGCAACTTCTCCTTCACACAAAAAGGACATCTGCTCAAACACATTAAAGCGATAAAATGCAAAGTTTAACTTTGGAGCAACAATGCTCGCCAGTAGACTGAAGACCCCACCTGTATCACGATCGTCGAAAATACAGGATTCGTGCGACAAAAAATCGGCAATTTAACTTTTCGGTATACTCAAAATTGTAATAAATTTAATTTATGTGTACGAAATGCGACCTTGAATTGCTTGAAGAGTAGACTTGGCCTGATTGATCACAAGCCGATTCATCGCTATAGCTGGGGATTTAGTGCGATGTACCCTGCATTTTGTGATTAAAGGCTCATACTTGGCATAATTGTTCCATAGGTGGTCCTGGATGGATTTAGATCGGGAGCCATCGGCGACAACCCCGGGGGTGGCGGGGGGAGGGGGTGGAAATTTGATTCTGCCGCGCGTCACTTTGAGCCCTATATCTCTCAGACTATAGGTACCAGGGGAAGTAGGATATCATTTTCGGATAATTCAGTAATGAGAAATTCATTTGGGGAAGAAAAAAATACATAGGTATCGATAGAAAAAATATGAAATAATTGGTAAAATCCAAAAATCGTTGACATCTTTTTTTTACTTATACGAAGTTTACTTTTTAACCATAAGAGGTATCGGTATGCAAAAAATATATTCTAAAAGCCACAATTATCTAAATTACAGACATATACTTTTTATTGGACTGATATTGTAAATTGTAAGTGAAAAAAATATAATTCATAGCACGGCAGACCGGCGTATTACGTCCGTTACGTAGAGACGGGCATCGATCCAAGTTAGATACGTACTTATCGGATTATTTAGTTTCTGCGATAGGCCAGTGAGTTAAAACCACGAAGTGAAATCGTTGTTATTATTATTATAACTATATTATTATTGTTTTTTCTATTGAATAAAAATAATTCATTATTCACAAACCGTACCTAACTGATATTTGTGCTTACATACCTTAAATACCTAAGTATTAATTTGTCTGCAATCCCTACCACTTCGTTGAAAAAATAATAACTAGTAGTATATATGATACAAGAACATACCTACTCATACTTACTTGGTAGAAGAAACTATTAAAACACTGAAAAAAGGCTATTCTTTTGAACGCCCATTTTCAAATTTCTCATTTCATTTTAGATGAAAAAGGGCAACACCCTCGCTCTTCGTGGCCCTATAACTGAAAAATGTATGGGCTATGACTTTACAAATTTTATACCAATTTAGATGATAAATTTGTACTTTTAGTTTTTAAATGTATGATTAACTTTAATCTTATTATTTAACAATTTTTATTTTATTTTTATTGGTCCACAAAAAAAATTACACCGTTGGCACTTAACATAGATTGTGTTGCTCCTAACTAGGCAGAGCCTGTTCTAAGGAGAACACCAATACAAATGATTAAAAAATACATAACTTCCAAACTAAAAATAAAAAAAATGAATCAAATCAAGTTAAAATTAAATTCTCACTACACCGAGATAATATTAGGACTATAGACAAGTAATACTAAATAATAATAATAATACTAAATAATAAATAACAATAATAAATAATCATTTATAATAATAACTAATAATATATAAGAATTAATAAAAATACGTATATAAAATAAATAGAAAATAAATATATTGACTACTTTGTAAATTACCTATCAAAAACTTTTTGTACGTTTTCGAACCTATTCGAATTATTGACTATTTCAATTATTAGGCGTCTCTGTTGATTATTTAACTTTTTACTGAATATTTTAGTTAGTATGATGAGTAACTCTTAGTAGGTACGCATTCAAATTATTGACTCTTTTAATAAAACAGCGTTCATTTTGTTTTGTAATAAGATTTTACAATAAATAGCTTTTAGTAGGTTCCAAAGTTTCTTAGATACTATTTTTCTAATCTAATAGCTAAATTCCTAACAACCTATATATGTATGTTAAATAAAGATTTATAGAGAAGTAATTAAACTACCTAATACAAATATTTTGCCAAGTTCAAGAGCGGTTTTTAGCCACCAATTGGACACGACGTTAATGCTATGTATGTTATAGACTTAATATATCATATCTATACTTACTTAATATAAAACAAACATTATAGTTTTTACCTAGGGCAGTCGCAATATCATGACAGCAGAGAGATACTGGTGGTGTTTCCCAGTACCTTTGTGCACCCACAGCTCCTCAAGCTGTGTAATTGTGGTAATTTGCACTTCTGCTACTGGTCTGCAAAGTCAGTATCCACAGTCAGTAGCATAATTTTTGTCGACCCATGAGCGACAGTGTCAGATAGATGCACCATCATTCTTCGTGGTTACGTATCACGTAACTACGAAGAAACGTACGCGTTGTGTCACGTGTGATATTGGTTAAAATATTTGGTCCACCTATGTTGCAAACTTCCTTGCCGTTATCAGAGCAAACAATCCTTCCAAGCATTGTTCATCATCAAATCGGCCTAAACTTTAGGTAGTTTCGTCGTAGCAGTGACCAGTGTTCTTTGATCGTTTTCCTCTGTTAATATTGTTTATGCTTACGTTGTTATGTCCAAAACCATATTTAATTTTGAAACCCAGTAAGTTCTTTGCAATGAAATGGTATACATACTGGTAAACCTATTCTCCAAAGTCTTTCTATGGCCTGAACTCAGTAGGGTATGTGTACTAATACAGATCCATCTAGAATTTTCGCTGAGACTTGTGGGGCGTTTGGAACGGTTGCATTTCCAAAAATACTGGTAATCGATTTTAGTAGGTCTGACCTTGTTCCAGATCGCAATTTACCCATTGAAGAAAGTGCTGGAAGACTGGCTTGGTTTTCTTGCGCCAAGAATGAATTGAGATCTTCTACTCTGTGCTCACAGGTTGCAAAATAAAGTTTGCTGAATAGACTAGTCATTCTCAAGGCCTCTTTGCTTTCGTTTTGCTCTCACTCTTTTTTATGTGTTTTAATAACTTGTATATTTATATTGTATATGTACTTGATGTATAAGGAGATATTACTAAGTTTAGTTGGATCCAGTAAACTTTTTTTGGAGTTTGTGTGTAATCTTCCTTCACAAATGTTATGTATTCAAGAGCAATAGCTTTATAAGGTCAATAACTTTTTGCCGCTTTTTCTATCTCGAATACTGCATTTACAACTTCAGTACAAGGAAGTCTGGGGACTGTTCGACAATAGGATTTCCCGGTGTATTTATTGTAGCTACCGGTGATTGCAGGTCTAGAATAAAGTTCTTACCAATTAAGGCCCAGCGAGAAGCCACTTAGTCAGGGTTTTCAGTCAAACCAATCAATTCTGTGATATGTAAAATAATATAATGTTGTATAATGAAGAAGTAATCACAAACTATTTAGCGTAAAGATGAATGCAAGAGTAAAAATAGGTCCTACCTACATCTCCTTTTAACCCCTCAAGCCCCGATTAGCCGATATCGGCCACAACACGATTCAGCGTGACGGCCCCGTTTTAATTTTATTTTAATTTAATTTGTTTGATTTTATTAAATTTTATTATGTTAATATGTTTCATTTTAATTATGGGTACAGTGGTTTGGCAGTAATTAATGTTTTTGTGAGACAGTGTCGTAATTCATTTCTTTTACTAATTTTTACAATTTTTTTTTGGGACAGCAACTTGTCAATCGGCTGAGGGGCCGAGGCCTGAAGGGTTAATATGGCATTCATTTGCTCATGTGCTCGGTCCTTAGCCATCCCCGTAAACTTGCGATAGCTTTTTTGATTCAGAAATTACACATTTTCAAAATGTGTAATTTCTTTCTTACACTTTAATAATTCTCCGCGCGGCAGATAAATTCTTTGCTGTTCTCTACTGAACTGAGTGGGTCGACCAAAAGGTCCACCCACTCAGTTAGGTACAATGTGTGAATGATGAATTATTTTTATTAAATAGAAACAAAACAATAATAATATAACTATCATACTAATTATTGCTATTGTACTTGTTATTTTTAACACACTAACCTATCGCAGAAACTAAATAATCCTATAAGTACTTATCTAACTTCGCTCGATGCCCGTATCTACTTAGCAGGTGTAATACACCGGTCTGCCTTGCGATGAATTATATTTTTTTCACTCACTTTTTACTATGGAAGTCCAATAAAATATATACTGGCGTCGCCGAACGGTGCGCAAACCGTCCAGTAGCGCCGGGATGCAAACCAGCCAGGAGAAACCGGTTCACCAGCTTTGAGGTCCGAGATGCGGGAGTCTTACCCGGGGTAGCCTTCCGCACGAGGAGGCTGCAAGAAACTGCACGAAGCTATTCGCTGCACGAAACCATTCGGCCCAAGCTTCGCGAAACCATTCGCTACAGCATTAGTGAAACAGTTTTTTTAAACATTTAGAGGGGTCGACTACAGCGGGCGGACCCGTCAACCCAGGAAGTTTTAACGATAGTGATCGTTCTGTCTCCCGTGAGGTGAACCTAGAAGACTTACGGACGTAGAAGAGTTGCAGAAGACAAGTACAAACCTACCGTCCAGCAAAGCCAACATGCCCGTCAGAAGCCAACGCCTTACGGCGAGGCACCGGAAATGTGACTCCCCAGAAAAAAACCGAAGAAGAAGGCCATTCCCCAGAAAAAAAACCGATCCACCAGCCACGAGGCCTAGGACGCAAGAGTCTTTGCCGAAGTAGTCCCTCACTCGAGGAAGCTACTGAATAGGAGCTGAATCGTGAGTTGGGTTTATGGACCGAACCGCAAGAAACCATTCGCTACCTTTTTTTCAAACACATGAATTTGACGTCCCTTTAAACTGCCGCCCGGGGCAGGTGCCCCGGTTTGACCTGATCCCAGATCCGGGGCCGAGTAATTATCATATTTTTTTTCGAGTAATTCACGAGTCATTTTTTTTGTATGACCTTCTACAGCTAAAATATATTACGAATATAATATATAATATCAATCAACCAATCAATAATATAATCACATATAATATAATAGCAGCGCTCATAAGCGTTACTTATTTTAAATCACTGTGTTATTTTTTTAACATAACTGCTAGCTTTACACTTTCGGAAAATATATTTTAATAGAAATTAATTTCTTCCAGTCGACATGTATCATGTATGAAATCGAGGTAGTTTCTCGATTCCACAATCTTCAAGATAATCGTCGACAGAAAAGCCATTAAGGCGATATGAGACCTCAGAAAAATATCCGAAATGGGCGGATACGCGAAAAAATAGGCGGAGTCAATTTTGTAGTTTGACCAATAAAAATCCAGCGTTGACGAAGCGTCAAGCGCAGATTCCACGTCCGCTCGCACCGAGGACCAGGCGCATACTAAACGTTCTATCGCAACGCTAGCACAGAATAACGATCTTTGCGCAGTGGCGGTATAAGGGTGTTAATGGCAAAGCATATTTAGCGTAACTCTCAGAGCGCTCTCGCGTTTTAATTAATTGTAATTAATTTAGGGCCTGAATAAAAAATGTGGCTAAATGCTGCCCTAGAAAATTAACTAGTCAATATAATGAAATTATAATAAAACACACTGTAACAATTTTAAGCACGCGGTTTGCGTAAAAAGTATCAAAAGCAACAGAATTTTACCATCAAAAAAATCTACGTCATGCCGAATGAGAGATAAGAAATTTTGAGCGCCACATGGTTTTAGAGGAAAACCACGAAACTAAAAAAAAATACTACCGTCAAAAAAAAACTAAAGTGAGGTTATCATAAAGAAAAATCACATCTCGAGGGGTGGGTGGTGGTTTTTTCTTGCACTGAATGAGGCTTATGCGTCGGAGTGCCTGGAAATAAAAAGCAATAAAAAGACAGTTTTCACATTGATGAGTTGAGTTCGTTTATTCTTCGTTCAGTGAAGTTGTGACAGCAGGTAAAAGTGGCTGCCTTGTTTAGGTCAGCATGATGTTGAATGTTCTCGGAATCTCCGCGGTAATGACGCTGGTGACGGTTCTCAATACATTTGTTGCAAACGGATAGAAATTGGGTTAAATAAAGTACCACTCCCCAGAAAAACACGAACCAAATTACATCATATTTTTGGCACTCCACTGACAGGTGCACTCTTGTCACCGCCGATTAAGGCACTTTTCACTTCCTTGACACAAAATCAATCGCACCCTTTTCGCCATTTTGGTATCAAGTGAGCAGGGCGGAAGTGTGACGTAACTTTAGGAAGTTCAGACCGCCAACATTTCAGCAAAACAACTGTTACCAACTCAAGTTAAAAAAAAAATGATTTAATATTAATAAATATACAACAAGGATTGTTAGCATATTTATCACATTTCTTAACATTGCTTTTAATATTTGCGTGTTATTTTAACCGCGGGCAACGATCTGCTTCACCGGGCGCAAGAACAGCAACACCGCCTGTAAACCAACCTAAACAGAAGTTTACAGCTGTCAAACATCGCGAAAATGACAATCTTGGACTGGGAGCTTGGAAAATTCGGTTTTTATGCTTAAGTCCAATGGAGACGCCGAGAAAACATGGAAGATACATAAAAACATGCTTGAGACTTCTGGGCAACACGGAAGAACACGAAACAGGAGTGCAACCATGTTGGAAGACGAAGATTGCGCGCGGCGTCATACTCCAAGGAAAAGCTGGGATACACTACATTTGTCTAGGAACCTGACGGAATACAGAAATAATCGTGCTTAGCGTGTCTCAAGGTGTATTACACGTTTCTGGACACTGCATGTCCCGCCAAAACTTACGATTTTTGTTACAGCCTCTCCCCCTAAAAGAAATCGGAAGTACATGACGATTTCCTCGAGTCGTCCCGATTCGCACGTGAAACAAAATAAAACAAAAATCTCACCTAGACAATAGAAACCAAAGTGAATAGCGTACACGAAACTACCGACAAGAAAGAAAAAAATGTATCAAACATACTACTACTTGTCCTCGTTAACTAGAGAAAAGAAAACCGTTCGGCATGGTACTGCAGAGGTCAATTATTAATTTATCGTCGCTCCTACCAAACCGTAGAGGACTAAAAACAACAAACACCACACAAAACTCCAAAAGAAAATCTCCAACTGCAAATTAAATTCACAACTTCAGGGAACCTGCCGGTCTCCCTGTCAAAGTCCAGGACAAAATCCTGGTGGCCTCATAACAGGACCATAATAAATAGTCGAAGGGAAAACCTAACGACCTCACGACCCAAAAAAAACATGTCTATGAAAGACCTCTTGGGAAACCCAAAGGAAATTGTACCTCGACAGTAACCAATGCCTAGTCGGTAAAATGTGTAACGTCAAATATCACCTTTCATACTGATCTCTGATATACTTCCCTTACATGCGACATTCGAACCACAGTGGTGCTATACATGATTACTAGCACAACTGACACATACAAAATGATTTCAGTGTTGGTATCCACCTGGTACCATACTTTAATACATGACATTGTATTATGAAAGAAGATGGAACAAATTTTGTTTTATAAGTATGTTAACGAGGAACAAAACAAAAAAACTTGAATATTAAACGGAGTCCTTGGGATTTAGTTTAAAATCCTTTATGTGCCATGTGCCAATGTTCTTACCGTCTGCATTTAGCAGCTCATAAACCAACGGAGAGTGTTTCTTCACTATCTGGCATTTTTCATACCGCGGGGCAAATTTCGAAATAAAATAATTACCCGCATTGCTCAAATAGTAGGTTCTTTTAAACACCGTATCGCCAACGGCAAATTCAGCCGGGCGGTGTTTTCGGTCATAATAGACCTTATTGTGAGCATGCGATTGAACTAATTTCTTCCGCACGGTGTGAAAAACGCCAGGAAGTTCACTCAGATTCTGAGCGTAGGACATTCTGCTGCCGAAAATAACTTCGGCTTGGGTTTCCGGGGATTGCGTGTAAAAAGAACCGTCTAAAATCGGTTCTCGACCATGGACCAGGAAAAACGGGCTGAAACCCGTGGCTTCCGAAACAGCCGAATTGATCGCCATCTGAATGGCAGAAAGGTGGAGGTCCCAAGAGCGGTGGTCGTCTTTAACTGATAACGCCAACGCAGTTACGACTGCACGATTCTGCCTATATTACCTACCTACGTATTACACGTTTCTGGACACTGCATGTCCCGCCAAAACTTACGATTTTTGTTACAACACTCACCGCTTACATGAGAAATCGCGCCTGAAAGTTTACGAAGTCAGTTTAAATCCTTAATGTCCAAGGCAATGAGCAACTTTTTTGAGTCCAAATTATAAATTGGTTCCTTATAGAGGGATTCACTTAGAAACTTTTTTTAAATTATTGCTTAAATTTTTCATAAAACTTGAATTCTTCGGATATGGTCGTTCCCAGGTATCAGAACACGCACGCTAGAATCGGCCAGACTTTCGACGAACAACAGCGGCAGGCAGAAGCTATCGAAAAACAACCTCGATATATTGAAAAGACAAACGGATGTATCTTATGTATATTTATTAAACCGTGTAAAATTATAGCATACTGCATATTATAACATTTTTTTTTTACAATAGTTGTAAATAAGATTCCAATATCATCGACTGCTTCGACGGATTTTTCGATGTTTTTAATCTGTGTATTTCGACAGTTCCGTTATTTAAAATAACCTGAAAAAAAAATATGATTCCCGATTAACTGCTGGCTTAACTTTGGACTAAGAAACTAAGAGTGCTAGCTTATTCAATAACTACTGTTGCGACGCCGTCAGTAGCGACGTCGCCGGCCGTAAAATAGATGATTTACGGCCGCTATAAGGGTGCCCGAGGAAACATAAGAAATTTGCAGAAAACTCATTTTTTCGAGAAAAATGGCAAAATTGTCTCGGGTTACCTTTATAGACATCGCAGGCGCCGCTTAGAGCGGATCGAGCGAGCGAGACGGCCTACGGCCGCCCGCTCCCACACGGATCGAGCGAGCGAGACGGCCTACGGCCGCCCGCTCCCACACAGAGACCGAGCGAGCGAGACTCCCTACGACCGCCAGCTCTAACATAGCTAGGAGACGAACTTTGGTGCCGAAAACGGACAGTATTGAACTCGTCAAACCGGAAATGAAAGCGGGAAATACTGCCCGAAACAGTTGTATAAGAGTGGAGGTACATGCATATAGCACCCCTCTTACGACCTGCCGTGAAAATTCACGAGTTTATAGTAAGAAACCGTGAAACACGAGAGAAAACACGTGGTATTTTCTACTCCCAAAAATAGTGAAAAACTGTTATAGGGGAGTAGAAAACAAGGCACCATCACCACCGACCACCGGCAAGTAAACAGAAACACAGGAATCATCGATTCAAGTTTACGTGGCCGAAAAACTGCCCTCAGCCGATTTCGAAGATACTAGCAGACACGAAAACAACGGGAACGCATACGTGAGGTACCGGGCCAGACTCTGATGATGTTTGGAACCCGAAGAATCCACTCCAAAGGAAAGGATGGGTTTTGAGCCATTCTCTGATTGGTTGGTTGCCGACCAATCAGGAATGCGCTCTAACGAGCCAGTAGCCGCCAACCAGAAACTGTTGGTCGGCCCTGAAGTCTGGACAAATACGTAGCGTACCGTAACGGCTTTTAGAGGAGAGGAGATAGCTTTTCTCCTAGGAGAGTGCGAGAGGTCAATAGAAAAGGGAAGATCCCCACCTTTCACGGAAAGCTGTCCGCGGCGTGTCCATTGGTGGACACGAAAGCAGGTGCACAGCAGGTGCACGGCGAGAACCGCGGAAGTGAGTACAAATATGGGCCCCTGGGCCATACCAAATCACTCGCTCTCTCAGTTCCACAGCAAACAGTCAACCGACTAGGAAGGAAGGAAGGAAGGAACCCCAACGACTACGAAGACCGCGCCCTGGAACCGCTCCGCTGCCCTAGCAGTCTGGAAGCCAGTCGCGAGCGGCTCTACTGCACCGTGCAGTATTGAGCGCGGTCTAAGTGACGGACACTACGGTCGACGAGACACTCTCTCCTATTCGGGGAGTTGAGTGCCGGTCCGAGTCGGGAATTACGGTCCGACTCGTGATTTACGGTCGACGGGACGCTCGCTCCAGTCGTGGAGTTCGAGCGCCGGTCCAAGTTGGGACCTTCGGAGAGTCGGGTACACGCGGCGCACACGCGGTCAGACGGCGCACACAGGCGCAGTCAGACACACGCGGGCGCAGACGGGCGCACATAGGCGCAGTCTGGTGCGCATCGGCGCACACGCGGCACACACGCGGCGCACACGCGGTCAGACGGCGCACACAGGCGCAGTCAGACACACGCGGGCGCAGACGGGCGCACATAGGCGCAGTCTGGTGCGCATCGGCGCACACGCGGCACCCACGCGGCGCACACGCGGTCAGACGGCGCACACAGGCGCAGTCGGACGCACGCGGTCGCAGACGGGCGCACATAGGCGCAGTCAGGCGAACGCAGCACAGGCGGACGCAGCACAGGCGGACGCAGCACAGGCGGACGCAGCACAGGCGGACGCAGCACAGGCGGACGCAGCACAGACAAGCGCACCCAGGCGCAGTCAGGCACACGCAGACGCACACAGGCGCACACAGGCGCACCCAGGCGCACTCAGGCGCACTCAGGAGCACGCAGGCGCACAGAGACGCCGCTCGACAACCGACCACGTTCGACCCGCTGCCCGGGAAGAACAGGATAGCGACACTTAGAAAATAAGATTAATTGTTATATACTTATGTTTACTGTACAATAAAGAATTTTATAAATTGTGTATGTACCTAGGTTAATTGCGGTACCTAGACTATGTCCTATTGTAAAATTGTATTTGTTATACACCTTATGCACTTTGTTATGCATCCTAGACTAAGATCTCATATTTGTAAATTTATGGTGTGTCATTGAAGTTCATCGAAAAATAATATGCCGTGTTGGCACTTGTGAAAGGGAAGGCGTGTTTTATTGGTGCAGGGGACGGGGAGTAAAACGGTGGTAATAGACAGACTGAGGCGTATCGAGGCTTGCAGCAGGTGTCGTGGCCGCCCGTTACGGGGCAAGCGGCGACCAAGCGGTGGACCTCTTTTTACAGTCCTGGGTCCACACAGCGCTGGGTCGGTCCGTGCCACAGGGCACCGCATATGTTGGGCAACGGGCGCAACATAGAAGCTGGTCCTTCGAGCCGGATCGCCATTAGCAAAATACCGTTACTCTCCCGTCGTGCACCAATAAATCACGATGAGCCTTCGTAGTGGAAAAAGTCGTCGCGACCCACAAGCAGCTGACCGCAGCGCTGCGAGGGACGGCGACACCGTGACAGAGGTCACAATCCAAGATTCACAGATGAGCGACCTAGCAACCACGAGCGTCACGGTAACACGAGTTGGCAACTCGCCTCAGGGGGCAATGGGCCCACCGACCGCGCAGCCACTAACGCCAGCAGCTCGGGTAGCAGGCGCATACCCGGAGCGCGGCACGCCGTACGTCGTGGACAATGCAGCCGCTATAACTCAAGGGGGTGCGACAGGAAGGCCCGCCGACTGGACAGCGAGTCTATGCAGCCGTGAAAGCGGCATGACGCCGCACAGTAGGTGCAAGCGTCGCTTCGCCGAGGCAGCACAGCGAGCATTTCGCGAGAAACAGCGGATTGAGGACGAGATATCCGAGCTGCGCGATGCTTCCGAACGAACGGTGCTCCGTAACCGAACGGAGACGCTGCAGGCGAGACTCGCCGACCTGCGCCGAGCCACGGAACTCGAGCAAGACATCATCGTCGCTGAGGAAGAAGAGGCCGAGGACGCTCCAAGCCTTGGACGTTCGATGGCACGCACTCGGATTCCCCTCGAGAAAACTCCCATACCGCAGTGGATCGACCACTCAAACCAGGCGGTAGGGGACACGGCACAGCGGCAACGAGCGAGGAATATGGACGACTTCGCAGGCGCTTTCCCGCCAGCACCAGGCCCGCCACAACCACCGACACCGCACGCAACCACTGCGTGCGAAGGGATTCTCTTGCGGCATGGACTGCCGCGGGAATTGCCGGTGTTCGACGGTGACCCAGAACGGTGGCTGGTCTTCGCGTCACAGCTGGAGCAGCAGACCCAGATCTTGACGCGAGCTGAAGTAATAATGAGACTACAGCGGTGCCTGAAGGGAAAGGCGTATCAAACTGTGTCCGCTCTCCTCTCCGATCCAGAGCAACTACCACGGATAAGAGAGATACTAGAGCGACGATTCGGAAGACCAGACCTTCTCATCGGGCGCCTTATCAACCAGGTGCGCGGCTTGCGACCATTGACCAGCACTTCAACGACAAGCGAAGAAGTGATCGATTTCACGGTGACAGTTGGCAACCTCATAGCTTCACTGAGGTCCCTGAAGCGGCCCGAGTACGCGTATAACCTGGAGATACTGCGCGAACTGGAAGCCAAGCTGTCGGGCCATCACCTGTCGGGCTGGAGTGAAGCCATTATAGAGAGACACGGAGGCAATCCGTCATTATTTGATTTCTCAGAGTACATGGACAAACTCGGGCGACAGGCCACGGCGGTGAATCGAGCCAACTGGGGAGTTAAGCCGTCCAAACCGAAGGGGTACGAGTCGAAGCCTGCACCGAAGCGGGTGTACACGACGCACGCCGATACAGAGCAGTCGACATCCGCTTCAAAGCAAGCGCAGCCGAAACCGAAGAACTTCACGAAATACACGAAGAACACGCCGCCCGCAGCTTCCGGTCCACAGGAAGGCGGCCCGAAGTGCGAGATGTGCCTCACGCGAGGACACATCCTCGCGCGGTGTAAGAAATTTCTGAAGTTGACGGAAATCCAGCGCTCAAGATGGGTGCAGAGTTCCGGAGCCTGCTTCCGGTGCCTCAGGACGGGGCACTACGCGCGGAACTGCCGCACCGCCCAAGAGACACACCCACTGCTCGTCGACAGCAAAAGGGCGGCGCGCTTACCACCGCGCCAGGAAGAAACAGATGAAGACCAGAAGGATGTCGCCGGCAACAACTACCATGTCAAAGCGGAGCGGGCAACAGAAGGGCAGACCTTCACATGCGTCGCCAAGCCAGATGTGTTGCTACGCGTCGCCTCAATAGTATTAAGGGGTCCCAAAAGCAGCATCCCGATATTAGCTCTACTTGACGAAGGGTCAAGCGTCACGCTGATTGAGGACAGCGTGGCGAGGGAAATCGGCGTCTGCGGGAAGCAGAGCGCGATTGTCCTTAAGAGCGTAGCGGGACCACGCAAGGAAAAATCCCGACTGGTGGACCTTGAGGTGAGGGACGCCCTGAACTCAGAATGGCATCAGATGACGTCCGTCCACACCATTGAAAGGCTCAATGGACCCGAGCAAGAATCTTTGGGAAGCAAATGGGACAAATGGCCCCATCTGCATGGTATACAGATTCCGCAATATCGGGGCAAGGCACAAATGATTATCGGCATGGATAATTACCGCCTTATAGCGCCACGAAGTATCGTCTGGGGACCACCAGGGTTGCCCACCGCCACCCGGAGCTTGCTCGGGTGGACGATCAGCGGACAGGTCCAGAAGAACTCGGACCAAGCGGCAGTTTACCACACAGGCATGGAGTCGCTGGACCAACTCGTCAACGACTATCTGCAGACGGAAGAGTCAGGCGTGGCCGTGCGGCGACCGCAACTAAAACGACATGAGCATGCGGAGGCGACAATGGCTGCCACAACGCATTGTCAGAACGGCCGTTGGGAAACGGGCCTTCTCTGGCGCCACGAGGGGGAGAGGCTCCCCCCGAGCCGCTGTCATGCCGTCAGCCGACTAAAAAGTCTGGAGACAAGACTCAGGAAGGAGCCCGCCGTCGCCGAGGCGTACTGCGCCAAGATGAGCGAGTACGTGACTAAGGGATACGCCGTGGAGCTTCCTGAGGAGGAAATACGTCGGCATGGACCACGTACATTCTACTTGCCACACTTTTGCGTCGTGAACCCGAACAAGCCTGCCAAGATAAGAATCGTCTTCGACGCCGCTGCCAAAGTCAACGGACGGTGTCTCAACGACGCGCTGGAAACAGGGCCGGATCTCCTGAACGCTCTGCTGGGGATCCTGCTGAAATTCCGTGAAAAAGCCGTTGCATTCACCGCAGATATAAAAGAAATGTTCCTGCGAGTCCAGATCCGAGAGGCTGATCAGGACTCACAGCGGTTCCTGTGGCGGAATCTACGCACGGATCAGGAGCCACGAACATACAAGATGCGATCAATGATATTCGGCGCCTCGTCATCTCCTTGCTCAGCCCAGCATGTAAAGAATATGAATGCACAGGCCCACGCAGGGGAGTTCCCGGAGGCGGTGGCACCGATCATTCATAAGCACTACATGGATGACTACATTGATTGTGCGGACAGCGAGGAAGAAGCCATACAGCTAGCTCGCAGCGTCACTGAAGTCCACCGAAGAGGAGGATTCGAGTTATGCGATTGGAGCAGCAATGCCGCGGCCGTATTGACTGCAATGGCAGCCAAACCGACTGGAAAAATCAGCCTTAACCTGGGTAAGGCAGGAGCATCGGAACGGGTCCTCGGCCTGGAATGGGACCCGGGGGACGACAAGCTATCATTCAGCTGCAAGTTTCCCCGCGTCGACGCAGCAATCCTGACCGGCGAAGAACGGCCCACGAAACGGCAAATGCTAAGCTTGGCAATGAGCATCTTCGACCCTATGGGACTGCTGTCTCCATTTACCATCAAGGCGAAGATCTTACTACAAGAGGTCTGGAGGTCACAGATTGACTGGGATCAGGTGCTGTCTGAAGACACATACCAAAAATGGCTACGCTGGCTGGCAGAACTGGATTGCATCAAGGAGTGCAGGGTGCCAAGATGGTACAGACCGGCAGATACAGCCAACCTCACGCTGCACGTCTTTTGCGACGCATCCGAATCCGCCTACGCTGCGGTAGCCTACTTAGTGAGCAAATCGGACACGGTTAGGAGTGTGGCCTTTGTCGCCAGCAAGGCAAAAGTGGCACCTCTTAAGCCAATGACAATTCCAAGAATGGAATTAATGGCCGCAGTGATCGGAAGTCGATTAGCAGCCACCATCAAAAAGGAGATTACGCTCCTCATCAACAAGACGACAATGTGGACAGATTCCACAACGGTCGCACAGTGGATCAGGAACGACCCCCGCCGATATAACGTATTCGTCGCTCACCGACTAGGTGAAATCGATGAGTTGACGGGTACAAGCGACTGGCGGTGGATTCCCACGTCTGAAAACGTTGCCGACGAGGCGACCAGGGACAAGGAGCGGTGCGACTTGAGTGAGCAGTCGCGCTGGTTCAGCGGTCCTGCCTTCCTGCTGCAAGACGAGGAAGACTGGCCGGCAGAAACATGGGCTACGGAAAAACCCGACATAGAGGTACGCGCAGTGTATAGTACACAACAAGGCGCGCAGCTGATTAGGATGGAGCGTTTCTCATCATGGAATCGGCTGGTGCGGAGCATGGCATACGCACTACGCTTTGTGGAGATGTGTCGCCGGCGGTCTCAGCCACGTGGGGGAGACACCCTTGCACAGGAGGAAGTAGACAGGGCCACGGAGGTCCTGATTCGACAGGCGCAGGAGGAGATGTTCCCGCAGGAATGTAACCACCTGAGCAAAGGGGAAATCGTCGACCAGCATAGTCGCCTCTACAGCCTCACGCCTTGCCTCAACAGAAAGGGGCACATCGTACTGAGCGGCCGGATAGGAGCTGCAAAGGGAGTCAGCCGAACGGTGAAGGAGCCAGTTGTGCTCTGCCCGAAGCACCCCTTCACTCGGCTGCTCATTAAACATCACCACCAACAGGCCGCTCACCAAGGACAAGAAACGGTGCTAAACAACATACGCCAGCAATACTGGGTATTGTGCGGCCGCACCGCAGTACGTCGAGAAACAAGGGAGTGTCGAACGTGCCGGTTGAAGAAGACACAGCCCGGCACCCAACTGATGGGGCAACTACCGGCCGCACGATTGGCACACCACTGCAGACCATTCACGCAGTGTGCCATCGATTATTTCGGGCCCATCAACGTATGCATCGGCAGACGCCGAGAAAAAAGATACGGCGTGTTGATGACCTGCCTCACCACCAGAGCGGTACACCTGGAACTCGCGGCCTCGTTAACGGCGGATTCCGCTATACAAGCGATCGTCAGGATGGCCGCGAGACGGGGATGGCCCAGGGCTCTCTTTTCAGACAATGGAACCAACTTCCACGGGGCTGAAAGAGAGCTCAGAGAGGCATGGGCAGACGTCGACAAGAACAAGCTGGCCAACGGACTATCAGCCAAGGGAGTGCAGTGGAACTTCATTCCAGCGTCAGCACCTCATATGGGTGGGAGCTGGGAGAGGATGGTGCGATCCGTTAAAACCGCCCTCTACGCGATACTCAAGGAGCAATCGCCGAAGGAGGAGACACTGCTGACAGCACTGGCTGAGGCGGAATTCATAGTAAACAGTCGTCCGCTCACACGCGTATCTGGTGACCCCAGTGATGAAGAAAGTCTGACACCAAATCACTTTCTCATTGGGTCACCGCAGCCAGTGCTACCGTTATGCCCCCCAGACGAAAGGGTGGACCTACGGAAGCAGTGGCGGTACAGCCAAGCCTTGGCAAACCAGTTTTGGAAGAGATGGGTGAAGGAATACCTTCCCACTCTAGCCAAACGAACAAAATGGCACGAGCGCAACCGCGACATAGCCATCAATGACGTCGTGTTCATGGCGGAACCAAACACGACTCGCGGGACGTGGACTAGAGGTGTCGTAACCGCTGTACACCCGGGCGCAGACGGGTTGGTACGAGTGGTCGACCTCCGCACCGCAACAGGACGGGTCAGCCGAAGACCCATCACCAAAGTGGCCGTAATTCTAGAGGCCGAAAATGAAGACACGGGACGTGTCGAGGGGGAGGATGTTGCGACGCCGTCAGTAGCGACGTCGCCGGCCGTAAAATAGATGATTTACGGCCGCTATAAGGGTGCCCGAGGAAACATAAGAAATTTGCAGAAAACTCATTTTTTCGAGAAAAATGGCAAAATTGTCTCGGGTTACCTTTATAGACATCGCAGGCGCCGCTTAGAGCGGATCGAGCGAGCGAGACGGCCTACGGCCGCCCGCTCCCACACGGATCGAGCGAGCGAGACGGCCTACGGCCGCCCGCTCCCACACAGAGACCGAGCGAGCGAGACTCCCTACGACCGCCAGCTCTAACATAGCTAGGAGACGAACTTTGGTGCCGAAAACGGACAGTATTGAACTCGTCAAACCGGAAATGAAAGCGGGAAATACTGCCCGAAACAGTTGTATAAGAGTGGAGGTACATGCATATAGCACCCCTCTTACGACCTGCCGTGAAAATTCACGAGTTTATAGTAAGAAACCGTGAAACACGAGAGAAAACACGTGGTATTTTCTACTCCCAAAAATAGTGAAAAACTATTATAGGGGAGTAGAAAACAAGGCACCATCACCACCGACCACCGGCAAGTAAACAGAAACACAGGAATCATCGATTCAAGTTTACGTGGCCGAAAAACTGCCCTCAGCCGATTTCGAAGATACTAGCAGACACGAAAACAACGGGAACGCATACGTGAGGTACCGGGCCAGACTCTGATGATGTTTGGAACCCGAAGAATCCACTCCAAAGGAAAGGATGGGTTTTGAGCCATTCTCTGATTGGTTGGTTGCCGACCAATCAGGAATGCGCTCTAACGAGCCAGTAGCCGCCAACCAGAAACTGTTGGTCGGCCCTGAAGTCTGGACAAATACGTAGCGTACCGTAACGGCTTTTAGAGGAGAGGAGATAGCTTTTCTCCTAGGAGAGTGCGAGAGGTCAATAGAAAAGGGAAGATCCCCACCTTTCACGGAAAGCTGTCCGCGGCGTGTCCATTGGTGGACACGAAAGCAGGTGCACAGCAGGTGCACGGCGAGAACCGCGGAAGTGAGTACAAATATGGGCCCCTGGGCCATACCAAATCACTCGCTCTCTCAGTTCCACAGCAAACAGTCAACCGACTAGGAAGGAAGGAAGGAAGGAACCCCAACGACTACGAAGACCGCGCCCTGGAACCGCTCCGCTGCCCTAGCAGTCTGGAAGCCAGTCGCGAGCGGCTCTACTGCACCGTGCAGTATTGAGCGCGGTCTAAGTGACGGACACTACGGTCGACGAGACACTCTCTCCTATTCGGGGAGTTGAGTGCCGGTCCGAGTCGGGAATTACGGTCCGACTCGTGATTTACGGTCGACGGGACGCTCGCTCCAGTCGTGGAGTTCGAGCGCCGGTCCAAGTTGGAACCTTCGGAGAGTCGGGTACACGCGGCGCACACGCGGTCAGACGGCGCACACAGGCGCAGTCAGACACACGCGGGCGCAGACGGGCGCACATAGGCGCAGTCTGGTGCGCATCGGCGCACACGCGGCACACACGCGGCGCACACGCGGTCAGACGGCGCACACAGGCGCAGTCAGACACACGCGGGCGCAGACGGGCGCACATAGGCGCAGTCTGGTGCGCATCGGCGCACACGCGGCACCCACGCGGCGCACACGCGGTCAGACGGCGCACACAGGCGCAGTCGGACGCACGCGGTCGCAGACGGGCGCACATAGGCGCAGTCAGGCGAACGCAGCACAGGCGGACGCAGCACAGGCGGACGCAGCACAGGCGGACGCAGCACAGGCGGACGCAGCACAGGCGGACGCAGCACAGACAAGCGCACCCAGGCGCAGTCAGGCACACGCAGACGCACACAGGCGCACACAGGCGCACCCAGGCGCACTCAGGCGCACTCAGGAGCACGCAGGCGCACAGAGACGCCGCTCGACAACCGACCACGTTCGACCCGCTGCCCGGGAAGAACAGGATAGCGACACTTAGAAAATAAGATTAATTGTTATATACTTATGTTTACTGTACAATAAAGAATTTTATAAATTGTGTATGTACCTAGGTTAATTGCGGTACCTAGACTATGTCCTATTGTAAAATTGTATTTGTTATACACCTTATGCACTTTGTTATGCATCCTAGACTAAGATCTCATATTTGTAAATTTATGGTGTGTCATTGAAGTTCATCGAAAAATAATATGCCGTGTTGGCACTTGTGAAAGGGAAGGCGTGTTTTATTGGTGCAGGGGACGGGGAGTAAAACGGTGGTAATAGACAGACTGAGGCGTATCGAGGCTTGCAGCAGGTGTCGTGGCCGCCCGTTACGGGGCAAGCGGCGACCAAGCGGTGGACCTCTTTTTACAGTCCTGGGTCCACACAGCGCTGGGTCGGTCCGTGCCACAGGGCACCGCATATGTTGGGCAACGGGCGCAACAACTACCATATTTATAATGAATATTTAATACTAGAAGCGCATTTTTTAAAGAGACAACAGAAACAAAAGCAACAAGTAAATATATTAAAAAGAATAAAAAACGTGACTGATGTTACAGAAAAATAGTTCGTTTTTTTTATTATTTTTATTACGGTTTTTTATGAAATATTTGTGGTTTATGCATTTATTCATATAGATACATGTATATTTCCGGAATGTACTCAATCAGACCTTTCATTTGACACTAAGCACATTATATGTATGTTAATTTATTGACATTTGAACATTTAGACAACTACTTACTTGATATGGAAAGTTAAGGTCTATATTAACACCCGAATCTATAGTCGAGTATTGATCATTACTCAAGTACCGAGCAGTACTCGAGTAATACTTGAGTACCAGTTTTCATTTTATAGTCGAGTATTGAGAAGGCGAGTAATAGTCGAGTGTTACTCAAAGCTGAGTATCCGTCTGGCGATACTTGAGAGCTACTTGGCTCGGAGCTGTTAAAACGTTTTTTTTAATCTTATATCCGTTGGTGCATGTGTATTTTATTGTATTTAAGTATTATTTCGTGAAATGGCGAAGTTCCTACAACGGCTGGAGGAAATTAAGATAATATTCGTTGTCGATGGTGCGGCAGCACGCTCTTGAGGGCACAATTTGTTTTCTCCATATCGAAGTCCAAATAAAACAAAATCCGGAATAAAACGTAGAAACCGGCATGAGGGCGTTACGCGAAAAATCAGGATAGATGATTCTTACCCACGTTTTGAAAGAATTCATGAAGTTAGCATCGAACTGTCAAATCGTGGCGACAACATATTGGCGTTTTTTTTAATCACCTGCTATGAATTAAAATGAAAAATTTTAGTCATATTTTATAGAAAAACAACAATAAAATGAGTATAAATACTCTCTGTAAATCTTCATCATAATTTTAGATGTAAAATAAAAGATTAGCAATTTGTTTTCTAATAAATTTTGAAATATTTAAATTTTCCCCATGTTTTCCTCTCTACTCGAGTATTACTCAGCTGAGTCAATGAACGATATTCGACTATAGAACGCTTCCAATACTTGAGTACTACTTGGTATCTGAGTAATACTTGGTTGAGTAAAGACTCAATTAATGATCGATACTCGACTATAGATTCAAGTGTATGACACTCGGAATGACATAACGATTCTAACAATAAGACACACATCTAAATCGTTTCAAGCGTTTAGAGTTATGTGGAATGAAGAAACAGAAAACATGAACCCTGAACACATTACACTCCTTTTTTGAAAAATAAATTCAGCAAATTCGTAGTTCGTAGTTCCATTTTCAAATAATTATTTTGTTTTAGCTTTTTTTCGATGGCAACTAAGGAGTTTTATTTATTTTATTGTATGAGTATTATTAAACTGTCTTTAATATGCTTTTTATTTGAATAAGCTAGCATTCTTGGTTTCCGAGGTATTAGGGTAGTTAGTGACCCGAATTCCCGAAATATAATATCTCGAAAGCAGTGTGAAAATTTGGTAGAAGTGAGAAATGATATTTGAAAAGCCCATATTTTTTGGTCGAAAGGCATTGGCCTGGTTTCGCTCGGGCAATTAGATGCTGAGAAATTTCACCCTTAACACCTGGAAGGCCAAAAACACCAATCGGTGGTAGCAGTGTAATTTCAGTAGCGGCATAATTTCATGGCAGGCCGAGGCAATTTATTGGAATTTCTTGTAATATCGCCGCGCTCGACAAAAAGTACTATAACTATTTATTTATTTATTTTATTTATTTATTTAATTTAACAATTCATTTACAAGTGCACAAGTATCACTAATAATCATATCAATAAAAAATATATATATAATTAAAATTAAACACGGCCGATATGAGCATTAGCATTTAAGTACTGCTGCTGCCCAACTAAGTGCCAGGACTTTTTCCAGGGCAGCTAGCTCTCTAGTTTTTATATCACATATATTCGGCAATGAATAAAAAAAAAATAAAAAGGAAAAGAAATATATATATTCCCGTCACCATTACAAATTATAACTAATAATCACTAACTAATGATCACAATAGGAAATAAAACACAAAAATAAATAATCGTGTTAATAAAATAAAAATAAAATAAAATATCAAATGATATCAAACAATAGTCACCAAAATTTATGAATAAGTAATAGTAATAAATAGAAATAAAAAAAGTCAAAGAAAATAATAATAATAATAAGAAATGTCAGTGATAATTGTCTCGGTATATTAATTTGTGGATATTTTGCCGGAACTATGGAACTACTGTTACAGTCATAAAAAGAATAACTGCGCAATGATTTTATTGAAATTTCGTATATAGAATATTGAAATGTCATTTTGTAAAACAATTAGATAATTATGAATAAATATGAGAAAGTCGAAAAAGTGAAAAAAAAACGGCCTTTCTAACTTGTACTTGTCTTACGGAAAAATACGGAACCGTATTTATTATTGTAAACGCTATCGTGATCCTTATTAGATTCTCTATCAAAAGTAATAACGATTTGCTTATTTACATACAAAAATATTCAGATATTAGCTCATAAAAACGAAATATATTTTTTTATGATTTCTCGAAAAAAAAATGATGTTTGACAATGGAATTGTACCAGAAATATCCGTTCAATGACGCACGAAATTATTTTAGTGGCCGTCTATGTATCTGTGGTAATAATGAGATAGCGTTCGAATTAGAAAATAATATTACTGTGCACTCCGGGAACAAGCCGCCAATATTCGTCGTTACGTAGTCAATGGTGTTCTGATGTACAACCAAATTTGGTCGTTACGTAGCCGAAGGGAACAGATCCAAGCGTAGCCGTTTCGGACGGCCTCAATATACAACAGAGACACCCTTGAAATGGGTGAATCAGTATGAACAAATAGCCAACTTTTGACAACAAATTGTTGAATTAAATAATATAATAAATTCTTCGATGCTGTTCGGTCGTCATTGTCAAACATCGGGTCATGAACACATTTTTTTGTGGTTTTTTAGTGTTTTCAGTTAGAATATGAATAGAAATGTAAGTAAATTTGATTCTAAAACACTTTATCGACCGAATTCAGTGATTTTATGTACATTTTATTCCAAATTTTACCGCTTTTTTTGAGTTGAAATATTGTGTGCGGTTTATCGCTATGGCGTCATTACTAATTATTGAGGTTTTTTTTTACGATAAATACCTAACTCTAAAAATTCAAAATGTCTGCCTAATTCGTTGACAAAATACATATTATTTTGTTTCTCGCTAAAATATTTCAAGTTTTTGGCGTATTTGTAAATTAATTTCGGCGTATTCATAAAAAAATACATGAAATATTTTTTTTTTTCGAGAAATCGTCAAAATTTTTATTGGTTTTTATAAGCTAATATCTAAATATTTTTGTATGTAAATAAGCAAAACGAAATAATACCTTTGATAGAGAATCTAATAAAGATCACGATAGTATTTACAATTTCTAAATAGGGTTCCGTATTTTTCCGAAAGACAAGAACAAGTTAGAAATGCCGAGTCTTTCTCACTTTTTCGACTTTCTCATATTTATTCATAATTATCTAATTATTTCATAAAATGAAATTTTAATATTCTATATACGAAATTTCAATGCTATCATTGCACAGTTATTATTTTTATGATTTCTATAGTAGTTCCATAGTTATAGTACTTTTTGTGCGCGGCGATATTGCATGAAATTCCAATAAATTGCCGCGGTCTGCCATGAAATTATGCCGTTACTCGAAGGGTTAAAAAGTACTAATGTCTTAACAACTCTGTTTTGAAGAAAATAAACTTAATTTGAATTGATTGGTCATTCGAATGACAAGATATACGGTTTTAGAGATTAGCGCCGGCAGGATAAGTGAGCAGTTAAAAATGAAGTTACAATCACAAAAAATATGTATATATACATACCATATTCCCGCGGCCCGCCAGCATCACATCAGTTAATAAACCACTCTCTGGATTCAAACTCATTATTTTCGTCTCAACAGGAGTCAAATCTGATCTCAATAAATCCCAGGTCATAATTCCAATTCTCTTATCGTTCGTTAAAAACAAAACAATCCATAGAGAAGGTCTTTCAGGCGGCCTTATTAACCTCAGAACTGAACACACATCTGTGTAACGGCAGAAAACAACAGTTTTCGTCATGGACTTTTCAAAATTTACATAACTCAATCTTCCGGTGCTGTCTCCTATTATCACAGTATTGTTTCCAGCAGAAATACAATTGATTGTTGAAGAGTCATCTAAAACAAAAATGTTCATTATATATCGTATATTTTGTGATTTCCGGATATTGAAAATCTAAATCTCAGACAAATTCTACTAAGAAACGTTATGCCTATTTAATTATTTATTTAGGAAATAATTACTATAAAATATTGATTTTGCTTACAGAAATAACAGTTTTGATTATTTGATTCTGTCACCCAACTGGGACCAGCCAGTTCTAGGGTGGACAGGACTCTAATATTACAATAAATTATATAACAGTTTTAATAAAATGCTAATAAAACTAAATTGCCCTAAAATGTACCCATCAAAAAAAAGTTATAATTAAAACTCAATTCCATTATTATATTCGGCATTAAATGGATCTATCATTGATTATTCTATCATCGATACTAGTATCATACATATTTTTATTTTTATTTATTTTATTTATAAAATAAACCAGTTTGTAGAAATCCCAATTCTTGGTATAGTCAAATTGATTTTAAATGATTGTGGTATAGCGTATGTGGTAGAATTTATTTTCGTACCGATTCACTATTTATTTTAATTGTAAAAATAAATAATAATTTGAGCTGCCAAAATACCTAAGTACTTAGGTATAAATAAAAAATATAGATAGTCAAAATATATAAAAAAACGAATAGTAAAATAGCTATTTAAATACCTTTCGTTTTTAAAATCGTGTGTTTCCGGTAGCCATTTTTCAAACGAACGAACATTCCATTCGAACAAGCGATTAGCACGTCATTATTATGTTTAGAAAGCGTCATATCTTGGCACAAAATCACTCCGTTTTCAGTTCTCCCTATATTGAAACTGGCTTCGATGTCCTCGACATCTCGCACAGGACTCCCTGGTCTTCCGGGGACCGGTATCCTGATGGTCCTTCGAAGGTGCAGGCTCAACTTTGACCAAAAAGCGGCACCAGCGCCGTCTCCGCCATTCTTCGAACGGATATCGATCACCGCGATGATACCACAGTCAAACAACGCTAAAATCTACAAGAAGTAAATATATTAAAAAGAATAAAAATACGACTTTCGTTACAGAAATTAAACTATTGTATTTATATCGTAACTATATTAGTTACGTGTTTTTTTACGGCCCTAATGAGCAAGAATAACCACTATCCGTCTCCTCAACGGACATACGACCCTTAGAGCACACCTATTCAACCTTGGCTTGACCGAGAGCAAGGACTGCCGAGTATGTGGCGAAGAACCTAAAGACTTCATACACATCGTTGGTCGCTGCCCAGGCCTCGCCGCTAAAAGACACAGTTTACTAGGATGAGCCTTTCTCGAACCCAGCGATCTGCCCAACTTGAAGGTCAGTGATCTGCTTGGACTGGTAAGCAGTAGCGGGCCACTATCTGACCACTGACCCCATCACAAAGTGGGTAGTTACAAAAGGTCTTATAGATCCAGGTGACATCAAGGGCTGGAAACAAGCCATACACTCCGTTTACTACTCTCCTACTACTTTTTACGAAATATTTGTGGTTTATTTATTTATCTATATAGATACGCAGCTTCATCGCCATCATCAAAGCGAAAGGTAGTTACATCAAACAATGAGTTCAATCAGACTGGCCCGTATTCCGTTTCTCGCAGGCTTAAACTAATCAGGTGCTAAAAATTAGGAACTTAGGCACCTTCATTATTTTTTTAGTATTCCGTTCTATCAAAACTAAGAACCGGTCTTAAATGTTAAAATTTTCCGTTTTGTCTATGGCCGTTCTATAGCGGGTTATTAATGTTGACAGCTCGATCACTCGCTCGACCGCCCACCGTCGTCTCGCCACTGCACGCTTATTATCGCCACGTTTTTGTTCGTTTTAAAATATAGAAATATATAAGGCTTTTTATCATACAATAACCAAGGATAAAAGAATATGCAAGACTATATATAGATAGGGAAAAATATAGATATTATTTTCGATTACTTACGATAATCGACCCTCTTCGATTTAGAAGCCATATGCTGAGCAAACATCTTTGAAATCGCGACAAAGGTCTTCTAAATTAAAGAAGGAAACAAAAGCTACACGGCTGTTAGACGCAGGCTCCTCGATAAATCGAGCAGTCTGCGTCTGGTGGTCTAAAGACAGTTCTTAGTTAAGACCCCAAAAAGACTCATCTGCAAGGACACTTGTAGAAACTTTTAGAGATTATCAGTGGTCGAGTAAAAAGAAACAATGAAACGTTGTTTATCACACAACACCGCTAATTGTAGCAGAAAAAAACACACTCTTACACAATAACTGTTTGACAGATCTTATTGGTGAATTCGGATTTAGAACAAAAAACAACATGAAAACGAAAAACTAATTCAAATCCAATAGAAACGGAATACCTACTAAAAAGGGTCTGGACGATGCTTAACACCAATTTAAGAGCCTGATGCTTATGTAGAGGCTCTACATAAGCACGGTTCAGTTAGGACCCATGAAAGGGAATACCGAAATATCAGTTCAAAATAGGGCGTCGTTTTAGCGCGTTTAACGTTTTAGCGCGCTTATGCGAAAAACGAATTACGGGCCATTTACTAAATAACTTAAATGTAATAAAATGTCAACAATAATTGATAATATTATGATTATCCTTAATAACATTTGATTCCTCTTAGTATGTAATAGCGGCTTACCGTATCCGTGTTGGAATTCACAATTAAAACGCTCGAAATCGCGTATTTTTCGTCCTCGAAATGGCACATGCTGTCACTATAGCAGCATTTTCGCAGAATTATACCATCGTCTGAAAATGTATACAATGTTGAATAACGCTTATAACAATAAATTACACCCAGGCCGGGCTCTTCTCTTACGCCAATGGAGCAACTTGAATCAAGCGGCATTAGTTATATGGCGCCAAATAAACAGTTGGAATAACTGCAGTATAGAAACCTCTCTCCAAAAAAAAAATATACAGACTAATAGATTTTTTCATTTTAATGCTAAATCGGGAAGAAAATTGTGTCGGTCGCTATAAATAAGCGAGATACAGGCATTCAAAGTTTAAATTTTATATGTAAACAAACAGGCCAAAATAAAAAATATATATAATTCACCACGCTATATTCACCACGCTGATTCCGAATCTTCCATAATCTTTATTCGATCTCAATAAACAAGCGAGATATAGGCGTTCAAATTTTTCATCCCAATGTCAAGAAAGTTGCGGCCATTTTGTTTGTACATACCGTGTGGGACACATTCGAGTATATCGTAATATCGATAACAATTATCGATATTACAGAAATTATGACAATTTGCAGTTTTTAGATTAATCGAAATATTTTGAAAAAAACGATCGGAAAAATACATATTTTCGCGAAACTTAAAAAAAGGGCACTATTTTCTATGTTTTTTCAATGATTTTTCATATTGATGACAGAAGATATCCTGAAATGTCGTTTGTTTCAGGTTACCTTTAGTCGTCAATACACCAAGTCATTTCGTAAAAACTTTGAAAATTGTCCAATTGTTTTGGATGATCGCGTGTTAATTTGAAATTGAAGAAATTTAGTTTGTTTTAGGTTACCTTTTGTCATCATCACCAAAGTCATTTTGTAAAATCTTGAAATAATCCGACTTATTGCCTACATGTTGTCATATTAACATCAATAGCGCCGCTGACGTGCTAATCGCTTGTTCGAATGGAATGTTCGTTCGTTTGAAAAATGGCTACCGGAAACACACGATTTTAAAAACGAAAGGTATTTAAATAGCTATTTTACTATTCGTTTTTTTATATATTTTGACTATCTATATATTTTATTTATACCTAAGTAGGTACTTAGGTATTTTGGCAGCTCAAATTATTTTTTAAAGGTTATTATTTTTATTACAAATTTAATTATTATTTATTTTTACAATTAAAATAAATAGTGAATCGGTACGAAAATAAATTCTACCACATAAGCTATACCCCATAATCATTTAAAATCAATTTGACTATAGGTACCAAGAATTGGGATTTCTACAAACTGGTTTATTTTATAAATAAAATAAATAAAAATAAAGTATCGATGATAGAATAATCAATGATAGATCCATTTAATGCCGACTATATAATGGAATTGAGTTTTAAGTATTACTTTTTTTTTGATGGGTACATTTTAGGGCAACTTAGTTTTATTAGCATTTTATTAAAACTGTTATATAATTTATTGTAATATTAGAGTCCTGTCCACCCTAGAACTGGCTGGTCCCAGTTGGGTGACAGAATCAAATAAGCAAAACTGTTATTTTTGTAAGCAAAAACAATGTTTTATAGTAATTATTTCTTAAATAAATAATTAAATAGGCATAACGTTTCTTAGTAGAATTTGTCTGAGATTTAGATTTTCAATATCCGGAAATCACAAAATATACGATATATAATGAACATTTTTGTTTTAGATGACTCTTCAACAATCAATTGTATTTCTGCTGGAAACAATACTGTGATAATAGGAGACAGCACCGGAAGATTGAGTTATGTAAATTTTGAAAAGTCCATGACGAAAACTGTTGTTTTCTGCCGTTACACAGATGTGTGTTCAGTTCTGAGGTTAATAAGGCCGCCTGAAAGACCTTCTCTATGGATTGTTTTGTTTTTAACGAACGATAAGAGAATTGGAATTATGACCTGGGATTTATTGAGATCAGATTTGACTCCTGTTGAGACGAAAATAATGAGTTTGAATCCAGAGAGTGGTTTATTAAGTGATGTGATGCTGGCGGGCCGCGGGAATATGGTATGTATATATATATATATTTTGTGATTGTAACTTCATTTTTAACTGCTCACTTATCCTGCCGACGCTAATCTCTAAAACCGTATATCTTGTCATTCGATTGACCAATCATTTCAAATTAAGTTTATTTTCTTCAAAACATAGTTGTTAAGACATTAGTACTTTTTAACCCTTCGACTAACGGCATAATTTCATGGCAGACCGCGGCAATTTATTGGAATTTCATGCAATATCGCCGCGCTCGACAAAAAGTACTATAACTATGGAACTACTATAGAAATCATAAAAATAATAACTGTGCAATGATAGCATTGAAATTTCGTATATAGAATATTAAATTTCATTTTACAAAATAATTAGATAATTATGAATAAATATGAGAAAGTCGAAAAAGTGAAAAAGACTCGGCATTTCTAACTTGTTCATGTCTTTCGGAAAAATACGGAACCATATTTAGAAATTGTAAATACTATCGTGATCTTTATTAGATTCTCTATCAAAGGTATTATTTCGTTTTGCTTATTTACATACAAAAATATTTAGATATTAGCTCATAAAAAAACAAAAAAAATTTGATGATTTCTCGAAAAAAAATATATTTTATGTTTTTTTTATGAATACGCCGAAATTAATTTACAAATACGCCGAAAACTTACAAACGAACTGCAAAAATACACAACGAAAAGGGCGGCATCATACCAGAAGTATAAGATATTGTAGAAAAGTTCTCGTAGAAACCAACGCATAGCGGCGTTCGTATGGTATAAACGGGTGCGAAAAAGCCGCTTGTGCGAAAGGGACTTATTCTATCGCGATCTCTATCCACCTCTCTCAAATACGTATCTAAGTAGTGAAGCGCTCGCCATTTGGGAGTATCGAAGAAAAACCTACTGCCTACATAATGGCACAGTATACCAGACAACTAGAGTTGTCAACTACAACGGGCGAACCCGTCATCTAAGGAAGTCTTAACGATTAGTCGTTCTATCTCCCCGGAGTGAGCGCAGAAGACTTGGACAAAACAGTCCACCGTCAAGCTCCGCCACAAACCAGTAAGAGGCCAACGCCTTAACCGCGAGATAGCCAGGAGTGTTACCCATAGGGCTTACACTCACGCCCTTACTTCCAATTGCGACCAGATTACTCCGGTCTCACGATTGATTACGAGTTCGAGGTCGCTTGCGCGGTCCTCTCCCTTACGAAGCGGTGAAACGGTGTTTACCGAATCTATCACGGACCACAGCGTCCTATACCCGGCTGTTCACCCAGGATCGGAGGGCCGATGGTCGTTTCAAGAGCAGTCGCCGTAAGGTCCGCAACCACTCCCGCTCTATAGGAAACATTACTGCTTCCAGACTCCCCCGACTGTTAGTCAGAGTGCACAATCGATTGGCTTACGCAGACCGTCCAGCAGCGCCAGAAGGTTGATTCCTAGAGGAAACTAGCCTTAAGGCCAGAGTCCTGTCCAGGCTCGCACTTCATGCGTGGAGGCCGCCGGATGGGTGTTGACCCGTGAGTGTGACCAACCCTGAACAGAATGGGTCGGAACTAGCTTCCATTTTGGCCGAGAGCCTGCGGTTGACTATAGTATTTGGCCAAAGGAACGTTTCTGTGAGACAATAAATCATTAGGCCGGCCCCGCCCCTTTTACTACCTGCTTGTAGGGATGCGTGTCGGTTTTGGTTAACCCAAGTCTCGTCGAGGTAAAATCGCGGTCGAGAATCATTACCTCTTATCAAGTGATCCATTTTTCTCAAAAAATCCATCCTGGCACACACACAAAAATGACAAAATTTTATGTATGAGGCACCGAGTATGCATGTTAATATAAACCCTTCAACTTCAATAGCTCCAGATTAGAAAATATGGTCCCAATTGCTCAACTGATAGGCAAGTAGGTAATGGTGTATTATCCGCGCCGCATTTTATAATATACATGTGTGGGACTCATTATTACAAAATGCCACGATAACATTTTACTAATGACTGTTTATAAATTAATAATAACCTGTGATATGCCATGGTACGATAATCAGTTATCTATTAAGTATTCATTAAATAACTCACATCGCATAATTAGGTCATTAATTAATTACTTTAATTCTAAAATAATACTTAAACCGAAAATATTAATAAATATAGCAATCGGTACTATAATAAATGCAGATGTATAATACTGTTTCATCGAGCAAGCGTAATTCATCGATAAGCAATATCGACGTTAGCAGCATCCTTGTTGACAGCTCGGTTTATTACCCCCATCGGAACTTTCCTTTGGCCCGTACTATAGCACGTGTGTACAATGGTTTGCTTTGAGCACACTCATTCAAGAGTATGCTTGAAATAGTGCTGCCGCACACTAGGCCACTAGTGGCGACCACTAAACGCGACCACAAGTTGCGGATGAGATTTTTCATACATGTTGTATGGCATCGGCGCAGACTGAGCGTTCGAGTGGCCGCGTCCGAGCCACAAGCTGCGGGAGTGGTGAGCGCTCGCTACTTGTGGTCGCGTTTAGTCGCTCGACTCCCGCGCACACTCGACCACAGTCGCCGGCAATTTGTGTTGTCCATGTTCATTGCGAGTAGTAAGAATTGGATGAACCCAGTAACGGCGATTAATTTGACGTCGATGGTTTTCAGTTCGGCGACGTTTCCTACGTCGTATAATAATTGACAATAACGACATCAAGAGAGTTTCCATTTTACAAATGCGTTCGACCTCTGCGAATACACTAACGAAATGAACAGACTCTAGCCAACAGTGATGACCGAGTGCGGCGACTGGTGGTCGAAACTCAGCCACTAGTGGCTGCGATTGGTAGCCGCGTCTAGTGGCCGCCACTAGTGGTCAAGTGTGCGGGGGCTCTAAGCAAATGTGTACAGTTGAGAAGCATGTTAATTTTGAGCATTCTCATAAGCATGCTCATTTATGAGCATGTGTGTCAGTACCTTTAAGCTAACCAAAGTCGTTCGCCTAGAGTGGCCTAGACGTATCCCGCTGCTGACTTCCATCTCACCCTCAAGTGCATCCACTGTTCTCTCGGTGTAATGTGATAACGGCCTACATAGCACATTGTTAGAATTTGACATTCTTCTCGCTCGCTCTTTTGTCGTTCGTACATATATTCGTGCAGCTGGCTTGCTCAACATCATCATCAAAAAATATGTTCATAAAATACCTTTTTCAGTTGCACGTATTCTGTGATGCCACGACGATTTCTCAGATAGATCCCATATGCAAACAGAGCTGCAAAAATGATACTTATTATAGTCGCTTTATGAAAATCAAATTTAATACACGACTGCCCTACAAAAAAGGAGCGTAATCTATGTATGTTTTCCGTTTATTTATTCCACTGTAACTTCTAAATGCTTAAACCGATTTAGAAGTGTGTAGTATCGTTAGAATCCTTACGTTATCCTGAGTGTCATAGCAAGTATTTATCGTAATGTCCAAATATCAATAAATTAACATAAATATATCGTGTTTTGTGTCAAATGGAAGGTCTGATTGAGTACATCCCGGAAAGATACATCTATCTATATGGATAAATACATAAACCAGAAATATTTAATAAAAAAACGTAATAAATGTAATTATAAATACAATGGTTCACTTTCTGTAACGGCAGTCGTGTTTTTAATTATTTTTAATATGTTTACTTGTTTAATATGCTTACCCATCGATTAAACCCGATGCGACTATACCGTGTCTTCTATTTTTGATACTGCAAGCGACTATATCGCCTTGGGCGGACAAAATCTCAAGTTTTTGATTTTTATTCGTATCCCAAACGCATGCTATGCATCCGTTTAATAAATCCTCTACGAGATATTCCGAGTCGAAACGTCTCGGACTCGGGCTTTGTTGGTTTGTCGTACTTTGATGAACTGTGATTACAGTGCCATCTTCATCTGACGATCCGAATATTCGAGTAACAGGCCTTAAAATAAACAAACCACTCAATGAAATTTAAAATTAAAAAATGCAATGGAAAAATTGTTTGAGTCAGGTCAAAATAATGAATCAGTCAATCAATCATATTGATATTTATTCATATTCATTTTATTAGTATACTGGTATACAAGGCACATACATATTAGCAAAGAAACATTTTTTTTATCGTAAAGAAAAAATAAAAATAAACATAAAACAAAAAAACACAAGAATAATGTAAAAAGAGGAAATACAAGACAAAATGCAAAGAGAGCATTAAACACTTTAGCCACCAAAGCATGTTAGACTTCACTCGAGTAATATTCCTCCAGTGAGTAAATCGCCTTATCTGTGAGGTACCTCTTAAGGCGTCTCTTAAACACGTCAAGAGATTGCGCCTGCCTAATGTGCTCGCTGAGTTTATTGTAAACCGCTGGGCCGGCGATATAGGCTAGCCTCTTCGACTTGGATAACGCATGACTTAACGAACGTAGCATGCTACGGGATCTTGTTGGATAGTGGTGGGACACAACATTCACTTCGAAATCGGCTAGATTTCTGCGAACGAACAGCGCTTCTTCCATTATATAAATGGACGGCAGCGTCATGATGCAGATATCTCTAAACAGAGGCCTAGCAGGCGTATCAAGTGCCACACGCGTTATTGTGCGGACTGCACGCTTCTGCCTAACGAAGGCCCTCTGCCTGTCGGCTGCTCGCCCCCATAGCTCCGCGCCGTACGTTAGCAGTGAATGAACATATGCAAAGTAACACATGCGCAGCGCGGATAAATCGAGAAATGATGCGATGCGATAGAGTGAATAGCACGCTCTTCAAAATTTATCACATAAAGCATCAATATGTAGGTACGTAGGTGCCATCGTAACCCATTATCGATTACGAATCCCAAGAACTTTGTTGAGGATACTTGAGTTAATTCTTCGTTATTGACGGTCACATGTATTTCGGTTTTAGTGGCAATCATCAATCATCATAAACCAATAATCAATCATCAATCAATCATTAATCAATCAATCACCATCAATCAAACGTCATCAATCAATCATCATCATACATCATCAATTAATCATCATCAATCAATCATCATCAATCAATCATCATCAATCAATCATCATCAATCAAAAGCAAGCATTGATTTCTGTACACGATAGCTTCAAAGCAAAGGCTGCTTAATATCAACTTCTATCAAAATGGCAAGACTGAACTGAGGGTCAATATTCCGATATTTATCATACAATTTGCATACCAAATGTTGGCCTTAAATTTCATTTATAAAACATGAATCTCATAAGATTGCAAAACATAAACTTTACAGGAGGATAAAACAGGAGCATCCATACACAGAAATGCTAATCGTCTTATCTTGTGAACTTCTGATAAACATATCAAACTATTGTATCAGGTATCATGACTTTGTACGCCGCGTATATATATACCAAAACATCATGTGAGAGATATGAGAAAAAATATCGAGACTAAATCAACTAACTCCAATATTCATTCGCATAATACGCGAAATAAAGAGGACTTGCGTCATTTTAAGGTGCGTCTGAGTAAGGTTCGGAATAGCTTTCTCTGCCAATCTTACTTATTCTACAACAAACTTCCATTACACATCAGGGGCCTTGGGGAGGTTCACTTTAAGAAAAAGGTACAGGGTATTTTGACTAAAAACCCCATTTATAGCATTGAGGATTTCGACAACATCAATTTTTCGCAGCTCTATTGACCTACTTGACTAGTATTATTCCTTATTCTTTCTATTATTGACTATTTTACAATTGCGTTTTTTTTTCTTCTTCAAACTATTGGCTATTGACAATAATTATTATTACTGATTTGTTTGTATTTGTGTTTTTTCTTTAAAATATCTTCCCGTACGATAATTTGGGAAATTATCCAATATTTATTTGATTATTTAGTACTTAGGATTATATAGAAAATTAGATAGAAAATTTTACGAAATTACTTAAGAATTTTGATTGAAAATATTGGAAAATGTTGTTTCCTCTACATAGAAAATCTGCGCTTGGATGTTCAACGTTCATACCTTGCAATACTGACGTTCATATGTTATACCTTAATAGGTATTTATTTAAATATTATACTTGTTATTTTCATTACTTTTGACTTAACCAAGTGTAGGAACTCCTATCAACTGGTTTGAAATAAATAAATAAAATAAATAAAAAAAATTGTACTAAAAACATTTGCAAGAAAGAAACTTTGTTACAATACCTATTTTCCAGATTTAGAATATCGGCACCTTGGAAACTGGTCAAGCGATTGAAACCATTGCTGAAATTCCAAGCAGATTCTTCGAGACGCTCCGCATGTTCAGGTTCCTGATTGACGCTGAGGGCATTTATCAGCATCTCGGAAGCCGTCGCTAAGAACTCGGTTAGGCGCCTCGCATCATACCTCGGTTTCGACACAATGCTATCGAAAGTGGTTCTATCCATTATACTCGATGGACCTGAGCCGTGTCTCTGATCCAGATACGTCCTCAACGCGTTGGTTTTTAGGGTACTGTCATCGGTTTTCGGCGACAGTAATCTGTGGACAAAATCAACATTGGCAAATCTGTTGGCAACATTGGTTTCGTTATTTTAAAGCAGATAAAGGCAGTCTGGCAAATCTAGGGATACAAGTTTAGTCTGTACCCGTAGGGTACATATCAATATAATATTTTTGGTATTCGTTTGTCGTTTCTATTTTTTATGAACTGAACATATTTTAATTTTTACAAGCTTTATTTACCTTGAAATGTTATGTTAGTTTTTAGGTCAAATATTGCAAGCTGAATTAGAACCACTTTCTCTTATCCTATGAAGTTCAAATTTTACATGTTGGTTCAGTTCCGATGATAATACATTTTTATGGCGAGCATAACCTGATTCTACACCCAGGATCGGCTCCCGACGAGGATGCCCTTCGCCTCCACGGTCAATAGCACAGACACACAATTTAATTGTCTTTGAGTAGGTTAATAAATAAAAGCCTATATTTATGTTTAATATTTTGTAGTTTAAAGTTGAATGTATTTTAATTTCAAGTTTTTGTCTCTTCACAAACAATTTAATCAAAAAAAATGTAGAATCATTGATTTTTAAAATCAATGGTAGAATGTAATTTTATTTCAAGTTTTTATTTGTTGTGGCATTAACGCGAAAGAAGTATCTACGAAATTATTTTAGGGTTGCAGAATCGCGTAAGATATGTTTTTTTAGTTCTAATTGTAAATATATATATATATATATATATATATATATATATATATATATATATATATATATATATATATTATATATATATATATATATATATATATATATATATATATATATATATATATATATATATATATATATATATATATATATATATATATATATATATATATAATATATATATATATATATATATATATATATATATATATATAATATATATATATATATAATATCTATATATATATATATATATATATATATATATATATATATATATATATATATATATATATATATATATATATATATAATATATATATATATATATATATATATATATATATATATATATATATATATATATATATATATATATATATATAATATATATATATATATATATATATATATATATATATATATATTATATATATATATATATATATATATATATATATATATATATATATATATATATATATATATATATATACATATATATAGTATATATATATATATATATATATATATATATATATATATATATATATTATATATATATATATATATATATATATATATATATATATATATATATATATATATATATATATATATATATATATATATATATAATATATATATATATATATATATATATAATATATATATATATATATATATGTTTTTATTTAAAATAATATTAGTAAAAGCTACTTAAAAAGTAGCGAAGGAAATCCCAGCTTGTATTGGGAAATGCTTATGTTTGAATGAGATATACTTACGGATGTGCACGACTTTCGACGGTACAATGTTAAGGTCCAATGTTAAAGGTCCTTTTGCAGTCGACTAACGATCACTATTCATCCATATATCATTATGCAACACAAAATGCCTTCAATTGAGACGAATTAAGCGAAAAAATAACAAATTAAACTATTGATCACTTCGGCAAAGCCGTTTTCTAAATGAAAGTGACATTACGAAATAATTCAAATTTCGAATGCTACCAACATTTAAAATATGATACAATTGTCTGAGTTTGTTATCAACGAGCCATTAAATCGAAATAAAAATAAAAAAACCTCCATATGCTCAATGAAATGAAAGAAGAAACTTCAATCTTAATTTCTTTACAAACCTTATCAAATATAACAATATTATACTGTTTTCTACAATATTCCTTTACAATTTTTTAATATTATACAATTTTATAGAGGTTTACCCTATTTTGATAACATTATACAATCTTTTTTATAAACTCCTCTGCCAGAAATTAAGATTGAAGTTTCTTCTTTCATTTCATTGAGCATATGGAGGTTTTTTTATTTTTATTTCGATTTAATGGCTCGTTGATAACAAACTCAGCCAATTGTATCATATTTTAAATGTTGGTAGCATTCGAAATTTGAATTATTTCGTAATGTCACTTTCATTTAGAAAACGGCTTTGCCGAAGTGATCAATAGTTTATTTTTTTATTTTTTCGCTTAATTCGTCTCAATTGAAGGCATTTTGTGTTGCATAAGGATAAGCCCTATTTATGAGATATATGGATGAATAGTGATCGTTAGTCGACTGCAAAAGGACCTTTAAACTTACATTGCACCGTCGAAAGTCGTGCACATCCGTAAGTATATGTCATTCAAACATAAGCATTTCCCAATACAAGCTGGGATTTCCTTCGCTACTTTTTAAGTAGCTTTTACTAATATTATTTTAAATAAACACATCATCCTATAAACGGATTTCTTTACAAACCTTATCAAATATATATATATATATATATATATATATATATATATATATATATATATATATATATATATATATATATATATATATATATATATATATATATATATATATATATATATATATATATATATATATATATATATATATATATATATATATATATATATATATATATATATATATATATAATGTTGTAATTGTGATTTTTTGGGAAACAATTTAAATAAAATGTATCTTCCAAATGGATTTTTTTATTCTTTGCACTGTATAGAAAAAGAAGCGGTTTTATGCTCTCCTGTAAAAGATAGTTTACGCGGTTTTGCAGTATCACCGACGCATATCATGGTGAAACTTAGAACGGGCTATCATAATTGAATCGTATATAAAATTTTATATCTGTGCTGTTGACCGTTGAGGAGTTCCCTCATTAGAAGCCAACCCTGGGTGTCGCCGTCCTGTCTTGGTGAAAATTAGAATGTGCTGTCGTAGTTGAATGCATCTACAAAATTTCGTGATTCTGCTGTTGACCGTTGAGGAGTCCCCTCATCGGGAGCGAACCCTGGGTACAGCAGCCATGTCATGGTGAAACTTAGAACGGTCTATCATAACTGAATGCGTATACAAAAATTCGTGCCTAGCCTGGAAGCCAACGCTGCGCGTTGAAAAGACCATGCTTACCATAAAAAATGCATAGCTATTGGACTGAAGCAGCATGTGAATTTTCAACTACATACGATAATTTTTAATGAGTTCCCACAAATCCCCTATGGATTCCATCATCAGAATACGATTTTGATAAATATGGGACCAATCTGAAAATACATCCTTCCAAATAAAAAAAGAATTTTCCAAATCGGTTCATAAATGACGGAGTTCTGAGGTAACACACATTTTAAAAATGCATTCGAATTGATAACCTCCTCCTTTTGTTGTAGTCGGCTAAAAACCCAATTTATGGCATTTTGAATTTATTCAGAAAAGTTGTCGAATCGGATTTAGCAATAAATAGCCGCTCCTCACTGATTGTGATCCGACTGGACTGTTGTGTATTATTTAATGGCTGACCTTTCGTTAAATCTATCGAAGAAGTCCTCTCTACTTTTTTCAGTGTCTTTGTCAGTTTTCTCTGTAACGTATACTTCATGCGATGAATAGTCGACAGGATGCTGCGTCCATACGGATGCCGTGTTGAAACCCTCAGTTTGTATCTCCACATCGACTCCGTCGTCGAAGGTCTGGGTGTGGACTTGGTTGACTCCAGATCCACCGTGCCTAGAAAGTGAGCGCACTTATTTTATTTCATTTCATGTCAATTTATTTCATAAACAAATGAACATTATTTACATTTTACATATACACAAATTTTACACATTTGACATATACACAACATTATTTACATATACACAAATTTAAAAAAACATAAACGTGTACATAGTTATCTTTATATGTAAAATTCTTCTGTGTGTGTGTGTATGTCACTGAACTCCTCCTAAACGGCTGGACCGATTTTGATGACATTTTCTGTATGTGTTTCAGTGGGTCCATTGAGAATCTAGACATTTTTAGGACAGAGAAAATACAAAACTTAAAATTTTTAGATCTACTTTCCTGTAAAATCGATAGACTTCTGTAACTTAGTAGAACTTAAGGGAATCTAGTAACAAATGTAAGCTCTTGTGCTCTATTACCTAATCAAAGAAAAGAATCTATATAACATAAAATATCTAAAAGTCAAAAAAATAAATCAATTACTCTAATGCTTAAAAACTAATAATGCAACAAAACTCTATAATAAAGTAGAAAAGTTTTCTTACTAACTTAAACATAAAATGGAAATAATAATATACTAGCTTAAACCCGGCGAGATCGACAATCAGTTTATTCTGTCTAACAGGAAGAAGAACTCTAGGAACGTGCGCACATATTATAAGCATAATATGGTACCTCTGATTTTGCAGGTACCTAGAACTAGAAGGACCTGCTGACTTCTTAGACGAAATTATTTTTGACGACGAAATGTATGTTTAAACAATAATATATAGGTACCTACCTACATTTAAAAATATAGTTGTTTATTCCGAAATCTATGGGTAATTGCCGACAAGAAAATGTAGGGATGAGAATTAGCTTAAAAGGCTAGAAAAGAAGCGTAACCGTCTACCCGTAAAATCTACTCAATTTGTTATAATATCCAAAAAAATGACAATCTAATAGCGAAATATATCAAATTCAATAATCGTCATCGGCGGAATGTCGATAAAAACGTGTCAGAGGGCAAGAAAATGCGCAAAAACACTTCGTAAAAGAGAGGAGTGACGAGTTTTACGTTTCCAGGAATTGCTCTAGCATCGTCCATGGGATACTTGGTTTGAGCCCGACTATATAAAGAAAACAACTACTCGCTCATTACCGAACCAAGAGTCGATGCTCAAGCATCGATTAAAGATTCGGGTGTTGATCAGAGGGTTGGAATGTGGTGGAAAGTTTAAACCTTTATCTCGGTTGAAGTTTGAGGTTCTTCTGCTTTCTTCTTCTTCTTCTGCCATATTTAAATCTATACTAATACTAGCTGACCCGGCAAACGTTGTTTTGCCAAATAAATAATTTTTAAGTAATTTCTAGTGTAGACAAAAAATAGCTTATTTATTGTAAGTGTGTAAGAATGTGGTATATGCGTGAAATAGGCATCGAGCACTGTGAACGATGAGGGAATATAAAAATAACAAAAGGCAAACATTATTTTTAAGTTATTATAATTTATTCCTTAAAATTATATATCATTAATTAATCAATTACGACAGTAACACTAACAAACAATATCAATCTCTTAATGCTATAGCGTGAACAATATTTTTTGTTAGTCCATCTTTAGCTAACACAAACAAACTGGATGGTTTACCCACTCGAGAGCATACCACGTATAATTGCCCGTGTGAAAAACATGGTGTTCTCAAATCTAAGCCACAAATAGATATCGTTTGACCTTGGGATTTGTTGATTGTCATTGCAAATGCCAATCTAATCGGAAACTGAATACGTTTGAATTGAATTGGCACATCTGTAGGTATAATAGGAATCCGTGGTATTAATATATTTTCACCTCGGAACTTGCTATTTAAAATGCTGGCTTCGATCACGTTTTTCATTAATTTTTGTTTCTTAATGTTGCATACTGCATCAGGGTTATTCTGAATATTTAGTGGCAGCTTAAATACTGAATGAGCTGTTCTGCCTCCATCCAATAAAGTTGCTGCAATGCCCGATGATGCAACGGCAAATGCGATGCCATTATTTGATCGTATTTCAGCAAGAATTAGCGAAATAACGAATGTTTTGCCAGTTCCACCCGGTGCATCCAAAAAGAAGAACCCACCTTGTCCAGCTGAAACTGCGAGCATAATGCGATCATAAATGGTTCTTTGTTCCTCATTCATTAGTGGGACATTGCGGGCAACAATCGCTGCCATTTCTACAGTGCTGTACTGCAGTTCACGATTCATTTCAGTATTCATTAAATCAGATGCAGTTCGATTTGGCGAATTCATACCGAAATGACTGAGTGGTAAGTTGGCAATGACAATGCAAAGATCCTCAATAGCAATTAATGCTTCATTGTACATTGCGTCGCTGAATGTTATGGTTAGATCGTGGCACCGTGTACGATGTTGATGCAATATATCATCAGTCATTGAATCTTTGTGATTATCCCACAATATCTGTGCTCGGGCTGGGAAACATGTAGTCAACACTATAGCGAATAGTAGACGAATTTGTATTGCTGTACAGTTCAATGCAGCTTCAGCAAGCATACATTCCCACTGGTTGTCGTCTTCCAGCAAGCCGAGTGCAAGGCATGCATCTTTATACGTTGGATAGTGTTGCCCATTCACTTTACGTATATCTTGAAATGATAATGGGCCAGTAACATTAACCAACAACAGTCGAAGATAAAAGCACTCAGTGTGTCTTGGATCGACTGTAAATAATCGCCCCAAGGCGTTTGATTTAAATAAATTGAGACATGCAGCAACTGGTGAGCCTTGCTTGCGGGGCATCCATGTTTTTGTTTGAGTCCATGTGAAATAGCGTGGTACTTGTGAATAGAGTAATGTTCGTGCAAAGGCACCAAAATCATCCGCACGATTACACAATTCAAAAAATTCAGTGAGTGTAGTTTTAGGTGGATTTATTGCACGATCAATCGCTGTCTCGTTCGTGGAAAATACACGCTGACCGTTTTCAAGATGGACGGCTAACTGAACAACTGCTGGATCCCGTTCATGAATTGGAAAACCAAAGATACGCCAAGCAGCTTCATTGGAGCTGATGTACCGACCAATTTGGTAGAGCGTTATTTCATCGTTTTTATTCACTGGAGGAGCATTCACATTAGTATTTTCCGCTCTAAACACAGCCATATCACTGCCTTAATGGACATACTTGCAAATGTATTTGATGTTCTTCACAGAACTGCAGAACTCAACATTAATATGAGCATTGTATGTCTTGCTCAGCAGAGGCCACCCAACGATTGTCAGTATCAATGTCTGTGTTGCTGATATTTTTAATAAATGATTGTCCGCCATTATCGGGATTTCTTCGACGATATATTGGGTATCCGTCGACATTTGTGATCGTATCATTAGTAAAATCTTTAGGGAAATTTTTAGTACATTTTCCATCTGCCATGCAAGGCGATGAACTATTAAGAGTACCACATGGACCATGGATCATGTTTGTTGTAACAATAACAAACAGCAGTTGGTCAGTGGACGGATCTGGAATTTCATAATTTTATTATTAATAATTATAAAATAGGAAAGATAATAGTTAATATGAGAGTTACACTGAGATAGCAAAATAATAATTGTCAACGTTACTACTACACTTGATGCATAAACAATAATGATGGCCGACAACTGTGTAGGGAGTGAGAGAAGTCTTATTGTGCGAGAGAAACAGGAGACCGGCTTCGTTCTCATCCCTACTCCGTGCTGTTTACTGGGTCAGAAGTGACACCTGTAGACAACTGGCGGGGATAACTAATTAAATGACGATTGATCAGTTATCGACCGGGGTGAAAAATGATTAAATTACTAAAATGGCTATTAAAAAATAAGGGTTGGTGATAAAAGGGTAAAAATTTAGGGTTGTATGTATTTTTTAATGCGACATAATAAAAAAATAAAGAAATTAAAAAAATGACTAAAAATTAAAGAAAAATGTTAAGGGTGGACAACCCTTATCACTAAGGGGTATGAAAAATAGATGTTGGCCGATTCTCAGACCTACTCAATATGCTCACAAAATTTCATGAGAATCGGTCAAGCCGTTTCGGAGGAGTACGGGAACGAACATTGTGACACGAGAATTTTATATATAAGATTATAAAGAAGTAATATTTGTAAGTTTGTTAGTTTATATGTAGGGAATAATCTCCGAAACTACTAGTCCGATTTCAATAATTCTTTCTTTAATAGAAAGCTCCATTATCTACGAGTACTATATTTTATTGCGATAAATGTTGATTTTCAATACGAAATCACGATATTTGTAAATCAAGTCGGAGAAAAATGAGCTGGTGAGTTGTTTTATCGGCGTGCGCTGACGAAACGGTTTGATATAGGTACATATGTGAAAACAATATACATTGCAGCAAAAACATTGGCCTCAAAGAGATCTATAAAAAAGTCAGCGACAGCATATATCCAACTTTCATATTTAAGCTACAATAACTGATTTTGTCTCGAAAAAGTAGGAAAAATAAATAGGCAATATTTTTTAAAAACAGCAATAAAACAAGAATCGTTATCAAAATAAATTAGTCCACTATCACGGGTGTCAAACAAAGATAAAATTAGCCATTTACAGTATGTTTTTAGGTGGTATAGTTATAGAGATATCATGAATTTAGTAACGCGTGGCGAAGAACAAGACGCGTAAGTCTAAGAGATTTTTTTAAATTTGTTGAGTGGGGCTTTTCTAAGGTCTTTATGAGCCTTATAACACTACGACCATTGCTGATCTATTGTGGTCGCCACCTACTATAGTTCTGCGCTAAGCCTCATGTTATTTAAGAACCGCAGCAGGATTTTGGCGCCAGATTGTTTTACCTCCTCAGGTTGGAGGTAATGACCACCGAAGTGGGTGTATCTTTTACGCATCAGCGGGCCACACTCGCACAAGAGGTGCTGGGGAGTTTCCTCTACTCCTTGGCAGAACCTGCACATTTTTGTGTCTCTGAGCTTGACGTTGAACATGTGTTTGTTCAGGCCACAATGCCCCGTGAGCGCCCTCGCCAGTATGCGTAGATTGTTCCTATTTAGCGATAAGGCCTCACGGGCCGTCTTACGGTCGTAAGCCTTAATAAGCGCTTTGGAATGATTCAACCCTGGCGTGTTGTTCCAGTGGTTGACGGATTGTTCTAAACACATTTGTTTGAGCATTAATATATATATACACATTTGAAAATAAATAAATAAATAAATAAATTAGGTTTGCAAGGCTTTTTGGTACGCCACAGCAAGGTTCAGGGCCGTATAATGTTCCCATTGCTCCCGTCTAAGCAAGTTCATCGACTTTTTCATTTCCCTCGATTCCTGCATGGCCGGGAACCCATCTTAAAATTACCCTGTTCTTTTCGCCCAGGGAATTCAGTAGTGATATCAGTTTTGCACTAGCTTCGAATTAATGGTATTCAAGGCTAGTGCCATTAGAGCTGCCTTGCTATCCGAGTGGATATAGATACGGTGGTTGGCGTAGTTCTTATGGAGGTTGATATCCGCACATTCAATAATGGCGTATACCTCCGATTAGAATAGGGAATAGGTCTAAGAGATAGGTATCGTGCATCTGAAGGGGACGTCTTGCTGTATATATCTAAAGGCTCTGCCAAACAGAACGCGTATCTAGCACGCGTTTAAGTCCTGACGCCGCGCTATAGCGCCGAGTTGTGTTGTACTGAGACGGTATTATCCTGTCAAACAGAGCGCGGGCGCTGGCAGTACGCAGCGCTAGACGTTGCGCTAGGACGTTTTGACGCCGGGCGTTGTACTTATTGTTTACAAATTTCAATCAAAGCGTCTGACGTACGCGTGAAAATACTTGCATTATGAATGAGAAACTAATAGAACGTGTTCGCAGACACCCCTGCCTATATAATACGAATGTTGATTCCTATAAAAACATGGCAATAAATATACCCATACTCTTTTCATCTGCGATCGTGATAAAGCGAACATAAGTAATAATTTTTAAACATTTGAATCACTCGAATCACTCGATATCTCAACAATGAAGAAACTTTCCAAAAACTGTTATCGATCTGCGGTACCCTCTGGTACCTTGCGGTACCTTGCGGAGTATGCGTCAATATCTATCGATTTCATTGTGACATCCAAAGTAGGTACCTACGCGACGTTATAACGCGACGCTAGTAAAGCTTAACGCGGCGCTAGGTATAAGTCCGCTGCATTCTTTTTGAGCTCTCGACCACAGTCTCAAAAATGCTTACACAGATTAAACACAACCTCGTCAAAACTGCACATGAGAAAGAAAATCAAATGGCCTCGTGCTAGACTAGAGCCGCTATATGTAACGGACTTCGCCGTCTTCCTTAAAACCAAGGCATGTACAGCCAACGACAGAATATTTGATATCGTGATGATGTATTGAAAATTTAAAATTGGCTTTTATAGTCTAATTAACAAATTCAAATTCAATTTCAAATATTTTTATTCAATGTAAATACATAATATACACATACTGAACGTCAAAAGACAGTAATTGTACTTTTTCCTATTTTTTCCGGCGAGTTCTACAAGTAAGATTCCACTGGAAAGAACCGCCAAAGAAAACCAGTGACCACTTTTTTGGTACTATTATTATCCATAATTTATATATAATCAATAATTCAAAAATATTTCATGTCCCCGGTCCATGTATTTACTTTATCGATGTCCCCGTGAATTGAAGACATGAAACAGAAAGAAAAAAGGCAGGCAGAAAACAAGTAATTTCACAATAAAATATAAATATTCAAAATAGATCGGCTATGCCTAGTTAGGAGCGACGCAAGCATTTGTTACTACAAACGGTGTAATTTTTTTAATCAAATAAAATAAAAAAATTAATAAATATTGAAGTGATGAATACAAAATAAAAAAAACTTAATTTCGACGTACAAAATCGACTAGCCATCCTAACAGTATTGTTTTAGAGAATGACTGTACTATAATTTAAATGTTCATTAGCGATTAACACATGCATTACATGCATTACCGTCCATGATGTAATATCGATAATTAGTTTGGTTTATAATACGGTGTGATATATAATTATGTGGAAAATAACATTAGGATTGTGACACAAAAACACAAAACAATCATGTTTCACTTTCCAAACTATTACCACTTTTATATTAGGAGCCTCAATTATAACAGTACATCTCAAACACAATACTTTTATAGACTCTGCTTACAACACAATACGATCACCTTTCACTGTCCAAACTATTATTATAATTATATGTGCCAATTTTACAGTACAATTCCCCTTGTCTGGGATTTCAGCGTCTTATTTCCCAATTTTGTTTTTAACGGCATATTAAACGACGATCACGACAAGAAATAATAGAAAATAAAGTTATTTACCTACTGTACCTCCTGGGATTCAGCACAGTCGAACGCACGATCACAACACAGAACACGAAGACAAAATACAACACAAAACGTATTTATTTGTTACTTTTCTGATTGTACCGACGGGCTAAACGACGGGCCGCTGAGACAATCACGTATATACTGAAAAATTATCACAGCCCAATTCAACTCGACACTAAACGAATCATTTAGTTATGTAATTGTCTGACTGTACCGTTAAACGGCTGGCTTCGACGAGAATCATTACAGTCACGCGTAAACTCAACCTCTCTCCGTCATTCTCACAGGTATAAAATATGCCTATCCCTTTTTTGGTTTCAGTGCATTGGTGTGCAGTGCAGTGCAATAAATGCAATACGTGTGACCTGAGCATGTAGTTGTAGAGCTCAAAATGTTTGCATTCCACTTATACGCGTTCTGTTTGGCGAAGCCTTAGTAATCTGCTTAGTAATCGTAACCATTTACACGTTGGTATTAGAAGAAAGATATTACGGACACGACTTCCGTTTTAAATGAAACACCCTATTTTTCATATGATTTAAATTCCTGGATGATTTTTTTAGTTATTTCGGAATTCCAACTTTCTGCGGTCATAATCACAAAATAAACTTAGCGAATATCACCTAAACAGAGAACGCGTGTGCTCACTTGTCATTTAAAGTTGTCACTAATCCTTTCCGCGGCTATTAGATAGATAGATAGATAGATAGAAATTCTTTATTGCACATTAAACAAAAACATACAAAAGGCGGACTTATTGCCTAAAATACAATCTCTTACAGCCAACCTTCGTGGAAGTATAAAAAATTTTGGTGGCAAGAGATAAATTAAAAATTAACAAAAAAAAAGAAAAAAAGAAGAAAAATTTATTACAAAACAAAAATTAATCAAGTAACAAAAATGCCATTTTTTAAAATAAAATTAGGATTTGGAATACCTTGCAAGGGGCGAAGGATGAATCAGAATTTCGGCCGTATGTCAGCGAATTTTGGCCGTCATAGCAGCGAATGTCGCCTGCTATTCACACGAATCAGCAGGCGACAAGCGCTTAGTAATTTGTGGTGGGGGTAGTCACTTGCCGCTTAGTAAAGAGGATCGGCTTTTATTCACTTGCACTGGCAGTTTCACTAATACTAGGCACTAGCATGTTGAATTAGCATGTTTAGACGCAAGGTATTAGTGCAAATGACATGTAGGTACTAAGTCCGTATAAACCTAGCATATGGCATACGCTCCAAACATACGTACATAATGCAATGTTATTTAATGGTATTTTATGGTATTATAGTTAGCGTCTAAAAAGGCAAATAAACGCCAGCCTAATTAAATTCGAAAAGTTAGCGAAGCGAAGCCGCGGGCAACAGCTAGTATAGAATCAAGTTAGTAACACTTGGACCCACGCACCCTGTAGTATTTGAATAGCGTCGTATTTCTTATTTCTATGTCCAGCTAAAGATCAACAAAGTGTACCTCGATATGTATTCTTCATAAGGTAGGGCGAGCATTTGAAAGCAGACGAAAGACCTCACGTCCAACGTAATCAACTTCCTGAGATCCTCTGTCCGCCGTTTCCTCTTCGAAGCGATCTGTCTCTCGCGTCGCTTGTGGCGACACAGCAACAGCGATTTCACATCCGGAACGACACTGAAAAATAAGATAGCAGCCCCATTATGAATAATTTCGAAATCCAATCACTCTCGCAATTGTATGTGACGAAGTAACAGTCAGATAACTAGAACTGTCGACTACAACGGGCGAGCCCATCGCCTCAGGAAGTTTTAACGATATTAGATAGGTATTTCTTCCGTGAGGTGAGCGCAGAAGGACAAAACAATCCACCACAAAGCCTTACTACCAGTTGCAACCTGATTACTCCGGTCTCCCGACTGGTTACACGTACGAGGTCGCTTGCACAGTTCTCTCCCTTACGAAGCGGTGATACCGTTGATATCGCGTACCAAGGCATTCTTTGCCCGGCTCTTCCTTTTATGTATATAGATGTACTCATATATTTTTATCCATATAGATGTACCTACTCATTCGATTGGTGACCCAGCTGGGTTCGATTCCCGGCTGGGTCACCATTTTCCGTTGGGATCTAATTAACAGAATTGTATTTACAACTCTGTCGATCGAATGCAATAACAAGACACACACTTACACACACGCATACATACATATGTTACACGCATATGTACATGTTACACGCATACATACATATAAACACGTCATAGCAGGGTTGGTTGTAAGAAATTGTCATATGACAATAAACCCGACCATTGTGAAATATCGCAATAAAGGGTAGAAACAAAGTCATCAGTCCATTCAATCGAACCTAATAAAATATATCCATGTAAATTTATTGACATTTGGACATTTAGACAACTACGTAATTAGTATGAAATCAAAGAGTATCGCGGTTGTTTGACATGAAGTTTGTAGCACCCGACGTTTCGGCGAAGTTGCAGCCGCCGTTGTCCAGGGTAGACTGGACAACGGTGGCTGCAACCCCGCCATAACGTGCTACAAACTTCACGCGGTAAATTCGTTTTATCCCATTTATAGGTACTTACTAGGTATTTGGACAGTTAAGTAACCTATGTCACTCGTCATGAGATAACGGTTCTAAAAATACCACGCACTTCTAAATCGGTCAAGGCTTTTAGATGAATGGAATTAAGAAACGGAAAACATACATAGATGTATAACTCTTTGTGCTTGTGTACTTGTATTATGCAAGAATGAATGTTTTGAACTTTATACGAATAATAATTATATAACCGATCGTCATACATGTCAGCTCGCAATATACTAAGTCGAATATTATCAGCATCCCTAGATACGGGCGTTCTTGCTCAGTTAGGTATGCGATGAGCCAACGGCTATGGGTTCAACTTGTTTTTCCTGCACGTTTTATTGTGCTGTGTACCGAATATCATAGCCATTCGTCTGTAAATCATGTTTTTTTTAAAATAAATAAATAAATAAAATAAATAGATGGACCCTGAACACATTATCCTCATTGTTGGGCATCTTGCGGTGTCGACTACAACGGGCGAGCCCGTCACCACAGAACGTTTTAACGATTAGTCGTTCTGTCGCCCTGCAGTGAACGTAGAAGACTTTGGACAGTACAATTCTACGTCCAGCTACGTCACAACCCGTGAGAGTCCAACGCCTTACCGCGAGTTAGCCAGGAATAAACCCGGCGGGCTCGAGATACTCGCGCCCTCACTTCCAATTGTGACCAGATTTCTCCGGTCTCTCGATTGGTTCCGAGTTCGAGGTCGCTTACGCGGTCCTCTCCCTTACGAAGCGGTGAAACGGTGTGCACCGAATCTATCGCGGACCAAGGCGTCCTTTGCCCGACTCTGAACCGGGATCGGATGGCCAATGGTCATTTCAAGAGCAGTCGCCGTAAGGTAGACAACCACCCCCGCTCTGTAGGAAACAATACAGTTCCCAGACTCCCCCGACTGTTAGTCGGAGAGCACAATTGATTGGCTTGAGCCGCACGGTGTGCAGACCGTCCAGGGGCGCCAGAGGTTTGATTCCCAGGGGAGACTGGTTGACCCAGTGTCCTACCCAGGATTCGCACCCCATGCGGGGAAGCCATCGGATGGGTGTTGACCCGTGAGTGTGACCGACCCTGAACACATGGGTCATCGTGGCCACCTCATCATGGGCCCATTAGCCCCCCTCATTGTTGGGCAGTCATATACAAAATAGCACAGATAATAGACGGTGACATAGTCAGATGGCTGGGCGGATGCATGGACGAAGTAACGGAAAAGTTTAGCCAATAGGGTTGGTGTGTTCGTTTTTACTCGGAAGCCAAAAAGTATCGCAGTATAACACGTCCTTTAGTATTCCAACCTATCGGTGTTGCACCTGGTGAGAGTGAATTTGTGAGCTACTATGAAGCCACGCGCACGCAAGACCGCATTACACCACAAGAAATGTTCTCCCTTACTTGTAAGAAGATCTCTGCATGTCCACGAAACCCTCGTCCGAGAGGCTATTTCCGGTTGAATCCGGAGGCAGCTGCCTCGAGACTGTCTCGTAACTTCCCGAGTCGAGTTTTCTCTCGTCGCGCGTGGCAGAAACGATGGTGCTTACAGGCTGAGGCGCCTGGGATGACGATGACGCCGATGAGGTCGATCTTTCAGTTTCGCTGAAAAAAAAGTATCCTAAATAAGTCTACCATCAGTCTGTCTACTCTTCTACCATCAGTATGTCTAAGTTCAGGAGAATAAATGTCTGCGACTTAAACTTAAATTACTCGCGCGTATCCTTCTATTATTTTTTTCAAGTCGTCTCTATTTACTCGTATATAATTCTAACTGTGTTGCCTCTGCGCTTATTTGTCACACATCTAAATTTTACTTAAGGGAAAAATAAACGGGAAGAAGGGAAACCACCTTCCGCTATATAATACAGATAATATTTTATCAGTAGGGAGAATCATTCAATAGAGTTTTTCAAATTTTACATCTAATAAAGCTATAAATGTTTCCAAAGCTTAGGTACTAGATTTTGTACCTAATAGTTTTACGTTTATCGTTCTGCATTTTGATGCAGAAGTAAAAATCGCAAAAAATTAGAAGATTTCAATACTCCAGGGATCGTAAGATGACAGGTTAATGAAGAACGGCTGTTCTTTACAGGGAGGGGCTTTCTTCAATTGGATGAACAATAATTCTTACGCATTACTTCCTTTTTCTTCTTCTTCTTCTTCGTGACTCGAAGGGCTGCTCTCAAAATCGTCTTCGTATGCCTCGAAGTCGTCTTCGTACTCATCATCATCATCCTTCGGCGCTTCAGCCTCGACATCGTCATTCTTAGCCTCCACAGCCTTTCGCGTATCATCCGATTTGGCTACTTCTCCATCCAGAGGGACGTAAAACGCTTTGGGCTGCGCTCTCATAGCCATGGTCGAAGCGAGCTTCTTCATTTGTTCGCTGTTGACGCTGCTTATGCTGTCTGAATCGGATTGGGTGAATATCTGCAACAATAGATTTGAAAAAAAATCGGTTGTGTTAACCCAAGATTTTCCCGGCAAGCCAACAAGCGCATCAATCCCCCAAACCACCCAACCACACCGCCTCCCGCCACCCTGTACCCCACTACTCCAACCACACCCCTAAGCCCCCGACCCTTCCCGAGCCCCATTTCCCTATCAACTATCCTCCTACTCCCCGCCAACTTTGCTTAGGGGGTTCTTTGATAATCCGACCATCCTTAGAAGAATCGGTCTATTCGTACCTGCCAATTACTACCGTGCTAGGGACTTATGTATTGTTCGCGTTACCGCGAGCTAGAACTAACATCGTTCAACACTGTTTCACAGAGCGGACGCTTCGTACCCTAAATGCACTATGTTCGACTGAGCCAGAATTGGATATTTGGACGGTGAACTTAGCACAACTGCAAAGTATGGTAATGGCATTTCTTAGCAATCAAGTAATTAGATAAATATGTAGTATTTAAATTGTTAAAAAGGAGTAACTAGTATAATAAGAAAGGTTAGATAAACATTAGATATACATATGTAAGTATAATCGTTTAATATTACGCTCTAACGGATGTCTCCGTCTCGTTTGCTATAGTCTAGAATAATGATTTATATATTAGAATAATAATAATAGTAATTAGTAATGGAGTAGAGTAATAATAATATTATTAACAGTAGAATTATAATAATAGTCTATAGTAGTATAATAGTTATAATCTATAATAATAGCCTAGAAAAATAATTAACGATTTGGAATCATCTGTAAGGTTAATTATGTTTTGGGAAATAAATAAATAAATAAATAAATAAATAACTCCCTCCTCCCCTCCCCGCAACTTTCGGCTAACCCCCTCCCTTGCCATCCCCTTATCGACAACCCCCCCCCCCCCCCCCCTGCTGCCGCCGGCTAACTTTCCCTTATCCCCGCCACGCAATAGTGATTGTATCAAGTGATTATGATTTTAGTATTTTGATAGTATTTCCGTGGTTATTAAAATGGCTATTTTCCAATGTGATATAGTGTTTTACTATACACGGTTGATTTGTGTAGCGTAAACTAGAGATTTCCAACCAAAATGTGGTTATTTTTATATATTTTACATAATTTTACAAGCTTTTACCTTGCAATGTTTGCCAGTACCTATGTTTGTTTAGGTCAAGCAGAATTAAAACCAGTTTGTTTTATCCTATAAAATTGTTTTTTTTCGTATTGGTTCAGTTTCCGATGACAATGCATTTTTATGCTGAGCATGACCTGACTCTACACTCAGGTTCGGCTACAGACGACGATGCTCTTCCACGGTTAACAGCACAGACACATAATTTTGGCATAGCTGCTGCACCCAGGCTTGGCTCCCGACGAGGGGACTTCTTAACGGTCAACAGGACAGAAAGCAATGTTATATACGCAATTAACCCAGTTGTTACTGAAACTTTTTTTTATCTCGTATCACAGTAGTTTTTTAGTATTATTACCTTGATGCATAAAGTAAACATGGAAAAATACAAAAAAATAGAGTTTTCAGGAAAACTTGGAAAATGCGGATCGTTTTAACGATCAGTAATAATAGGCAGGTAGGCTCATATAACTACTACTTTATCGATTGTATCCTATTATAAATTAAAGAAACACAGGTATTACTATGAAAAAGGCTTTATTATCTATCTATCTATATCTATGTATATAATCTTTATCTATCTAGGTCATAAATTTATAAAAACGTGTATACAATAAATTTCAATCACACGCTTATTTGTAAACACTTACCGTTTTGTAGACATAGTGAAAGTTAATTACGCTAATACGAATTAAAATAGAAAAGCACTTCAAAATTACGATCATAATATAATTATCTATACACCGAAACACTGTCAAACGAGCACTGCGGCGAACGGTAAACAATAAGCAAAAGTTTTCTGCTCGTTAATATTTTTAAATTGAGGGTATTCCCCATCCTTTTTTTGATCTTTATAACGATCGTTCGTTGTAAATGGGTTAATTATGATAGCCCGTTCTAAGTTTAACCGCGATAGGGCTGCTGCGCCCAGGATTCGCATCGAACGAAGGGACGGTTTAGCATTCAAATATGATAGCACATTTTAAGTTCTACTATAACATGGCTGCTGCAGCTAGGGTTGGCTCGGGACAGATCATTTTAATAAAAGCTTGTTTTTAAAAACAAATTAGTCTTTCAGTCTCCCACTGGGAGACTGAAAGAAAGACTGGCTTCCCATTAGACGATGTCGGGAATTTCACATACTCGTCCTACTCTTCCGCATACTACAGTCAAACTGTCCTACATATTTGTATTTAATCTCTTCTCTCCGCTTTCATCACATGGCCTTCCATTGCGCTTTCAGGAAAATCTATTACTGGCTATACCTCAGAATTCATCAACTTTCATGTCTAGGTCTTTCGCAGTGCAGGCGGCCCGACTCTGGAATTCCGTGCCTTTACCGATAAGACAACTTGAAAACTTGAGCGAGTTTAAAAAATCGTTAAAGATACATTTACTCAACTCATGAATATCCCCTTCCCCTTCCGTCTCCTTTGCTTGTCCTTATATTCCACTCCTCCCTTCAATATCGAGTTGGCATACGTTAGGTACTAATCACTGTTTTATATTTTATCCTATGATGACTAGTGTGTAAGTGTATTAATTTATTACTTGTGAATCAATTTGCCCACATAAACCTTTAGTCACAATAACCCTGGCGGTATGGCCGTAAGATATTGCCACTTGGCAATAGGCCCACCACATTGTACTCTTATGTGTGTGCAATAAAGCTTTTCAAACAAACAAACAAACTTTTAACCAACAACTTATTCCCAATGTGGTTCCAGCCTAACGACGCATCTGTGTACCGAATTTCAAGTCCTTAAGTCCAATATTTCGAGATTAATGTATGACTAGCGCGCTCCCTGGTGGATCGATTTTAATCACAATCTTTCCGACTCTTGCCATGATCAAATCATGCCTAGATGCCAAATTTTAGCTCAGTCGGACGAAGTATTTAGGCGTTATCCTGGAGAATTACACACACACAGTGTAATGATCTGAAAATCATCACATGATCGCTTAGCAGCTCTAAGCTAACCGAAAATAGATTAATCGAATTTAAAATTAAATTGTACTTGAAAAAGATCATAGTGACATCTAGCGATTTAATTAGGAACTAAAAACTGACAGATGAAAGAAGGGCCGTTGCTAAACTATAGAGCGCAGTGCCAGAGTCACATAAATAAAAGGGTTTGAGTAGTTTTTGAGAGTTAAGGACATTATTAGGGGTTTAAATATAGACAATCAGGAATATTTGGCAAGAAATTAGCATATTTTGAGATTTTTACGAAAAATCGACGTAAATATCAATAATTGACAAATAGACAATAGAAGCATGTTTATGGTCTTAAAAAAGTCGACCGATTGGTTTTTCAAAGAAATATAAAAAGGGGTTCATTAAATAGTAGGAATTATGGGAGAATCAATAGCAATATAGATAAAGTTATTTGAAGAACATTTAATTTATTATTAGGAGAAATTGGAAAACATAATCGACATCGATGGAAGAAAGCCGAATCGATGATGTCCAAAGAAATTATCACCAGATAATTGCCAGTCAAAATAAAATTTAATAGTTAAAATGAGGAAATTTAGAAACACGTAATTAAAATAGAGGAATTACTAGATAAAAATACTATCAATAAATAAAATTGAAATAAAATAGTTATATTATTTCGCTTTCAAATGTGAAAGCGGAAACGACGCGCAAGAAAGGCGGCAAGGTTAAGTCAAAGTATGATGATTTCCCGCCGAATATGAAACATCAATTTCTCATAATACGTAAAATAAATACTTAAAATCATTTGTAGAATTAGAAGCACGAATTATCGTTAAGAAATTCGTTTGTTACCAATGTGGCAGAGCGTTATTTAACGAAAAAATAGATAAATCAGATCGTTTTATGATTGATTAGTCAATAGTTGTGGGTTAAATTATCATACAAAGGTCACATCGATAAGGGTGTTATAAAAGGGATGGACGTGTTGCTTCCGGCATCCATTAAGAAATTTTAGTTGCACGCACTAAGGCTGCGAAAGTTTGGGAAAGAAAAGTATATCTTGGGGCTCAGATGTAAGAATAAACAGTTTAAAATAAGGGCACTGAGATGCTGTGAAGCATTTTAGTGCCCAGTTCATTTAAATTCGTATAAAGTGTGCAGATCGTACATCACAGAAACGCTTTATCGCAATCGCCATTGATGCGCTTTTTACAAGGACACTAAAAAACGAACAAATAATAGAAATCCAGTGCTAAAAATGTGAATCGAGAGAGCTACGCGGGTTGGCATGTAAAAAAATCCAACATTTCATATAAAATAGAAGTACGAGATTTCGTCGGGGGCAATACGAAAATTATATCCAAGATGGCGAACGAATCAAACTGAAACGTCAGATTGAGATCACAACATTGCGAACGTCCTTCGGAGGTGTATAAATTAGCGTCGAAATAAGGGAAAAACATTGATGAGAATGCAGTAACGGCTTGAAAATTGCAGTAAGATAGCGAAGCGGTTGAGGTTTCTAAAGAGACATTCTTCTTGGTGATGGCAGATTTCTAGAAAGGCGATACGCATCGAAGAAATTGACATTAGTTATAAGTGCATAATGTGAATGCAGCTGTAAATACGGGAAGTATAGCCGAGAGTCATTGTCGGCAAAGATGTACTAAAAATATGTAAGTTTATTTGCCGAAGCTGGCGTTATTTAATTATTTGAGCCGAAGCTAGCAACCAATATTGTCATTGTTGTATATTTTTTGGGGTTATAAATATTCGAGTTTTGTGGGTTTGTTGAAATTATTAGAATGTTAAGTAGTTGTAACGTAAATGCGTGATTTCTACATATTTGCACGTTAACTAAAAATGAGGCATTTAACATCGATTGATATGAATAGTCGTTGATAGTTCTACGAGGTAAACCTCTAGTCAGACTATTATTTAATTTGGAAGAGAGTTAGCCTTTGCTAACTCCGTTGATTCAGACACCAGCCATTATATAATGTGCTTTTAATTTGGAAACTAGTTAAGGAAACATTCGAATTATACTGAATGTTAGAATAAAATTAAAGATAAGGAAAATTGTAGATTATATTAAGGTTTTTTTTTTGTTTTGACTGATCGATGGGGTTTCAAGGATAACGGGGAGGAATAGTATTAATAGAAATAATAGAACGAAAACCATATGGACATTCAGTGGACTGAATGGTAACCAGGTCGTAGTTTATATCGGGCATTAGCGACTGCGGTCATTTAAATTCATTATATCACTGGAACGCCATCGACTAGTTAACAGTGTGTTAGTTTATAAGTAATTTTATTGTTGTATGTAAACATTACGATTCATGTTTCAATATAAATTGACATTGAACACATTTAAATAAATAAAGGATTAGAATCTAATTGTCGAATTTCACGACGGAGATTTAAACTCATGCATTATCAATATTAATATTATTTTATTAACAATCGACTGAACGCAGCCATTGTTGTCATCGACAAATAATCGATCGAAAATAACTCAAAGAATAAATTGTAAATATTTTGTGGTGAATTAGGCGCTCATTATTATAAATATAATTCACAATAATAGTACTTAAACTAAAATAGAAAAAGTTATAATTTTAATTGTTTAAATATGCATTTTGGTTTAATATATGGATTATTAATTGGAGAAGATTTGTTTCATTGAGGAAGTAAATACAAGGAGGGAAATTATTAGGCAAGGTATTGGAAGCCTATCCTCTTGAAGGTAATATTATCACTGTCGTTGTATGGTGGTAACATATTGAAATAGATATAGTAAAAAAATCTTCTCTGCAAATGACATATAAATCATAGATAAAGTTACAAGTAGTATATTATAATAGGTAAGTAAAAATCTAGCTTACAAATGGCACCCAACTGGTGGGGCCTAAGGTTAGTTAAAAATTTTCTTTACAAATGACGTCCCAACGTGTGGGGCCTTGATAGATTCTAAATAAAATAAATAGTAAATTATTTTCGATCGATCGTAATTTGGGCATTTGATAAATAAGAAATGTAGAAACATGAATCGTGTGATATAACTGTATAATTAGCATTGCGAATTGTTGATATATTGTATATGTGTGTTGTTTTCTAGAAATCTGCCTATATACATAATTTAACGTTTATTGTACAGTATGTACACATGTTGACTGCATTCGTCGTAATTAAATCAACGATTAAAATAGTACCTCGGGAATAAAAAATAGTTTAAAATAAAAATAAACAAATTTGATTGGTAATTAATTTTATTAAAATTAGGCTGAAATTAAAATAAATTAAAATAATTGTAATTAGGACGCCGCGGATAATAACCTTTGGCACGATAGCAATCGTCAACCTTTTGCTTTGAATAAAATATAATAAATTAAATTCGTTTAATTAAAAATAAAATAAATTGAATTAGTTTTGAATCAAAATAAAATAAATTAATTAAATTCGTTTAATCAATAATAAAATAAAATAAAATAAATTCGTTTAAATAAAAAATAAAATAAATTAAATTTATTTTGAATCAAAATAAAAATAAATAAAATAAATTAATTAAATTTATTTAAATTAAAATAAAATAAATTAAATACGACAAATAAATTAAGAATAGACATAGACATCATAATGTCTCAAACAGCTTCGTCATCAAAAAAAAAAAAAAACGAAGGCTGGAGAGAGATATATCTCGAATAAAATACGAATAGAGAACTCGATGGCTGGGAGGGGGTCGTCGGTTCGCATTTTTAATAATACCCTAAATAGTAATGATATGGATCAGAGACCTTATATTTATATAAGGCTAAATAAGTTTAAATTAAAAGCATTAGTAGATACAGGATCTTCTGTTAATATAATAGGGAGAAAATATATAACTTTATTTCAGGATTGCGCGTTTGATAACAAATGCAATAATATACAATTGATGTCGGCGGATGGTACGATACAGAATATTATAGGAGAATTGGATATAGATACCAAATTAGAGAACATTTGCCGACGTTTAAAATACATACTTAGTAAATACATACTTAAAATACTTACTTATATATAAAATCGGAAGGTAAAGCCATAGGGCGATGCCACATAAAAGATATGGTAAAAATTAGTAAGGGGTGATTAAAGAACCTTACGATTTTATCGGTTGAGTGATTAGATATAGAAGCTCAATAAATTATTGGGAGTATTAAAAAAACTCACGGTTTTGTTGATGGTATGTTTTGTGGTTGTCATAGCATTATAATATTATTACATTGGCTGTCATGGCGGTTATTATTATTTTATTGAGAGAATAACCGGCAGATTATTTTGAATATCAGAGTTATTGATTGTAGCGGGGTGTGTGTTCTTGTGTATGTATTGTATTATTATACCAATATAATAAATTATTTTAACAAGATATATTAAACATTAGATTTCATCATTTTCAAGTTATAAATTACATTACAGATAATATCATTTTCCTGTTCCTTACTAGTAATAGATACCATCCTATCCATCATCCTATCACCATTCCTATCCTACCATTCTATCATACACTACCTATCCTATCACATTCCTTATTTCTATTCCATTACCAAAGTCTTAATAGCAACAAATCATTAATACCATACCAAAAGCAGTATACAATAAATCAGAAATATTTTAATTACAATACATATAGCTTACACGTTTAGTTGAGCAGTATAGTTTAATTTTTTCACATTAGAATCATACATTATTTTGCGTATATATATAGCATACAGTTACATTTTACTAAACATATTATCCATTTGATACGTATATGTATGGAAGAATGCACCTCGTGAAATCGTTGGGTTGTAAAATATTGTTAATAAGCTGACAGTTTTTTTTCATTTGGGTATCTAGTGGAGTGATATTGTTTTGCAAAATTGGGAAAAGAGTTATAACAAGGAGAGCGTTGTGTTGTTTGAATCTCTTCGTTTTAAGCAACAAGTATTCCTTTCCTATCCTATCCTATCTTATCCTAAATCCTATCCTAATCACCTACAACTTGTTGTCCAATCATTCCTACCTAAAGCGAAGAAATACAAGCGAACACGATTAGGAATCTCATTAGTGTAATAAGTTTTTGTTGTTGAACTAAATGGCAAAGTAGTATCGGGATACGATTATTATATTGGAGAGAAGATTCCAAAGTATTGTTAGTAAAGTCGATGGATTATTGTTATTGATAAAGTTGGTTGATCGTTATATTATTGAGACTGTATAGGGCCAGATTAAAATCATTATTATAATTATTATAAAATATAATATATTTTTGGAATTGAGTTATAGTGCTATATAGAAAGCGACTATAAGATGAATGGAGAGTCATATTAATATTGGTATTTAGTATAGAATGTTTGGTGGTATTGTCGACGTCTCGCTATTTTAGAGCGGGATGAAGAAATTAGAATCGAAAAATAGCGCTAATTTTTAGAGCGACTATAATATTTATGGGAATTTTTATCTGAAGTGGGCGGTCTTCGGAGTTGGAGCCACTGCTCGGGTCCATGTTTGTTTGTATTTGGTAACTTGCGAGGGAGTATATATGGAGGTCTCGGCAAGGTTGAGGTCGCACCTCAACGCGTGACCCTGATCAGGTCTACGCTTTTGGACGAGTTGACACCCAGAGTCGGATATGGTCTAGATTCGACAGGGAGGAGCTCAGATACCCAATGGGATTATTATTATTAAGGTGGCATTATGGTTACATGCACCAAGGGGGTTATTATGGGGTTGCGAAATTAGAATAGACCGGATATTGATTTAGTTTATGTTATGAAGGAGATAAATAGTAGCGATCCAGGAGGGTGAGAGAAGAAGGACGATAAATACATTTGTTAATTAGTAAACCAACATAAGTTGTGATGAAGGAGGGGATTGATTTGGTATGAAAGATAGGATGAAAGGAACCATGTGAAAGGAAGAAGTAAGTAAGGGGTGTAAGGATAAATTCAGTTTCCAAATTCTGAAATAACGAATGAGAGTTAGAAACCATTTACAGTGTACGTTAAAATCACAAACAATAGACTAGTGAAGAACCTATTAACAATCGTCAGGTTATCTAACTTGAGATTGTGTCTAAGTAAATAGCAGAAGGACAAGCCCAGCGTGAAATAGCATACTATATTAAATAAAAAACTTACTATGCGACTGGTTGGGACAATGTCACGATTTTTTTAAAATCTAGAACATTAAGGGACGACCAGAGCCTGTTCAAGTGCATTGTTCTGACTTAGGCATATTCAAACTATTTTTTTTGAAGAGTTAGACAGTTAAAATGTTCACCATCGAGGACTCGGGTTAAATCCTAATTGAGCGGAGTGGGTGAACGGAGAATAAATAGACGGAATCAATTTAAATTTTGCAACGGAGAGAAATATTATAACTATTATATTAATGTATTGAGATTATTTATAGATTGGTCGATAGAAAAGAATAAGTAGGTGGAGACATGGTCGAGGACTCGGGTTTATATCCTAATTGAGCGGACGCATGTTGAAGCGAAAGAGAGGAGGAGAGATGGAATATATTATATAAATTTTAAAATTTGCAACAGGAGTGTTTGGAATCTTCATCATTATTATTATTATAGGTATCATATTATTGAGGTGAGATATAGAGGAGAAAGTGAGAAATTATATTAAAAGTATTATCATTAAAAGATCTGGGTTAGGAGATTGGTATTATATAGAAACAAGATAGAAATTATAGACTTGAAGAGGGAAGACAAGCCACAAAACATATCGTAAGGGTACGTGAATTAAAAGTAAAATATTATCATAACATTATAGTACAAAACATATCGTAAAGGTACGTGAATTAAACGTAAACTTATTTTCATTGACATTATAGTACAAAACATATCGTAAAGGTACGTGAATTAAACGTAAAATATTATCATTGACATTATAGTACAAAACATATCGTAAAGGTACGTGAATTAAACGTAAAATATTATCATTGACATTATAGTACAAACATATCGTAGGAGTTACATAGTTATTTCTATAAAATTATTAACATTAATATTATATTACAAACATCATGAATAAGCGGTTGGAGATTAAACAGATAACACGAAAGATATGTGATATGATTGCTTGAGGGCAAGCAGAGATTTTGGGAGGGGGTATTGTAATGATCTGAAAATCATCACATGATCGCTTAGCAGCTCTAAGCTAACCGAAAATAGATTAATCGAATTTAAAATTAAATTGTACTTGAAAAAGATCATAGTGACATCTAGCGATTTAATTAGGAACTAAAAACTGACAGATGAAAGAAGGGCCGTTGCTAAACTATAGAGCGCAGTGCCAGAGTCACATAAATAAAAGGGTTTGAGTAGTTTTTGAGAGTTAAGGGCATTATTAGGGGTTTAAATATAGACAATCAGGAATATTTGGCAAGAAATTAGCATATTTTGAGATTTTTACGAAAAATCGACGTAAATATCAATAATTGACAAATAGACAATAGAAGCATGTTTATGGTCTTAAAAAAGTCGACCGATTGGTTTTTCAAAGAAATATAAAAAGGGGTTCATTAAATAGTAGGAATTATGGGAGAATCAATAGCAATATAGATAAAGTTATTTGAAGAACATTTAATTTATTATTAGGAGAAATTGGAAAACATAATCGACATCGATGGAAGAAAGCCGAATCGATGATGTCCAAAGAAATTATCACCAGATAATTGCCAGTCAAAATAAAATTTAATAGTTAAAATGAGGAAATTTAGAAACACGTAATTAAAATAGAGGAATTACTAGATAAAAATACTATCAATAAATAAAATTGAAATAAAATAGTTATATTATTTCGCTTTCAAATGTGAAAGCGGAAACGACGCGCAAGAAAGGCGGCAAGGTTAAGTCAAAGTATGATGATTTCCCGCCGAATATGAAACATCAATTTCTCATAATACGTAAAATAAATACTTAAAATCATTTGTAGAATTAGAAGCACGAATTATCGTTAAGAAATTCGTTTGTTACCAATGTGGCAGAGCGTTATTTAACGAAAAAATAGATAAATCAGATCGTTTTATGATTGATTAGTCAATAGTTGTGGGTTAAATTATCATAAAAAGGTCACATCGATAAGGGTGTTATAAAAGGGATGGACGTGTTGCTTCCGGCATCCATTAAGAAATTTTAGTTGCACGCACTAAGGCTGCGAAAGTTTGGGAAAGAAAAGTATATCTTGGGGCTCAGATGTAAGAATAAACAGTTTAAAATAAGGGCACTGAGATGCTGTGAAGCATTTTAGTGCCCAGTTCATTTAAATTCGTATAAAGTGTGCAGATCGTACATCACAGAAACGCTTTATCGCAATCGCCATTGATGCGCTTTTTACAAGGACACTAAAAAACGAACAAATAATAGAAATCCAGTGCTAAAAATGTGAATCGAGAGAGCTACGCGGGTTGGCATGTAAAAAAATCCAACATTTCATATAAAATAGAAGTACGAGATTTCGTCGGGGGCAATACGAAAATTATATCCAAGATGGCGAACGAATCAAACTGAAACGTCAGATTGAGATCACAACATTGCGAACGTCCTTCGGAGGTGTATAAATTAGCGTCGAAATAAGGGAAAAACATTGATGAGAATGCAGTAACGGCTTGAAAATTGCAGTAAGATAGCGAAGCGGTTGAGGTTTCTAAAGAGACATTCTTCTTGGTGATGGCAGATTTCTAGAAAGGCGATACGCATCGAAGAAATTGACATTAGTTATAAGTGCATAATGTGAATGCAGCTGTAAATACGGGAAGTATAGCCGAGAGTCATTGTCGGCAAAGATGTACTAAAAATATGTAAGTTTATTTGCCGAAGCTGGCGTTATTTAATTATTTGAGCCGAAGCTAGCAACCAATATTGTCATTGTTGTATATTTTTTGGGGTTATAAATATTCGAGTTTTGTGGGTTTGTTGAAATTATTAGAATGTTAAGTAGTTGTAACGTAAATGCGTGATTTCTACATATTTGCACGTTAACTAAAAATGAGGCATTTAACATCGATTGATATGAATAGTCGTTGATAGTTCTACGAGGTAAACCTCTAGTCAGACTATTATTTAATTTGGAAGAGAGTTAGCCTTTGCTAACTCCGTTGATTCAGACACCAGCCATTATATAATGTGCTTTTAATTTGGAAACTAGTTAAGGAAACATTCGAATTATACTGAATGTTAGAATAAAATTAAAGATAAGGAAAATTGTAGATTATATTAAGGTTTTTTTTTTGTTTTGACTGATCGATGGGGTTTCAAGGATAACGGGGAGGAATAGTATTAATAGAAATAATAGAACGAAAACCATATGGACATTCAGTGGACTGAATGGTAACCAGGTCGTAGTTTATATCGGGCATTAGCGACTGCGGTCATTTAAATTCATTATATCACTGGAACGCCATCGACTAGTTAACAGTGTGTTAGTTTATAAGTAATTTTATTGTTGTATGTAAACATTACGATTCATGTTTCAATATAAATTGACATTGAACACATTTAAATAAATAAAGGATTAGAATCTAATTGTCGAATTTCACGACGGAGATTTAAACTCATGCATTATCAATATTAATATTATTTTATTAACAATCGACTGAACGCAGCCATTGTTGTCATCGACAAATAATCGATCGAAAATAACTCAAAGAATAAATTGTAAATATTTTGTGGTGAATTAGGCGCTCATTATTATAAATATAATTCACAATAATAGTACTTAAACTAAAATAGAAAAAGTTATAATTTTAATTGTTTAAATATGCATTTTGGTTTAATATATGGATTATTAATTGGAGAAGATTTGTTTCATTGAGGAAGTAAATACAAGGAGGGAAATTATTAGGCAAGGTATTGGAAGCCTATCCTCTTGAAGGTAATATTATCACTGTCGTTGTATGGTGGTAACATATTGAAATAGATATAGTAAAAAAATCTTCTCTGCAAATGACATATAAATCATAGATAAAGTTACAAGTAGTATATTATAATAGGTAAGTAAAAATCTAGCTTACAACAGATGCACAGAAACGCGTTCACAATACTTTCCCACTGCCGGAAAAGTAAAAGTACAATCGATGCCTAAATATAAATGTATTGCTTCTTATATTATACACCTTGAGCATTAATTCACATTTTCTTACATGTAAACCAATTTTCGTGACATTTATTCCACTTCTTGGAAACCTGCTTATCATATTCTTCGATAGCCTCTTGAAAATGAAAAGCGTCGACCGCGTAATTGCTTGTTTATTTTTAGGAACAAGACAAAGCCCTTTTTAAAAAATCGAAGACTATCGCGGTTGTTTGATATTATAAATAGGATAGAAAACGAATTTACCGCGTGAAATTTGTACTCTTCTACTACAAAAACAATTCTACTTTCCTCGCATGATCCGGGAAGCCATTGAAATAAGACGAACCCCGAACTTCAATAGAGATGACGGTTACAAACTCTCTTCTACGTGGAACCCACTTCTTAAAATGTTCCCGCCGCCGAACGCCGAACGCAAAGACGTAAGACAGGATACAGTGAGTGTTGTGTGCAAGACGGATTTTAAAATTTTGCGCGCTCCGAGCCCGGCCCCCCACCACCGTTATAACCTACGCAGTGTCGGCAGCGGTATGCGGCCTACCGCAAAACAACGGATTGACAGCTCTTCAGTCTACCCTTGACAACGGCGGCTGCAACGTCACCGAAACGTCGGGTGCTACAAATTTCACGCGGTAAATTCGTTTTCTATCCTATTTATAAAGCCCTTTTAGTTTCAGGGTCGGAGCTGTAAACCCAAATTTCCTCATATGTTACTATGTTCCACGCCAGTTAGTGGATATCTAACACGTTACAACTTATTATCTAATTTAATGTAATTATAATTTAAATATTGTGTGACGACCAAAAAATAAAAAAAAATATAGTCGGAATATCTGTTATACACAAATGTCACATTGATTTTTTAATTCCACTGTATTTTAGAACATACTAAATCATATTGGAAAAGAGCCGTTTTAACACGACGGAAATACTACAGAAATATAAACTATACTACTATACAAAATATACTACAAATATACAAAATACTACATTTGCGATCATAATCACGACACTGTCTCAGGGGCGGATCTTTAAAAGGGCTTTTTGTGCTGCAGCCCAGGGCCCCGTGAATATAAAGGTTTTTCAATGCTCTTCCAGGCGACATAAAATCAGCACAAAATAAGACCTACTTTAAAAGGCTACGTACTTAGAAACTGGTTTGTAAAAGAGGGAAGACAAAGAATTTTAAAAATATTGGACAATATAATCTAACACGGACATTTGAATATTATAAATCTTATATTATATTATGTAATATTATTATTATTATTTTATTTATTATTATTTATATTCTTTTAACGTAGATTAAGAGATAATTTGTTTTAGTTTCAACATTATCTTAGTTATAAGTAAAATGCAGGACTATTTTGTTTAAACTCTTATTCTAATTTTTACTATTTTAAATTGTTTTGTTTTTTTTCTGATTTGAATTTATTTGCTGACTTTTTTAATTTTCCACTTCTAACTTTAATTTAATTATTTAGTTTAAGTATTTAGTCATTTTTAATATGGTTTTGCAATTGTATTATTTTGTGCATATATAGAATATATGTCATTTTTATAAACACTGTATTATTGAAAGCACATTGAAAAATAAATGTTTACCTTAGAACAGGTCCCGGCCTAGTTAGCTGACGTTGCGACTAGACTATGCGATGTATTCTTTTTTCTGCTTTTGATTCAATTTTGTAAGTATTTTTATGCATTACGCTGAAATTGTTTACTGTTATTTTAAATATTTGCATTACTTATGTAAATAAGTAAATAATTAGGCCCAGCCTCCATTGAAAATAAGAGACAATATTGTGAGATACAAACAAAATCTCAAATTTTAAAAATTCCTGTCATAATGTTGGCAACCCTGATATCAAATTCTAGCGTCTATTCCGGGGGACTCCCTGCCGCTTGTTTTCAGTGTATTTTCTCCCAAACGCAGTCATTCGCAGCGAACAAGCTTTATGTATCAATTTCTCGGCGAATGGGGCGGACCGCTAGCGAAAAATTCTGTTTTTTTTTCGCTTTTCTGTACTGTGTAGGTACATAATAACAACCTGCATAATAACACGTTGATTACTTTTGCAATACCTTTTTTAAAATCTTTATTTAAAAAAATAACATTTATGTATAAACACCTATAGCAGTTGAGTTCCTACCGAGGCTAGTGCCTTGTCAATAGGTAACTAGTAATGAATGTTTGCTTAAATTTTACTTATATTAACTAGCTTTACAAATAATATTATTACTTGCTTAATTAAGCTACTAATTAAGATATTATTACAATTAGTAGTAATGTTGTTTAGTTAAGTTATTACCTAAGCAACGTTTTCTTAAGCTAATCGATTTGTCTATTTTTAGTGTGAAGTTAAATGTGTTACAGTTGTGTTTGTGTGTCTGTCATATTAAACAAATAAAAAAATGCATTGTCCTCTTTTTTACTTTCCTGACGACCTATCGGAAAGGAAAGTATTGTGATCGCGCTAAAAAAAAATTTTGAGATGAAGATGGGAATATATATTTTGAGACTCCCTGAGACGATTGAGACTATTTCCAGACCGATCTCTGTCTGTCTGTATGTCTGTATGTCTGTATGTCTGTATGTATGTATTCTTCCACGATAGCGCCCAGACGCTTAATCGGATTGAGCTGAAATTTGGTATATAAGCTTCTGTTAACCGTCGGAGGAACCCATTAGTTTTTGGAGTCCCTACGCCCTACGGTTGTGGTACCTCCCATACAAATTTGGGGTTCCCGGCGAAAAAATTGTTTCCGCGATAGCGCCCAGACGCTTAATCTGTCTAAGTTAAAATTTGGCATAGAAGCTTCTGTTAACCATCGGAAGAACCTATTAGTTTTTGGGGTACTTACGACCAACGTTTGGGGTACCTGCCATACAAATTTGGGGTAGGTACTAGAGTAAAAAATGTCGCTGTTTTTTCGCACCTCCCCGGATACTAGTCAGGAAAGTCTTGGGGTGACACAACCGATTTTTTCTTATATTGTGTACCTAGTGACTTAGATATCATTATCGAAAACAGTTTTTGGCAAAATGACAATTAGTTGATTAATTAGGCAGGGCCCCAAGTAAAATTAGCCCAGGACCCTAAACGCACAGTCCGCCCCTGCACTGTAGGGAGGGGGGGGGGGGGGGGTGGGGGGGGGGGGTGAGTTGGCGGGGGGGAGGGGGGTAGGGCCTTTGTGGGTTGGGGCGTGTATCTACTCGTGTGGTTGGGGGTCTGGGAGTGTGGATGGCGCGCAGGGGGGGGGGGGGGGGGTACTTATCTGTTTGCCGAGAAAGGGAGCTAATGGGCCCTTGCTGAGTTGGCCACGAAGACCCATTTGTTCAGGGTTGGTCACATTCACGGGTCAACACCCATCCGACGGCCTCCACGTATGAAGTGCGAGCCCCGGTAGGACTCTGGCCTTGGCTAGTTTCCCCTAGGAGTCAATATTCTGACGCTCCTGGATGGTCTGCGCACCGTGCTGCGTAAGCCAATCGATTGTGCACTCTGACTAACAGTCAGGGGAGTCTGGAAGTAGTACTGTTTCCTATAAAGCGGGGGTGGTTGCGGACCTTACGGCGACTGCTCTTGAAACGACCATCTATCCAATCCGGGGTGGAACATGCCGGGCAAAGGACGCCGTGGTCCGCGATAGATTCGGTTAAACCGTTTCACCGCTTCGTAAGGGAGAGGACCGCGCGAACGACCTCGAACTCGCAACCAGTCGAGAGACCAGAGTAATCTGGTCGCAATTGGAAGTAAGGGCGTGAGTGTAAGCCCGCTGGGTAACATATCTGGTTATCTCGTGAATAAGGCGTTGGCCTCTTACGGGCATGTAGCGGAACTTGATGGTGGACTGTTTGGTCCAAGTCTTCTGCGTTAACTTCACGGGAGACGGGTTCGCCCGTTGTAGTTGACAGCTGTATTTGCTTGCCGAGAAAGTCTCGGGGTGACCCAACCGATTTTGTTTAACTCAATCTAGAAACCTTTAAATATGGCCCTCGTAAAAAAATAAAGTTATCAATTGCTAACTCCTACCTTTGATTCTTCGGGGTCGAGGGTTCGCGTCTTCCCACGAACTCTTTCAGTAGTATCGCCGTCAGTTTCGACATCTTCCTTCTTCTTCGCTCTCGATTCACTCTTGAGATCCTGCGCAGTTTTTCTTCCATGCGTTGGCGAATTGACAGTCACGTTTGTGTTTATCTTTTGTATCATCGTTCTAGCTGTTTCCGGTATAGTTCTAGCAGTCCTACTAGTAGTATCCTTAGTAGATTTTCTAATAGCATTTGTAACCTTATCTTCCGAGTCTTTTTTCGTAGTTTTCGGTACTGTTTTCGGTACAGTTTTTGGTACTGTTTTAGGTACTGTTTTTGGGTTGGGTTTCGATTTGATTGAGGTTGTACTGCTAGTCTTTGCTGGTCCTGCTGTAAATAATTCACACTATATTGCATATTATAGAACATACAATTCATAAATATTATTAAACTTTTCCATATTGCGAGTAGGTATGTGTATTATTTATTGCGGCCCAGCCGAGGAGGGGGGGGGGGGAGGGGAGTAAACCGGGGTACCTGCACCGGGAGGCGATTCCATGAGGCGCCAAATTCATGTGTTTGAAAATGCATTTGATAGCGAATGGCTTCGTGCAGCTTGGGCCACAAGATCCATTTTGTTCTCGGATCGGCTCAACTCACGATTCAGCTCCTATTAAGAAACCTCCTCGTGCGGAAGGCTACCCCGGGTAAGACTCTCGCGTCTCAGGCCTCATAAGCTGGTGGACCGGTTTCTCCTGGCGGGATTGCATCCCGGCGCTACTGGACGGTTTGTGCACTCTGAAATAGTTGCTGAAGGAGTCTGGATACTATGAAAATATACTGTCTCCTAATTGGTTCAATTATTATGACGATGCATTTTTTTTAGTAAGCGCTACCTGATTCTACACCCTGGGTTGGCTCTCGACGAGGATATCCTTCAACGGTCAACAGCACAGACACGAAATTTCGTATACGCATTCAGTTATGACAGCCCGTATACGCATTCAATTACGACAGCCCGTTCTAAGTTTCCCTAGGACAGGACTGCGGCACCCAGGGTTGGCTCCAACGAGGAAACTCCTCAACGGTCAAAAGCACAGACACGAATTTTTATATACGCATTCAATTATGATAACCCGTTCTAAGTTTCACTATGACATGGCTGCTGCGCTTATAAAAAAGTTTGGAGTCGGTTATTTGTTCTTAAAGTTTTGTCTATTATTTATATGTATTCATTTGTTTATAATAACTGTGTGTTACTGTGAGTCAGGGGACGACAGATTGAATTTAAAGAAAAATGTCCAAGATATTCTTATTAGGAACTTAATTAATCTAATAAGGACATAAATAAACATTTTCTAATCTTTCAGCTATGTAGGATTTCCTAATCTTTCATTGCATTTTCAAATCTTACGTAATTATTTTGATTATATTTTATTCCGTCGCAGTTGTATATTTTCAGTCGTTTATTCTAGTTTCGGTTGTATAAGCCCATCTATGTTATGTCATTTTTGTAACTAGGTACTTATATCATTTGTAAATGTTCGTTTAAAAACTTGTATGTTTGTTTAAGCAGTTGCCTTTTCAACCTTTTTTTTCCCTGGAACGTCGTTCAAGATGCATGAAAATCCTACATACCTGTTGTCTTAACCTTCTCCGCGCCTCCCTTCGCATCTTTCTTCACTCCAGAATCTCTGCTAGGTTGTCCTCTCTTCATTTTCAGTTTTTTTTTCGTTATATTAATCACATTGTTTTAAATTTTAATTTTTGAACACACATCATCCAACAGCTGACAAGTCACTTTTGTATATTTGGGTCATTGGGTTGCCTAGCAACTAACTACAAAGCACCAACAAAGCACGAACTGTCATCATGACAACTGCATATTTTAAGGAATAACTGTTATTGATTTTAACAATAAGTGTTATTGAGGTGTACAATAAATAATATGATGTTTAAAGCCATATTTCCATTTTCAGATTATTAAATATGTGCATTTTCGATGTTTATATAATTTTATTTTTGTCAGCCAGTGCGATCTATCGGATGCTTTCGCTACTCTCGCGAAAAGCCGATGTATATAATTTATTTTGTTGTGGACAGTTAGATTATATTGTTATAGATGTCACTGCAAGAATTTTTTTTTTGTTTTTTAAATGTTGACATTTGACTGCAGGAAATAATAATATAGCTAAATAATAAATAATACGACTTTTAGAGTGATATTTCTGATTTAAGATCATAAAATGTGTGCGCTTTCCATGTTTATGTAATTTCATTATTATCGTAGGCAGTACGATCTATCGGACGCGTTCGCTACTTTCACGAAAGAGGCAAGGTATGTTTTGTGTTTGGCAAGGTGTTTGTTTTGGGCACTTCGATGCTTTTCTCATAGATGTCGCTGCATGCCTTCCAAAAGTTCTCTTTATGTAAACATTTTAAAATCTTGACTAGACCACCATAATTTTAATGCTAAAAAAGCTAACCTTCAAGAAAATGGAAATACAAGAAGATTAGGAGATTTATAGGGTAAAATTTAAATTTTAATTAAATGAAATTTAAACTTAGTAAATAAAATTTAATTATTTAATTTAATTTAATCTTAGTAAATAAAATTTTAATTAAATTAAATGTTAAAAATAGTTAAATTTTAATATTTAATTAAATAAGATTAAAGAAGATTAAATAGGAGATTCCAAGTAAATGGAACACGGTGTTGAGTGTTGTATTATTCGCGCTAAATATGTAATAGTTACCTACAGTGAAATAAAACTCTGAGCAAACTACTATTTGGTGTTAATCAGGCTGGGGCCACACTATCGCGATAACGCGAAGATTTGCGTTGTCGCGACACGTCTGGCCAACGAATTCGTCCTATCGCGAATCATCATCGCGAACACGAAGGCCCTTCGCGCCGCTGTGGGTAAAATGCCGCACATCAAAGGGTTATATCGCGACAAAGTTCGTGCGCTTGGCTACACTTTCGCGCGCTTTAGTTGACCGCGAGACGCCTAGCGGTTTGGAAGTGTTTAAACTTGTACGCTTTGGCTGCTCAATTCATTTCGCGGCGAAACTCAGTGAGTAGATATTGAGCACTGGAAGTGTTAATCATGGATTGGAATAATGACAGGATATTAGAATTCATACAAAATTATGAATCTGAACCAGTTTTATGGAACCCTCAAGAGCCAAACCACAAGAAAAAACATTTGAATTTCGATGCATGGGTGAGAATTAAAGATAATTTAAGCTGGGCTGTTACGGTGGAGGAACTAAAAGCAAAAATGAGAACGCATCTAAATAAATATAAAAAATCATTGCAGTCTGGAGCAGGCACGGTCGATGTTTACCAAACAAATTGGTTCGCCTTTTCGGCAATGAACAGTTTTCTTGCTCCTGTGTATGAGTGCCAACCTACTATATCTACTCCACAGGTAAGTAAATAAAACAAGCTTTTCCTTATTTATCTAGTTTCTATTAATTGTAACGGGTTGCAAAATATTCAGCAAATTTGTCCCTTATTTACATTGGCATAAGAGCACTTCGCCTAGCGACTGCCGGCAGTGATCGCAAAGCACCATCTGCTTGTTGTTCGTTTCTCCACGTGTCTAGAACTACTTCTCCGTCCAAAATTGAGTCCATAAAGCCAGGTGGCGTATAGAAATTGTTTGATGTTCTACTATTCCTCAAGAAATTGTGCAGTAATACGCATGCCATCACAACATTCGACGCACGATCTGGTTGAAGGGAGATTGGTTTCCGTAGCACACGAAATACAGCTGTCATCACACCAAATACGTTCTCAACTATAATCCGGGCTCTTGATAATTGCCTGTTAAAAATTCTTTTAGCACTTCCTTCTTGATGATCACCAGGGTACGGTTTCATAATATTTGTGTGTAGTGGGAAGGCATTATCTGCCACAAACACATAGGGCATGGCATGGTCGCTACAATCGGGAAGTGTTGAATGAGTTGGTAAATTAAGAGTATTATTTCCAAGTGTCCGAAATAATGAACTATTTCGGAAGACGCCTCCATCACTAATTCTTCCTTGGCAACCGACATCTGCAAACATGAAGCGATAATTTCTGTCCACTAAAGCCAAGAGGACAATACTAAATGTATGCTTGTAATTAAAGTATTCACTTCCACTGTGTATTGGTGATAAAGTAACTACATGTTTTCCATCCATAGCAGCTAAGCAATGCGGAAAAATGTCATGGAATTCCGCTTCTTTTTCCAACCACTCTTTGTCATTAACTGGCATCTGTAATTAATGTAAATATATTTTTTTTTCAGATCAGTGAAGAAGATGAGAACAGATTTGATACTGAGGATAGTGAAACAGAAGAAATGACAAAATCAAGACCAAGTGTTGGAAAAAAACCAAGAAGAGACAATCTGCCTCCAGAAATTATAGAAGCTAAGCAACAAATGCAAGAAGCTTTTCAAACAAACTCATTCAACTCAGATGAGTCCTTTCTTCAGTCCACTCAACAGACTTACATAACACCACCAGCAAAACCGTCACAAATTATTATCACGGAAACAGGTGAAATACAGATAGTTCCCGAGAACTCTATGATTAATTAATATGTAATCTTAATCTTTTCCATTTTAATTTACTTGGTTTGTTATACATAATTCTTAGTACAAAGTAAAACTGGTTCAATAATAACAATTCTTTTTACTTACTTTAACCTCATCCTTCAATATGATTAAGATGGCTGCGCATACTTCATGTACTATTTCAGAAATTAGTTGGTGAGAATTTTTTGAATAAATAATGAAGGCTTCTAAAATTATCTCCTGTAGCCAAATAGCGAAGTGCTACTGCCAATCTCACTTTTTCTGGAATTGTCATCCTGAATGTTGTATCTTGTTTTGTAATGTAAGGTGCTATCTTTTGAAGCAGACTTTCAAAATCAGATGTAGACATACGGACAAAATTAAAAAATTGGTCAGGTTCAGCAGTTAATTCTGCAAACATATTATCCATGAAATATCTGAAAAAAAGACAGTATTTATTATGATATCCTTCATATGTTGTGATGTTATAAACTAGGTAGTATTCAAATTGGAAACTTCAGCAAAGTTAAACAATAAAAAGTACTTACTTTGTCCGATTTTTGTGTATAGATAACATCCACCATCGCCTTTTATTCCTCTTTTTAAACTTTTTATTTTTGCTCAAATAATAAAGATGCAGTAAATGATTATTTGCCGCCATTTGATATAGTGCAACCGCCTCTTCCATGTTTTCCGCGAAATGAATTATCGCGACGTTCTAGACTAATCTAGACTATCGCGACGCGTAACCAATGTGGCCAAGCTATTCGTCGTAGATCGAACACGAAGTTTTTAGAGCGCCAACGCGACACGAATCTTCGCCCGCTAGTGTGGCCGTAGCATGAGGATTAATTAATGCGAGATAACATTCGTATATTTTTTGAAGATAAAGAAAATTTGAAGAGATTCGAGAAAAAGCCTCCCAGACATTAAGGCGACATGATACCTTGGAAAAATATCGGAAATGGGCGAATCTGCCAAAAATAGGCGGTCACGGCTTAAAATGTGAAAAGCAAAGATTAAAATGGTGCAATAAGGGTGTTAGCGGCAAAGGATATTTAGCGTAACTGTCAGAGCGCTCTCAAGTTTTAATTAATTGTAATTAATTTAGATCCGAAATAAAAAATATGGCAAAGCGCTGCCCTAGAGAATTAACCAGTCAATATAATGAAATTATAATAAAACACACTCATCGCATACATTGTAGGAGTAATCGCGCCTGAAAGTTTTCGAAGTCAGTTTAAAGCCTTAATATCCAAGGCAATGAGTAACTTTTTTGACTTCAAATTTGAAATTGGTTCCTTATCGAGCGATTCGCTTAGAAACTTTTTTAAATTAATGCTTATATTTTTCAAAAAACTCATAAAACCTACCTAAATTATAAATTTGACAATTCATTTGGTGCATTGCTTTGAACATGTTGCGGAACAAGTTACCAAAAATTTCAGCGTGATCGCATAGAAACATTTTTGCGGGGGAATGTTTAAAGTATTTGTTTCTATATCAAAATGATGCTTTATTGTTCAATTTAATTGCTGGATATCTCTCTCTCTGCCTTTGAATGTTGATGAGAAATTTTAAAAAATATGTCAGTTTTTATTACTTTAATTTGAGTGAAACTGTGAGAGACTGGTAAGACTAAAAAATATCCACCTAATAATATTACAAATGTACCAACTTTTGCATATCGACATATTTAATTCTTAGGCTACGTAACGACCAAATTTGGTTGCACATCAGAACACCGTTGGCTTAGCGACCAATATTGGCGGCTTGCTCCCGGAGCGCACAGTAATATTATTTTCTAATTCGAACGCATCCTAAAATCCATACCAAATATCTAATTATTACCGTAGATACATAGACAGCCGTTAGAATAATTTCGCGCGTCATTTCGCGAATATTTCTGGTAAATTCCATTGTCAAACATCATCGTTTTTTTTTTTTTCAGAAATCATAATTTTTTTATTGATTTTATGAGCTAATATCTAAATATTTTTGTATGTAAATAGGCAGAACAAAATATTACATTTGATAGAGAATTCTCTTTAAGATCACGATAGTATTTACAATTTCTAAATAGGGTTCCGTATTTATCCGTGAGACAAGTACAAGTTAGAAATGCCGAGTTTTTTCCACTTTTTCGACTTTCTCATATTTATTCATAATTATCTAATTGTTTTACAAAATGATATTTCAATATTCTACATTGCAAGAAATTCCAATAAATTGTCGCGGTCTGCCATGAAATTATACCGCTACTCGAAGGGTTAAATCAACTACCTACTTAATGTATTATTAAAAAAAATATGAACAAATATATTTCTAGAAAGTTTTCGTCTTGATTTGCTAAATCAACGATCAGTTTTGAGACATCCATTCCTTGGCTTCCTAGCCAAGTTGGATGGAACGTCGATCGTAATTCCGTTTTGGGCCCCCAAACTACCGTGCGCCGGCTTAATTACGCCACTGCATTAAGGAAATGGCTTATAATCGATCTAGGTAACATTATCATTTATTTAATATTGAAGACTATGTTATGATTAAAAATATTGATACCTCGGCAAGTGTAAACAAAAAGTTGTTGCCTAAATTCAAGGGATCATACTTAGTCGATGAAGTGCTCGGTAATGACAGATACGTGGTAGTAGATATTGACGGTTTTCAACTTGCACAAATGCCATATACTGGAATAATAGCTGCGGATATGATGAAATCATATCGTAAATAATTGAATGAAAATGTGTTAATAAAAATCCTTTGCATAGTTGTAAGTAATTTTGTACGTAGTAGATATGTAAGCCGATTGTTTACGTAATAATTACGCACTTCAGTTCAGATAGACTAATAGATGTCATTTTATCTCTCCATATTATTTCTGTCGACCTGTAAGTAACTATGTAATGGAATCTAAGGTAACTAATTTAACCATCTTCCAAGGATCGCAGCGTCATGAAAATTGGCAGCTGTATGTAGTTCTGATGACAATACAATAATATGGTACTGTCGAACTGATCTGATGATAGAGTCGGAAGATATGAACTGGAACTTCATGATGGAACATCGTATCATAGTCGTATTTGGACTTGTTAGAAAGGTCTGGTAATGAACTTTGACCACGATTAAGTTTCAAGGTCTGATGATGAAGCCGGAATACAGGAACTGGCATTCCATGATGGAATATCGTATCATAGTCGTGTTTGCACTTGTGAGAAAGGTCACGTAATGGACTTTGAACACGATCAGGTTTCAAGGTTATAACAAACCTTTTTTGGTTTTTACGTGCATTTATAAAAGCGTGTTTTTAGCGTTTTTTTTAAACTATTAATTTATTTAATCAGCCTATATAAAAAAATACAAAAGATGGCAATAATAATTGAATGTTATCATTCTTATCGATCAAATTATTGTTTTTTTTAATCAATCAGTCCTTTTACAAAAAAAAACTTTATATATCAAAGTATAAAATATTATGTGTTTTTTTTTTCTTTCTTTTCACCCAACCGTGGCATTACAATAGGACTCAGGCTGCGCCACCTAGCAATAGGTAAAGTATGGCGAATAAACAATATTCTCGATATTTTACCTACCGCTAGATGGCGCAACGCACCTATAGGTATACTATTTTTCTAAACATAAAATTTTCAATTTCAATCAATTTGTGTTTTTTTAAATTTGATTTTATCAAAAGTTGCTTATTTGCCCGTACTGATTCATCCACTTCAAGAATGTCACTAATTTAAAGCTCACCTTGTACGCAATTGCAATAAATGCACTATAATACACATACATTGACAATAAATGCAATACGTGTGATCTGAGCATGTGGGCGATGGACCGAGAAATTTGGCTCGGTTATACTATTAAATGCAGTGATAGATCAATTTGACGGTTTTTCGGATCATTAGCGCCCCATTGGCTCTTTTGAAACGACGATTTGATCACGTGGCCGCGCACGCGCTCTCTAATTGGTCGCGAAATCGGCGGGGGGTGACTTTTCGAACGCGTCGGCCCCTTATTTGGCCAATCATCTTTGTCTCTTTGTTCTTTTCGTTGTAGCCACAAAGGAAGTCATAATTGTCCGGTACGGAACGAACGTATGCCGCCCTAATGACGAGAGAGTCAAGAGTTGGGCATTGTTTGTTAGAAAAGGGCACAACTAGAGTTGTCGACTACAACGGGCGAGCCCGTCACCTCAGGAAGTTTTAACGATTAGTCGTTCTATCTCCCTGGAGTGAGCGCAGAAGACTTAGGACAAAGACAGTCCACCGTCTAGCTCCGCCACAAACCCGTAGCGAGATAGCCAGGAGTGTTACCCAGCGGACTTACACTCACGCAGTCTCTCGGTTGGTTACGAGTTCGAGATCGCTTGCGCGGTCCTCTCCCTTACTAAGCGGTGAAACGGCGTATGCCGAATCTATCGCGGTCCACGGCATCTTTTGCCCGGCTGTTCACCCAGGATCGGGTAGCCGATGGTCTTTTCAAGAGCAGTCGCTGTAAGGTCCGCAACCAACCCCGCTCTATAGGAAACAGTACTGCTTCCTGACTCCCCCGACTGTTAGTCAGAGTACGCAATCGATTAGCTTAAGCCGCACGGTGCGCAGACCGTCCAGGAGCGCCAGAAGGTTGATTCCCAGGGGAAACTAACCATAAGGCCAGAATCCTACCCAGGCTCGCACTTCATGCGTGGAAGCCGTCGGATAGGTGTTGATCCGTGAGTGTGACCAACCCTGAACAGAATGGTTCTTCGTGGCCAACTCAGCAAGGGCCCATTAACTCCCGGGAAAAGGGCACAGGAACGCATATAAACTAACGATAAATTGGTGTCATAAGACGATAGCTCCGGATCTAGGGGGGTATGCAAACCGGGGTACCCGCCCCGGGCGGCAATTTCAAGGGGCGCCAAATTCGTTACAACCATATGTGCCAAGTCGCCATAGATTTTTAAGTAAAAAATAGTGTTATTACGCCGGCCGACCAAAATATTAATTTCTCTCAAACCCCGTAACTGATTATAAAAATAGGAGTTTCATTTTGTTCCCATTGAAATTGGCAATTAGAGTATTAGAACCTAATTTTTGAAAACAATAAATACCATTTTTTAATGTACATCAAAATTAACAAAAAAAAACGCCCGTTTTTAACACATTTTAGGTTATAACTTGATATATATATACCTATGTATTCAAGAATTTGTAAACACCTCTAGAAATAATATTAAATTTCTACTAAATTTTTCTGTATTTGGTTTTAATTATAGTATTACAAATATAAAGATTTTGGATGTTGAAAATGTTTTATACAAACGATGTTTTCTTGGTACTGAAATAAACTTTAGAATGTTATTATCAAATATAGGTATCACAATTATACAAAGTATTTACTGTATCAGATGACAAAAATATCCTTCTTCATATTACACACTGTCAAAATCAAAACATTACAAAACACTGTTCGATCCCTTTAACTAATAAACTTGGAGTCCCGCAGGGTTCCATTTTGGGCCCTATTCTATTTTTAGTATATGTAAATGATTTACCAATGTATTTCAACGATATAAATGTAACGATGTTTGCTGACGACACTAGTTAAATTGTTGCCGGTAAAGATATGGAAGAATTATTGATTAACGTTAAAATTAATCTATTCAAACTAAATAGTTGGTTTGAGAGCAACAACCTCACACTAAATGCGTCTAAAAGTAACTTCATACATTTTACAAATCATCGAAATCGGAATAAAGGTTCGCCAATAATACTTTCAATAAATAACACTGCCATTCCTCAAACTCATTGTACTAGATTTTTAGGTGTTCATGTCGACGAACTTTTAAAATGGAACTTTCACTGTGAAAACCTCGAAAGTAGGTTAAGTCGGGCATGTTATGCTTTAAGAATTGTAAGAAGGTCGTTGGATGAATTGCAAACAAGAAATGTTTATTTCAGCTATATTGAAGCTATCCTAAGTTATGCCATTACGATCTGGGGAAATTGTTATGCTTGTCATAGGGAACCCATATTTATACTCCAAAAGAGAGCAGTGCGAATAATTGCAAAGGTGAAAAGGGAAGAGTCGTGTCGACCCATTTTTAAAAGCTAAGAATCCTCACCTTAACCTCACTCTATCTCTTTAAGTTTCTGACTGAGTTTTTTAAGAATAAAGAAACACATTATAAAAAGTTTTCAGATACACATACTAAAAATACGAGAAATAAATTAAACATTTTTATACCATGTATTAAACTAAACACAGCAAGGCAAGACACAAAATACTCCGGGCCATATTACTTTAAAAGGCTACCGGAAAGTTTAAAAACTATTCAAGTGGAAAGCTTATTCAAAAAGTTACTTAAAGAATTCTTATTAGACAAAGCTTTTTACTCGATGGATAAATTTGTTAATTTTAAATAATTTTTCAAATTTTTTGGCCATTTTTTTGACAATTTTAAGTAGCATTTTTTAATTATTCTGACTTTTTCTGATTTTAATTTCTTGATTATTTTCATCGATTATTTTAATTTGTGGTTTTAGTAAATAAATCTTAAAAATGATTTGGATGCCCTAAAAGCAATAATGAAGTAACTGTATGTACGTGGTGATAAATTTAAATATTGTAAAAACGGACTAATAGACTGTAATTTAAATGTACCTAAATATTAAGTTTCTACAATCTGTTAAGATTTTTTTTGGAAATAAATTGAAATTGAAATTGAAAATTGGTATTAAACATCATAATAACATATATATCTCTTTATAAAAGACATTTATTTAAAAAAAAACATGTATCAGTAAAGCGCATTGCATCCATGGCGCTTTGTACTATCGATTGCCATTATATTTTAGAACGCGTCCTATTAGTGCGTCCTAAAAGCGAATCAAATATCTAAAGCGAGCGACAAAAGAGTGCAAGCGTTTTGGATAATCTGATACGCATCGCGCGATGTGGCGCATCGGTCTATGGCGCATCGATCTACTGCGCCGCGCAATGACAGTCTGGCCACATGTTTCGAGTTTTCCAAAAGACTGAATTTACAGAATCGTTAAAGCACAGTACGAAATTGATTCCTCCTCGCCCTTCCGCCCCAAACCATAAAACAAAGCTTTTTTAACTCTTCACATATCTGCTGCGTCTACCCCTTATTTTTTTTAGTAATATCGGGTGTCCCATGTCGTGCACTCAGAACTGTTTGTTCGGCAATTTTCTACCAATTAAGCGTTGAGGGGTTCCCTTACAGCAGATTGATAAAGGGGGTGATATGGTACAGTTGCTCACAGAAATAAAATCTCCACTCCTCAGAACTACCAACCTACTAACCAACTAATTCAACCGAGTAATAATTCGCTGGACGTAGAGCTGCACAGCAAGTATGATACTTCCAGTAACAAGACTTCCGGTAAGGTAGAGCCCGCATTAGGGTCTGAAACAACTCCATACCAACTCCAACTCTGAGTAACATATATTGAGATGTCAACCACAACAGGCGAACCCGTCACCGCAGGACGTTTTAACGATTCATCGTTCTATCGACCGTGCAGTGAGCGTAAAAGACTTAGGACATAACAAATCCGACGTCTAGCTACGCCACAACCCGTTAGAGACCAACGCCTTACCGCGAGTAGCCAGGTATGTTACCTGGCGGGCGACACTCGCGCCCTAACTACCAATTGTGACCAGATTTCTCCGGTCTCTCGATTGGTTCCGAGTTCGAGGTCGCTTGCGCGGTCCTCTCCCTTACGAAGCGGTGAAACGGAGTATACCGAATCTATCGCGGACCAAGGCGTCCTTTGCCCGACTCTGAACCGGGATCAGATGGTCAATGGTCATTTCAAGAGCAGTCGCCGTAAGGTAGACAACCACCCCCGCTCTATAGGAAACAATACAGTTCCCAGACTCCCCCGATTGTTAGTCGGAGAGCACAATCGATTGGCTTGCGCCGCTCGGTGCGCAGACCGTCCAGGAGCGCCAGAGGATTGAATTCCCAGGGGAGACTGGTTGACCCAGTGTCCTACCCAGGCTCGCACCCCATGCGTGGAGGCCATCGGATGGGTGTTGACCCGTGAGTGTGACCGACCCTGAAAACAGAATGGGTCTTCGTGGCCAACTCAGCAAGGGCCCATTAGCTCCCTAATGGGCCCTTGCTGACTCTGACTAACAGTCGGGGGAGTCTGGAAGTAGTACTGTTTCCTATAGAGCGAGGGTGGTTGCGGACCTTACGGTGACTGCTCTTGAAACGACCATCGGCCACCAGATCCTGGGTGAACAGCCGGGTAAAGGATGCCGTGGTCTGTGATAGATTCGGTATACACCGTTTCACCGCTTCGTTAGGGAGAGGACCTCGAACTCGTAACCAATCGAGAGACTAGAGTAATCTGGTCTCAATTGGAAGTAAGGGCGTGAGTGTAAGCCCGCTGTGTAACACTCCTGGCTATCTCGCGGTTAAGGCGTTGGCCTCTTACGGGCATGTGGCCGAGCTTGACGGTGGACTGTTTTGTCCAACTCTTCTGCGCTCTCTCCAGGGAGATAGAACGACCAATCGTTAAAACTCCCTGAAGTGACGGGCTCGCCCGCTGTAGTGGACAACCCAGGAGCGCCAGAAAGTTGACTCCTGGGGGAAACTAGCCCTCAGGCCAGAGTCCTGCACGGGCTCGCACTTCCGCGTGGAGGCCGCCGGATGGTTGTTGACCTGTGAGTGTGACCGACCCTGAACAAATGGGTCTTCGTGGCCAACTCCAACAGGGTCCATTAGCTCCCGATTCAACATGACTTGCATCACAGACTGTACCCACTTCAGTCCCCCGTTGTACAGTTTGTGAGGTCACGGAGAGACAAAAGACGTCGCGCAGGCGTGCGAAGTGCGGGTGGCGGGATTATAAGGATTGAATTTCCTATTTCCGGGGCGGTACACCCTGCCGCTTCGCCTCTGTTTGCGCAGATCGGGGTGTAAATCCCTTAAATTGAATAACGTTTATCTTCGCGCTCCACACTGTTTGCCGCCTCCTCGTAACCATGGCGACGGCACGAGCGAGAGATTTCATCTCTGTGCATCATCTTCTATGCTAGCATACTAACACAATGATATGAAACAACTCATGGATGGGCCGCTTGAGTTAGGTGCTGATTACACTGCATGTTTTACAGTAGCTTCTCTTAGACCAAAATTGAAATCGAAGCAAACGACGTCACGGGTCTTAAGGGCTCGTATATGGCCGCCATGTGTCCTCTACTCTGCCGACGAAGATATTTAACCCTTCGGAGTAGCTGCATAATTCATGGTAGACCGCGGCAATTTATTGCAATATTGCCGAGCTCGACAAAAAGTACTATAACTATGGAAGTACTATAGCACTCATAAAAAGAATAACTGTGCAATGATTGCATTGAAATTTTGTATATAGAATATTAAAATCTAATTTTGTAAAACAATTAGATAATCTTATATATAAAAATGAATCGCCGTGTGTTAGTCTCGCAAGATCTCGAAAATGACCGGACCGATTTGAATTATTATTTTTTTGGTTTGTTTGCCTTGATTCAGATGTGGTTTACAAAAAAAAATATTTAGGAAAAATTAAAAAAAACAACTGAAAATCGAAAAAATCGAAATTGGTCATTTTGGGAAATGGGCCACTTTCAATAGGTGATGTTCGCGGCGATCCTATTGTTTCACAGCTGCGCCATCCATTACAGTTATTCATCCCGTGCGATTGTGTAAAATTCAAAAAGTCGAAAAAGTCAAGAGCCGAAAAAGTAAAAAAAGTCGAAAAAATGAAAAACATCGAAAACGTCAAAAACGTCGAAAAAGTCAAAAACGTCGAAAAAGTCAAAAAAAAGTCCAAAAAGTCGAAAAATGCAAAGAAGTCGAAAAAGTCGGACAAGTCAAAAAAGTCGAAAAAGCCGAAAAAGTCGAAAAATTTAAACCGTACATGATTCGGCCATATTACAGATTTCAATGAATTGGATTTGGAAGGTTGATTAGGATTAATAAACGCTTATGAAGAGTTACAATCAAATCAATTTTAGGTGGTACGAAGTTCACCGGGTCATCTAGTTATTAATAAATATGAGAAAATCGAAAAAGTGAAAAAACTCGGCATTTCTAACATGTACTTGTATTCTAAACATAATAATGACGTGCTAATCGCTTGTTCGAATGGAATGTTCGTTCGTTTGAAAAATGGCTACCGGAAACACACGATTTTAAAAACGAAAGGTATTTAAATAGCTATTTTACTATTCGTTTTTTTATATATTTTGACTATCTATATTTTTTATTTATACCTAAGTACTTAGGTATTTTGGCAGCTCAAATTATTTTTTAAAGATTATAATTTTTATTACAAATTTAATTATTATTTATTTTTACAATTAAAATAAATAGTGAATCGGTACGAAAATAAATTCTACCACATACGCTATACCACATAATCATTTAAAATCAATTTGACTATACCAAGAATTGGGATTTCTACAAACTGGTTTATTTTATAAATAAAATAAATAAAAATAAAAATATGTATGATACTAGTATCGATGATAGAATAATCAATGATAGATCCATTTAATGCCGAATATAATAATGGAATTGAGTTTTAATTATAACTTTTTTTTTGATGGGTACATTTTAGGGCAATTTAGTTTTATTAGCATTTTATTAAAACTGTTATATAATTTATTGTAATATTAGAGTCCTGTCCACCCTAGAACTGGCTGGTCCCAGTTGGGTGACAGAATCAAATAATCGAAACTGTTATTTCTGTAAGCAAAATCAATATTTTATAGTAATTATTTCCTAAATAAATAATTAAATAGGCATAACGTTTCTTAGTAGAATTTGTCTGAGATTTAGATTTTCAATATCCGGAAATCACAAAATATACGATATATAATGAACATTTTTGTTTTAGATGACTCTTCAACAATCAATTGTATTTCTGCTGGAAACAATACTGTGATAATAGGAGACAGCACCGGCAGATTGAGTTATGTAAATTTTGAAAAGTCCATGACGAAAACTGTTGTTTTCTGCCGTTACACAGATGTGTGTTCAGTTCTGAGGTTAATAAGGCCGCCTGAAAGACCTTCTCTATGGATTGTTTTGTTTTTAACGAACGATAAGAGAATTGGAATTATGACCTGGGATTTATTGAGATCAGATTTGACTCCTGTTGAGACGAAAATAATGAGTTTGAATCCAGAGAGTGGTTTATTAACTGATGTGATGCTGGCGGGCCGCGGGAATATGGTATGTATATATACATATTTTTTGTGATTGTAACTTCATTTTTAACTGCTCACTTATCCTGCCGGCGCTAATCTCTAAAACCGTATATCTTGTCATTCGAATGACCAATCAATTCAAATTAAGTTTATTTTCTTCAAAACAGAGTTGTTAAGACATTAGTACTTTTTAACCCTTCGAGTAACGGCATAATTTCATGGCAGACCGCGGCAATTTATTGGAATTTCATGCAATATCGCCGCGCACAAAAAGTACTATAACTATGGAACTACTATAGAAATCATAAAAATAATAACTGTGCAATGATAGCATTGAAATTTCGTATATAGAATATTAAAATTTCATTTTATGAAATAATTAGATAATTATGAATAAATATGAGAAAGTCGAAAAAGTGAGAAAGACTCGGCATTTCTAACTTGTTCTTGTCTTTCGGAAAAATACGGAACCCTATTTAGAAATTGTAAATACTATCGTGATCTTTATTAGATTCTCTATCAAAGGTATTATTTCGTTTTGCTTATTTACATACAAAAATATTTAGATATTAGCTCATAAAAACCAATAAAATAATGATGATTTCTTGAAAAAAAAATTATTATGTTTGACAATGGAATTTTAGCAAAAATATCCGCGAAATGGAGCGCGAAATTATTCTAGCGGCCGTCTATGTATCTATGATAATAATGAGATATATGGTATAGATTTTAGGATGCGTTCGAATTAGAAAATAATATTACTGTTCGCTCCGGGAACAAGCCGCCAATATTGGTCGTTACGTAGTCAACGGTGTTCTCATGTGCAACCAAATTTGGTCGTTACGTAGCCGAAGGGTAAATGTTCGGGAAATTTGCTAACTTCGCCAATTAAATGCGTTCGCGGAGACGCATCCCTCTGCTCACTTCTCTCGCACGCTATCCCCGCTTCGCCCTGCCGCTCGAGAGTGCGCTTACTGCTTCTAACTCAGTATTCTATATTGGGTACATCCACTTCTAAAATAAAGGAAAATACATTATAACTCAAGAGGACAAAATTTAGAGTACACCCAGGAATCATTATTCGATTTTTGTAGGATGTTACTAAAGTTCATCAAAGAACTTTAGTGACATCTGTAAAAATCGCTTCTTAATGGCCTACGGGGGAAATTTAGTAAACTAGGCACTAGGGACGTAAGCTATGCACTAGCCCGCCAGACACAACGGACGGGCTACTTTGAAAAGATTCAGAAATTAGACAAAAATACAAACTCATTGCTCTCATTTTCACAGTTGTAAAAATTTTATTCAGAATAATTGATCTTATAATTCCACAAAAAAAAACTCATCTGGCTAATGTTCATAATAACTAAAGCCTCGCCAGGCTCTACTGCAGTTTGATGCAGTGCCCAGTGTTTTATGCGCGCCAGCATCGTTTAAACTCTTCGGATACATAACGACCAAATTTGGTTGCTCATCAAAACACCGTTGTCAAAACACCGTTGTAAAATTCCGTTGTCAAAACATCATCTTTTTTTTTCATTGGTTTTATGAGCTAAAATCTAAATATTTTTGTATGTAAATAAGCAAAACGAAATATTAACTTTGATAGAGAATGTAATTAAGATCACGATAGTATTTACAATTTTTATATAGGGTTCCGTATTTTTCCGTAAGACAAGTTTAAGTTAGAAATGCCGATTTTTTTCACGTTTCTGACTTTCTCATATTTATTCATAATTTTCTAATCGGTTTACAAAATGCGATTTCAATATGCTATATACTAAATTTTAATGCGATCATTGCACAGTTATTCTTTTAATGATTGCTATAGTAGTTCTATAGTTATAGTACTTTTTGCCGAGCGCGGCGATATTGCAAGAAATTCCAATAAATTGCCTCGGTCTGCCATGAAATTATGCCGCTACTCGAAGGGTTAATGCGTGTCACTTTGATCAGAATTAAACGAGTCTGGCAAGACTTTGGCAATGGCAAATCACAGCCGGATATTATCCTAAGCTATGACCAATATGACCAATTCCCAGGTCTGAAAAAAGGCCCACCATTTTGTTAAGTTTTTTCATGTTTCAGACCTATAGATCAGCCAGATTATATTTTCTAATCGATCCTTCATTGGACTTGACAGTAAAATTATTTTTATGTGCTAAGAAAGTGCAGCACATTTGTATTTTCAAAATCATTTTCCAGATCAACGCACCGGAAAACCTCTCTACAAAATACATATCTGCTACTTGGAATTAATCACTGAATAATCCTATCGACGTTTGGCGATGGAAGTTTGGTTTGATGGAAAATCAGTTTGGAAAAAAATCACTAGCTCCTCAACTAGTGTACGGGGATACGGGGATCCTTCTTTTGTACGGGGATACTAACAAATGACCTAACGGGTGATAGATATGCATTATTCGCTGGTTACATTGTGCGTTTGTTGTAAATCAAACACTATCATTTCAGAAACTAGATACTCTGAAACTGAGTATTTTATAAGCAGAAAAAATACATTTAATTCATAAAATTTCGATTTATTCTGATGTTTTTAAAGCTAACAAATTAAAATCGTCTATTTCTAATAATACTATATATCACAATATGTTTATTCGAGTATTTTGGTTTCCTTAATGTACGTATTCATGGTGGTACTGCTGAGTCCCGTCGACTATTACGCTGGTGTAAACGGCCTGGTGGTTATCGTCGTGAACTTCTTGCGGAGGGTGGTATATAGGTTCCTGGTTCGGCAATGGGTTTCCGTTATAGCATGGAATTGGGTAATCTTCATTGATCTGACCCTGAAGTCTGGCGTGAGAGTTGACGTTTTCCGATTCGTTGGAACTGCAGGAGGAGGAAGACGCTGAATAGGGCCGATTTTGGAAGGGTAAATGCGAAATGTAGTTATGTTCCGGTTGCTCGTAGGTTTCCGCGCCGTAGAATAGTTCTTGGTGGTAGGCGTTGCCGTTCTGATTCGGAATGTATCCTTCTTCGTATTGATGAATATTCACTGGGTAATCTGTGTAGTTTTGGAATGTTGAGGAATCTCCGCTGAAGTCGCTCTCTGTGAGCGATACCGGCGGATGTGCGATCTGGGTGCAATCTTGCAGCGGCTGATGATTGGCTTGTGTGAGTCTTTGAGGGGCGTTCGGGCTTGGCGACGCAGCTATCGGTTCCAGCTTGGTGGAACTTTGTCCTCCCTGATCGATGTTGAGAATCAGGTCTTTCGCCTCGATTTCACTGTAACAAAAAAAAGAGATTTGTAGTTATTTTGACAGACCTATCCCGCCCCAACCCCCTCTCATCCCACCTCGCAACCGACCTCAACACCCAAACCCCCCCTAAAGTCATCCCATTCCACCTCCTCTCTCCCCCTCCTTCCCTCTTCCCCTCCCCCACCTTCCCCCTTCTAGCCACCCCCCTCTTATTCTATCTCCCATAACCCTCTCATCTTCCTTCCACCCTCCCTTGACCTTTTTCCCCATGCATCGAAACCCTTCGATGGCTCCGAGGACTTATAAATCAACCGCCCATTTCTGCGCGAAATAAATATTTTCCGGACCGATGTTTAAAGCACTTACAGTAAAGCCACTAAAAATGAATATCTTATTATAGATTGTGGCGGGGAGAGTGGGAGGAAAGGGAGGGGGTTGGAGGGCAAGGGATGGGTGGGGATAGAGGGGATTAGGGTGGAGGGAGAAGGGGTGATTGGGGGTGGACGGGGGTGGGGTGTTATGGGGATGAAAGATGGAGGGAGAGAAAGGAGGATGGGGATGGCGCGCGGGGGGATGTCCGCTTACCTAGAAAACCTTGGGGTGACACAACCGATTTTTATATATGTATTTTGAAAGCGCAGCTTATGTCGTACATCCTAAAGTTTAATTTATTTATTTCTATAATTTCTATAATATTATATTTGTATATTAATTTCTAAAAAACATTGATTTTGCTAACAAAAACAACAGGAAACGAATGGAAAAATCTCATGCTTATTCGATTCTTTCACCCAACTGCGACTAATCCGTTTTAGGGTGGACAGTAATACCTACTATACATAAAACGTTATAGTGAAATGCTCGCTAAAACCTACTTTACCTTAAAATGTGCGGCACCTTGTTTATGACTACTATTTTGTTACAACCCTACTCGAAGAGGGGAATTGAATATTTTTTTTGCATTGGGCGAATCCTCTGCAAAAGCGGAGTTTTACCAGGCTGATTTACCTGGAGTATAGAAACGTAATTTCGTAATATAGTAATGTATATGTTGATCTTGTGCCATCTAACCTTAAAACAGTCCAATTTCCGCCCGACTCCGGCGACAAAAGTTCTTACACTTAATGATTTAATATAATATTATAATATTATTTTACCTTAAGACATAGTTGACTGAGACGATGCAGTGTGGCCTGGAAGACCTGGAATTGTGGACTATCGTCGCGTAACTCTGCATCCACACCCAGCCTCCAGACTTTGTCAGGAATCTATAGTATTTCGAGGTGACCTGGCCCTTGGAGAGTACTGCGAAAAAATAGAACTTTTAAATATGTATGTATGGAGGATCAAATCCCAGTATTTGGATAATTTTTTTTATATTTATTTGTTGTGTGAGGTTTTCTAAGGTCTTTATAAGCCTTTCAACACTGCGACCATTGCTGATCTATTGTGTTCGCCACTTACTATAGTTCTGCGCTAAGCCTCGTGTCATTTAAGAACCGCAACAGGCTTTTGGCGCCAGATTGTTTTACCTCCTCAGGTTGGAGGTTATGACCACCCAAGTGGGTGTATCTTTTACGCATCAGAGAGCCACACTCGCACATGAGGTGCTGGGGAGTTTCCTCTGCCCCTTGGCAGAACCTTGCACATTTTTGTGTCTCGGAGCATGAGGTTGTACATGTGTTTGTTAAGGCCACAATGCCCCGTGAGCGCCCTCACCAGTATGCGTAGATTATTCCTATTTAGCGATAAGGCCTCACAGGCCGTCTTAGCCTCACAGGCCGTCTTAGCCTCACAGGCCGTAATTAGCGCTTTGGAATGTTTCAACCCTGGCGTCTTGGTCCAGTGGTTGACGGATTGTTCTAAACATATTTGTTTCAGCATTAGGTTTGCAAGGCTTTTTGGTACGCCACGGCAAGTTTCAGGGCTGTATAACGTTCCGTTTGCCCCCGTCTTAGCAAGTTCGTCGGCTTTTTTTATTATTTTGGATAGATAGGTACTTACATGTGAGGTGGGAGAATCGCATATGCAGAATATCCGATCCGTGAATGTAGTGGTAAAGCGTCTTCTCGATCAAGTCTTGTGGTTCGTATCCAGTTAGTTGAGCAACTCTATAAATAAAGACAAACAACTAAATATATTAAAAAGAATAAAAAACAGCAAGTAGTGGAATAAACGTTAAGAAAATTGGTTTATAAGTATGAACAAGTAAATATATTAAAATAGACAAAATTTTAACAAAAAGGAAAACTGACTCAATTTTTTGGCAGCAGCCATGTCATGTTGATACTAAGAACGGGCTATCATAATTGAATGCGTATACAAAATTTCATGTATGTGCTGTTGACCGTTGAGGAGTTCCTTCGTTGGAAGCCAACCCTGAGTGCCGCAGTCCATGGTGAATTTTAGAACGGGCTATCGTAATTGAATACATATACAAAATTGTGTATCTGTGCTGTTGACTGTTGAGGAGTTCCCTCGTCGGGAGCCAACCCTGGGTGTAGAATCAGGTCTTACCAAAAAATAAATAAATTGTCTTTGGAAATGAACCAACATGCATCCCATTATCAGAACAGGATTTTGATAAAAATGGGACCTATCTGTAAGTATATTCTTTCAATTAATAAATAATAATATTTATAAATAAATTAATTAAATTAATAGTATTAATAAATTAATTAATAAATTAATAGTAATAAATTAATAAAAAACACTAAAAACACGCTTTTGGGCTATGATACGATATTCACATACACACGGCTATGATACGATATTCCATCATAGAATGCCAGTGCCTATCTTCCGGCGTCACATCAGACCTTGAAACCTAAACGTGGTCAAAGTTCATTCCAAAACTTTTCGAACAAGTCCAAATACAGCTATGATATGTTCCATCATGAAGTTCCAGTTCATATCTTCCGACTCCATCATCAGATCAGTTCGACAGTAGGTACCATATTATTGTATTGTCATCACTACATACCAATTTTCATGACGCTACGATCCTTGGAAGATGGTTAAATTAGTTACCTTAGATTCCATTACATAGTTATATACAGGTCGACCTAATAAAAGCGTGTTAAAAAGAATTTTCCAAATCGGTTCATTATAAATGATAGAGTTCTGAGGTAACAAACATGACCTGATTCTACACTCAGGCTCGGCTCCCGACGAGGATACTCTTCCACGATCAACAGCACGGACACACAATTTTGTACACGCAATCAATTATGATAGCTCGTTCTACATTTCTCCATAACATGGCTACTGCACCCAGGGTTGGGTCCCGACGAGGAGACTCCTTAACGGTCAACAACACAGAAACGAAATTTTGTATACGCATTTAATTATGATAGCCCGTTCGAAGTTCACCGCGATATAGCTGCTGCACCCAGGGTTGGATTCCAGCGAGGGAACTCCTCAACGGTCAACAGCACAAACGCGAAATTATGTATAGCATTCAATTATGATTTTCATTTTACAGAAAAGTGCACTAAGAGCAATTGCAGGAGTATCCCGTGACACGCACTGCGAACCATATTTTCTTAAGTACAAAATACTGACTTTTACGTCTCAATATATTTTACAATGTCTACTATATGCTAAATCAAATATTAACGAACAAGAGGTAAACGGAAATATGGACTCCCACAATACACGCAGACGTGATGACGTTATCCTGCCTAAAGTACGCCTTACGCAGACACAAAAGTTCTTTGGATATTTGAGCTATAAGCTCTTTAACCAGCTACCACTCTCCACAAGAAAGATGGAAACAAAGGCGTTCAAAAAATTTATTAAACAAAAGCTGCAATCCACACATGCTGTCTATAAACTGGGTGATTTTTTTGAGCATGCCAATTCTTTCAAATGGGAATAACATTAATATGTAACTTTCAGGTACCTCATTTTAGTTCTTATTGTTTAATAATAATATTATGAATTTAATATTTAATATGTAGACTACAATGTGTAATGTAACATACCTGATCATATACATACATACGTTGTTTTTTCCAATTTTGTTTTGATACTTCCTATTGTGTGATTATTTTTTGTATAAAGTGCTTGATGACTATTAATATTCTTATAATAATTATCTATTTTATATGTATACTCATGTACATGGATTCAGCTCTATTTTTTTTTTTTTTTTGTCTGCCGTGTAAAGCCGACTTTAGTGAACGCTATTGTCGAATTAATATTTATGCTTTAATCGTTTTATATCTACATTTAAACTGACGAATTCTAATATGCGATAATTAGCTTTAATTCATAATTCATGCTTTTATTGTATATTCTGAATAAATAAATTGAATACTGAATACTGAATACTGAATGATAGACCGTGTTGAAGTTCCACTATGACACGGCTGCTGCACCCAGGGTTGGCTAGAGGAAGAACATTTAAATAAAAGCTTGTTTTTAAAATGTGTTTTTACTCTAGACCAGAGGTACCCAAACTTTCTTGACCCGTAGACCCCTTGCTGTTTTCCGTAGACCCCTGCCTGAATTTTCCTGAACTTACTAACATTAAAAGTTTCTTGACAGCTGGAACAGTACTGATCGCCTACATAGGGTTTTTGGTAATGTGAACAGTTGTAAAAAAATCAAAATATGTACATTTTTTATTTGTTCATTCCTAAGCGAGTACGAATCATTTGGGAAAGCCGCACATAAATGCACATGTAGCACTATCTCGCTTGCTCATTCATGTGGCGCGTTTATCCTACTCGCTCGCACGGATACCCATTTAAGCGCAATTTTTTCACATATCTCATTCGCACCCTCCCTCGTTAGTCATGTGCGCTGGCCTCTTCTATCGACTAGTGATGCAATTTGAGTTGAGTGTTGATTTCATTCCGTGATACTTGTGACGCGCGCGTTTGTTTATTGATATTATTATAATTTTAAAATACTATGCTGTATAAAAAATTTGTTTATGAAGTGATACGACATTAACGGATCGCTTGAATGCTTATGGTGACCTGTCTTTTTTTTTTTTTTTTTTTTTTTTTGGTAGTAGTCTTTATTCATAAAAAAAGATACAAATTACATGTCACAGTTCCCCACTAAGGCTAGTGCCTTTTCAGTGGGTAACTAACAATAATGTGTTTATATCTGACTTATATTATCTATTACCTATTATACTTTTATTAACTATTATAACTTTCTACGTTAAGTAGATGCATTGACTTTCTAACCTAACCTAATCTGACCTATATCTCCTATCATAACTAGCTGAATATACACTTATAAATATGCTTTTCCACTAAATTGATATGCCTACTTACTCATCTAACCTAACCTATACTAATTATCCTGGTATACTTACTTTGTTTACAATTACAATAACAAATGATTACACTAATAAAATGATTCATACTAGATATCTATACTTATACCCTAACCTAACCTAACTTATCTTAATTAGCTTGGTTTACCATAATTATTCTACTTGATGTTAATGCTAATTTAGTCTAATATAATTTTTACTTGTCACAGTTATGCTACTTCTTTTACATATTTATGCTAATTTACACTAATATAGTTTTTAATGTCTCTGTTATAGTATTTATATTACATAATATTTAAATTATTTCAATTAGCTCGCCTGGGTAAGTCATTATTTAGGTTGCTTAGTAGTATAAGTTTCAATGTTTTCTTTAGTAAGTATTTGCTGATTGAGTTGTCTAATTTTATTGAAAAGTGATTGAATAATTTTGGAACAATGAATTCAAGAGTTCTATCGCCGTAATAATTGTTTTGCTTGTTATATTTCAAATACCCCTTTTCACGTAGCCGAGTTCTGTGTATATGATCGGCAGGTATTCGTAACGAACCGTTTTCGTTGTTGTCAAGCAGAATTTTATACCATACGAAGAAACTTATAGGCAAGACATCAATTGAGGAGTAGAGTTCTGTGTAATTATTTTGCTTAATTTGTATTGAGCCTTTTGGTGCCATTTGTTTCAGTATTCGAATTTGAATATTTTCCACTTTCCTAACGTACGTGGGAAATGTAAGTCCCCATACCTGAATGCCATATCCTAGTATAGAATTTACAAGTGAAAAGTATATGATTTTCATAATATTATGAGGTACTACGGATTTCAGGTGAAAGAATAGTTTTAAAAAATACCTGAGTTTTCCACACAGTAGAAGTATGTGACTTTCCCAATTAAAGTTTTTGTCAAGTATTAAGCCCAGGTATTTATGTGTACTCACAACCTCTAGACTATTGCAGGAGCAGTTTAGATGTGATACGTTATCGTGAATGCACGTATACGAGTGTGCTTTAATAGCTATCTCGCCCCTTTTTTTATAGGGAGAGGTGACGTACAATACCTTTGTCTTCGTATGGTTGATAACGAGGCCGTTGTCATGGGACCAGCGCAACAGTTGTAGGAATTGTTGGTTCATGATTGTGTTTGCAGTATTTACGTCATCGTGCTCAACCACTATCGCTGTGTCATCGGCGAATTGGTACACTTTTGATTTAAAAAATATATTCGATATAGTGTTGCAATATATCAAATAAAACATAGGTCCCAATACGGAGCCCTGTGGTGTACCCTCTGTTATCCTAACACTATTACCAATCGAGTCCCCTATTTTTACCGCCATTTCTCTATCACTTAGGTAACTGCGCAGTAACTCTTTGTATCTGCCTCTTATACCTACATCGTCAAGGGTCCTTATGAGTCGATCATGATTAATTGTGTCGAAAGCCTTGCTAAAATCCACAAGGACAATTATGACGTGTTTTTTGTCATTCAGGCACTTATTTACGTGGTTTGTAAAATTAGATAGGAGTTGATCGGTATTCTTATTTTTTTGGAACCCGTATTGGCTTTCATTGATAATATTATTAGTCGTTAGGTATGTCTGCACCTTGCCTGCGATATATTTTTCAAAGATTTTGTTAATACTTGACAAAAAACTACATGGAGTCCACTAACGTGGACCCCCATTTACATCTCGTGCACCCCGATTTTTGTTTCTCGCTGACATGGACCCCCTGCGAATCGAAATCGACCCCTGGGGGCCTTATATAGACCACTTTGGGAATCACTGCTCTAGACCCATTTTAGATTCAGGGCTGAACTAGATCATGTACGTAAATGTCTCCTTTCGCCATTCATCTGCCTATGGGAAAGCTTGTCGCTGTGGTTTTACAGTTGATTTTATATGAGCGAATGTGTGCAAGATTGTGTACAGGTGTGTGCGTGGGGCAGGTTTGCTCGTCACGCTTGTAACAACAGTAAGAGAGAACTGTTTTAAAAGACGGCGAAAGGGTGCGAAATATCGGTCTCGCTGGACTTTAACCCTGCACGGCTCGCGAGCCAAATCAATTATTATTTATATTGAAAATCGTATGCGGAACGAAAATGTTCCACTTTCCTGCGACATAAAGAGCGTTCAAACGACTGAGATTACTCGTGAGAGTAAAATCAAAAAGCACTTTGATGACGGTTCTCCGATCAATACTGATCATTTAAAATAAATTTAGATAACCTTATCTATTATCAAAGAATTATTACTGATAATTATTAGTACTATGATAATTTGTAAATTCACGAAGAATATTGATTGTTTTTACTTTCCTGACGACCTATCGGAAAGGAAAGTATTGTGATCGCGCTAAAAAAAAATTTTGAGATGAAGATGGGAATATATATTTTGAGACTCCCTGAGACGATTGAGACTATTTCCAGACCGATCTCTGTCTGTCTGTATGTCTGTATGTCTGTATGTCTGTATGTATGTATTCTTCCACGATAGCGCCCAGACGCTTAATCGGATTGAGCTGAAATTTGGTATATAAGCTTCTGTTAACCGTCGGAGGAACCCTAGTTTTTGGAGTCCCTACGCCCTACGGTTGTGGTACCTCCCATACAAATTTGGGGTTCCCGGCGAAAAAATTGTTTCCGCGATAGCGCCCAGACGCTTAATCTGTCTAAGTTAAAATTTGGCATAGAAGCTTCTGTTAACCATCGGAAGAACCTATTAGTTTTTGGGGTACTTACGACCAACGTTTGGGGTACCTGCCATACAAATTTGGGGTACTAGAGTAAAAAATGTCGCTGTTTTTTCGCACCTCCCCGGATACTAGTCAGGAAAGTCTTGGGGTGACACAACCGATTTTTTGGAAATGTTAAGATTTTTTGTTTGTCTATATACATATATTAGGACCTTGAATAAGTTCTGGTTGTTTTTTCTGACAAAATAAATGCTTTATTTAAAGTATAAGATAAAAAACATTTCAATCAAAGTATTGCCCATCACTAGACACTACTTTCTGATATCTTCATGGTAGCATTCAAATTCTACGTTAGAAAAACGATACGTCTTTTGAGGCTATCCAAGAATCGACACATCTTTTCGTATATTCATAAGAATGGAAGCACTGCTCAGCCAGGCTATGTATGTACCATCGAACAGAATAGGTGTTAATCGGAAGGGGCTATGTCCGGTTAATACGGTGGGTGTGGCAAGACTTCCTATTTAAGCGTTTCCATGTAAGCTTGACTGGTTTTGCAACATGTGGCCGAGCGTTCTCATGTAACAAAATCATGTTATGGGTCTCTGCTTGTACAGCGGGCGTTTTCCCTTTAGGGCTCATCGATATGCTAAAATATATCGATGTTACGGCTCGACTCAATCGCATCAATTGAAGTCAATAGCGATCTCGCGTGATAGTCTCATTGGGTTTGAGGAGGAAACAGCGATAACTTAAGGTCCTAACATATAAAAATGAATCAGACGGTTGGGTGTACAAATCACGTCGGGGTCACCACTTATAGGTAAAATGGTCCACGTCGGACAATGAATACAGCACTTGGGATATGACGTAAAATATATTTCCGTAAAATGCGGAGCGGGCAGCAAGGAAGCGTGGGCTCCGCTCGGGAATCGATTTATCACTGCTCGCACTGATCATATAAATAACTGCTTGCGTGGAGCGCCGCCGTCGCCCGGCAGCCGCGCGCCGCAGACCAGCCAAACAGCGTTGTCAACTGTGACTTTAATTATAATGATATACATGGGAGAACAAATCGAATACATGCTACATGAAGAATATAACTTTAACTTAAACGTAAAGTGGCGAGTTTGATGCCACGTCGGTATATCCGTCTGTCTGAGCTTAATACATCGACACCATTTGACCGATCGCTATGAAAGATACATCTATGTATGTTTTCATGGAGAAGGTTTTTATGATATCCGCTTTATTGCAACTCGCCACTAGATAACACTGCAGCACATTAACTTCTATACCGTTCAACCGATAGCCTTGAAAATTAGTATACATAGATATTTGAGCACGGATGATATTTTCTCGGTCGACCGATCGCCATGAACCTACCTGGTCGACATCGGGTAATATACCACTAATTATGTATAACCTGGATAGTTCATGTTCAACAATACATTATAAGGTACACTTACAAGAAGAAGTATACCTTATAATGTATGTAAACACTTAGTATATACATATTCGAGTAGAAATTTTGGTTAATTTTGGTTCCTATCGACTGGTTCATTTATAAAAGATATATTTTTAAATATTAAAAAAATATTAAGTTTATTTATTATTTTCAATCAAGTGTTTTTTTTAAATAATATTATTAATAATAATACTAAAAAAAATATATATTATTATTTCTTACAATAACAATATCGACGGTTGAAACGCAATGTGACTTAATGAGCCATTTAATAAACAATAAAATAGAGCCATTAAAAGTTCGTATTTTATCGAAAAAGTACAATTTTAGTGTCCAATCGATTTGGGAGTGGATTACAAATTTAAAAAAAGATATTATTGCGCCGCTTCTTCTTTACGTGATCTCCCTGTATCCTTTACAGATTAAACAAGTATATATATTAAAAAATAAAAAAACACGACCGCCGTCACAGAAAGCGAACTCTTGTATTTTTAATTAAGCTATTGCATAGCTTTTATCACGGGCCTGCCAGCGCGACGACCGAATGAAGAAATTTCTTAACGAAAATTAATGATTTTAAACTGATAATTACGTCTAAACGAGTACTACTTACGATTCGAAAAAAATATATGTTAAACAAAAACATTTTGCTAATATTCTTAGCTTTGAATATTTTAGATTTTGTTTATATTACACAGTGTAATTAATTTGTAAAATTAGGTCTGACCGAACACAAAAACGACTACTACGCAAATACTATCTGGCGTATTATTATGAAACCTGCACTATTTTAAAGATAATTTAATTATCTATCTTTCTATCTACGATTTTTTTCGAATAATCCGGATTTTTTGCTTTATCGAATAAAAAATTCGTGCGCGGCGCTCTATCGGAATACTTTTAAATTATTCCGAATCATTTGCTACCGCAGCCGCAAATGATTCGGAATAATTTCAAAGTTTTCCGATAGAGCGCAGTTATCTGATACTTATCAGAAAAAATAAAATAAATAAAATAAATAAATAATTATAATTGCATAAGTTGTTAAAAATGCTATGCAATAGCTTTACCGCGGCTGTCCCCGAGTGCCACACGTATTTTTTTATTTTTAAAATGGTTTTTTAATGAAATATTTGTGTTTTATGTATTTATCCATATAGATAGATGTACATTTAATATATAAATTTATTGACATTTGAACACTCGGAATGGCATAATGATTCTAATAATATCACACATTCCTAAAGCGGTTTAGGCGTTTAGAAGTAATGGGGGAATGAAAAAATATGGTTTCGTCATTAAGACATACTGGTTTTTTTCGATTATAATAGCGTAGTTTTATGTATTTCTTAAATATTGGATTGGAATAAATTCGTAAGAAAAAAACGGTTATTAAAAACTCGGTAAAATTATGTGGAGTGGAATAATTAAACGTATTATTAATTGTATTATTAATTGTATTATTTATTGTGTTAAATCAATAATCCAAATATTTGTCTTCGCTATAAAAGGAAGAACGCAGAAAGGAAGAATGATAAAATAAAACTGTCAAATGATGAATGTCAACCGCACCGCTTAATACAGCGATTTATATTAAAGACGCTGCTTTCTCGTTATTTGAGAGAAATGGGTTGTGACACGTACCCTATGACACTCGGGAGGACAAAATGATTCTAACAGTATGACACACATCTAAATCGGTTCAAGCGTTTAGAATTTATGGTGTAATAAAGAAACGGAAAACATGTATAGATAAATCCTGAACAAGTAACACTACTTTTTTGGTAGGCAGTCGTGTAAAAAGTAACTGGCTTTAGCCACTAAGTTCGTTTTAATCTGTGTCCGAATCAGTGCTCATTGGAGTCGTAAAGCTCGAACATAGCCCACTCGCGAAAAAAAAAGGAAAAATGGCAATACTTCTTTGTTTCATTCGCAGAACTTCATTTGATACGGTATCGCAATAATAATATTATGGCCAAGTGCAACGATCTCTGCTCATTTAATTTGCAAGATTTAAAAAATTGAAATTAAACATTTTCATTCGTTTCGGTCGACATTTGGACAAAAATTAGTTTGATTGTCAATCGATAGATATTTTCAAGCCACACACGAATAAAATACAAACGGAGCTACCATGGAATTCACCGACCAAAAATCGGGCCCATCATATATAATTATTATAATTCTGGGAGGTGAAGGGTGGATTCCGGACTGACGACCGGCGGTGGTAGGTTTAGGACAGCTGTCTTGCCACATGTGAGCGTTCACCTTACCACCCATTCACTCCCTCTTCGAAGCCATAGAATTTGAGATGCAGAAATCGCGGTTTTAGATAATTTTTCTAGAAAGGACTTGATTATTTTCCTGGAGAGACCAAGATCTTTAAAAAGGCGAAACAAAGATTTAGCTGGCAGGCCACGAGCGCCTACTTCCACCGCGTGAAGGTGAACAGTGAAGCCGTTCCGGGTGACGGCATTTGCGAGGTCATGATATTTATTTAATTTGTACCTACTCGTGGTCTTTTGGGATATTTGATTCCCATGGAACAGTTAATTCTACGATAAGGACCATCTTCCGAGATAGAGAGTTATATCTGGACGCAGGGCTTTGCATCCGAGACTTTCAGGGTATATACGTAATAGGAAATTCGTAAACTACGAAAGTCGTTCAAAAAAAGTGATAATGAGCTACAAACTTTATGGAACCATATGAAAGTAAATAATTACTTATATGTACATCTAATACATGTTTTAAGTTTTTTTTTAAATATGAACATTTGTTTGCATCTAGCCGAAGAGTGTTGGCAAGAATAGCGCACCTGGCTGCCTCGCCCCTGACTACCAGTTATGGCCGGATTTCTTCATCCCGACTGGTAACGGGTTCGAAGTCGCTTGCGCGGTCGTGTACCTTATGTTAACGGTAATTCTCTTCAAATTTATCGCGGACCGCGGCGTCCTTTGCCCGACTGTCCACTCGGGATCTGGTGGCCGATTGGTCGTTTCAGAACCATCCCTGCTGCTTACAAAATCCGGGAGTTAATGGGCCCTTGCCGAGTTGGCCACGAAGACCCATTCTGTTCAGGGTTGGTCACTTTCACGGGTCAACACCCATCCGACGGCCTCCACGCATGAAGTGCGAGCCTGGGTAGGACTCTGGCCTTATGGGTAGTTTCCCCTGGGAATCAACCTTGTGGCGCTCCTGGACGGTCTGCGCACCGTGCGGCGTAAGCCAATCGACTGTGCACTCTGACTAACAGTCGGGGGAGTTTGGACGCAGTACTGTTTCCTATAGAGCGGGGGTGGTTGCGGACCTTACGGCGACTGCTCTTGAAACGACCATCACCTACCCGATCTTGGGTGAACACCCGGGCGAAGGATGCCGTGGTCCGCGATAGATTCGGTATACACAGTTTCACCGCTTTATTAGGGAGAGGACCGCGCAAGCGACCTCGAACTCGAGAGACCAATCGAGAGACTGGAGTAATCTGGTCGCAATTGGAAGTAAGCCCGCTGGGTAACACTCCTGGCTATCTCGCGGTTAAGGCGTTGACCTCTTAAGGCATGTGGCGGAGCTTGACGGTGGACTGTTTTGTCCAAGTCTTCTGCGCTCACTCCAGAGAGATAGAACGACTAATCGTTAAAACTTCCAGAGGTGACGGGTTCGCCCGTTGTAGTTGACAACTTTAGTTATGATTGACGAATCCGTCACCCCAGTTGGGCGGTGTCGACTACAACGGGCGAACCCGCTACCGCAGGCTGGTATAACGATATGTGATCATTCTTTCAGCCGCTGTAAAAGCGTAGAAGACTTAGACATATTGAGATGTCAACCACAACGGGCGAACCCGTCACCGCAGGACGTTTTAGCGATTCATCGTTCTATCGACCGTGCAGTGAGCGTAGAAGACTTTGGACATAACAAATCCGACGTCTAGCTACGCCACAACCCGTTAGAGACCAACGCCTTACCGCGAGTAGCCAGGTACCTATGTTACCTACCTGGCGGGCGGCACTCGCGCCCTAACTACCAATTGTGACCAGATTTCTCCGGTCTCTCGATTGGTTCCGAGTTCGAGGTCGCTTGCGCGGTCCTCTCCCTTACGAAGCGGTGAAACGGAGTACCTATACCGAATCTATCGCGGACCAAGGCGTCCTTTGCCCGACTCTGAACCGGGATCGGATGGCCAATGGTCATTTCAAGAGCAGTCGCCGTAAGGTAGACAACCACCCCCGCTCTATAGGAAACAATACAGTTCCCAGACTCCCCCGATTGTTAGTCGGAGAGCACAATCGATTGGCTTGCGCCGCTCGGTGCGCAGACCGTCCAGGAGCGCCAGAGGATTGATTCCCAGGGGAGACTGGTTGACCCAGTGTCCTACCCAGGCTCGCACCCCATGCGTGGAGGCCATCGGATGGGTGTTGACCCGTGAGTGTGACCGACCCTGAAACAGAATGGGTCTTCGTGGCCAACTCAGCGAGGGCCCATTAGCTCCCAGAAGACTTAGACAATGGACAATCCGCTATATAGCTCAGCCAAATAGCCAACGAAAGACCAACGCTTACCGCTCGGCACCGGTTAGTTTAACCAGATTATATCCAGATTATAACCGGTTATAGCCAGATTTCTCCATTCTTTCTGCGGCATCCGCGCAAGAAGAAACGCAATCGATGACAGTATACTCTATGCGTGCCGTAAGAACCTAAAGGCCTTTCCACATCAAAACGACAGTGCTTCTTCTAGTGAAAGATCCTTACCTCGCATCTAAAAATATTAGCCGAAGATCCAGTGAAGCACGAAACATGAACATGTTGGTGTGAAGTTTCAGTTCCGTTACAGCGCTCGGTGGTAGGGAGTGTCCTACGGCAACTAATCCGACTGCCGTAGTTCCTCCGCCACCGGGCCAGCGTCGAGCTCGCAGATATCCAGAACAGTGAATCACCTATAAAGAAAATAAAGTGTAAGTCTCACTCGCGCGCTGAGAGTTGCGTACTGGGGAGCTAATGGGCCCTGCTGCACAGGGGCGGACCGTGCGTTTGTGGCGTCCTGGGCTAATATTACTTGGGGGGCCTGCCTAATTAATCAACTAATTATCATTTTGCCAAAAAACTGTTTTCGATAATGATGTCTAGGTCACTAGGTACGCAATATATAAAAAAAGAGGACAATACAATATTTTATTTGTTTAATATGACAGACACACAAACACAACTGACACACACAAACATTTAACTTTTCACTAAAATAGACAAAACAACATTAATACTAATTGTATTAATATATTAATTAGTAGCTTAATTAAGCAAGCAATTTGTAAAGCTAGTTAATACAAGAAAAAAGCAGACATTCATTACTAGTTACCTATTGACAAGGCACTAGCCTCGGTAGAAACTCAAATGCTATACATAGATGTTATTTCTATGAATAAAGATTTTAAAAAAGAGGTATTGCAAAAGAATTTGCCGCTAGCGGTCCGCCCCATCCACCGAGAAATTGATACATGAAGCTTGTTCGCTGCGAATGACTACGTTTGCGAGAAAATACACTGAAAACAAGCGGCGTGGAGTCCGCCGGAATAGATGCGAGAATTTGATCTCAGGGTTGCCAACCTTATGATAGTTTTTTTTTTAATTTGTTTTTTTTTTTATAATTCATAATATTGTCCATTATTTTCAATGCAGGCTGGGGCCCTTTATAATTACGGGGCCCTGGGCTGCAGCCCAAAAAGCCCTTATATAGATCCGCCCCTGCTGCTGCAGTTAGGCCGCTAAGATCCACGTGTTAGGGTCGGTGAAACTCACGGGTCAACACCCATCTGGCGGCTTCCACGCAGGAGTGCGAACCGGGTAGGACTCTGCCCTGCGGGCCAGTCTCCCGCTCCTGAACGGTTTGCACACCGTGCAGCATCAGCCAATCGATTGTGCATTCCGACTAACAATGGACTGTTTTCGTCCCAAGCCTTCTACGCTCGCCTCACGGGAGATAGAACGATCTAATATCGTTAAAACTTCCCAAGATGACGGGTTCGCCCGTCGTAATTGACAGCTTTAGTTTTTCATATTCCCTGAGAGCGAATTGTTTCGTTTAGCTTGGGCAATAAGATCCACTATGTCCTCGGATCGGTCCAACTCACGATTCAACTCCTGTTCAGAAGCCTCCTCGTGAGGAAGGCTAACCCGGGTAAAGCTCTCGCATCTGGTGGATCGGTTTCTCCTGGTGGGATTGCCTCCCGGCGCTACTGGACGGTTTGCGTACCGTGCGGCGATGCCCATCGGTTGTGCACTCTGACTAATTGCTAAAGGAGTCTGAAGACTATGGAAATATACTGTCTTCTAAGCAGCGGGGGTGGATGTTGACCTGTCGTCAACCACTCTTGAAATGACTATTAGGCTACCTGATCCTGAATTCAGAGCCAGGCAAAAGATGCCATTAGTTTGCGATATAGATTCTAACTGAACGACCGCTGAATATACGGCAGGTAAAGGTCGCGCAAACGACTTCGAGCCTATATAAGCAGTTTGGAGGTTGAAGGTATCCTGATGGATAATTCCAGACGGAGATATCCTTCCAAAACTGGTAGACAGGGGGCGAGACTGCCCGCTGGTAACCTTACGCCGAGTTACGCCGTAGGGCGTTGGCCTCTGACGGGCATGGTGGCTTAGCTAAACGGTAGATTTGTATTGCCTCTAAATCTCACCTCACGGGAGACAGAACGATCACATATCCTTAAAACTTCCTGAGGTGACGGGTTCGCCCGTTGTAGTTGACAACTGAAGTTGTTCATGTTCCCTGGGAGCTAATGGTCCCAGTGAAGTTGGGCTACCCCCGTGTTAGGGTCTTACCCACGGACTTACCCACGTGTTAGGGTCGGCACAACTCACAGGTCATTACCCATCCGGTAGCCCCCACGCAGAATTGCGAGGCGAAGTAGGACTCTGTGCCTGTGGGCCAGTTCCCTAAGAGTCGTTGTTCGGGTGCTCCTGGACGATTTACGCACCGTGCGGCGTCAATTAATCAAATGTGCCTTCCGACTGATAACCGAGGGCGTTTGGAAACGGCTTTGTTTCCTATAGCTCGGGGGTGGTTGTAAACCTTACAGTAACTGCTCTTGAAACGCTCATTCGGCTACCCGTTACCGGGTGAACAGCCGGGCATAGGATGCCGTGGTCCGCGATAGATTCGGTTAAACCGTTTCACCGCTACGTAAGTGAGAGGTCCGCGCAAGCGACCTCTAACTCGTAACCAGTCGAGAGATCGGAGTGATCTGGTCGTAACTGGAAGTAAGGGCGTGAGTGTAAGCCCGCTGGGTAACATTGCTATCTCGCGGATAAGGCGTTGGGCCTCTTACGGGCATGTGGCGCAGCTTGACGGTGGACTGTTTTTGTCCTAAGTCTTCTGCGCTCACTTCACGGAAGATAAAACGATCAAATTTCGTTAAAACTTCCTGAGGTGACGGGTTCGCCCGTTGTAGTTGACAGCTTTAGTTGTATAGTTCGCCCTCGGCTCCCGACCCACCGCGTCGCATCGCCTGCGTTCTTTTTGCTCTGCTCCTAAGGGTGGTAGCGTGATGCTAAATATCCTATAACCTTTCTCAAGAATTTGTCGTTCTAGCGTCAGTCTTATACTGCATGCATACTTTAATGATATTCTTTTACCATCTACTTGTACTATTTAGTACGGGATATGATAATTACCTTGTAGCCAGATGTAGTGAGTCCAGCATTCCTCTTGGCAAGTACGCACTTCATCCTTATGAAGAACGCTCTTTCGGATTCCACATCCCTGGTGGGTATGCCCCATTGGGCCGGTCCTACACCAGTGGAGCAGGCTGGTACTGGATGAGGATACGTCTGAAGAGACAGCACGGAGGTCATTTCATCGTGATCCATTGGATGAATGTACTCAAAGATGGAATTTCCAGTCAGCTCCACCTAGTAAACATAAGAGAAAAGGGTTACCCTTCGCCTACGTAACGACCAAATTTGGTTGCACATCAGAACACCGTTGACTACGTAACGACCAATATTGGCGGCTTGTTCCCGGAGCGCACAGTAATATTATTTTCTAATTCGAACGCATCCTAAAATCTATACCATATATCTCATTATTATCATAGATACATAGACGGCCGCTAGAATAATTTCGCGCTCCATTTCGCGGATATTTTTGCTAAAATTCCATTGTCAAACATAATATTTTTTTTTTTCAAGAAATCATCATTATTTTATTGGTTTTTATGAGCTAATATCTAAATATTTTTGTAAGTAAATAAGCAAAACAGAATATAACATTTGATAGAGAATCTAATAAAGATCACGATAGTATTTACAATTTCTAAATAGGGTTCCGTATTTTACCGTAAGACAAGTACAAGTTAGAAATGCCGAGTTTTTTTCACTTTTTCGATTTTCTCATATTAATTAATAATTATCTAATTGTTTTACAAAATTAGATTTCAATATTCTATATACAAAATTTCAATGCAATCATTGCACAGTTATTCTTTTTATGAGTGCTAGAGTACTTCCATAGTTATAGTACTTTTTGTCGATCTCGGCAATATTGCAATAAATTGCCGCGGTCTACCATGAAAATATGCAGCTACTCCGGGAGTTAGCAAATTTCCCGAACATTTACCCTTCGGCTACGTAACGACCAAATTTGGTTGCACATCAGAACACCGTTGACTACGTAACGACCAATATTGGCGGATTGCTCCCAGAGCGCACAGTAATATTATTTTCTAATTCGAACGCATCCTAAAATCCATACCAAATATCTCATTATTACAATAGATACATAGACGGCCGCTAGAATAATTTCGCGTGTCATTTCGCGGATAATCTGGTAAAATTTCATTGTCAAACATGATCATTTTTACTTTCCTGACGACCTATCGGAAAGGAAAGTATTGTGATCGCGCTAAAAAAAAATTTTGAGATGAAGATGGGAATATATATTTTGAGACTCCCTGAGACGATTGAGACTATTTCCAGACCGATCTCTGTCTGTATGTATGTCTGTATGTCTGTATGTCTGTATGTGTGTATGTATGTATTCTTCCACGATAGCGCCCAGACGCTTAATCGGATTGAGCTGAAATTTGGTATATAAGCTTCTGTTAACCGTCGGAGGAACCCATTAGTTTTTGGAGTCCCTACGCCCTACGGTTGTGGTACCTCCCATACAAATTTGGGGTTCCCGGCGAAAAAATTGTTTCCGTGATAGCGCCCAGACGCTTAATCTGTCTAAGTTAAAATTTGGCATAGAAGCTTCTGTTAACCATCGGAAGAACCTACATATTAGTTTTTGGGGTACTTACGACCAACGTTTGGGGTACCTGCCATACAAATTTGGGGTACTAGAGTAAAAAATGTCGCTGTTTTTTCGCACCTCCCCGGATACTAGTCAGGAAAGTCTTGGGGTGACACAACCGATTTTTTTATAAATATAATCAAAAAATATAAATCAAAATCAATGCTCTTAATAAATCGGTCGTAACTTTATAACTACTTTATCGATTTCCATGATTCCAACGAAAAATATTGATATAAATCACCTGACTGAGTCCCAAGTGCGTGCTGGCCGTCTCCGAGATGTACATGATTTTCCCGTCAGGCGCGACGACAAATATAAACCCGTCCAACGTTTGCAGCAGGTGAGAGGCCAGCTCCCGGATGACCTCCTGGGGGGGAGGCGGTGGGGGTACGGCACCCCAGGCGTCGCCGAGACCTTCGAAAGACGCAAAAAGGCAACGTCGATAAATACGCAAACGACAACACGTCCGATTCTAAAAGCGATAAAATCGTCTGGCTCAGACGTTCTCAAAGTTCGCACTAGTTTAGCTTCAAAGTAATCAGAGAACATTCCCAAGCTACATTTTGCCGACGAAACAGTGCTGGTAAACTCCACACCCGGAATAAATTACCTCTAAAAGCGACGATATGGGACTCGCCATTAACTCATAATGATCGACTGATCCGGCAGCTCCGTATATAGGAAGGGGGGGGGGGGGGAGGGGCAAACGGCCAAAGGCTATATGAAGCATAATTTTGTGGCCTGGTTCTGAGAACACGAAAAAGAATTTTAATACAATTATGCCGGATTTTCAAAACCCGGTCCTTAAGCTATCATTTCGCCAAAACGAAATTGGTAAATTAATTCCGTATTAATCGTAAATTATCTTTATTCTGTTACTGTTTTGCGAAAAAATAAAAATGAGCGAGATTTGTATTCAGTTTTTGAAAAACCTAGAGATGACTCTCAATATTAAATTGGTCTATACAAAAATATAAGAAAAAAATGTTTGAAATTAGGTAATTTCCAGAAATTTTATGTCCTAACATTATTTTTTTTTCTATTTATTAAAGATACTTTTGAGCGATATAAAAATACCACAGTGATCTTAAGTTATTTTATTTTTGTAATCTAATTTTTACTTTATAAAAAACTATTCATTTGATAATTTATTATATTATTATTAAAAAGCCAAATCGACTATATTAGACGACGCGCGAAGCCGAAATCGTCATTCGTAATTGGCCATTGCCAACGGTGGGACGTATTACCTTGTCGCCGCGGTATACCTATACATCTTTATGTATATATCGAAAGCGCGCGGGCGCGTGGCATTGCAAAAATATCTAAATTTTTAGTCGCGGAAGGGAGACTTGAGGAGCACCAAAATTATGTGTTTGAAAAAAATGTGCGTGGCAGCTCCGACGCGCGACTGGAGTTTACTCTTTAAGTGCGATTGTTATGGAATATACAATAGGCAAAGGGGGTAAATAAAAGTTTTTTTTAAATGTATGCCATTTGTATATGTTTACAGCATACCTATTATAACATTATAATTTCATGCTTTATTATTCGATTCGAATCGAACATACTGTCGCCATCTATCGAGCGGCCCCCGAAATACGTCGGTAAAACAGCCACCTGCCCCACATCACATCTGACATTTCTATTTGTACGTCATTTATACAAGTTACGGCGATAAGAAACAGATTGGTAAAGGCAGATAAAGGCAGATACTCGTATGGTATAAATTTAGAATTAAAACATAGCTAACTATATGACGGTTGGATTGAAACGAAAATATAACAGTAAAATAGGATCAAAATGAAAGAAAACCATAATTGAATTGTGTCAGAGTATACAAACGTAGTATACAAAATACGTATTCAGGTAGTTTTTTGGTATCTTCAATATAAATATCAGAATTCATTCGGGTGTTATTCAGGTGTTGATAGCACATGTTTTCAACTATATGGTGTTGGGACATCCTTCTTCTTCTTTAATTGCTCTCACCAGTTAGAATATTTTGACGCAAAAGAATAAAATATTTCTTTCATATAAAGATAGCATTAATTTTTATATAGCAACTAGATGACCCGGTGAACTTCGTACCACCTAAAATTGATTTGATTGTAACTCTTCATAAGCGTTTATTGATCCTAATCAACCTTCCAAATCCGATTCATTGAAATCTATAATATGGCCGAATCATGCACGGTTTGACTTTCGTTTGGTGATTAAATGAAAGTCGTTTGTAATTAAAATAAATTCAATGTATTTAATTTACATGATGACATATAAATGCTTTTTCGACTCTTTTGCATTTTTCGACTTTTTAGACTTTTTCGACTTTTTTTTACTTTTTCGACCTTTTTTACTTTTTCGACTTTTTCGACGTTTTCGTCTTTTTTGACTTTTTCGACTTTTTTTTACCTTTTTTTAATTTTTCGATTCTTGACTATTTTGACTTTTTCGACTTTTCGACTTTTTGAAATTTTACACAATCGCACGGAATGAATAACAATTATGGATAGCGCAGCCATCAAACAATACGATCGCCGCGATAGCCATCTAGAAAGTGGCCAATGTTCCCAAAATGACTAATTTCGATTTTTTCGATTTTCAGCTGTTTCTTTTAGTTTTTCCTAAATATTTTTTTTTTGTAAACCACCCCTGAATCAAGCCAACCAAAATAAAAGAAAAATAATTCAAATCGGTCGAGTCATTTCCGAGATCCTGCGAGACTAACGCACGGCGATTCATTTTCATATATAAGATTATGAATTTGTAATAATAAAATATTTTTGACTATTTTGATTATACTATTTAACTATTTTTTATACTATTTAATGACTATGTAATGAATGAAATATTTATGGTTTTAACAGAAAGGAAATTTTACTGCCCATTACTTTACTTTACTCGTCCTCTCTACCTTGTTATAAATACAATAATTCACTTTCTGTAACGCAGTCGTGTTTTTTAATCTTTTTAATATATTTACTTGTTATGCAAAGAATCTCCAGAATATTGTCTCATTTTCCGTTAAAAATATCATCCAAATATATTAAAATGTATATTAAAATATATTAAAATCCTAGACTTCTCTTACAGGTTGAGATACACAGCTTTGTAACACGAAACGCGACCATACATTCAACGCACAATGATCGTACTTAACAATGAAGCTTTTCTGTTGGGGGGCAAGTTTGTTTTTGCTAGATTATGTAAATTGGAGTTAAGAGTTTGACCTCGTGCTCACTTCATAGTCGCCTAGGTTTGTTACCACTGAAAACATTAGAATCGGTAATTTCGAAAAAGGCATCTGAGGCAAAAATTAACATTTCCAGGAAACAAAAAACACCGTTTCTAGCTTTTTAGGTAACTTAAAATTGTTTAGGAAAAAATATAAAAAAACAGCCTAATTTGTTTAGTTTAATGTTGCATTTTGTATATTATTTTATTGTTTGACTAGCTGACCCGGCGAACTTCGTACCGCCTAACAGTCAATGAATGTCGTGTTACAGATTAGCTGAACTTAATTTATGATTTTATGAAAGAAATACAATGAATACAAAATAAATATTAAAGTTCACTACTTTATTAAGATAATAACACAAAAAGAAATATAAAAGTTGAAAAAAAAATAAGTATATCAATCGCGTGTCAGAAAGACATGATTGAATTAAACTATTTACATATTGTGCAGCATGGGATGCACTCGGTTTAATTCTCTTCATTGAAGCACCTTGTGATATATTTGTGTCATTTTTGTTTTTTTTTTATCAGGCGCAAGAACAAATAAAGCGGATGATTTGCCGACACGTGAACATGCCACGTACAACTGACCATGAGAAAAACACGGATTTACATTTTGTATGGGAGAATGTTTTTTCTTTAATTAAATTTTTCGTCAATTTCCAATTTTCGTTTTTAATAGTTATTCTGCTATTCGGAACAGAGACAAATACAACAAATCAAAAACCATGAAAATCGGTCTAGCCGTTCTCGAGTTATAAGTGTTCGAACAAACCCGACTTTGTTTTATATATATATAGAATATAGATATAGAATATAGAATATAGAATATATAGAATATAGAATATGGAATATAGAATATAGAATATAATTTTAAAATATCTGAAAAATATGCCATTTTCTAAATTACTAAAATGTCTCCATAAAAAAGTGTCCTTTTCAAAATAACCGATCTATCTCCAAAACATCAGCAAAACTGACTTCTGGCGTCTAATAGAAAGTAAAGTATCTGTAAAGGATTTTAAGTCTCGAACATAGAATAGAAAATGAAAATGAAATGAAATGAAATGAAATGAAATATACCTTTATTGTACTAACAAAAAAAAAAAATTACATGGGTAAAGAAAACTTAAATTCTATTTTGACTTAGTACAAACGGCGGGCTTATCGTTTCACGATTTCTTACAGCCAACAATAGAATAGAATAGAATAGAATAGAATAGAATAACTTTATTGTGCTATAAAAACATAACTTAATGAATATTACGCTGGTTTTATAAAAAAGACATTTTATGCACAAATGGCGGACTTATCGCTATAGCGATATCTTACAGTCAACCATTTGATAAAATAATTCCTAATTTTCACCGTACAATACACAAAGAAGTAGTAAAGTTAAATTTAAAATAAACTTATACAGATACATGTCAGTAACTTATGCTAAGGTTGCCCAGGGAAGGATAAGGGAGAGGACAAGGTGAGGAATTTGGTTAGTGGCTGTGTAAAAATAGATGTTTCTTCAACAATTTTTTGAAAGTATGCAGCGAAGGTGCATGCCTGATAGAGTGAGGGAGCTGATTCCACAAACGAGCAGAATGAACTGTAAAAGAGTGCGTGTAAACAGAACAATGATGTATCGGAATGGCTAGTGTGTTATCGCGGCTGGATCGAAGTGGAAGACCGTGGCCTTCCAAAGGGTGGAAATTCTCCTTTAGATAGGAGGGTGAAGTGGGGTTATTGAGTATGCTGTAGAGTAGCGACAACGTATGAAAATTTCTTCGATCGCGAATAGGAAGCCAATGAAGTTGCTCACGAAAGCAGCTAACGTGGTCGAACTTTCGAAAATTAAAAACATACCTGAGTAAGATATTTTGCAGACGCTCCAGCTTATTCAAAATGACCTCACTGGCATCTATATAACAAACATCACCGTAGTCAAGTATAGGCGTTAAGAGTGTGGACACAATCATTTCTTTATGTGACATGGGGAGAAATCTTTGAAGCCGCCGGAGACTATGAAAACCATGGAAAATGCGATGACTTACTTGGTTTACTTGATCTTGCCAAGAAAGATGTTGATCTATTAGAATTCCAAGGTTTTTAAAATTTTTGGTATATTCGACAATTTTTCCATTTACACAAATCGGCGGTAATGATGAAGTGTCTATTTTTGACAATGTTTTTTTGCCGCCTATAACAATTGCTTGCGATTTATTTGGATTTATGATTATACCATATTTTGTAGCCCAAGCAGATATTTGATCTAAATCGGAGTTCATTATAGACACGGCTGTGCAAAGGTCATCTGGCCTGGCATGATAATAGATTTGAAGGTGTCAGCGTAAAGATGGTATGATGATGTTAGGCCCTTAGCAATAGGATTGATAAAAATTGAGAAGAGTAACGGCGATAAAACTCCCCCTTGCGGAACGCCGGCAGTAAGCTCAACCTGGTCCGATTTAATGTGGGAAGCTTTGACACACTGGCGGTGTCCACGTAAGTAGGAGTCAAACCATGTAATAACCTTTTCAGAGACATTGAGAGCCCGCAGCCGTTCTAGAATAAGGTCAAAGTCAACTGAGTTAAATGCGCTACTGAAACTCTTTGCTAGAGCAAAGAGAGAATGGTAAGTTTTCTGTCATTCATTGTGCATCTAATGTCATTAGTAACTCTGACAAGAGCGGTGGTGGTGCTGTGTCCTGGGCGGAAACCTGACTGCAGGGGATCGAGCAGGTTGTTATGCGTAAGAAAGTAGTTTAGTTGAGAGTATACTGCGTATTCCAATACTTTTGAAAATACAGGCAAGATTAATATCGGCCTGAATTCTTTTACCGATTGTGGGACTGGTGTTTTTGGGAGAGGGATGATAAAAGCTTCTTTCCACAGTTTCGGTACAATAGAATTATTCAGTGAAAAATTTATGAGATGAGTGAGTATTGGCAGAATTACCTCTAAAATTGGCAGAATCAAGTCTTAGTGAAGGTCGTCACACCCAAATGCTTTCGACTTTATTTTTTTGAAGATGCGTCTGATTTCAGGTTGACAAAAATAACAGAATGTAAATTGGGGCCCACTGGTTTTTGAGTGATTTTCCTCGCGGATAGACTTCAGTGAAGCTTCTTTATCAGTGGGGTTGAACTTGGAGGGCGGCTGTGCAAAATGAATATTAAGGGTATTCGGATCGATACTCGAGTCCGCAAGATTGTGGCTTGATTTCCCTACACCAATCGTATTTAGGAACTTCCACGTATCTTTTGCATCGGCAGTTTCCAAGTTTTCGCATATAAAAGCTTTCTTAGCATTACGGCAAAGTTGGTTACAGCGATTTCTTAACAGCCTAAATGAATTCCATGTAGCGTCAGAAGGAGCAGTTTTGTGCTTTGTTTTTAATCTGTCTCTCTTTGCCATAAGTTTCTTAATTTCTTCGGTAATCCAGGGGCAGAGACGATTTTTGACACGGATACTTTTAATTGGTGCATGTTTCTCATAGAGCCCGATGATAAGGTTATATCCTTTTAAAAAAAATACGTGTGGCACTCGGGGACTGCCGCGGTAAAGCTATTGCATAGCATTTTTAACAACTTATGCAATTATAATTATTTATTTATTTTATTTATTTTATTTTTTCTGATATCAGATAACTGCGCTCTATCGGAATACGTTGAAATTATTACGAATCATTTGCGGCTGCGAAAGCAAATGATTCGGAATAATTTAAACGTCTTCCGATAGAGCGCCGCGCACGAATTTTTTATTCGATAAAGCAAAAAAACCGGATTATTCGAAAAAAATCGTAGATAAAAAGATAGATACTTAAATTTTCTTTAAAATGGTGCAGGTTTCATAATAATACGCCAGATAGTATTTGCGTAGTAGTCGTTTTTGTGTTCGGTTGGACCAAATTTCACAAATTAATTACACTTTGTAATATAAACAAAATCGAAAATATTCGAAGCTAAGAATATTAGGAAAATGTTCTTGTTTAACATATATTTTTGTCGAATCGTAAGCAGTACTCGTTTAGACGTAATTATCAGTTTAAAATCATTAATTTTCGTTAAGAAATTTCTTCATTCGGTCGCCGCGCTGGCCTAGGCCCGCGATAAAAGCTATGCAATAGCTTAAAAAGTGCCAAAACATAATTGACTTATTAATGAGTTAGATAGCAGGTACAAATAATCAAAAGTTTGTTTGTTTGTTTATACTCTTTATTGTGAAATGTCACAATGGGCGGGTTTATTGTCATATGACAATCTCTTACAACCAACCTTACTATGACGTGTCATATGTATGTGGGCGTGTAACATGTCTGTAAGTGTGTGTCTTATTATTGCATTCGATCGACAGAATTGAAAATGCAATTTCGTTAATTTGATCCCAACGGAAAATGGTGACACAGCCGGGAATCGAACCCGGGACCTTACAATGTAAGATCAGGCGACCTAACCACTATACGACCGGGCCGTGTAAAAGTACAAAATTGAATCGTATATCTTCGAAACTAAACTAGGTGCAGGTGCTATTTTCAATTTGAATATGCGTTACGGTGTAAAGAATCGATATCCATCAAAAAAAGTAATTTCCGAAAAAGTGCCTCAAATGTCCTTTTCGAAATGACCGATTCCTTTATATTTGATCTAAAAACAGAAACTTAGATTCGTGTAAATTTCACTAAGGAAAATGGTCTTATTACATAATACAATAGGAGATTATTTAATTTTTAAAAACTACAAACACGCCCTCACTTACATCCTACTCAAAATATGTAACCAAAGGGCTTATTGAGTTATGGCAGAGCCAAATCTTGATAGCCTTATTGTTAGTCATAGGGTCCTCCCACCTCCACCATCACCATAAAAGCTCAATGATATCATATTATGTGGATATCATCAACCTCTATAAGAACTACGCCAACCACCGTATCTATATCCACTCGGATAGCAAGGCAGCTCTTAAGGCACTAGCCTCGAATATCATTATTCATAGCCGCAGTGAGGTTTATGCAATATACATAAGTATGACTTAATCAATTTTTTTTAATATTTACCGTCAGGAAACACTTGTCGCATCTTTAGATAGCTCGTTGTTAATCGTATGATAGATGCTTTGTCCAATTGTGAAGTGATAGCCAGTGGCAGAGGTAGCAGCTTGGCGAGTTCCAGAAATTCAGCATTTTCCTAAAGGCACAAAATAAAACAACACATTTACGAGCATCGTACAAGCATCACCACCTCTATTCTTTTCAAATTTAAAACTAGATCGCTTCAGATACACTTCGACAATGCTAATATTTGCATACGTCCACTCTCTCCTAATGTATTAGAGAGAAATCTGGGCTCGCGCCGCAGGTCGCCAGCGGGCATTTATTCTGCAAAAGAGATCAGTCCATGGATAATGTAATGTAATGTAATTACGTCTCATACAATCGGTAAGGACACTGCTACACTCTAGGAAGACAACACATGGCTTTGGGCATTTTTGCAGTCTGCTCCAGGCAAGCAGCACGTAGGAGAAGGGGACCCAATACGTTCATAATAAGAGGAAGGTAATATTAATTTTATTAGGAATGACCCTCTACAACCTATGTCTTACCTTAAGAAACTCGATTTGAGGCTTTTGAATAACGTTTAGTAAAAAAAAACAAAACGCTAAAAACAAAAAATATAAGGCTAATTATTACCAAACTCCCACGAATGCCCACTTTGCCCGAAGGTGGGGTGGGGAGGTAAAGCGGGCACGTTTTTCTTTCGACACAAAGTAATTGCCATCAAGAACTAACCTCAAAAGTTTGAGATAAGTAAAAGTGAATACAACCAAATCACGACCAGATAACAAATGAGTAGTAATAATAACATAAAATACACAAAAATAGAGTCCACAAGCAAAATACCTCGCAATTTTGTTAAAAAGTGATTAACCCTTCGGCTACGTAAACACCAAATTTGGTTGCACGTCAGAACACCGTTGACTACGTAACGACCAATATTGTCGGCTTGCTCCCGGAGCGCCCAGTAATATTATTTTCTAATTCGAAAGCATCCTAAAATCCATACCGAATATTTTATTATTACCATAGATACATAGACGGCCGCTAGAATAATTCACCAATCGCGCGTCATTTCGCGGATATTTCTGGTAAAATTCCATTGTCAAAAATCATCATTTTTTTTTCGAGAAATAATCAAAATTTTTATTGGTTTTTATGAGCTAATATCTAAATATTTTTGTATATAAATAATCAAAACGAAATAATACCTTTGATAGAGAATCTAATGAAGATCACGATAGTATTTACAATTCCTAAATAGGGTTCCGTATTTTTCCGTAAGACAAGTACAAGTTAGAAATGCCGCGTTTTTTTTTCTTCACTTTTTCGATTTTCTCATATTTATTCATAATTATCTAATTGTTTTACAAAATGAGATTTCAATATTATATATACGAAATTTCAATGCAATCATTGTTCATTTTTTATTTTTATGATTGCTATAGTAGCTCCATAGTTATAGTACTTTTTGTCGAGCGCGGCGATATTGCAAGAAATTCCAATAAATTGCCGTGGTCTGCCATGAAATTATGCCGATACTCGAAGGGTTAAAATATTTTTTTTTACATATTCTAAACTCGTGCTCGCAGGCGAACAGGATGTGAGAAGCAAAGTGAGAAGGGCGCGGGGTTTACCCACGCGGTAGGAGAGCACGCCATTTTTTAAAATGACTGTATACACGAGGGTGCCCGCTTTAGGTACTATGCCCGCTTTAGACCCCTTCCCCTAGACGCCAGAAACGCCAATTCTGCAAGAGATTTGACATGTGTTTCATACATTTTAAGCACAGCGTAGTATCTTTACGATATTGTGCTCTTGTTTGGTTATTATTGCAATTAGGGAGATCGCTATATCCCATCGGAAAATCCCCTACAAAATACATGTCCGCTACTTAGAATTAGACATTGAATAATCCTATCAACGTTTGGTGACTGTGAAAATCAGTACCGAAAAAAATCACTAGCTCCCCGACTACTATATACATAGTCAATGCCCACTGGGCGTCAATTTAGGAGGCATGTATGTACGGTATGTTCCTTGTGTGTACCTCACTTCGTCTCACTCCCTTACATCATTACTCTTATGATGATAAATTAGCTTACCTTTTCTCGACGACTCCTAGCGGCATTTTTGCTTTTTTCTTTCATTATTTCCCGGTCTTTTGCTTTGAGTGTGGAATAGTGACTCCTTAACGTCGTATACGCGGCTGAGGACAAAAGAAATTTTTTTTTAGACTTAATTATATTTATAAACTATTAGTAGATATGCGTCCCTCCCATGTTCAACTATCGGATCTGCCATTTTGACCGCATGCACAATTCAGCCAAATCTCATTATTGTAGCTACAATCCTTGATTATATAGCATATTAGTATCTAATCTTACTAAGTTCAATATGGCGGCGTTCGTGGTATAATCTGTTGGCGCTTAGCCTAACCCCGCTCTTAGCTGAAAAACGAACCGCGCCGCCCGAGGCGGTTGCAACGGAGCCCAACCGGGTTTGTCCTTTGCTCATGGATTATATTTATGAAATTAATATTCAATAGCCTTAATAATAATAGCCCTTGGCTACTTATAATAATATTAGCCCTTTCTGGGAAATCCTTACTGAACTTCTTGGGAAATCCTTGGGGTGAAAGAACCTATTTTTAAAACGCTTTTATTAGGTCGACCTGTATGTAACTAACTATGGAATGGAATCTAAGGTAACTAATTTAACCATCTTCCAAGGATCGTAGCGTCATGAAAATTGGCAGCTGTATGTAGTTCTGATGACAATACAATACTATGGTACTGTCGAACTGATATGATGATGGAGTCGGAAGATATGAACTGGAACTTCATGATGGAACATCGGATCATAGCTGTGTTTGGACTTGTTAGAAAAGTCTGGGAATGAACTTTGACCACGATTAGGTTTCAATGTCTGATGATGAAGTCGGAAGATAGGCACTGGCATTCCATGATGGAATATCGTATCATAGCCGTGTCTGGACTTGTTAGAAAGGTCTTGTAATGAACTTTGATCACGATTAAGTTTCAAGGTCTGATGATGAAGCCGGAAGACAGGAACTGGCATTCCATGATGGAATATCGTATCATAGTCGTGTTTGCTTGTGAGAAAGGTCACGTAATGGACTTTGAACACGATCAGGTTTCAAGGTTATAACAAACCTATTATATATTGACTTGTAAATATTGAGTGTAAATAGTGTAAATATTGACAAAGGTGCCTGTATAAAATGTATATAGGCCTGTACATGGAGAGTGTAAATAGAATAATATTGATATATCTATATACGATGTATATTGACGTGTAAATAGGGCAGTAGGTTGTTAAAGATCCCACCCAAGCCAAGGTGAGAAACGTTCCGAGGACTGAATGGCATGAGGGTGGTTAATAATATCATGTCGCTAGCGTTACCTCAAGGAACCGGGCGAAACCCTGTTGTATTTTTTTTTGGTTTTTACCTGCATTTATAAAAGCGTGTTTTTAGTGTTTTTTTTAAACTATTAATTTATTTATAATCTATATCTTAAATACATTAAAATGTATGTAGCTATCGGCGTGCATGGTGTAGCATCTTTGTGAAAAGGCTAATAAGATGAGAGTACGTGATATAGAGACAACCCGGACCTAGCCTACTGCATTTCAAACATGGAAATATTCAAATTCGGCACTCCACATGAGAAAATGTAAATTTTCAACATTATTAGGCTGGAAAATCCGAGGGAGTGACGCGATGAATATGCATTATCATCATAAAGGGGAATCGGCATCGCGGCAGTGCCCGCAGTGTCGTCTGCGTTAAAGTTTGCAATGATTGATTTCTTTATGGCTATCTAGCTGATTGTCATCAAAGGGTTACCATGAAAGATCCAACAGGGCACAAAATGTTCTTATCTCTTCGAGTAGCGGCATAATTTCATGGCAGAACGCGGCAATTTATTGGATTTTCTTACAATATCGCCGCGCTCGACAAAAAGTACTATAACTATGGAACTACTTTACATAAAAAGAATAACTGTGCAATGATCGCGTTAAAATTTTGTATATAGGATATTGAAATCTCATTTTATAAAAGAATTAGATAATTATGAAAAAATATGAGAAATTCGAAAAATTTAAAAAAACTCGACATTTCTAACTTGTACTTGTCTTACGGAAAAATACGGAACCCTCTTTATAAATTGTAGATACTATCATGATCTTTATTAGATTCTCTATCAAAGGAAATATTTCGTTTTGCTTATTTACATACTAAAATATTTAGATATAGGCTCATAAAAACCAATAAAAATTTTGATGATTTCTCGAAAAAAAAATATGTTGTTTGACAATGGAATTTTACCAGAAATATCCGCGAAAAGACGCGCGAAATTATTCTAGCAGCCGTCTATGTATCTATGGTAATAATGAGATATTTGGTATGGATTTTAGGATGCGCTCGAATTAGAAAATAATATTACTGTGCGCTCCGGAAACAAGCCGCCAATATTGGTCGTTACGTAGTCAACGGTGTTCTGATGTGCAACCAAATTTGGTCGTTACGTAGCCGAAGGGTTGAACGCAAACTCAAGTTTAAAAGTATATTTATTAATTAACAGGTTGCATTATTTTTAAGGGTATTTTCTGTAAATCAAGCAACATATTATAGATTGAGAATATCTTCAATTGCTGTGTATAATCTCTAAAAAAAATATTTGTTTTATTATTTTGGTACAAAAAATATAATAACAAGGAAATATATTAAAAAGAATAAAAAAAACGACTGTCATTACAGAAAAAAAGTGAACTATTGTATTTATTTATAATATGAACTATCGTATTTCAAATATTTTTTTTTACGAATTTGTGTATTTATCCATATAGATACATGTATATTTCCGGAATTTACTCAATCAGACCTTTCATTTGATACTAAACACGACATATTTATCTTAATTTATTGACATTTGGATATTTAGACAATATTTTTGGACATTTGGAAAGATTAGGTAGGTACCCCATGACACTCGGGCGGGATGACATAACAATATCACACACTTCTAAACCGGTTCAAGCGTTTAGAAGTTATGGCGGAATAAAGAATCAGGATTTCATCATAAATTCATACGATATATTTATATTAATTTATTGACATTTGAACATTTCGACAGCTACTTAATTGATATTTGGACAGCAAACTTCTAAATCCGTTCTACTTCTAGACAGTTCGAAATCGGTTCAAGCGTTTAGAAGTTATGGTTGAATAAAGAAACGGAGAACATACATAGATGAACCCTGATCACATTATACTCCTTTTTTGTTGGGCAGTCGGGCAAAAATAATTAAAAGAGACTTACGTAACTCTGCCAGAACTCGCACTGGTTTTGTCGATAGATATTTCATTGGAAAATCACTTATTTTCACGGGTAACAACTAAAATATATTTCGTAATTGTTAAATATTTTTAAATATTTTTATGAAACACTAAAAGATTTTCAAAACACCATCTACATTATTGTTAAACCCAAACCTTACTGTATAGGTATTTTTATTAATTAACTGATGGTATTATTTTAAAAACTGAGAGAATGATCTGATAACGGAGAGTGACAACACTTGCCCGTCAGGGGTACATTGGTCAAATGCGGTGGCATTGCCAAATCCATCCCTCGTAAAATACAATAGTGCGATTGACAGGTACAGCGAAAAGACAGCGGTCGCGGACCGTTGGTAACTTGGGTGTAAAGTCAAGAATGAATCAGAATGTTAGCATTAGCTGACCCGTGCCCACTTCGTTGGGCGGTAAACATTTTTACTTGTGATGAAATTATGAGTGTGGTCCGGTTAGTACTGTGTGCTATGATTTATGTCCTGACTGCCAAAAGTAGGGTTATATTTTTACTGCATATGCATGTATGTATTTGCATGCCGATTTGGCTATATTACCGGGTTTCAAATGAGTGAATGAAATGATTATGATTGAATAAATTATGTTTATTTTAATTGTTCAAAACTTCTCTGTATACTATATTAGATCGTTGAAACAACGCTCGCGGCACTCAGCAAATTTGAATTTGCCCGTACAATGAAACGGAAATACGCTAGATATCGGGGGGTTAAATCCCAGCTACCCCCCACCTCCTGGATATGTGCCTGACAAGGTACCTAAGTCGCGGATTTTCCCTGATTTTCATTTTTTTCTCACCATTATTTTTACTCAAAAAAAATTGGGGAGAGGACGCGTTCCCCGTGCCCCCCCCCCCCCGGATGCGTCCTTGATCATCATACATAAATTAACGTTAGGTAACGCTTACAGGAAAAATAAAATAAAGTCTTTGACTGTCATAGCTTTAGAGAAATTAACAAATCTACAAAAATATCCTTTAAAAAATATTATAGGATTAATATTATATTAGGTCGTTTCAAATAATATTTTACTTACGAAACATTAGACATCCTGCAATGTGTCGATAACTTAATATATTGGAATCGTACAAAAACTCGAAAATAAAGTTAGGCTTATTTAATTAATAATTTTAAAAATAAAATTAGAGTTGTTTTTATTTAAATCAAAGTAGAAGAACATGAGCTTAAATAATCTACCAGCCAGACCATCGTCAAGTCGTAAGTGCTTTGGGTTGTCGATCAATGGGCGCCATTTTTTGTCGATATCTTCGTTCAACCTGTGGGCTCATTGTTGTTCTACAATATTATTGCTATTGTATAATATTATTTCGAATTGATTGACAAAATTTGATAATTTCATCATATTCACAATGAACGCAATCAACAAAGGCATTAACAGCAACTAAAAGAAAGAAAGGCATTAAAACTCCCCTATTATAAAAAAAAAATCATTTCGAAAACAAAATGGCACTTGTTTTTCTTTGGGTGACGTATACGATATCACATGCTTGGACTGGGTTTAGAAATAATAATAATAATCAATTACTAATTTTTAAAAAAACATTTAAATTATTTTCATTGCAAAATCTGCCTAACTAGATCGTAGTAGCCCTTACGAAAATAAGCTCGATGTGTGGTGATGATTTGTTTATATTAATGTGCTCATATATAGAATCGAAATAAATTATAAAAAAATCTAATAAAGGATAAAACATGTAGGTATTTGAAACAAAATTAAACATTATTATATTTAAAAAAATCGGTTGTCTGTAAGGTCGGTTTACTGACGATAGTTGAACGTGACAACGTCACAAGAAAATACTGATGGAATGGTTGCATTTTTCAAAAGAAAATGTTAATTTTATTTGTTTGATAGATATTCTGTATGGATAGAAGGAGGTAAATGGAAATCACAATTGAATTGATCAAGTTACATTTATGTATTATTGTATTATTGTATAGCAGCTGTCCACGCGGACGCATCGCTCACTCAAGTAGGAGAGAGACAGATGTCGAAGGCTGCCGAACGCGGAGGCCGATTGTGCCTCTTTGTCGCTCGTTCCGCGCTCTAATGGAACGCCTCAGAGGGAGGTAACGCCGCATGAGTCATGTTTTTCGTGCGTGCAGCCGGCTCCATCGAATTATAAGACGTTGTCACGTCAAAATACAGAAATAGCATGATAATGTAATTACAATAAATATAAAATATCGGAAGATAGTTTTTATAACAAATAAATAAATAATTAATATAAAATGTATTACAATGTTAGAAAATAATAACGTAAAGAAGTTTTAAGCTATTGCATAGCTTTTATCGCGGGCCTAGGCCAGCCCGGCGACCGAATGAAGAAATTTCTTAACGAAAATTAATTATTTTAAACTGATAATTACGTCTAAACGAGTACTGCTTACGATTCGAAAAAAATATATGTTATACAAGAACATTTTCCTAATATTCTTAGCTTTGAATATTTTAGATTTTGTTTATATTACATAGTGTAATTAATTTGTGAAATTAGGTCTACCCGAACACAAAAACGACTACTACGCAAATACTATCTGGCGTATTATTATGAAATCTGCACCATTTTAAAGATAATTTAATTATCTATCATTTTATCTACGATTTTTTTCGAATAATCCGTTTTTTTTGCTTTGTCGAATAAAAAATACGTGCGCGGCGCTCAATCGGAAGACGTTTAAATTATTCCGAATCATTAGCTTTCGCAGCCGCAAATAATTCGTAATAATTTCAACGTTTTCCGATAGAGCGCAGTTATCTGATATCAGAAAAAATAAAATAAATAAAATAAATAAATTATTATAATTGCATAAGTTGTTAAAAATGCTATGCAATAGCTTTACCGCGGCAGTCCCCGAGTGCCACACGTATTTTTTTTATTAAAATATCACTTATTATCTTCTCCACCTTATTTCTCCCAAGTAGAAGTGAGAGTTACGTTACTTGTTTTGATAAATTTATAATTTTAGTTTTTTTACTTTTTAGGAATTTAAAGAACGTGACTGTTAAATAAAAGTTTGACGATTGTTTGAGCGCGTTGCGCCATCTATCGGTAGATAGATCGCTAACAAACGATATTAGCGATATTTTACCTACCGCTAGATATCGCATCGTGCTCAGCGCTTTTTGTACTATTTTTCAAAAAGTATATATTTTTTAGCCGTACAGTAGCGGCATAATTTCATGGCAGGCCGAGGCAATTTATTGGAATTTCTTGCAATATCGCCGCGCTCGACAAAAGTACTATAACTATGGAACTACTATAGCAATCATAAAAATAATAATTATTCAATGATCGCATTGAAATTTCATATATAGAATATTAAAATCTCATTTTGTAAAAGAATTAGATAGTTATGAATAAATATGAGAAAGTCGAAAAGGTGAAAAAAACTCGGCATTTCTAACTTGTACTTGTCTTACGGAAAAATACGGAATCTTATTCAGAAATTGTAAATACTATCGTGATCTTTATTATATTTTCTATGAAAGGTAATATTTTGTTTCGTTTATTTAAATACAAAAATATTCAGATATTAGCTCATAAAAACCAATTAAAAATTTGATGATTTCTCGAAAAAAAATTATGATGTTTGACAATGGAATGTTACCAGAAATATCCGCGAAATGACGCGCGATTGGTGAATTATTCTAGCGGCCGTCTATGTATCTATGGTAATAATGAGATATTTGGTATGGATTTTAGAATGCGTTCGAATTAGATAATAATGTTACTGTGCGCTCCGGAAACAAGCCGTCATTATTGGTCGTTACGTAGTCAACGGTGTTCTGATGTGCATTCAAATTTCGTCGTTACGTAGCTGTAAATTTGGTTAAATTAAAAAAAACCTTTTTTTTTGTGTTTCCCCCAAAAATTTTTAACAAAAGTTGCTTATTTTCTCGTATTGATTAACCCTTTTGAAGGATGCCGGTTAATTAAAACTCACCCTGTATATACCGATATAAAAATACCTACGTACAGCAAATATCAGGACGTGCCTTCAGGGATATTGTGTGGATAGATTTCTTTAAGAACGGACATTTTCTCACGTTGTAACAGTCATAAAAGAACATTCCAAACGCCTGGAGATGGCTCGGCTCACCCAGAAAAGTTATTTTGAAATGGCAGTTATTTCATTATATTTTCGTTTTGCCTGTTTCATCTCGATTATTTCACACATTATGAACTTCGATAACTTTACTTTGAGTTAGAATATCAAATTCGAATAAATTTACAAAATCCATATTTAGTCCAAGCATTATGAGATCTAAGATTGTCGTTTCCAAGAAAAAAACCCGGAAGTATTTTTTCATCCCATCTATTCGAAAAGGACGACTTGGTTCGCCTTTAAGTGCGCCCAAAAGTGGTGTTTTCTATAAGAAACTTTATAAGTGCGCCGCAATTATATTTGCGGCTCACTTTTTGAATAAGTGAGCCGCAATTTATCTTTGCGGCGCAGTTTTTGAATTTGGAACATCTTAGTCTTCAGCGCCGAAGAAATCGAACGCAAATATTGTTTGAATAAAGACTGGCTGGTGCGACGGCCCCTAGTCGCGCCGCGCGCCGGCTGAATAAAAAAAAACAAAAGAAATTAAAAACGCGCGAACGTCAATTGTTTCTGTCGTTGCTATTTTCTCATAGAGGGTGATGAAAAGTAGAGTGTATCACTCGGGCGCAAAATATTTTTGGCTCGGGCGCTTTTTTGAATCCCTCGCTACGTTCAGGATTCTACTCTTGAATCCCTCACTTCGCTCTGGATTCAAAAAAGCGCCCTCGCCGTAAAAATATTATTTTGCTCCCTTGTGATACAATCTACTATTCTCAACGGTTTGATATGTATTTATAGACGCTGAATCCGATTTACAACCGATTTGCGACCTCGCCAGAGGTGAGCTAACTTCAGCAATCGCAAAAAAAAAACACAAAATTTTGCATTACATTTAGTTTTTCGCTTAAAATTCACGAATATAGCATTGTTTTATAACGACTATTCAGTACAAAATTAGAGTAGATAAAATTTCCTACAATTTATATTTACAGACTTAATTCCTCCGATGTACCAAACCGCCGCTAAAGCGCGCTAATAAATTAATAGTTTTTAAAAAAACACTAAAAACATGCTTTATATAGGCACCTATGTCAATATTTACACTATTTACACTCAATATTTACAAGTCAATATATAATAGGTTTGTTATCACCTTGACACCTGATCGTGTTCAAAGTCCATTACGTGACTTTCCCCAAGTGCAAACACGACTATGATACGATATTTCATCATGGAATGCCAGTTCCTGTCCTCCGGCTTCATCATCAGACCTTGAAACTTAATCGTGGTCAAAGATCATTCCAAGACTTTTCTAACAAGTCCAAACACAGCTATGATACGATGTTCCATCATGAAGTTCCAGTTCATATCTTCCGACTCCATCGTCAGATCAGTCCGACAGTACCATATTATTGTATTGTCATCAGAACTATATACAGCTGCCAATTTTCATGACGCTACGATCCTTGGAAGATGCTTAAATTAGTTACCTTAGATTCCATTACATAGTTACATACAGGTCGACCTAATAAAAGCGTGTTAAAAATGATCATTTTATGCTACAAATTCCATAGTGCGGCTCTACCGCACTTTAAAAATGCCATTTTCTGTGTTTTTCTCTAAGTGACAAAAAACAGTTTGAGCGTGCTTTAGCGGCGGTTTGGTACATCGGAAGAATTAAGTCGATAGATATGAATTTTGTTTTAGGCAAACGTTATCAAAAAATGTTTTTTTATGCGCCTGGTCCCCGGCGCGAGCGGACGTGGAACCTGCGCTTGACGCTACAACAACGCTGGGCTGTGTCCGCCCATTTCGGATATTTTTCTGAGGTCTCATGTCGCCTTAACCAATAAATGATTTGGATGTATAATAAGTAATGAGATGGGCACAGTACCTACCTGTTAGGGGAGGAGGGACCTTCATAAGAGTAATTGCTCTACTTTATCATATTGGACAACAGTGGCGGCGCTAGGCGTCGGCGACGTCGGCGACCGCCGACGGCCTCGCACCTGACGGGACCTCGCAAAAGTTTTACAAATTATTTAAAATTATTTGTGGAGAAAAGTACTTTCGAAATTCAGTGTCAATTTAAAGAAAAAATATAAGCCAGGAAAAAACTAATGTTCGATTATGAACATATTGATGAACCTATTCAATTTTTTGAAATGCATTAGTACAGAGTTAACTTTTTTAACACAATGATAGATGCTATTATAGTTGACACAGAATGTCGATGTAAAGCGCTCAATGAATATTTTGAACAATTTGGTTTTATTTATGATATCAGTTATTTGAAATCGATATCAAAAGAGGACCTTCTCAAACATTGTAATGATTTAGGTACAATACTGCGGGAAGGCGACGGCGAAAACAGTGACATACAGCCTTTCGAGCTATATGAAGAGCTACAGCTTTTAAAAGCGAATTCACTTGACTCTGTCAACGATGCGAAACAACTCATTCAGTACATTTTAGAAAATAATTTCAAAGAAATATATCCAAATGTTTACATAGCAATTAGAATCATGCTCACAGTTCCCGTCAGTACAGCTTCCGCTGAGAGAAGCTTCTCAAAGTTAAAATTGATTAAGACCTACTTGAGAAGCACGATGACCCAAGAGAGACTATCTGCGTTATCAATTCTATCAATTGAAGCTGAAATAGCGGCTAGTATTAGCTATGACATAATCCTGAAAAAGTGCAGTGAGGCCAAAAGCCGAAAATTTCGTCTATTTTAATTTCTATTTGTGTAATTTTTAACATCATTTGATTAGCGATAAAACTCGTTTACTCATACATTAGTTTCACTAATTCGGCTCATGTAATCTAACGTTTTCTTTTTGACTGGGAAATAAAAAAGGCCTCGCGAATCTAATTTCGCCGACGTCCAAGTGTAGTCTAGCGCCGCCACTGTTGGACAATGCATGCTCAAAAAAACGGTTGTATCACCCCAAGACTTTTCCGGAAAGAAACCAAGGACTGATTGCATGGGAATATTAAATTATTGAAAAAAATCGATGAGCGCCTTGAACCCGGTTGGGTTCCGCTCCATCTGTTGGCCCTTTGGCGATAAACGAACCGCGCCGCCCAAGGCGTTAATATTTGTTTATATATTTTTTCAGAACTTAAATAACTTTTGACAAGAGAAAAAAACAACTTTGAAGAGTCTGTGAAAAACGCCTTCAAAGCGTTCGGTAGATCCTGTCCACGAGAGTTTTACAGTAGAGGAATTAAGCATCTCCCATTAAAATGACAAATCTGCGAAGATAATAAGCGTCAATATTTCTATTAATTAAATATATTTTTCATACAAAGGAGGATATATTGGGCTCAGTTCCATCTGTTGGCCCTTTGGCGATAAACAAACCGCGCCGCCCAAGGCGTTAATATTTGATCATATTTTTTTTCAGAATTTAAATAACTTTTAACAGGAGAAAAAAACAACATAGAAGATTCGGTGAAAACGCCTTCAAAGCATTCGGTGGATCCTGTCCACGAGAGTTTACAATTAAGCATCTCCCATTAAAATGACATATCTGCATATATAATAAGCGTCAATATTTCTATTAATCTATACTAATATTATAAAGAGGTAAAGTTTGTGAGGTTGTAGGAAGTAATATCTGGATCTACTGAACCGATTTTGAAAATTATTTTACCAATAGAAAGCCACGTAATTTGTGAGTATCATAGGCTATATAATAATCCGAAAAATTAAAAGACTTTTTCGTGGTAGTCGGATTTGCAAAGTAAGTCGGAGAATAAGCGGTCGAACGAAAATGTTTCTAAGTAACGCTGCCTTAACGATGAGAGATATATGATTAGTTCTAGAGAAAAGTTGTAGAGCTTAATAATGCCTACAACAAAGTCAGCGACAGCGTATGTCTAACTTTTATATTTAAGTCACAAAAAGTAGTATTTTATATTAAAAAAATAATTTAAATCCTTAGTTCATGTTTATTGGTCATATTATCAACAATTATGAATTCTCATCAAAATAAGTAAATTTATCATCTCAAGTGTTTAAAACAAAAGACTTTACCCTTTTACTGCATAAATAGTTAAAGAGATAATACGACATAGGTATGGAAACGAGACCATGTCGTAATCTATCTATACTAATATTATAATGAGGTAAAGTTTGTGAGATTGTAGGAAGTAATCTCTGGATCTACTGAACCAATTTTGAAAATTCGATTTTGAAAACAAAAGACTTTTCCGTTTTACTGCATATAATTTCCCTTTTACTGCACAAATGGTTAAAGAGAAAATATACTCACAAAATTAAATAAGAGACTCAAAAGAAGACACAAATACAAATAACGGTAATATAGTCAAATTGGCATGCAAATACATACATACATATGCAGTAAAAATATAACCCTTCTTTTGGCAGTCAGGAAATCAATCTTAGCACTCTGTACTAACCAAACCACACTCTTAATTTCATCACAAGTAAAAAGTTTTACCGGCCAACGAAGTGGGCACGGGTCAGCTAGTTAAATATATTTTTCATACAAAGCTTTTGGCCCTAAATTTCCTTTATAGCGCATCAACTTCATAGGCAAGGACCCAATATGTCACAATTGACGCCTGGTCTTTGACACATGAACACGTTCACACTTGCCGCCTTTTACTCGTATATTCATTGAAAATTCTCTCGATTATTGACTATTGCACAGTGCACAAGGATAAAGTGGTAGCCGGCATTTTTTCGGTGCATACCTCGAGACGGGCGCGCGTGACCCAACAAAGGAACACCTCGCCCTGCGCGCTAAAGGTATCCTTAACTTCGTAAAGCTTAGGACCGATCACGTACTTTGAGAAAACAATCGACATTGACTTTTACAGCCATATTATAAACAAATATTGCTTTCAAATACGACACGTACAAACGGACTTAAATAAAAATAACCAATCCGACTCAACTGGTACTACCTAATATTTCTGAAACGGCTAGAATCATGTTGCGAAAAATAAACACGGATGGGACTGTAAATTCGCCAAGGTGTGGTAGAAAAACTACGAAGCATCTTAAGAGTGAGAAGGGAGTTAAGAATATGAAATAGTATGTCTTGAAGCTGATGAAAGAGTATAAAAATTGAATGTAAGAATAACAAATAAAAATATTTTTAAAAAATCGTTTGTCTGTAAAGTCGGTTTACTGACGATAGTTGAACGTGACAACGTCATAAGAAAATACTGATGGAATGGTTGCATTTGAGGCAGTTTCATTTAAGATTCTGATATTGTTTATTACAAACACCCAAAAATATATGCTTTTATACTCACCGATTTGACTACAACATGTAAATGTATTATTGTATTGATAGCAGTATAATTGTATAATTGTTTATTGTTTAAAGTTTATTGTTTTTTTTAATTTGAAAGTTTGATATCTCAAACTGTTAAATAACGGTTTGAGAAGCGTTTGAGCACGCTGCGCCATCTAGCGGTAGGTAATACGTCGTAAATAAACAATATCAGCGACATTTTACCAACCGCTGGATAGCGCATCGTAATGATAGCTTTTCATACTTTGTTAATTTTTTTTTAATAAAAGTTGCTTACTTCGTTGCACTTCGTTGTACCCACAAGAAAATTGTCCGTTCAGTAATACCATTCCGTATATCAAGAATACATATAAAATTATGTCAAGAATTTAAATCAATCTAGTGATTTTCATTCGTACTATTTTAGACTGAGGTTAGTAAATAATTCCTGTCGCAACCGGTAGATGGCAGCATTTATAATGAATAATAAATATAATAAATGGAACGCCTCAGAGCGAGGTAACGCCGCATAAATCATGTTTTTTCGTGCGTGCAGCAGGCTCCATCGATTTATAAGACGTTGTCACGTCAAAAACACAACTGCCATTACAAAAAATGAATGATTGTATTTATAACTAGCTGACCCGTGCCCACTTCGTTGGGCGGTAAATCTTTTTACCTGTGATGAAATCATGAGTGTGGTTCGGTTAGTACTGAGTGCTATGATTTATTTCCTAACTGCCAAAAGAAGGGTTATATTTTTACTGCATATGTATGTATGTATTTGCATGCCAATTTGACTATAATATTGTTATTTGTGGGTGTCTTCTTGTGAGTGTCCTTTTTGTGAGCGTATTATCTCTTTAACTATGTATGCAGTAAAAGGGAAATTATATGCAGTAAAAGGAAAAAGTCTTTTGTTTTAAACACTTGAGACGATAAATTTACTTATTTTGATAAGAATTCATAATATGTTGATAATATGACCAATGAACATGACCTAACGATTTAAATTATTTTTTAAATATAAAATACTGTTTTTTGTGAATTAAATATAAAAGTTAGACATATGCTGTCGCTGACTTTTTTGTAGGCATTATCAAGCTCTACAACTTTTCTCTAGAACTTAATCATATATCTCTCATTGTTAAGGCAGCGTTAGTTAGAAACATTTTCGTTCGACCGTTTATTCTCCGACTTACTTTGCAAATCCGACTACCACGAAAAAGTCTTTTTATTTTTCTGATTAATATATAGCCTATGACACTCACAAATATCGTGGATTTCTATTTGTAAAAGAATTTTGAAAATCGGTTCAGTAGATCCATAGATTACTTCCTACAACATCACAAACTTTATCTCTTTATAATATTATTATAGATTATACATATGTATAACGATTCCTTTATGAAATATTTGTTGTTTATGTATTTATCCATATAGATCAGTGATTCCCAAAGTGGTCTATATGGACCCCCAGGGGTCGATGTCGATTCGCAGAGGGTCCATGTCAGCGAGAAACAAAAATCCGGGTGCACGAGATGTAAATGGGGGTCCACGTTAGTGGACTACATCTAGGCAGGTCACCATAAGCATTCAGGCGATCCGTCAATGTCGTTTGTACACAGCACAGTATTTTAAAATTATAATAACAGCAATAAACAAACGAGCGCATCACAAGTATCACGGAATGAAATCAACACCATCACTAGTCGATTGAAGAGGCCAGCGCACATGACTAACGAGGGAAGGTGCGAATGAGATATGTGAAAAAAATGCGCTTCAATGGGTATCCGTGCGAGCGAGTAGGATAAACGCGCCACATGAATGAGCAAGCGAGATAGTGCTACATGTGCACTTATGTGCGGCTTTCCCAAATGATTCGTAATTTAAGGTCTCGTGGACGCTTAGGAAAGAACAAATAAAAATTGTACATATTTTGATTTTTTTACAACTGTCCACATTACCTAAAACCCTATGTAGGCGATCAGTACTGTTCCAGATGTCAAGAAACTTTTAATGTTAGTAAGTTCAGGAAAATTCAGGCAGGGGTCTACGGAAAACAGCAAGGGGTCTACGAGTCAAGAAAGTCTGGGTACCTCTGATATAGATGCATGTATATTTTCGGAATGTACTCAATCAGACCTTGCATTTGACACTAAACACGATATATTTATGTTTATTTATTGGCATTTGGACATTTGGACATTTAGGCAACTACTTATTTGATATTTGGACATTAATGGACCATATGACACTCAGGATGACATCGCGATTCTAACAATACCACAAATCTTCTAAATCGGTTGAAAATTTTAGAAGTTATGGGGGAATAAAGAAACGGAAAACATACATAGATGAACCCTGAACACATTACACTCGTTTTTGTTCGGGCAGTCGTGCAAAAATAAACACGAATGTGACTGTCAATTCGCCAAGGTATTGTAGAAAAATACGCAGCATCTCAAGAGTGAGATGGGAGTTAAGAAGATGGAAGAGTATGTCTTGATGCTGTAAAGAACATAAAAGTTTAATATAATAATTATAATAAAACACTTTATTTGATCAAACAAATCGGCGAGCTTGTTGTGTTGAAGCAATATCTTACAGCTAACCTTAACATAAGGGGACAAAATATTTTGCGGTAAAAAAAGGATATAACTATTATTAAAATCATTTATAAGGGCAGCTCGTATCAAATGTACCTAACATTAAAATCCACCGAAAATTAAACTTGTTTTTTAAAATATATAAACCGATAATGAAGCAGGAAACGGGAAAGATGGGACACGAGAAATGTAGGTGTTCTATAAGCCTGCGTTTGAAGCAATACAAACTCTGTGCTCACCATGATGTAATCAGCCTCTATAAAAAATTCGATAGACGACACTAATAAGTGTATGTTATTATTATTATCACTGGTTATTTAGTGTGTTTTTCTTTAAAATCTATGTCCTTTATAAAAAAGCATTTGTTATCAATGTTATTGTGATAGGCAAGAAAATTGCTATTAGTTTCGCTGCCATTGCTATCAGCGCCCTCTGCATTTCGCCAACGCAAAGGGTTGCTAAAATATACTAAGTATTTGAGCGATCAAATACCATATATAATAAATGCTTCTATCTATCTGTATTCGTAGATAATTTATATTACTTTAGGTAATAATCACTTGAAATTAAAGGACCATGGGACATACGTGTCCCATACTTTCAAAAATCGTTTTATAAATTATTTAACGCTAATCAATTATATTTTTTCCATGTCATTGAGACATCAGAATCTTAATAGTAGCAAAAAAAAATAATATTGTTTAAAAATATAGGTACTGTATTTTTTTTTAATATCGCAAATGACCACCGAGCTCTTTATTTATTTATTTATTTATTTCCGTAATTCAAGTTACAAATTACAAAGAAAATCCTTATTCTAACAAAAAAAACAGCTTATAATAAGTGTATATATTATACCTAGCTTAGAAAGGAAATTCATCTTTTGACATAACGGTTTACCACCTCACTAGGTATGAACCTGTGTTGAGGTGGTACTAACATCGATGAATTCCTTTGAGACGAGAGGGCAAATCTTATATAATACTTGAGTACAATTTAAAATTTAAAGTTAAATTTAAAAACATCAATAAAATTATAAACTAAATTAAAATTTATGACAATCTACTAAGTTATATGGAATAATAATATTTTTTTATATATTAGATATAAACACATATACATATGATATATACCATATATTTGATAGCTCTGGTGATTTTAAATAAATAAATCAAATATTTAGGGCCAATTTTTCAAATTGATTTTTTTTTGTTTTAGGACGTATGATTCCAGAGTTAAATAATAAAATAATCAAAATTTGAAAAAAGTTGTAACTTTGCCTATTTATGCACCAAAGGGTCACTTATGTCCCATCAATTTATGCAAAATGTATTGAACCAATTTCCACAAAATTTTACACATATATTACTTACATCGCCCTTTAACTACTATTTTGGGGAGACTACTATTTTGGACTACTATTTTGGGGAAATGCTGCAACCAGTAAAAGAATCTTTCTTTTGCAAAAGTGAGCACTAAGCAGCATGTATCAGATAACGACTAGGACCTCATGCAAAGAATATTTCAGCAAGGCAAGGGTAATGACATGTATTCGGCGATCATATACCAGTGTTTAATGTATGCTAGACAGCACTTTGCAGAAACTGCAATTAATGCAGACATTTACTCGCATGATACCCGCGGTAGCTCCCTTTTATGCGTACCCCGAATACGACTGGCAAAAGTACAGAAAAGCTACTTGTACCTTAGCATTAAATTCTATAATCTACTCCCTACAAAATTTAAACAGCTGGAGGACATAAAATTAAAAAAAAACATCAAGGAGACCCTTTCTATAATCTGGCCGAATTTGAGGGCCATGATTTGAGAAATATTAAGCCCATTTAAATTACTTAAAAGAGTAGAGCCTTATTATCTGATTATTTTATATGGTCTTATATCTGTACTTTTAGTTTAAAATGCATTTAATTGCTTATTTTACTAAGAATTTCAATATTACGATGAATAATTTTACTACGTATCTTTTACTATTACTAACTACTTCAAATGTTAGACTTCTATTTTGATTATTTATATTTATAGTTTGACAATCTAGTAGTTAATTCTTGACTACCTATGTATGTTCAGTAAAGAGTAGTAACGAAACTTACTACCTGACCCAATTATTTTGACACGTCCAAGAGCGGTCTTTAGCCATCAATTGGACACGAAGAAAATGTAATGTAACAGTTTTATATATTAAAAATTTCCATACTCTACAGCAAAGCTTATAAGGTCCTCAAAGGTTCCATTGTTATTTGGAGACAAGTTATTTATAATTTAAAGTATCATGTTATAATTCAATGTGGTTAGTGTAAAAAAAGGCGATTACATTGGTGAGGAAATATATAATATTTTGATATTATCTGCATAATTTCCGGGTAAGGATTCTCTTCAAAAGGGTGAAAAAAATGCGATCTGTTTTGGCTAAAAAGGTGTGAAAATCCTCTTAAATATTTACTGCTTAACGACTTACTCATCGCTGGGCTGGGAAAGTCGATATACGCGCGCTCCCAGACGTAGCAAAATCTTCCGAGATTTTTTGCGCATAGGGTCACCTAAGAATGAAATTTGATGGTAGTCCAGGAACAACAGCAATGAGGAGATTGCTGTATAGTATATAGAGATATATAGTAGTGAACAGCTAATATAGTAATATAGTTATATAGTAGTATAGTAATATAGTAGGCACCATAAGTTAATATAAGTTATATAGTTAATAATAGTTATATAAGTTAATATAAGTTAATATAAGTTAATATAAGTTTGTATATAAATAAAGTTAATATAAGTTATATAGTTAATAATAAGTTAATATAGTAGGCACCATAAGATTCTTCCTCCAAGTCATAGCTACGACTCAAAGAGTCTCAAAGCTAGTGTGCCTTAAAATAAAGCGATTTTCATAAAGGCATTATAAGTGTGTGATACATACATACATACATTAGGTATAATCGTGATAGGATACTGAAGTTTATACGTGATATAATTAAGTATAAACTTTAGTATTAACTTCTCTGCCAGAAATTAAGATTGAAGTTTCTTCTTTCATTTCATTGAGAATATGGAGGTTTTTTATTTTTATTTCGATTTAATGTGGAAGCATTTTAAATGTTAGAAGCATTCTAAATTTGATTTATTTCGTTATGTCATCCTTCATTTATCAAACGGCTTGGCCGAAGTGATCAATGTGTTTTATTTTTGTTTTTTTTTTCGCTTTAATTCGTCTCGATTGGAGGCATTTTGTGTTGCAAAAGGATTAGCTTGATTTTTGAGATATATGGATGAATAGTGATCGTTCGTCGACGGTAAAGGGACCCATAAACTCACATTGCACAGTCGATAGTCGTGCACATCCGGTTCATTCAAACATAAGCATTTCCCAATCCGAGCTGGGATTTCCTTCGCTGCTTTGTGCAAGACTTTCGACTGTGCAATTTAGGTTTAATAGAGCCCCTCATCGCCGACGAACGATCACCTTTCACCCATAAATCTCAAAAATCAATCTTATCTTTTGCAAAACAAAATGCCTTCAATTTAGACGAATTAAAGCGAAAACCAAAACATTAGATCAACTCGGCAAAGGCTGTTTCATAAATAAAGATGACATAACGAAACTGTTCATCATTTTTTTACACGGCTGCCCAACAAAAACGATTGTAATACGTTCAGGGTTCATCTATGTATGTTTCCTTTATGTATTCCGCCGTAACTTCTAAACGCTAGAACCGATTTAGAAGTTTGTGGTATTGTTAGAATCGTTGTCATCTTAAGAGCCGTATTACAAAATAGCGTAGGTATTCTTTTAAAATGAGTTGAAAAAATGAACGCATTTTTTTTTGGATGTAACTATAAAAGATAGGATAAATAAATAAATAAATAAATAAATAACTATTCAACCCTGGGAGAAAAACCGCGGCACTGAGCGCTCTTCTCTTGCGCAAGCAAATATATACACAATTTCTAATTGTTTTTTGCAGTGTTTTCTCCTTTCTAATGACAATAATTTATATTATGTCGTATTGCTAAAAGAGTGAACTTTAATATAGTATAAGTATTATATAAGAATCTTATTTTATTTCTGAGAAAATTAGAATGATACAGGAAGATTTTTTTTTAATTTTGTGTAATTGTAAGTAATGTATACCTTGGATATGTGGTCAAAAAACGAAAAAATAAAGCCGTAGTGTACATCAAGAATACATGACGGACATAAAAAAAAATAGTATACGGTTTTCGTTGTAGTGATATTACTGTATTAAGGAGCTCAAAGTTTGCCTTCCGAGCGTTTTACGAATAACGACTTTCGGAAAATGGGCTGAATAAGTAAATAATATTCGTTACATCTAAAATTAAAGGCCGCTATGGTCAACATCAAGAAATGGTCCAGGTAATTCAGTAATTAAAGTTTGTAGAAATCTCTTTATTTCTTGGAATTAGAACGCCAAAAATCCACTTTTCTTGCCTTTCTGGAAAAAATATGTGATACGGCTCGTGTCATCATCAGTTGTCTAAATGTCCAAATGTCGATACATTAACATAAATATAACGTGGTTTGTGTCTAATTAAAGGTCTGATTGAGTAAATTCCGATATATAGATATCGGAATTTACTCTATATAGATAGATAAATACATAAAGCTCATATATTTCGTAAGTAGAAAATCACTTATTATAACAGCAGTCGGGTTTTTTATTCCATTTAAAATAATAATTTTGGGACGTCTAAAAACTGTGGGAAAGTAAAAATTCTCAAGCTTTTGGAAAGAGGCGGCGAAAGCGAAGGTCATTTTTCGCACCTTTTGATCCCAAACAGATGTCGGAAAGCCGGACTTCCCATCGGCAGCTAAAAAAACCGTTCAACTAATCCTTTTTTCTAGACATTACCCGAATTACCCGACTATTGTCGCTCTTTTTTTGCGAAGAACGGATGATTATAACACTATTTTGTTCGATATGCGGGTGGACAGAGTCGCATGGAGTAGGTGTCTTAGTTTTCGGTTTCTGTAGACTTCAGCTATTTCTAAAATAAAATATGTCTGCGATGTCCGACCTTCCGATATCGGCTGTTTGTCAATACCATGTTACAGACTCCAGGACTTATGCAGGTACCTTAGAGGTAGCTAAGTACCTTACATTCAATTTCATATTTAACCCTAGAATTATACGCGAGTTAGGTGGATGATCAAAATGTTAACCAAAGTTTTAACATTTCTAATCTCGAAGTCTAAGTACGGAATTTTAATATGAATTAAGCGTAGACTTCCACAAAAAGTTCCTTGCTGGAATCAGCCAGAACGGCAATAGTCTGGGGTATGGGAGTACAACCATGAGCGATGTGGACTTGAAGAAGTCTCTCTTGCGGGAAGATTACGACAGCAATAGTATGGCTCACGCTATTAGCCTTCAATGCCAGAATCATTGGACAACAATTGGAGACTTTTGCATTCCTCCTCCAATGCACTCCTCCAATGTTGTATGACTGGACGCCAGAGATATTAAAATTTTATTTAAATGCCTTTCAGCATACGCTTCCAGACCCCAGTAACCTAGCTCGTTGGAGCTTTGCCAAGGATAGCTCATGCCCCCTTTGTAGCAATACCCCTTGCACAACTTGGGTTGTCGGCAAGCGGTCGAGCCCGTCACCTCACGAAGTTTTAAACGATTAGTAGTTCTATCTCCCTGGAGTGAGCGTAGAAGACTTGGGGACGAAACAGTCCACCATCTAGCTACGTCACAAGCCTGTAAGAGGCCAACGCCTTAACCGCGAGATAGCCAGGAATGTTACCTGGCGGGCCGACACTCACGCCCTTACTTCCAATTGTGACCAGATTACTCCGGTCTCTCGATTGGTTACGAGTTCGAGGTCGCTTGCGCGGTCCTCTCCCTTACGAAGCGGTGAAACGGTGTATACCGAATCTATCGCGGACCACGGCGTCCTTTGCCCAGCTGTTCACCCTGTTCACCGAGGACCGCGCAAGCGACCTCCAACTCGTAACCAATCGAGAGACTGGAGTAATCTGGTCGCTATTAAAAGTAAGGGCGTGAGTGTAAGCCCGCTGGGTAACACTCCTGGCTATCTCAATACGGTTATGTGGCGGAGCTTGACGGTGGACTGTTTTGTCCAAGTCTTCTGCGCTCACTTCAGGGAGATAGAAAGACTAATCGTTAAAACTTCCTGAGGTGACGGGTTCGCCCGTTGTAGTTTACAACTCTAGTTGTAATATTATCTATGAGAAAAGTTTTCATAATGCCTCCTGAATATTGCTTCACGAAATTAAATTACTGAATTTGACTTTATATCACGCTATTAAATACACATCAAAACGCATAGCCTGACCACTGGTAGGTCACACAGTAACTCGAAAACCGATTGGAGGATTTCGACATAGTTTCTTCCAGTAGATGCCTGGCTTAGTTTCGTTTATTTAAAATTATGTTAAATCATAATTGGTTTAATATTTTTCGGGGTATCCCAAAAAATGTCAAACAGGCGGAGCCGCGGGTGCAAGCGGTTTGTACAGAGCGAGGATAGTATTGACATGAATGGGTGGAGCCAAACTGCCTACTTAACACCTCCAGGCGTACTCTGACACATATAACCCCGCATCGCTAACTGCTACGGTCAATATAGACCGAGATGAACCAGTCTTTTAACTCGGAAAATATATCAAGGCAGTGTGTTAGCAGAGTAGTGGAAGGAATATGTCGCGGTTTACCTACGTCAACGGGTAAACGAACCAAACCATCATCATCATCATAATCGTTCATTACATGACTGCCCATCAAAAAGGAGTGTAATGTGTTAAGAATTTATGTATGCATGTTTTCCGTTTCTTTATTCCACAATAATTTCTAAACGCTTCGGCCGATTGAGAAAAGTGTGGTATTGTTAGAATCATTATGTCATCCCGAGTGAATACAAATAAATAAATAAATAAATAACTCCTAAACGCCTGAACCGACTTAGAAGTGTGTAGTGTTGTTAGATTCGTTATGTCATCCCAAACTGTCCAACTGTCAACTAATTAATTGACCATATGTCCAAATCTCAATAATTTACGCTAAATACATTGTGTTTTGTATCAAATGAAATGTCAGTAGATTCCAAATATATATGGATATCTATGGATATCATAATTTATATTTAAAAAACGTGTTATTGTTTTATTACTGAGGGCAGCCGACGGCGTGCGGCGGCGGCGATCGGCGCGAGGCTATATAAAGCATCATCAGTGGCGCGCGATCAATTTCAATTTTTCAATTTTCAATTTCAATTTATTTCCAAAAAAATCTTAACAGATTGTAGAAACTTAATATTTAGGTACATTTAAATTACAGTATATTAGTTCGTTTTTACAATATTTAAATTTATCACCACGTACATACAGTTACTTCATTATTGCTTTTAGGGCATCCAAATCATTTTTAAGATTTATTTACTAAAACCACAATTTAAAATAATTGATAAAAATAATCAAGAAATTAAAATCAGAAAAAGTCAGAATAATTAAAAAATGCTACTTAAAATTGTCAAAAAAATGACCAAAAAATTTGAAAAATTATTTAAAATTAACAAACTCATCGATCGAGTAAAAAGCTTTGTCTGATAAGAATTCTTTAAGTAACTTTTTGAATAAGCTTTCCACTTGAATAGTTTTTAAACTTTCTGGTAGCCTGTTAAAATAATATGGCCCTGAGTATTTTGTGTCTTGCCTTGCTGTGTTTAGTTTAATACATGGTATAAAAATGTTTAATTTAGTTCTCGTATTTTTAGTATGTGTATCTGAAAACTTTTTATAATGTGTTTCTTTATTCTTAAAAAACTCAGTTAGTAACTTAAAGAGATAGAGTGAGGTTAAGGTGAGGATTCTTAGCCTTTTAAAAATGGGTCGACACGACTCTTCCCTTTTCACCTTTGCAATTATTCGCACTGCTCTCTTTTGGAGTATAAATATGGGTTCCCTATGACAAGCATAACAATTTCCCCAGATCGTAATGTCATAACTTAGGATAGCTTCAATATAGCTGAAATAAACATTTCTTGTTTGCAATTCATCCAACGACCTTCTTACAATACTTAAAGCATAACATGCCCGACTTAACCTACTTTCGAGGTTTTCACAGTGAAAGTTCCGTTTTAAAAAAGTTCGTCGACATGAACACCTAAAAATCTAGTACAATGAGTTTGAGGAATGGCAGTGTTATTTATTGAAAGTATTATTGGCGAACCTTTATTCCGATTTCGATGATTTGTAAAATGTATGAAGTTACTTTTAGACGCATTTAGTGTGAGGTTGTTGCTCTCAAACCAACTATTTAGTTTGAATAGATTCATTTTAACGTTAATCAATAATTCTTCCATATCTTTACCGGCAACAATTAAACTAGTGTCGTCAGCAAACATCTCACGTCACGAGATACCTACCGCAGGGCGGGCAGACATGCGATTCCGTACTCAGAAAGCCCGTATAATGGGTCCATCTCACGTAAAACCTTTCTATAAGGCAATTGCCCAGCGGAAGACGTCCCGGCCTTGGACAAGGACCGTCGACTGACTCACAGAATACGCAATCGTCTTAAAGCACTGGATGTGTATTGAGATAACACGCGTCAACTTGAGATAACGATCCAGAAATTGAATTTTGTTTCAATGAATGAAGCCTTTGTGTTTATATTCGAAAAGTAGGTAAATCCTTTTTTTATTTTATTAGATTTCTCAATAACAATACTTGTTTAAAATATACCAGTAAAAATATATAGCGGTTCATACCGATCATAACACGTACGGCCAAGTACTAGTCGACTAGCCTCTACGTATGCGCTAGAAATTCCATTTTTGAGTAACAACGACTCAATGGGCTCGGGCCCATTGAATCATGCCAAGAAGCGCAATCGGTTGCGCTTCTTTGTGAACTAAAACTAAAATTAGTCCAAGCGAACGAGACAGAGTGGAATACGAAGAGCGTATATGAAACTACGTTATGCTGCTACGTTAGAGCGGAATATGAAACGAACGATCGTCGATAAATACTACCTACCGAACTTATACTCGTCCGAATAAATTTGAGCATATTTCGTGCGGTGTAAGATTTGACCTTCGCGGGCAGTTTTAATGCGAAAAGTGACTTGTGTTGTCGACTACAGCAGGCGAGCCCGTCACCTCAGGAAGTTTTAACGATTAGTCGTTCTATCTCCCTGGAGTGAGCGTAGAAGACTTAAGGACAAAACAGTACACCATCTAACTACGTCACAAGCCCGTAAGAGGCCAACGCCTTAACCGCGAGATAGCCAGGAATGTTACCTGGCGGGCCGACACTCACGCCCTTACTTCCAATTGTGACCAGATTACTCCAGTCTCTCGATTGGTTACGGTCCTCTCCCTTACGAAGCGGTGAAACGGTGTATACCGAATCTATCGCGGACCACAGCGTCCTTTGCCCGGCTGTTCACCCAGGATCGGATGGCCGATGGTCGTTTCAAGAGCAGTCGCCGTAAGGTCCGCAACCACCCCCACTCTATAGGAAACAGTGCTGCTTCCAGACTCCCCCGACTGTTAGTCAGAGTGCACAGTCGATTGGCTTACGCCGCACGGTGCGCAGACCGTCCAGGAGCGCCAGAAGTTTGATTCCCAGGGGAAACTGACCATAAGGCCAGAGTCCTACCCAGGCTCGCACTTCATGCGTGGAGGCCGTCGGATAGGTGTTGACCCGTGAGTATGACCCACCCTGAACAGCATGGGTCTTCGTGGCCAACTCAGCAAGGGCCCATTAACTCCTAACTGCTCCAAGCAGTCGGGTTCGACCGCAACGCGATAGCTCCAAGTCGCCGCTGTTCCAAGATTCCGTAGGTATCCAATACGCTGGGTGATGCACAACATATACAATATTAGCAACATATACAGATGAGTTTTAATTAACCGGCATCCTTGAAGGGGCTGAATAAGTACGAACAACTAAGCAACTTTTGATTTTAAAAATGTGGGAAAACTAAAAAAATATATAATAATCTAAAAATGTTGTTTTTATAGTTTTCTTTTTAGTACATTTGAACAAATTGACCTGTGGTTTGCCAAGCGTTGAGCGCGCTGCGCCATCTAGCAGTAGGTAAAATATCGCAAATAAGCAATATTAGCGATATTTTACGTACCATTAGATAGCGCTTTTATGGTAGTTTTATTAAAAAAATACGTGTGGCACTCGGGGACTCCCGCGGTAAAGCTATTGCATAGCATTTTTAACAACTTATGCAATAAAAAATATTTATTTATTTTATTTATTTTATTTTTTCTGATATCAGATAACTGCGCTCTATCGGAACAACTTAAACGTCTTCCGATAGAGCGCTGCGCACGAATTTTTTATTCTATAAAGCAAAAATAACCGGATTATTCGAAAAAAAATGTAGATAAAAAGATAGATAATTAATTTATCTATAAAATGGTGCAGGTGTCATAATAATACGCCAGATAGTATTTGCGTAGTAGTCGTTTTTGTGTTCGGTTAGACCTAATTTCACAAATTTATTACACTATGTAATATAAACAAAATCTAAAATATTCAAAGCTAAGAATATTAGGAAAATGTTCTTGTTTAACATATATTTTTATCGATTCGTAAACAGTAGGGGAGATATGTACAAAATGACATACTGTTTAGTTTTAGAACTATAATTAGGAAATTAAGATACAAATTACACATATTCATGTAATTGTACAATCATTGCTTAGTTAGGAACTCAAAAGTGTAATCATTTCCCACTTAAAACTACAGTTTAAAAAGTTAAGACAGAAAATAACAAAATTTGTCGGAACAATATTTTCAAAGTGGTATGGGTAAAACGACATACCAAATAGGGACAAAATGACATAGGCAAGAAAAAAATTAGTATTTCAATTAAATCACAATACTTCACCTAGGTACACAGTTCACACACAAATATTTTAGTTTTTTTCGGCACATCAGCACATGAGCTGTGAGCCCAACGTGCACAGGCCATGCATTTCAACCACCCTTCTCCTGGTTTGGATCGAGAGAATAAGTCGTTGCAGTATATGCAGGCGGCGTCATCGTCATTCTCGTCTTCTAGCGAAGGAAACAGTTCCTCACTATCTGAACTGAGGTTTAAGAACTTCGTTACCTTCTGTACCTTTCTGTTTTCTGTCACAGGTGTAGGATTTGACTTTCTTTTGACTTCTTCCATATTTGGTGTAGATGTTAAGACAACTTCCGTTACGCGTTTCCTCGTCTTCCTTTTTCCTTGACCACTAACGAATTTTCCTTTCGGTAGTGGTGATAATACCTCAATATTAATATTTGAGACATCCGGTATAGTGGACGGCCCAGGAATGGCTGAGCTAGATTCTTTAGCTGGAGAACTTTGTACTGATGTGCGCGGTTCTTCAGATGATGTTCGTTGTTGACGCCCTACTGGAACATTATCGTCTTCTATGTTCATCTCTTCAATTTCAGCAGGTATATTGGTAGTTTCAGCAGGTGCGAAGAGATAATCTGGGAATATGTCCGGGTTGAGTGGCCAAATGCCAGTTTTTTCGAATCCTTTGCAAGCAACTTCAACAGTTGCAGTTTTTCCATACGCGCCGTTAAAGAGGGCACCGATTTGAAGATGTGTGACGACTCTACCAGGATGAGATTTCAACCATTTTGTGATTTCTTGATTGAAATAAGCTTTAAGAGGTCCGTAAAAAGTCACGTCCAACGGCTGAATCCTATGCGTGCAATGTGGAGGAAAACAGACTAAGATGATTCCATTCTCTTTGCAATACGTTAGGCAGTCTATTCCTTTATGGCTGGCATGACCGTCGACGAACAGGAGCACTTTGTCTTCGATGGATGCCTTGACATATGACTGAAAATGGGTTAACCAAGTGCAGAACACGTTTGTTGTCATCCACCCTGTTTCTTGTGCTATACCTAATGTTCCAGTAGGTGCACCATCTGTTAGTTCTTTCTTCATATTTTTACGTGGAAATATGAGACAGGGTGGGACGTAGTTGCCTATAGCGTTCATGCAGCAAACAACTGTAACGTTGGATCCTCGTTCCGCGCTGGTTATAGCACCTACTTGCTTCCTTCCAGCTATGGCAAATATTTTTTGTGGTTTTTGCACAGTTGATAGTGCCGATTCATCAACGTTATATATTCTTGATGGAGGAATATTTTCCTTCTCTTGAATCTCCTGCAGTTTATTGAAGAACAGCTGAATTTGAGGCTTATTAAAAGCTTGCGCTCTAGCTGCAGATGTCGGCTCTGGTTTCCGTAGTTTTATATCGGGGTTTCTTTTCCGGAACCCAGATAACCATTCTTGACCGGCTATTCTCTTCTCTTTGTTGAATGAATTTTCGAATCCATAATTTTCTGCCATCTGGTAAGCTAGCTCTTGCACGTCTTTGCATGTTAAGCCGAACAGCCTTGTTTCCAGAGTTTTCAAATTCTGGATTAGTTTTAGTTTCCTTGGGAAAAGTTGTTTTGAATCTCCCCAGTCCCTTGGCATTTGGCTTTAGCATCTTATTATGACCTAAAGCATGGCGTCTCAATGTTGCTTGGGGAACACCAAAGGTTTTTGAAGCCAAAAACCATCCCATCTTCTTATTCTTGACAGCATCCATTGCTTTCGCCATTGATTCATCGTTCCAATTTTGCCGCGTGGATGTTCGTTGATAGTTGCGCGGCATTTTCCCTCAAACTATAACAAAATATCAAAATTAAATAATAATAATAATAATAATCTTTGTGCGACTTCATAGTCGCAAGGGCAGACTTATTGCCTTAGGCAATTTCTTCCAAACAACCAGGTGGACCTAAAGTTTTATAATCACCATCTTAAAGTATGTCATTTTGTCCATATGTATGGATAAAATGACATACTATGCCATTTTGTCCCTAGTCAGTCTATGTCATTTTGTCCATAGCAGCATAACATTTTTCAACAATAAAATATATATTTTATAACAGAAATAAACACGAAAACGCACTATAAGCTGACACAATGGACTTCAAATAACAGCACTCCATCAAGTATGTACAAGAAATACGATGAAAACACTTACCTGCGTAAATACGAACTGCATACAAAAAAAACTCGCCAATACACAAATTCTGTTATGCCACGTCAATCGCAGCCGCGTGCGCGGGGGCAACTGACTCGCTCGCATGATTGCGGACGCCTCGTCCCGCGCCTCTAGCGGTCGATTTGAGAAAGGAATACCTGGCAGTTCCCGCGCAAAGGGCACTATGTCGTTTTGTCCATGTATGTCATTTTGTACATATCTCCCCTACTCGTTTAGACGTAATTATCAGTTTAAAATCATTAATTTTCGTTAAGAAATTTCTTCATTCGGTCGCCGCGCTGGCCTAGGCCCGCGATAAAAGCTATGCAATAGCTTAAAATTTTAAAAATAAATTTTTAAAAAAAACCTATTTTGTCACATTTTTATATCAAAACTTGCTTATTAGCTTGTACTGAGTCACCCACTTCAAAGAAGCCGATTAATTAAAACTCATGCTGTACAGTGTTTCGCAACACTGTGCAATACTATACGAAGTATCGTGCAGTCGAAGGCGACTGCTTGAAGCGGTCCGTCTACGGCGGGTCGGGCAACTCTCTGCTGCAGTCAGCACGAGGAAACTCGACCGCATTTTTTGGTGGTGACCGCAAGCGAACTGCTCAAGCGGTCCGTGTATGGCGAACGATAATTTTGTAATGAAACTGCAGTTCGCCCAAACGCGACCGCTCGAAGCTGTCCGTCTGTTGGAACCTAAATGGAATTTAGTTCGAGCACGAATCGTACCCTTAATGGAATTTACTCTAAAAACGGTAAAATCAGCGACTCTGGTTGTCGCCTTAATTTCACGAATATCCCATGCCAACCGTGTTATAAAAAAATCGGTTGTATCTAAGAATTATCCGGCAAGATGACAATCTCCCCCCCCCCCCCCCCCCTTTGCGGCAAAGTTCTCAAACCCCCAACCCCTTCCCAACAACCGCCCCCCCTTCACCCGATATTGATTGTGTCAAGTGACTATGATTGCAAAACTAGTATTGTTTAATACTTTATAGATTTTTCCGTGGTATTAAAACGATATTTTTCCAAAAATGATGTAGTATTTTCCTAAATATGGCGGATTTTTAATATTGTTTAGTAAGCGTCTCTTGTATTCCAGCCAAAATTTCACAACGTGATTTCGGTCCAACAAGACATCTGCGTACCGAATTTCAAATCTCTAACTAAAATATTTCGCGATTGAGACGTATGACTACTGCGCCCTCTGGTGGACCGATTTCAACTACAATCTTTTCAACTCTTGCCATGACCGAATGATTCCTGCATTCCAAATTTCAGCTAAACCGGATGAAGCATTTGGGCGATATCGTCGAGGAATACCTACACACACACTGACACACATGCACAGACAGACTTCAATCTGGAAATGGTCTTAATCATCTCGGGGGGAGGGGGGGGGGCAGGGACGGGGACATTCGTTGAAATAACGCGCGCGGTACCCACCAAACTTGAATTTGCCCTTACAATGAAACGAAAATACGCCAGATTTCGGGGTGTTAAATTCTAAGACTAACCATAATTATTTTAAGCTATTGCATAGCTTTTATCGCGGGCCTAGGCCAGCGCGGCGACCGAATGAAGAAATTTCTTAACGAAAATTAATGATTTTAAACTGATAATTACGTCTAAACGAGTACTGACCACGAATCAAAAAAAAATATATGTTAAACAAGAACATTTTTCTAATATTCTTAGCTTTGAATATTTTAGATTTTATGTATATTACATAGTGTAATTAATTTGTGAAATTAGGTCTAACTGAACACAAAAACGACTACTACCGAAATACTATCTGGCATATTATTATGAAACCTGCACCATTTTAAAGACAATTTAATTATCTATCTTTTTATCTACAATTTTTTTGAATAATCCTTTTTTTTTGCTTTATCGAATAAAAAATTCGTGCGCGGCGCTCTATCGGAAGACGTTTTATTACCTATTTATTCCGTTTTATTATTTATTATTTATAATTTTATAAATTATTCCGAATCATTTGCTACCGCAGCCGCAAATGATTCGGAATCATTTCAACATTTTCCGATAGAGCGCAGTTATCTGATATCAGAAAAAATAAAATGAATAAAATAAATAAATAATTATAATTGCATAAGTTGTTAAAAATGCTATGCAATAGCTTTACCGCGGCAGTCCCCGAGTGAAACACGTTATTTTTACTCAAAAAAAATCAGGGGGGGCTTTGACGCATGCTTCTCCTCCCCCTCTAGATACGTCCTTGAGGGAGGGATGGTAAAAATGTATATATCCGTCTTCCTCTATACTTTCCATCTGCTGGGTAGGTATGTAAAAACTGCCATGAGGCAATAAAGAAAAATCTCTAAATGATCTCAATTATTTTTGTCGATTAATCATCATTTTATTTTCAGAGCGCATGCGCGTGCGCACGCAAAAGTGCGACAGATCACGTTCTCGTCCTCGGATCCGTAGATCATCGGGCGATCTATGGATCGCGCACATTGTGCTTAGCACGCGCTTCTCTACATTTTACAAGAGCCTCACAGGGACGAACTGGCGCCTACTGAATATTTTGGAATTTTGAAGAGATAGAATGTCATCGATTATTGTATCTAAATATTAAAATGCGTAATGATTACGTATTGAAACCTGTATACCAACTTAAAAATTTACGTATTAGTCTCAAAATAATATTATTATAATAATAGCCAATATTTAAAACATAATATTTTCGAGATATTATCTTTATTGGAACTCACCACCATATGGTACTGCAGCACATCAATTTCTATACCGCTCAACCGAACGCCATTAAAATTGGTATACATAGACATTTGAGTTTTAACATGATATTTTCGCACTATTATATTGTAACTCATAACCAGATGGCGCTGCAGCTCATCAACTTCTATACCGCCCAACCTCTCGCCATGAAAAGTGGTATACATTGAATATTTTCAGCCAATTACCAATTACCTTTATTGTAACTCGACACCAGATGGCGCTGCAGCACTTTAACTTCTATACTGCTCAACCAATTGCCATGAAAATTAGTATAAACAAATATAGTTGTCAACTACAACGGGCGAACCCGTCACCTCAGGAAGTTTTAACGATTAGTCGTTCTATCTCCCGTGAAGTGAGCGCAGAAGACTTGGACAAAACAGTCCACCGTCAAGCTCCGCCAGCATGCCCGTAAGAGGCCAACGCCTTAACCGCGAGATAACCAGGTGTGTTACCCAGCGGGCTTAATCTCACGCCCTTACTTCCAATTGCGACCAGATTTCTCCGGTCTCTCGATTGGTTAAGTTCGAGGTCGCTTGCGTGGTCCTCTCCCTTACGAAGCGGTGAAACGTTGTATACCGAATCTATCGCGGACCACGCATCCTTTGCCCGGCTGTTCACCCAGGATCGGGTAGCCGATGGTCGTTTCAAGAGCAGTCGCCGTAAGGTCCGCAACCACCCCCGCTCTATAGGAAACAGTACTTCAGTGCTTCCAGACTCTCCCGACTGTTAGTAAGAGTGCACAATCGAATGGCTTACGCCGCACGGTGCGCAGACCGTCCAGGAGCGCCAGAAGGTTGATTCCTAGGGGAAACTAACCCTAAGGCCTACCCAGGCTCGCATTTCATGTGTGGAGGCCGTCGGATGGGTGTTGACCCGTGAGTGTGACCAACCCTGAACAGAATGGGTTTTCGTGGCCAACTCAGCAAGGGCCCCTCAGTCTAACCACAGTTAAATACTCGAACTTCTTGCACCATGCTCTGTTATGTAACTGCAGTTACATTCCCTAACCGAGCCATGGTGCCCGGTTAGCGCCACTAACCAGCAGTTAGCGAGCTGTCAAACGCTAGTTGTCAATTTTCGAGGTTAGATTTGATCGCGTCGCCTGCGCCGTGGTTTTTTCGCTTTTTTGGTTATCGCACTCGTAAAACGTTTCCCTATCATCATCATCATCATCATTTATTCATTCCTTAAAAGCATTTCACAATACTGAGGAACATGTCAAATTTTACAATCATAATTTACCGGATGATAAAACCGCTTTGATTAATTAAAAGAACAAAAAATAATTGTAATCAGAGGTGATTACTTAAAAATAGTCAAATTTACAAAATAATCAATAATCAAACAAATAATAATCAATACCATAAAAATAAAAATTCTGAACCATGCGTAATTAAAAACAATGTCAATAAAATCTAACTTAGTGCGAAAGTATAGTCATAATATGGTTATTTATAATCAAGCAATTGTGGACGCAATATCATAAAAGTCGTCCAGTTTGTAAAGGGCATGTTTGACTAACTGATTTTTCAAGCAGATTTTATATGCTGCTATCTCAAGTCTTTTCGTCGATGATGACAAAGCATTGAACAATTTAAAACTTATATATAAAATGTTTTTTCTTCAAGTATAGAAGAAAAAACATTTTTATATATTGAAAAAACTAGAATAATGTTTTTTTTTCAAGCGTACTTTAGGCAATAACACATTGCTTTTATGTCGCGTATTATAGCTATGCCGAGTGGAGTGAAGCTCGCAATTTAAAAGATTCTCTTTGGCGTATAAAAGGCACTGATATATGTAATATGTACATGGACGACATGGTAAGGATACCAGCTTTAATAAAAAATACGTATGGCACTCGGGGACTACCGCGGTAAAGCTATTGCATAGCATTTTTAACAACTTATGCAATTATAATTATTTATTTATTTTATTTTTTCTGATATCAGATAACTGCGCTCTATCGAAAAACGTTGATAAAAAGTTGATATTGGAAAAAAATCGTAGATAAAAAGATAGATAATTAAATTATCTTTTAAATGGTGCAGGTTTCATAATGATACTCCAGATAGTATTTGCGTAGTAGTCGTTTTTGTGTTCGGTTAGACCTAATTTCACAAATTAATTACACTATGTAATATAAACAAAATCTAAAATATTCAAAGCTAAGAATATTAGGAAAATGTTCTTGTTTAACATATATTTTTTTCGAATCGTAGGCAGTACTCGTTTAGACGAAATTATCAGTTTAAAATAATTCATTTTCGTTCAGAAATTTCTTCATTCGGTCGCCGCGCTGGCCTAGGCCCGCGATAAAAGCTATGCAATAGCTTAAAAAAGGGGCGCAATGTGTTTCTCTGCTTACATCAAAAATTGTCCTAACGGCTTGCTTTTGTAGCACAAAAACGCGATGTTCCTATATATGTCTGATGTTAATCACAATCAAGACAACCTATATGTCTGATGTTAATCATGAAAGCCGCGAATGCGACACATGAACAAAAGCGTGTGGTAGTTTGACAGCTGATGAGCTGAGAACCTCCCGTCCGCCATTTTGAACTGTGCTGTGATTGGCTGAGGCGAGCAATCTCGATTTCGGTTGTGTCTATGGTTATGTTCAAACGCTCAAAAATGGATTTTGCGGACTGCGAACGGCGTTCGATAACCAGGACGTCGAAATAGTTGGTGCAAGCCGTCATTATTTAACCGGATGTTAAATTGTTTATCGTGGCTAGCTAACCACGGTTAGCAGAATGAAGTCGATGGCAAATAGCTGCAGCGAGAGACGAACGTTATTTCTCACAGTAAATACGCCTCTGTCTCTCCTAATATAATAATTTGTCGAGGCGCGTTCCAGAAATGTTTGGTATAAACCGATAGGTGTATTGCTAAGCACGTTTCGGCTCGCGAGTTATAAAAAGGGCGCATTGGCTGTAAATATTGTTTTTTGAAGGGTGTTTTAGCTTCTTCTTCTTCTGGCAGTGCCGTCTCCCGTGGAACATTATTTTTATAGACGTAGACATTCCTGCAGCATTAGAAAATATGCCAGTTTGGACCAGTAGCAAACAAGAAAGAACACTGCAGCATCTTGATCACTACGTCTACACCGCCTAATTAGGCCTAGACCTGTACTGAGGCAGGCGTACCAGAATATTATTTTACTTGTGCACACTTTTGATAACAAAAGAATAAAAAACACGAATGCCGTTACAGAAAGTGAACTGTTGTATTTATATTTATTTTTATGAAATATTTGAGGTTTATGTATTTATCCATACAGATATATGTAGGTATATTTCCGAAATGTACTCAATTATACCTTTCATTTGACACTAAACACGATATATTTATGTTAATTTATTGACATTTGGACATTCAGGCAACTGCTTACTTGATATTTGGATAGGCAGGTACCCTATGACATTCGGGATGACAGAACGATTCTAACAATACCACTCACGTTTAAAACGGTTCAAGCGTTTAGAAGTTATGGTGAAATAAAGAAACGGAAGACATATAGGTATAGATAAATCCTGTACACATTACACTCACTTTTTGTTGGGCAGTCGTTTAAAAAGAAAGCATACTGCAACATCTTGATTACTACGTCAACACCGCCTAACTACGCCTAGGCCTGTACTGAGGCAGGCGTACCAGACAATTATTTTACCCGTACACACGTTTGGTAGCAATTTTAAAAAAAGAAAATATTTCAAATTAGGCACATATTTATAAAATCATTAAATATCAAAAAGGGAAATCGATTTAAGATTAAACTTTAAAATTAAACCAAAAGAATTAGTCTACATTAGTCAAAATTATATCAAATTAATAAACATCTGAATTACATTTCCAAAATTATCCTAAATAAGAGTGAGTAAAGTAATAAAATGTAGTAAAAAAAACTTTCCATTTTTTAACCGACTTAAGAAAAAGGAGGAGGAGATCATCAATTCGGTTGTATCTTTTTTATTTTTTTTGTTTAAGGAAAGTATTGTGGACGCACTTCTGTGTGTTGCCTGTGTGTATTCTCGAACGATAGCGCTGAAACCCTTCATCCGATTGAGCTGAAATTTGGCATGCAGGCATCATTTGGTCATAACATGAGCTGAAAAGATTGTGGTAGAAATCCGTCCACCCAGGGTTGGCCCCCGCTGAGGGAACTCCTCAACGGTCAACATCAGAGACCGTTGTATACGAGTCGTTATATACGAATTTTGTATACGAGTTTCTATGTTGTTTTCGATAGTTTTCGACATTGATTTCGTTTTCGATTTCGGTTTCGGTTTTTGGTGTCGGTTTCGGTTTTGGTTTAGATTTCGATTTTTATTTCGATTTCAATTTCGTTTTCGATTTCGATTTTGATTTCGAATTCATCATCATCATCATCAATATTATCGGGGGGAGCGGGGAGAGGTTTAAAGGGTGGCGCTAGGTTGGGGGGGGGGGAGGGAAATGAGATGGTAGGATGAATTACGACAGCCCGTTCTAAGTTTCACCAAGAGAGGACTGCGGCACTCACGGTTGGCTCCCAACGAGAGAACTCCTTAACGGTCAACAGCACAGACACGAAATTTTGTGTATTAAATCATGATAGGCCATTCTAAGTTCTATAATGAAATGGCTGACGCATTTAATAATAAAAATAAAGCTGTTTTTTTTTGTTTATATTTTGTGTTATGATATTTCGTGATGTTATAAATATATTTAATGTGCCTTTTTTTCTTCTTATTTCTTTAAATTGCTACCAAACTGAAGTAGGTACAGGTAGAATAATTTTCAGGTACGCCAGCCTCAGAACAGGCCTAGACCTAGTTAGGTTCGCAGTGTGACGTAGTGATCAAGATGCTGCAGTGTGCTGTCTTCTGTCAAATAGGGTACCTTAATTGTTAAAATAAGCAAGCAATAGAAAATAGTTGCAAACACAAGAGTCTAAACGTCCAAATGTCAATAAATTACCATGTCTGAGGTCAAAGGTCTCATTGAAAACATTCCCTAAATATACATGTATCTACATATATAGACAAATACTTAAACCACAAATATTGCATTTTTTTGAAAACCATAATAAAAATAAAAATAAAAACAACAGTTCACTTTCTGTAACGTCAGTCGTGTTTCCTTGCTAGGAAAATAAAATCAAAAATGGAACGGTTTTCAAATTATAATTTTTACAAGCTTTTATTTACCTTGCAATGTCAGCAGAATTAGAACCACTTCCTCTTATCCTTTACAGTTGAAATTTAACGTGTTGGTTCAGTTCCGATGAAAGTGTATTTTTATGGTGAGCATGACCTGATTCTACAAATAGAGTTGTCAACTACAACGGGCGAACCCGTTACCTCAGGAAGTTTTAACGATTAGTCGTTCTATCCCCCGTGAGGTGAACGCAGAAGACTTGGACTAAAACAGTCCACCGTCAAGCTCCGCCATATGCCCGTAAGAGGCCAACGCCTTAACCGCGAGATAAATAGGTGGGTTACCCAGCGGGCTCACACTCACGCCCTTACTTCCAATTGTGACCAGATTACTCCGGTCGAGTTCGCGGTCGCTTGCGCGGTCCTCTTCCTTACGAAGCGGTGAGACGGTGTGCACCGAATCCATCGCGGACCACGGCATCCTTTGCCCGGCTGTTTACCCAGGATCGGGAGCTAATGGGCCCTCGCTGAGTTGGCCACGAAGACCCATTCTGTTTCAGGGTCGGTCACACTCACGGGTCAACACCCATCCGATGGCCTCCACGCATGGGGTGCGAGCCTGGGTAGGACACTGGGTCAACCAGTCTCCCCTGGGAATCAATCCTCTGGCGCTCCTGGACGGTCTGCGCACCGAGCGGCGCAAGCCAATCGATTGTGCTCTCCGACTAGCAATCGGGGGAGTCTGGGAACTGTATTGTTTCCTATAGAGCGGGGGTAGTTGTCTACCTTACGGCGACTGCTCTTGAAATGACCATTGGCCATCCGATCCCGGTTCAGAGTCGGGCAAAGGACGCCTTGGTCCGCGAAAGATTCGGTGCACTCCGTTTCACCGCTTCGTAAGGGAGAGGACCGCGCAAGCGACCTCGAACTCGGAACCAATCGAGAGACCGGAGAAATCTGGTCACAATTGGAAGTGAGGGCGCGAGTATCTCGAGCCCGCTGGGTTTATTCCTGGCTCACTCGCGGTAAGGCGTTGGACTCTCACGGGTTGTGACGTAGCTGGACGTAGAATTGTACTGTCCAAAGTCTTCTACGTTCACTGCAGGGCGACTGAACGACTAATCGTTAAAACGTCCTGTGGTGACGGGCTCGCCCGTTGTAGTCGACACCGCAAGATGTTTACCCAGGATCGGGTAGCCGATGGTCGTTCCAAGAGCAGTCGCCGTAAGGTCCGCAACCACCCCCGCTCTATAGGAAACAGTATTGCTTCCAGACTCCCCCGACTGTTAGTGCAGACCGTCCAGAAGCGCCAAAAGGTTGATTCCTAGGGGAAACTAGCCCTAAGGCCAGAGTCCTGCCAGGGCTCGCACTTCATGCGGGGAGGCCGCCGGATGGTTGTTGGACCCGTGGGTGTGACCAACCCTGAACAGAATGGGTCTTCGTGGCCAACTCAGCAAGAGCCCATTAGCTCCCGACCTGATTCTACACCCAGGATCGCCTCCCGACGAGGATTCTCTTCCACGGTCAACAGCACAGACACAAAATTTTGTATATGCATTGAATTATGATAGCCCGTTATAAATTTCATCATGACATGGCTGCTGAGCACAGGATTGACTCCCGACGAGAAGACTCCTCAACGACCAACAGCCCAGACACGAAATTTTGTTTACGCATTGAATTATGATGGCCTGTTCTAAGTTTCATTATGACATGGCTGCTGCGCCCAGGGTTGGCTCCCGACAAGGGGAGTCCTCAACGTTTGACAGCACAGAAACGAAATTTTGTTTACGCATTCAATTATGATAGCCCAATCTAAGTGCTACCGCGACAGAGCTGCTGCACCCAAGGTCGGCTTCCTACGAGGGGACTCCTCGACGGTCAACAGCACAAACTCGAAATTATGTATAGCATTCAATTATGATAGTACGTTCTAAGTTCTTCTATGACATGGCTGCTGCATCCAGGGTTGGCTCGGGACAGAGCATTTGAATAAAACCTTGTTTTCCATGCAATTTTTCGACAAATTAAGAAAAACAAATAATATATTACAGTAATTAGGTTGGTACTCACAACATTTCTTAGACACCCTCATTTTTGCACAAATTTATCGCGTGAATTAAATTATAATATAGGAAAACAATATCGCAGAGTACAAAATTAGTCACTGTTTCCGCACCAGGCGAATTGTAACAGAGTACTAAAGATAATTATGAAAAAAAGCAATATTTATCAATTATATTTTCGCTGTCATCGGCGAATTTCGCAATTTTATTGTGTGAGATCATCCATTGACGACATTGCCGATGAGACCTGAAATATTGTTAATATATGGTAGATTTGATGATGCTAACAATTAGAATTGTTACAAAATTATTGTCATGAAAAATAATTATAAGTGTGTATCTTTTTAATTATTTTTTTTAAATAATGTATAAAGGATGTGCCATTTAAAAAAAATAATAGTTGCGGACCTTACAGTGAAACGACGATCGGCTACCCGATCCTGGGTGAACATCCGGGCAAAGGATGCCGTGGTCCGCGATAGATTCGGTATACACCGTTTCACCGCTTCGTAAGGGAGAGGACCGCGCAAGCGACCTCGAACTCGTAACCAATCGAGAGACTGAAGTAATCTGGTCGCAATTGGAAGTAAGGGCGTGAGTGTAAGCCCGCTGGGTAGCACTCCTGGCCTGGCCTCTTACGGGCATGTGGCGGAGCTTGACGGTGGACAGTCTTGTCCAAGTCTTCTGCGCTCACTTCAGGGAGATAGAACGACTAATCGTTGAAACTTCCTGTGGTGACGGGTTCGCCCGTTGTAGTTGACAACTCACGTTGCTACGTTGGCTGTGTGACAAGTTGCGCCGTCCTGTTGAAACCAAAAGTAGTCCATGTCATTCTTTTCAACTTGTGAAAACAAAAAATCGTTGAGCAGCACGGTAACGTTCGCCATTAAAGGCCCACAGCTTTGTAAGTAAGTTTTTATATTTCCCAGTTTTTTTCGAGCGCATAGCATCCCATTTTGCAAATATCAAATACAAAACTAATGTTTCTATCAACAAATGAATGTCATTTTACTTTTCAAAAACAAAAGAACTGGTAAATCAAATTTAAAACGTCAGATAACCCACTGGGTACATCTTTTTTTTTCAAATAATTTATAATAGGTATATCTGTTTATTTTATTTCAACCAAAGCTTCATTAGAGTTTTATTCGTCATAATGATATTAGTAGGTTGTTATACAAGTAAAGAATATAAATAAAAACGAAAAGCCTGCCAATATCATTTTAAACAATACACGCAACCATGACTAGGCCTTAGTGGCCCGTATTCTGTTCCTCACAGGAGCCAAAAATGGAGTCTAAAAACGTGCTAAAACGATACCTAATTTTGAACTGACGTTTTGGTATTCCTTTTCATAGGTCCTAAACTGGAGCGAACTCATGTTGAAGCTATCATGGTCTTAAATTGATGTTAAACATTGTCTAGACCCGTTTTCGTATTCCGTTTCTACAAGTGTTATGGCGGATGGGTATTGTTTCTCTCTTACGATATCGTAGATGATATCGACCAAATGCTTAATCCGATTGACCTTAAATTTGGCTTGCAAGCGTCATTTGGTCATGGCAAAGTTTGTTTGTTTGTTTGTTTATACTCTTTATTATGAAATGTCACAATGGGCGGGTTTATTGTCATATCACAATCTTTTACAACCAACCCTACTATGACGTGTTATATGTATGTGTGTGTGTAACATGTGTGTAAGTGTGTGTCTTGTTATTGCATTCGATCGACAGAATTGAAAATGCAATTCCGTTAATTTGATCCCAACGGAAAATGGTGTCCCAGCCGGGAATCGAACCCGGGATCTTACAATGTAAGATCAGGCGACCTAACCACTATGCCACTGGGCCGTGCAAAAGTTAAAAAGGTTTTGGTTAAAATCGGTCCACCAGAGGGCGCACTAGTCATTGTAGTCATACTTAAATCTCGAAATATTAAACTTAGAGACTTGAAATTTGGTACTCAGAATAACTCCTATACAATCTACACTAATAATAATTATATAGGTACCACCTTATATTTTAATCCAATAATAACGTTAACACAATCACAACTCCGCCCTTAGCCGAGAAACGAACCACACTACCCGAGGCGGTCGCAAACGGAGACCAACCGAGTTCATCCGTTGGCCGTGAGAGGGCGCTCGTAGATTTTATTTTTGAAATAAATATTGAGATAAAATCAGTCTTGCGCTTCACGTTTTGCTTTGCTATGCTCTGTATGAGTTCAATTATAGAGAGGTACGAGCGCGAGAAGTTGTGGCGGAGGGCTTATCTCTTTTATTGATAAGATATTTACGTAATTTTAAGCAAGGGAGTAGACTTTTTAACACGCTTTTATTTTACTAATTTAACCATCTTCCAAGGATCGTAGCGTCATGAAAATTGGCAGCTGTATGTAGTTCTGATGACAATACAATTAATATGGTACTGTCGAACTGATCTGATGATGGAGTCGGAAGATATGAACTGGAACTTCATGATGGAACATCGTAAAATAGCTGTGTTTGGACTTGTTAGAAAAGTCTCGGAATGAACTTTGACCACGATTAGGTTTCAAGGTCTGATGATGAAGCCGGAAGATAGGCAATGGCATTCCATGATGGAATATCGTATCATAGCCGTGTTTGGACTTGTTAGAAAGGTCTTGTAATGAACGTTGATCACGATTAAGTTTCAAGGTCTGATGATGAAACCGGAAGACAGGAACTGGCATTCCATGATGGAATATCGTATCATAGTCGTGCGTTTGCACTTGTGAGAAAGGGCACGTAATGGACTTTGAACACGATCAGGTTTCAAGGTTATAACAAACATTTTTTTTGGTGTTTATGTGCATTTATAAAAGCGTGTTTTTAGTGTTTTTTAAACTATTAATTTGTTGTATATCAAGAAGTTCTGGTATTTTTTCGTAACTCCGGCCTTGCTTGTCTGATTAACCAACAGGTTCCCATCGTTTACGGACAGCTTATCTCATACCAATATCAAATTGCATTGTCTTCTAGAGGAACAAAGAATATCCTTTGACAAACAAATCAATAATAATGTGCCACCATACTCTTAAAACACCCCCCGTACCTATGTTACAATGGATGGGAAGGATGCGTGCAAGAACAATGGCGAGAATAGCAGTGAACTGCGCTGAACAAAATTGTCGTTAGTTTCGGTTAAAGAATGTTTGGAAGACCCCTTTAAGGGTTAAATTATCTAAAAGTTTCCAAATTTCAATTTTTATTTTATTTTATTTTTAATAAAAACATACAGCATAAAAAAACATATAATCATAACATATGACGGTAGTAAAGACAATGATATATTAAATTATTTGCCAAATAAGAATTACAAAATATGCTAAACAATGCAATACAAAGAAAACCAAAAAGATTTTTAAACTAACAGTTAAAATCGCTATGTGTGTTGGTGTGTGTTTGTGTGATGGAGAGCGTGTATGTGTATGTGTGTGTGTGGGTGTGTGTGTGTATCTGTAGTGCCTATGCGCTTGTGAGTGCTTGCATGTGCATATGGAATTGCTGGATGCTAAATCAATCCGATCTAATAATCAGTTTTCACGTACCTCCTTAACAAAGAATCGACTATTTTGGTAAATAAATATGTCAATATCGTTAAAGTCTACATTGTATGCATGCATAACGCGCGGCAATAACGAATTGGAACCATAGTTAGTGTTGAACCTTGGTACGTAGGTAAGAAGTTAAGTGAGCGCGCGCGAGTCGCTCGGGAAGGCGCTCATATGCTCACCCTACTCAGGAGGTATGGACTGTCCAACCCAGTATGATATATATTTCATCCATAAAGTTATATTTTTACGATAAGATGCGCGAAAAATCGAGAAATGTCGGTAAAATAACATTTTTGCACAAACCAGAAAGCTGTATTTCCTCGCAATAATAAGACGCAGTCTACATTAAAATATTAGGTCTACCGGAAAGTTCTGTCCGTTTGTGAAATAAAGAAAAATAATCCATTTTTCCTACCATTATTGTAATTTAGTGTTTAATATATTTTTTATCACAATTTATGACTTCTTGCCAGCGTGATGGCAATTTGTATATACTAATATTTTTTTTAATCTACTAGGGATGTTTCCAAAGTTCTGGGAATTTAGCCATATTTTTATTATTTTGTTAATTTTCGTCAATATTACAATGTAGTTTTTCAACATAATCTCCATATAACTGAATACATTTATCCCAACGATAAACTATTTTTTTAAGCCGTCTAAAATAACTTTTTCGGTGTCTCCTCAATCCACCTATTTATGGCACGTTTTACGTCAGTTAAACATTCAAATCGAACACCCCGTAAGGGTTTTTTCAAATCTGGAAACAGGTGATAATCACTGGGTGCAAGATCCAGGGAACAAGGTGGGTGTGGAAGCAATTCCCATCGTAAATCGTTCAAAACAACCATCGTTTTTCTTGCAGTGTGTGATCAAGCAATATCCTATTGCAATAACGGACGCTTATGCAACGTTCCAGGCCGTTTTTTGACAAGTGCCTGTCGCAGTGGTCCGGATAATAAATTTGAGTAATATTCTGCGTTAATTGTAGTACCTTTCGCCAGATAATTCTTAAAAATAATTCCTTCGCAATCCCAGAATACAGTACGCATTACCTTTCCAACAGACGGAACTGCACGCGCATTAAGTGGAGGCCCTTCTTCAGGTTTACTCCATTCTTTGGATTGATTTTAGGTCTCAGGATTGAAATAAGTAATCCACGTTTCGTCAGTGGTTATTATTCGTTGCCAAAATTCATCACCGTAACAGGAACAGCTCTTGAAGTTGACGACAAGTATCAGACCTATTGAGTTTCTGGTCTGGTCCCAACAGCCTTGGCCCCCAGCGAGCCGAAACCTTGCTAACGCCCAAACAATCATGCAAGATGTCATGAACTTGTCGTGTACCTATCCCTAGGCACACACTAATTTGACGAATAGTCATTCGCCTGTCCTCATTCGGTAGGTCTTCGACGGCAGTAACGTTTCTTTCATTTACCGACGTGCTTGGGCGCCCACTGCGTGGATCGTCTTTTAGTGATGTTCTACTGGTTTTAAAACGATCGATCCACCGATAAACAGTATTTTGGGATTCTGCAGACTCCCCAAATACTCCTTGCAGACGCTGAATAATTTCTGATGTTTTCACACCGTCTTCCCACAAAAAGAAAATTATTGCTCTTTGAGATTTTGCTGCGCCTTCCATGGTTACAAAAACAGTGTTATGAAAACGCGTCTATAACAGTCGAACACCTAAATCAGACTGAACAATGTTGCACTAGATAGTTGCATAAACATGTCAAGACTTGTCTGGTACCAATAACATTGCCTATACGTTCTGCATAATTTAATTATAGCACAATTCCCAAAACTTTGGAAACACCCCTCGTATACCAATATTATAAAGAGGTAAGGGTTGTGAGTTTGTGCGGTTGTAGGGAGTAATCTCTGAATCTACTGAACCGATTTGGAAAATTCTTTTACCAATAGAAAGCCACGTTATTTGTGAGTGTCATAGTGTATATCTTAATCCGAAAATTGAAAAGACTTTTCAGTCGGATTTGCAAAGTAAGTCGGAGAAAAAACGGTCGAATGAAAACGTTTCTTACGAACGCTGCCTCAACGATGCGTTTGGGAAGTTTGGGATTATGTGGGAAGTTTGGGAAGTTTGGGAATATGAAGTTTGGGAGTTAATGGGCCCTTGCTGAGTTGGCCACGAAGACCCATTCTGGTCAGGGTTGGTCACACTCACGGGTCAACACCCATCCGACGGCCTCCACGCATGAAGTGCGAACCTGGGTAGGACTCTGGCCATTAAGGTTAGTTTCCCCTAGGAATCAAACTTCTGGCGCTCCTGGACGGTCTGCGCACCGTGCAGCTTAAGCCAATCGATTGCGCACTCTGACTAACAGTCGGGGGAGTCTGCATGGAAGCAGTACTTACTTTTTCCTATAGAGCGGGGGTGGTTGCGGACCTTACGGCGACTGCTCTTGAAACGACCATCGGCTACCCGATCCTGGGTGAACAGCCGGACAAAGGATGCTGTGGTCCGCGATAGATTCGGTATACACCGTTTCACCGCTTCGCAAGGCAGAGGACCGCGCAAGCGACCTCGAACTCGTAACCAATCGAGAGACTGGAGGAATCTGGTCGCAATTGGAAGTAAGGAACACTCCTGGCTATCTCGCGGTTAAGGCGTTGGCCTTTTACGGGTTTGTGGCAGAGCTTGACGGTGGAATGTTTTGTCCAAGTCTTCTGCGCTCACTCCATGGCCGCATGGAGATAGAACGACCAATCGTTTAAACTTCCTGAGGTGATGGGCTCGCCCGCTGTAGTCGACAACCCTAGTTGTCGAATATGAAGGACAAGTTGATATTTTAATTTCGAGACAATTAATGATAGATGCGACGCAGTTCTGATTCACACTTCTTATCAAAGTGCAGCAACTATGTGACTCACTGTTACCTATATTTTAAAACTGCATGTTGTACCTATGTGTCTTTAATGCAATTGGCTAGCTATGCGATTACGCAATGTTTTTATTTTCCTCGTCTAGTCGCGTAGCACGTATCGCTCCATACCATATATCGAATAACAAGATATGCTTTGCCACTGTTGCAGTTCTGGTGGCCTATTCAGACCACCCAAATCGAATATCGTTCGTCGCCCTATATTTATTTTATGTATTTACTAGCTGATCCGTGCCCACTTCGTTGGGCGGTAAAACATTTTTACTTGTGATGAAATTATGAGTGTGATTCGAGTGCTATGATTTATTTCCTGACTGCCAAAAGAATGGTTATATCTTTACTGCATATGTATCTAAGTATTTGCAAGCCAATTTGACTATATTACCGTTATTTGTGAGTGACTTCTTGTGAGTGTCTTATATTTGAGAGTGCCTTATCTCTTTAACCATTTATGCAGTTAAAGGGAAATTATATGCAGTAAAAAGGAAAAGTCTTTTGTTTTAAAAACTTGAAACGATAAATATACTTATTTTGATAAGAATTCATAATTGTGGATAGGTAATCATGACGATGTACTCGTGCTATATCCAACAAAATATTATGTTCGCTCGTAAGCACATATCGGATGTCCCGGCGAATAGCGATTTCCATCAACACAATACAAGAAATAAATCTGATCTACATCTAAATCGGCACAGGCTTAGTAAAGTGCGCAACAGTTTCCTTCATCAAAGCCTGTGTTATTATAACAAGGTCCCAACACATATCAGAAGTCTTGGAGAGAACCAATTTAAAAAAGTCTTATTTAATGGCCTAGTCAAGAATCCTGTATATGACTTAAGAGATTTGAATAATGCTGAATTCTTATTCCAGAGCATCCTAATGTAAAATAACGGATAATTCATGATAATCAACTTTGCCAAAGAACGTAATTTTTATTTTTATTTTTATCGACGACGGCTGTATTGCTAGATTTGACAATTAACTTAAATTTAGATATTTTTAATATACCCTCATCTATTTTCTTGACCATCATATTATTGCCTTGATAATTATGACTACAGACATTGAGCTCTTTTTTTGATCAGCAATTCTGATTATTAGATTATTTTCTATTTATCAATGGTTTTCAAACCAATTATAATTTACTAAAATTAATTTATATTGCCACAACTATATAATGATAGTTAATATTCTTTAATTAATTACATTATTTAAAATTTTAGAGACAAAGACGCATCCAAGTGTAGGAAAGCCTACCTACTGGAGCAGAAATAAATTGAAATTGAAATTGAAATTGAAATAATATGACCAATAAACATGACCTAACGATTTAAATTATTTTTTTAATATAAAATACTACTTTTTGTGACTTAAATATAAAATTTAGACATATGCTGTCCCTGACTTTTTTGTAGGCATTACCGACCTCTACAACTTTTCTCTAGAACACAATCATATATCTATTATCGTTAAAGCAGCGTTCGTAAGAAACCTTTTCATTCGACCGTTTTTTCTCCGAATTACTTTGCAAATCCGACAACCACGAAAAAGTCTTTTAATTTTTCGGATTATTATATAGCCTATGACACTCACAAATAACGTGGCTTTCTCTTGGTAAAAGAATTTTTCAAAATCGGTTTAGTAGATCCAGAGATTACTTCCTACAACCCCACAAACTTTACCTCTTTATAATGTTAGTATAGATATGCTGCAATCACATTAATAAGGATTAGTCGGCACAGAAAGCCACTCCCTTGATAATATTTACATAAAAAGATGAGACGTACTTAATGCTAATAAAATATGTATGCGTGTATGAATCTTATTCGTATCATTTACACTTCTGAACCGATTTTGATACTAAACATTTTTTCACCAATAGAAAGCCACGTTATTTGTGAGTATCATAGGCTATATAATAATCCGAAAAACGTAAAGACTTTTTCGTGGTAGTCAGATTTGCAAAATAAGTCGGAGAAAAAACGGTCGAACGAAAACGTTTCTAACTAACGCTGCCTTAACGATGAGAGATATATGATTAAGTTCTAGAGAAAAAGTGTATAGCTTGATAATGCTTGATAATGCCTACAAAAAAGTCAGCAACAGCACATGTCTAACTTTTATATTTAAGTCGCAAAAAGTAGTACTTTATATAAAAAAAAATATTGAAATCGTTAGGTCATGTTTATTGGTCATATTATCAACAATTATTAATTCTTATCAAAATAAGTAAATTTATCGTCTCAAGTGTTTAAAACAAAAGACTTTAATTTCCCATTTATTGCATAAATGGTTAAAGAGATAAGACACTCACACGAAGACACAAATAACGTGTTATATTCAAATGCATACATACATATTCAGTAAAAATATAACCCTCCTTTTGGCAGTCAGGAAATAAATCATAGCACTCGGTACTAACCGAACCACACTCATAATTTCATCACAAGTAAAAAGTTTTACCGCCCAACGAAGTGGGCACGGGTCAGCTAGTATATTATAATATGGTCAAGATGGCCACTAAAGTCGCACTAAAAGTCACCCTATCATAATAATCTCCAGCAGGTAAGCCTTAGGCTTGGCTGGAGTTTATACAAAGCTGTATTTAAAAAAATGGACATTAGGTTTTTTTTTAAATATACATTTTATTTACATCGCCTTTTAACAATTTTATGTATCAAAAACTTCCATACTCTACAGCAAAGAGTTAAAAGAGTTAAAGAGAAAAAGAGTGGTCCTCAAAGAGTTAAACATAAAAATATAATCATAAAATTACATTTTAAATTATTATCATTTCAAATTGGTTTGTTACTTGGAACAGGCGCTGCCTAGCTAGGAGTGACAAGGATTCATTGTATTTAAATAATTCTTATATATTTGCTTGAATTATTAAATGAAAAATATAAAATATATATTATGAAGCCATTAATATTATTATGGTTTACGTCAACTAAGTATTTATTTTAAAGAAATCTTTGCACTTCATCGATTTCTTATTGACTAGCTGTTGCCCGCAGCTTCGCTTAGCGTAAAATTTCGAATCGATTTGTTAATTTAAGTAGGGTAGCGTTTATTCCCCTTTTTAGAAGCTACATTTAGATATATAGTGCAATACTACCCTCGGATGCAGGCTACCTTTTCTCGTAGACGTAAGCCTCTTGTTCCTCGTCACCCGCGCCGCCTAACGCTGAACGATGGCCTTGCTGGGCCAGCAGCCGCCGCCGCCCGCTAAGTATTTCGAGTTGCTTGCACGCGTTACTAATTCCATGATATCTCTAAAACTATGCGAAATCGACTGTAACCACACTACTACTGGCCGGCTTTCAGTAGTGGTTTTGAAGTGTTCATTTCCAAGCGCGAAAGGCCCATCTAAGGCTCATATAACAATGGTCTAAACCAGGCTCGCCCCCGCCCACACTACTCAGATGCATAGCAATCAGCCCGTTTTTAGCGGGCTTGAAGTCTTCTACCAACAGAATGAGTGAGTGCTATACTAATCCTCGCAACACGTGTTTCTGGGGTGGGTGAACAGGGGGCACCCTCTTCGCATAAATTTCCGATATTTTTACTTGTAAGTCCCCGCCGGCGCATTTGCAGGATCGGAAGTGTCAATAAAATGTAATTCCGTTAATCTGCAGCCCTTGTGTGGGTGTCGTGTCTTACTTTCACACTACCGTTGATTATGTGGTGCATTAATTTAGTAATTAGCAATAAAGTAATAATTGAAATATACAAATTTACAATATTCATTATACAACTAATCAAATCACAAAATAAAATATTATATTATAACATAATTAGTCTAGATTTTACTACCCATTACCTATATCGACAATCTCTGTCGATAGAGTATAAATAATGTGGGATCAAGAAAATTTCGCCATATCGTAGTATATCTATAAAAAAATATGTAGCATTTTATTTAATACTAGCTGACCCGTGCCCACTTCGTTGGGCGGTAAAACTTTTTACCTGTGATGAAATTATGAGTGTGGTTCGGTTAGTACTGAGTGCTATGATTTATTTCCTGACTGCCAAAAGAAGGGTTATATTTTTACTGCATATGTATGTATGTATTTGCATGCCAATTTGACTATAATACCGTTATTTGTGTCTTCTTGTGAGTGTCTTATTTGTGAGTGTCTTATCTCTTTAACCATTTATGCAGTAAAAGGGAAAAGTCTTTTGTTTTAAACACTTGAAATGATAAATTAACTTATTTTGATAAGAATTCACAATTGCTGATAATATGACCAATAAACATAACCTAACGATTTAAATTATTTTTTAATATAAAATACTACTTTTTGTGACTTAAATATAAAAGTTAAACATATGCCACTGACTTTTTTGCAGGCATTATTAAGCTCTACAACTTTTCTCTAGAACTTAATCATATTCATAGGAAAACCAGAGAAAGTCCAAATGATATTCAGTTGAAAAATCATTATAAAAGCTATCGTAATATATGCAAAAAAATAATCGAGAAAACGAAAACAAATTACTATAAAGAAGTTATTAAAGAAGTAAATGGCGATCAAAAAAAAACTTGGAGTATTATAAAAGAAATTGCATATGGTAAAACTCAGCGTCACAAAATAACATCTATCAATATTAAAGGGGATATAAAACACGTAGAGGAACATCCTGCAGAAATTCTCAATTACACAAACGACTTTTTTAGTAACATTGGACAAAACCTGGCCGTAAATATATTGTCAAACCTTAAAACAACTGAGTCCGCGCTAGCTGATAATTTTAATGTACGAGCTAATAGCCAAACTTTATTTAATTTTGAATTCACTCCAGTCGATATCAAAGAAGTCTGTCAAATATTAAGTGACCTCAAGGACGATTCGGCCCCGGGTCAAGATGGAATTCAAGTGGCCATGCTTAAAACGGTGCCTAGCTTTATTTCTGGCCCTCTTACGCACATCATAAACAGGAGCTTCGAAAGCGGAATTTTCCCGGAGTGTTTAAAATATGCCAGAGTTACTCCAATATTTAAATCTGGGGACGAGGAAGACATTAGTAATTATCGCCCGATCTCCCTGTTGAGTGTAGTATCAAAAGTGATCGAGAAAGTGGCCAAATCTAGGCTTATGCACCACCTGGAATCTGCGAACTTAATATCAAACAATCAATATGGCTTTAGACAAGGTCGGGGAGCAAACGAGGCCATAAGTTCGGTTACAGAACTTATTGCCAAAAAACTTGACGAAAAGAAAAAAGTACTTGGTATTTTCCTCGACCTGTCAAAAGCCTTTGATACAGTCTCTCACACAATCCTAATAAGAAAGCTTCACCTTTTTGGTATTTCTGGTAAAGCTAATGAGTGGCTCGAAAGTTTTCTTACAAACAGGTCACAGATCACTGCGATAGGGGATCAGGAAAGTAATAAACATAATGTTTTATATGGGGTGCCGCAGGGCAGCGTATTGGGTCCTTTACTCTTTCTGATGTATGTCAACGATTTATGTGATATGACACTTGAAGGTAAAGGAGCCATATAATCTCATTTGCAGATGACACCGCTGTCATAATTGAGGCAGATACTTGGGATGAAGCGTTTACAGACGCGCAATGCTCCCTGAACAGTATTAAAACATGGCTTGATCGACATATATTGACACTCAATATCTCGAAGACGAAGTACCTAGCATTTTCACTCAGACCCAACCTAACCTCCAACGTATTACCCTTAAAAATTCACCAATTTAACTGCAGTGTATCTTCAACCCAGAATAATTGCAAATGTGAGCATATAAACATTGAAAAAAAAATTAGATATTTAGGCATAGAAATAGATTCCAAACTAAATTGGGAATTCCAAATAAAATCGCTTACGGCGCGAACATGGAAATTACTGTACGTGTTCCGCGAACTTAGGAATGTACTGAGTAAAGAAACACTGCGAATGGTGTATATGGCTCTTGGTCAAAGTATATGGGTGCATGGAATTATAGCGTGGGGCTCATGTACAAAAACAACAATGGACCGACTATTAAAAGCACAAAAGTTACTAATAAGAGTCATAAACAAAAAGCCTCCTCGGTACAGTTCAAACCAGCTCTTTGCGGAGTTTAAGGTTTTGGATATCTGCCAGCTATTTATTAAGCAGTGCCTTGTAAGCTTTCACAAAACTAAAGAGTACAGAGCAAGAAGTCAACAATTGTACTTAACGAGAAATGCTGGTAAGGAATTTTTCACAATTCCAAAGGTTAAAAGCACATTTGCCCGAAGACAATGTTTTTTTATCGCCCCGAAAGTTTATAACTCACTATGTGAAACCACGAAAAACGTGAAAAATTATGTAACTTTTAAAGGTAAAGTAAAAAACTGGCTTCTAGATATTGGGCGTTCAAAAACTAAAGACCTTATTAATACTGTAGGGTGAATATTTAAAAAAATATGTATTTGTAAAATTGTGCAATATTACATATCATTTTCTTAAACATATATACTAGAATGTAGTGTTTATTCATATATTTGTATATATTATTACTTATTTTCCACTTAAATTTATTGTATATAATGTAAAGTTTACTTTATTTTTAGCCCTTAATTGCATACATATATATTTATTTTTTTCTACTTTAAATTTTACTTTAATTTGTGTAAACAACACATTTGTTAGATTTAGAAATATTTAAAATTGATCACCTTCGTCAGTTCGCGAGTTACAAAAATACAGTTGGTATAACACAGCACAGCCAGAGACAGACCTTCTAGGTCTAGTTGGTTGTGCGATTTCGCCTCATTCGGATATGCTAGCATATTTATATCCATAGAGCTATGTTTTTCGCTATTATAATGTTTGTTCTTAATTATTCCTCATGTACAACAGTATGCATGTCCTTGTATTTTTTTGTTCTTGTACGTTATAAATAAATAAATAAATAAATAAATAAATAAATATATCTCTCATCGTTAAAAGGCAGCGTTAGTTAGAAACATTTTCGTTCGACCGCTTATTCTCTAACTTACTTTGCAAATCCGACTACCACGAAAAAGTCTTTTCAATTTTCGGAATAATATACAGCCTATGACACTCACAAATAACATGGCTTTCTATTGTAAAAGAATTTTCAAGATAGGTTCAGTAGATCCAGAGATTACTTCCTACAACCTCACAAACTTTACCTTTTTATAATATTAGTAAAGATGGTGGAATTGAAATATTATTTGTGTCGCTTATATAAAAGATACACCAACCAAAATGCCACAACGTGATTTCGGTCCAACAAGGCTTCAGTGAACTGAATTTCAAGTTTCTAGGTCCAATATTTCGAGATTAAAGTGTGAAATTCGGTACGCAGTCATATAGGAAAATACAAATTTTAATACCACGTAAATACTACAAATATACTACATTTACTATCACTTGACACAATCACCATCCGGGGGAGGGGCGACGGGATCGCGAAAGTGGCGCGGGGGAAGAGTGTGGCGGTTCGGCGTGGGAAGGAGGGATGGGGGGAGGAAATGGAAGGGGTGGTTGAGGAAGGGGGGGATAGTTGGCGGGGTAGTTGGGGGGGGGGGGGGGGTGAAACACGGGGGGACACAACTATTTTTTTTCCAAATTGATCATATTAATATGTGTAACTAGCTGCGCCCCGCGGTTTCACCCGCGTGGTGATGGAAAATTGTGGTAATGATGACAGTAAACTATAAACCTTTATAAATTATAGTCTATGTGTTATTTTGATGTGTAAGCTATATTATTGTAAAGTTTCATCAAAATCCATTCAGTAGTTTTTGCGTGAAAGAGTAACAAACATCCATACATACATTCTTACAAACTTTCGCGTTTATAATAGTAGTAGGATATGTGTAATATGTAATATATGTGTAATGTGTGTAATATTTTACACCTTTTTTAATATTATTATTGAAAGCATTTTATTTGTCAAGTAACGTCAGTACTGGTCAAAAAACAAGAGTAGTGTATTTCGTATGGCAAGATACTGGCTGTTCCGTTTAGTTGGGCATTCGTCAGTCTAGAATTATTGTATGGGTTGTGTTTATTTCCTTATTGCCTATATTACTAGTTATAATTTATTTCTGTACGATCACACTGATAACTAAGAACCGGAATGTATACTTATAATAAATAAATAAATAAATAAATAAATAAAATTGTTAAATCTTGGCTTAATGCAAGAGTGTTTCTTTAATTTAAATAATGCGTACCGAAGTAGTATTGGTATTAGCTCCTTTACTGCAAACCGTTGGTTCCTCGAGGGGTGCCTGGACAGGATAGGAACTAAGCGTACAAGAAGAAGAGATTATCAGACCACCAACAAAGTGTCTTCGAAACATTTCGTAGGGGAACAAACATATGGCGAAAACTGCCCAAATCCTACATAATCCAGCTCTTACACAAACAGGATACTGGGAGCATTATGGGCACGCTTAAGCGAGGGGGAGTGATGGCCCAATTTCAATCACTGTTCATTTTTACAAGATTTATATCAACTTGGAATGTTCGTATGTAAGTTGTCCGTTTCAAAATTTGCAAACCATTTTTCAACCATTTTCTGGTATCGGATTGATCTGAAATTTGGCATTCTTATATATGTTCGGTGACGATGCAATATTATGGTACCATCGAGCTGATTTGATAATGGAGCCGAGATGTGCCTTGGCGGGGCCCGTATGAAAATTTGTTTGGGGGCCCTTTGGAAGGGTAAAGATTTCTCACAAAAGAAAAAAAAATGTTTGCATAAAATTAAAAGAAATATTTATTCATCATAATTATCTATCTGTCACTTTTTCCAAAATTTTTACGAACAATTCAAATTAAATATACACTCTCCTTGCCTTCTTTTCGGCAAACTGATTTATTAAATCAGGTGATTATTAAAACTGATTTATAACATAGGTGCGGATGAGGTCCCAATCAGCTCTCAGGTTAAAAATCTTGGTGTATACCTCGACCAAAATCTTTCGTGGCAGCCACACATTGAGGAGATGAGACGTAAACTCTTTGGTCGCTTTCATGCAATAAAGAAACTCAAGAATTTTCTCCCCGAGGAAAGCAAAATCACAATCTGCCAATCTATTCTCCTCCCTCTCCTTGATTATTCAGATGTTGCCTTTCTCGACATTAAGGAAGATCTAGCCACCAGGGTAGAAAGGCTGCAAAATGTCTGCATTCGATTCATTTATGACCTACGAAAGTTTGACCATATTACGGAGTACAGAATGAGACTTCACTGGCTGACGACCCGAGAAAGGAGAGATACGAGAGTCCTAGGTTTGCTCTTCAGAATCCTGAAGGGGGCCGCTCCAAAATATCTTATAAGTAGGTTCAAACCTCTATCTTCTCACGGGCGCCCTCTGAGATCTGAAGACAACCTGCTGCTCTCGATCCCTAGTCACAGTAGTGATTTCTTCTCGCACTCTTTCTCTGTACGTGGAGCCCGTCTCTGGAATGCTTTACCCTCGCGTATAAGGATAGCACCTAGTTTGTATTGCTTCAAACGCAGGCTCAAAGAACACTTGAACCCACGCTCATAAACTTTTCCTTATTTTTCCTTATTTTTTCCTCCCTATTGCGTCCCTTGCGTCATTATAGGTTTATTGTTTGTTTTTTTTTCTTAAATTTATTGTTTTGTTTCCCTGCTGAATTTAAATGATTAAAATTTAATTTATTAGTTTATTTTTACCGCATAACATGTTATTCCACTAGGTTAAGGTTAGCTGTAAGATATTGCTTTTAGGCAATAAGCTCGCCGTTTTGTTAAAGCAAATAAAGCGTTTAATTATTATTATTATTATTATTATTATTAAATCATTTATAGCTGATGATGACTTTAGTTTTTCTAAAGTTTCTGCCTCTATGGACAACAGAGACAGGTCTGACAGGCGTTCATGTCCCATCGAAGTTCTTAGGTAAGTTTTTATCAATTTTAATTTTGAAAAACTTCTTTCAGCATTTGCAGTTGTAACTGCAGAAGGGTCAAGAATGAAAAGCATGCTCTTATTACCTCCGGAAAACTGGATGCAAGACTATTGAATTTTATCAGCAATAATTCAATGAGTTCCTTAATGGAATGAATTTTTTGAATTTCAGATTTTAAGCATGTTTTTAGAGCCTTTAATTGGTCATAATGAATAACTGAGATGTCTTTACTGTATTTAGCCGACAGTTTTCCGGAAGCGTTTAATATCTCTTCGTTTGAAGAAGACAGGAGTTTCTCCGGTTGTAATATTTCGAACATACTACTCAGGTCGCCAGGTCAGGTCAGGTCAGGTTGGGGGCCCCCGTGGCCCGGGGCCCCGTATAATTGATACGGCAGATACGGCGGTAGCTACGCCCCTGATGTTTTGGGATAGTATGTGTAGTACACGTGATGACGAGGGTCTAAAGATGGAGCCGGCTGATCGCCACTGGAACTCCCTAGTCAAAAGTAAAGTGGTATTTAAAAATCCTTTTTACTTTTAATTTATTTTATAGATATTTCTCAGCTGCATTTATATAGGTATGTACCTACCTACCGTGATATGCCACCGTGGGTGGCATAGTGGTATCGATTATAAAGCACACTAGCTGTTGCCCGTGGCCTCGCTTCGCGTAAAGTTTCGAATGGATTTGTTAATATTTAACTAGGGTGGCGTTAATTTGCCTTTTTAGACGCTACCTTTTTACATATTGTGCAAGAAGTCCCCCTTAGATGCACGCCACCTATCTCGTAGAAGTACGCGTCTTGTTCCTCGCCACGCGCGCCGCCTTAAGCTGAACGCTGACCTAGATATTTCAAGGTACTTGCACGCGTTACTAATTTCATGATACCTCTATACCTATACCACCTAAAATACAGTAAATGGTAAATTTTATCTCTATTTAACACTTGTAATCTATACTAATATTATAAAGAGGTAAAGTTTGTGAGGTTGTAGGTGTAATCTCTGGATCTACTAATCCGATTTTGAAAATTATTGTACCAATAGAAAGCCACGTTAGTTGTGAGTGTCATAGGCTATATATTAATCCGAAAAAAGAAAATACTTTTTCGTGGTAGTCGGATTTGCAAAGTAAGTAGGAGAAAAAACGGTCGAATCAAAACGTTTCTTACGAACGCTGCCTTAACGATGAGAGATATATGATTAAGTTCTAGAGGAAAGTTGTAGAGATTGATAATGCCTACAAAAAAGTCAGCGACAGAATATGCCTAACTTTTATATTTAAGTCACAAAAAGTAGGTTTTTATATTAAAAAAATTATTTAAATCGCTAGGTCCTGTTTATTTGTCATATTATCAACAATTATGAATTTTTATTAAAATAAATAAATTTATCGTCTCAAATGTATAAAACAAAAGACTTTTCCCTTTTATTGCATATAATTTCCTTTTTACTGCATAAATGGTTAAAAAGATAATACGACATAGGTATGGAACCGCGACCGTATCTCGGGTTGGAACTCCTAAAAGACAATATATTTTGGTATCAAATAATAACATTACATCTAATATAGTATACAGAGAAGTTTTGAACAATTAAAATAAACATAATTTATTCCATTACAATCATTTCATTCACTCATTTGAAACCCGGTAATATAGCCAAATTGGCATGCAAATACATACATACATATGCAGTAAAAATATAACCCTCCTTTTGGCAGTCAGGAAATAAATCATAGTACTCAGTACCGAACCACACTCATAATTTCATCACAAGTAAAAATGTTTACCGCCCAACGAAGTGGGCACGGATCAGCTAGTAATGGATAAATTTATTTCGATCATTATTCCTATTTTATTGGTAATGTCTTCAACAAACACTGCCTACTTATTTTCTTATTTTTTAAGTCATAAAGCAGTTATTGTAGCTTGCATATAAAAGTTAAATATATTTTCCGTGGCTGACTTTTTTATACATCTCTTTATTTTACACACCTCTTTATCTTTTCGCTTTTCCATGAAATCCTTGAGTTACGATATTTTTTCAAACCAACCTGTAACAGCTATGCCTTTCTCTTGTCGATAGATTATCGTCTTTTCTACATCCTGCCATTGTGGAGAGGTTGTGAGATTCAGTCAAGAAATTGAATTGGCTATTGCAAGCTCACCCATGCACTGCCACTGTCCGCCGACACACCCCCTACCCTCGATTTTTATTTAAAAAATACCGCGGCTCATTTATTTCGGGTAGGACATTTGATGGGCCAACCGGGACGACCGGGACAGATTATCTAAGCTGGTGACATGTCCCGGTGTACCGGGACATGTCACCTAAAATGTTAACCCTACAGTAGACTGGTCTTAAAACTCTCGTTCATTACATTACTATACATTTTCGTCGTGTCCAATTGACGGCTAAAAACCGCTCTTGGACGAGTCAAAATAATTGGGTTAGGTAGTAAGTCTCGTTACTACTCTTCACTGAACATACATAGGTAGTCAAGAATTAACTACTAGATTGTCAAACTATAAATATAAATATTCAAAATTAAAATAGAAGCCTAATATTTGAAGTAGTTAGTAATTCGAAAATATACGTAGTAAAATTATTCATCGTAATATTCAAATTGTCAGTAAAATGTTAAATAATCAAATTAAAGCTACGTTATGCATTTTAAACTAAAAGTACAGATATAAGACCATATAAAATAATCAGACAATAAGGCTCTACTTTTTAAGTAATTTAAATGGGCACAATATTTGAATAGTCATGGCCCTCAAATTCGGCCAGATTATAGAAAGGGTGGCTATCAGCATCTCATTGATGTTTTTTTTTAAATTGTATGTCCTCCAGCTGTTTAAATTTTGTAGGGAGTAGATTATAGAATTTATGCTAAGGTAAAACACCCAAAGAAGAGGAAGAATGATAATCCGTCCTTTCTTTAAGCGTTGGCTCGAAATATCACCCAATTTATTTTATTGGAGGATTTGCTCAATTCACTCAGTAACCAATACAAGAGAAATGTTCGGGCTACCATAATCCGCAATACGACCTATTACTGGATATTGGCAAATACACGCAACAACACATTAACATGGAACAGCGATTTGTTACTATTATACGGTCTTGGATGGTTAAGGGGGAGTGGTGTTGAACAGTATCTAGTATTTGCAATGGGGGATAAACGATACAATGCAATCGACTACTCCAGTAGACAAATAGAGCTGTCAACTACAACGGGCGAATCCGTCACCTCAGGAAGTTTCAACGATTGGTCGTTCTATCTCCTGTGAAGTGAAAGCAGAAGACTTGGACAAAACAGCCCACCGTCAAGCTAAGCCACATGCCCGTAAGAGGCCAACGCTTTATCCGCGAGATAACCAGGTATGTTACTCAGCGGGCTTACACTCACGCCCTTACGTCCAATTGCGACCAGATTACTCCGGTCTTTCGAAACGGTGTAAACTGAATCTATCGACTCGCGGTTAAGGCGTTGGTCTCTTACGGGCTCGTGGCGTAGCTAGACGGTGGATTGTTTTGTCCCCAAGTCTTCTGCGCTCACTTCCAGGGAGAGAGAGGGAGATTAATTGTTAAAACTTCCTGAGGTGACGGGCTCGCCCTCTGTAGTCGACAACCCAAGTTGTTAGTCAGAATGCACAATCGATTGGCTTACGCCGCGCGGTGCGCAGACCGTCCAGGAGCGCCAGAAGATTGACTCCTAGGGGAAACTAGCCAAGGCTACAGTCCTGCCCGGGCTCGCACTTCATGCGTGGAGGCCGCTGGATGGGTGTTGACCCGTGAGTGTGACCAACCCTGAACAAATGGGTCCTAGTGGCCAACTCAGCAAGGGCCCATTAGCTCCCACTCCAGTAGACAGGCATTCCTACACTTGTTTGTTTCTACTCTTTATTATGGAAAATATCACAATGGGCGGGTTTATTGTCATATTATGACAATTTCTTACAACCAACCCTACTGTGAAGTGTTTATATGTATGTATGCCTGTAACATGTGTCTAAGTGCGTACCTTCCTATTTAAAATGCAATTCCGTTAATTTAATCCCAACGGAAAATGGTGACCCTGCCGGGAATTGATCCCGAGACCTTATAATGTAAGATCAGGCGACCTAACCACTACGCCACGGGTGTATCTATCAGCATGCGCCACATCTTAGATGCGTCTTGGATGCGTCAGAAAATTAAATGCTAAAAATTAAATTATTAAAAATATAAATATCATGATAATTGTCATGGCTGTAATATTATATTCAATTTTACCTACATACAAATAATCGAAATATACGCAAGGCAGCATTTCTCAAATCCAAAGAGGAAGCCCGGTTCGACAAAAACCGTTTTAACTACAGCAAAACGGTTTTGTCTGCCGCCAAGGGAAAAATCCAAATCCCGGAAGATATGGCCACGGAATACTTTTCGACCACGTATGAGGACCCAATGCGGCTCCATAATTACAGCCCTCCGCCGGGCATTACACCTCCGCCCCTGCCTACGGTAGCTTTTGCTTCTCAACCTCCATCACTAGATGAGATTCTTAATCAAGTAAAGAGGAAGCCGTCGGGCTCTACTCCGGGTCCCGATGGTATTCCCTATTTAGTATACAAAAAATGCCCCTGCCTTCTGCAATATTTAGGATCCATCTTCCGAAATATATGGAATAGCGGTGTAGTCCCACAGAATTTTGGCAGAGCGACAGTCATCTTAATTCCGAAGGTCCCAGTTTGCACCGGACCAAAGGACGCTCGGCCCATTGCTCTCACAGACACTGTGGCCAAAATCTTTTTTAGCATAGTCCACACGAGGATGAGCGAATTCATGCACCGGAATGAGTACCTTGGAGTATCAGTTCAAAAAGGCTTCATGCGCGGCGTCTCGGGCTGCCTCGAGCACAACTCTCTCCTGGCTGCTGCCATCAAGGATGCGAGACAGCACGAACGCCAAATCAATGTATGCTGGCTCGACCTAGAGAATGCCTTTGGGTCAGTCCGACACAGTCTCCTCCACTTTGCACTCCGCTGGTACAACTTCCCACCAGTCGTGCGTGACATTGTAGCCTCCTACTACAACTGTCTGACTTTCCATGTTAAAACGCAAGAATGGACTACCCGCTCTATACCATATTCAATTGGACTATTTCAGGGCTGTTGCCTCTCCCCGACGATTTTTAATATAGTTTTTAATATACTTCTGGAAAGCCTGAGCCAGTTTGACAGGAAGTGGGGCTACCGTTTTAAAACAGACGGCCAATACACCTCGTCGTGCCTCGCTTTTGCCGACGACCTAACTTTCATTACCAGAAGCCCCAAGCAGCTTTCCCTGCTATTACAGAAAGTGGAGCTTTTCTGCGACTGGTCAGGCTGTATAAAAGTGAAGCCCTCCAAATGTTTTTGCCTTGGACTCGCCCGCATGGGCACAAAATTTACATCCTATGACCCCAAATTGGTCTATAAGGGCTCTAATATCTCCCTTATAGACCCAAACAATCATTTCAAATTCCTCGGCAGAAAAATCACCCATCAGGGAAAAGACGTCTCGGGCGATCATGTTATAGAGCATTTCAAAAGTTGCCTGGCGAAAATAGATGCCTTGCTAATTTCTGGCCCTCGTAAGGCCTGGATCTATGACAATTATCTAACGTCACATTTGTCATGGCCCTTTCTTATTTACGATTTTACCAAAACCCAACTGTCCCGTCTAGATGCACTGGTGACAGCTAGTTTAAAATCCTGGCTGTCCTTAGCCAAACCAGCTGACCCCTCGACTCTCTTCAGGTCCAAACAAAATTTTGGGCTAGCGCTTAAACTGCCCTCTCTGCTCTACGCCAACTCCAGAATAACCAAAAATTCGATTCTGTGCAATTCCAAAGATCCGGCAATATCGAAGCACGTAATAAGTGGCTGTAGTGATTCAAATGAACTACAAGCCCGCGTAGACTTCCACAAAAGGTTCCTTACTGGAATCAGCCAGAATGGCACTGGTCTGGGGTATGGCAGTACAACCACGAGCGACGTGGACTTGAAGAAGTCTCTTTTGCGGGGAGATTACGACAGCAAGAGTATGGCTCATGCTATTGGCCTTCAATGCCAGAATGATTGGACAACAATTGGTGACTTTTGCATTCCGCCTCCAATGCACTGGAAGGTAATGCTCTATGACTGGACGCCAGAGATGCTGAAATTTTATTTGAATGCCTTTCAGCATACACTTCCAGACCCCAGTAACCTCGCTCGTTGGAGCTTTGCCGAGGATAGTTCTTGTCCCCTCTGTAGCAATACCCCTTGCACAGCTAGGCACATTCTAGCTGGCTGCAAGGTGGCCTTAGATCAAGGACGGTACACTTACCGCCATGACAAAGTTCTCGCTGTTATTCGCGAGGTAATTAGTCTCTCAGTGGCTCGTGCCAACAAGGGTTTGACAGTATCCTCCAAACCCCCAATACAGTTTGTGCGGGATGGCTCTAAAGGCAAAAAACATTTAACTACAAAACCTTTCTCAATAATCGAGAAAGCTACAGATTGGATTCTGGAGGTTGATTCGGTCTCTAAGCAGTATAAATTCCCTGAAAGTCTCGGATGCACAGCCCTCCGTCCAGATATAACTCTTTACTCTCTATCTCGGAAGGTGGCTCTTATCGTAGAATTAACTGTTCCATGGGAATCAAATATCCCAAAAGACCACGAGTACAAATTAAATAAATACCATGATCTTGCAAATGCCGTAACCCGGAACGGCTTCACTGTTCACCTTCACGCGGTGGAAGTTGGCGCTCGTGGCCTGCCAGCTAAATCTCTATTTCACCTCTTTAAAGATCTTGGCCTTTCCAGAAAAATAATCAACTCTTTCTTAGAAAAATTATCTAAAACTGCGATTTGCGCATCTCAAATTCTATGGCTTCGAAGGGGGAGTGAATGGGTGGCAAGGTGAACGCTCACATGTGGCAAGACAGCTGTCCTAAACCTACCACAGCCGGTTCGTAAGTCCGGAATCCACTGCTCACCCCCCAGAAGTGTAAAAAAAATAGTATTATGATGGGCCCGACTCCGGTCGGTGAATTCCATGGCAGCTCCGTTTGTATTTATTATTGTGATTTGGACATTTAGACAACTACTTACTTGATAATTGGGCAGTTTTGGTAGAGTATGATACTCGGGAAAACATAACAATTCTAACAATACCACACACTTCTAAATCGGTTCAAGCGTTTAGAAGTTATGGTGGAATAAAGAAACGGAAAACATACATAAATGAAGCCTGAATTGATCACACTCCTTTTTTGTTGGGCAGTCGTGTAAAAAGAACACCTCGTGAAAGAACTTATTCAGTTTTTTCATGCCCTGAAAAGTTTACTTGTTTACATGTTTGACGTCTCACATATATAGCGACGATATTCGATTTGGGTGGTCTGACAGGCCACCAAGAAGGCAACAGTGCCAAAGCATATGGAGCGATACGTGCTACGCGACTAGACGAGAAAAAAACATTACATAATCGCATAGCTATACTACCTCCTTTGGCTCGTACTTTATCCAATTGCATTTTAGATATATATTACAACTAAAGCTCTCAACTACAACGGGCGAACCCATTACCTCAGGAAGTTTTAACGATTTTGGATCGTTCTGTCTCCCGTGAGGTGAGCAAAGAAGACTTGGGACGAAAACAGTCTACTGTCTAGTTATGCCACTCGCCGGTCAGAGGCCAATACGGCTAGGCACCGGAAAAGGTACTCAGCGAGCAGCCTCGCCCCTTGACTACCAGTTTGAAAGTATTTAATTTGTTAGAAAACCCCAAAACATTATTTTTTTTGTAATCTCAATAGTCGTGTCTCAGAGTGTAGATGTGTGTGATATTATTCCGTCTGGAATTAACCTTCAGGATACCTCCGTCCTCCCGACTGGTTACGGATCCGAAGTCGCTTACGCAATCTCTACCTGTTGTATTACAGCGGTAATTCAGTTTTCGGACCTGAATTTATCGCGGACCTGGGCGTTCTTTGCCCGTAGTGCCACACGGGATCGAGTGGCCCAAGGTCATTTCAAGAGTTGCATGACAACAGGTCAACATCCACCCCGCTGATTAGGAAACAGTATTTTTCCATTTCCAGACCAGAATGCACAGCCGATTGGCTTCGCCGACCGTTGCGCAAACAGTCCAGCGGCGCCGGGATGCAATACCGCCGGGAGAAACCGGTCCACCAGATTTGAGGCCTGAGACACGGGAGTCTTACCCGGGGTAGACTTCCACTCGAGGAGGCTTCTGAATAGGAGCTGAATCGTGAGTTGAGCCGATCCGAGAACAAAATGGATTATGTGGCCCAAGCTCCACGAAACCGTTCGCTATTATACCCCTGACTTGTTACAGGACCGATGTCGCTTGCGCGGTCCTCTCCACGGCATCCCTGCCCGGCTTTTCACCCGGTGTCGAGTGGCCGAGTGGTCGTTTCAAGAGCAGTTGCCGTAAGGTCAACAACTACCGTCAGTTGAAACATCGCCGAAACGTCGCGCCTGTTGCTACAAACATCACGCGGTAAATTCATTTTATCTTATTTATAATGTCAAACAATTGCTATTAGTCTTCGATTTCTATATCCCTGTTTTGGCTACGGCCTTCGGGCACGACATTATTTCGTAAGTTCTCTTTACTTCTTACCAAATTCAATGAAAACTTCTGTGGTTTCCAAGAATCAAAACGAGGTCGCTACACGTGTACTTTGTACCCATTTATGCATTAGTTATAGATACGTCAAACGAAACAATGAAATGATTTCGCAAGCATTTGTAGGTGTTTAAAACTTAGCATTTTTTTGCTCGACAATAATAACCAGTATTGTCGTCGGAGCAACGACTTTCATTTTTGCGTTGACGGCAAATAAAACGGTCATGTGCTGACGTCACACTGAGGAAGTGTTTCACAAGAAAATACAGTACTATTACCCGAATTTATAGTCGAGTATCGGTTCAATACTTAAGTAATGCTCAGTCAAGTAGGTATTACCTGAATACAACTGGAGCTGTCAACTACAACAGGAGAACTTGTCACCTCAGAGAGTTTTTATTTAGTTATTTTTTATTTATTTTATTTATCCCTAGTATTACCTACATGATTAAATTTCCTATAGTATATTTTACATGATTTAGTCGTACATACAAAATTTAAACCCTGGAAATTTACTAAAGGTGCGGCTTCGGCGGGATTTATCACCTCATTAGGCAGAGCCTGTATTGAGGTGATATTTAGTACTGCGTTCATCTGCCGGGTGTATAGGTAATTTATTTAATCTTGGGAAATCCTACAAGTGTATATTGTATAACTATTATAGTATATAGGTATATATATTAAACAAAAAATATTTATTAAATTAAATGAGATATAATATATATGGGAGATATATGAAAACAGTTATGAGGCTAATGAGATAATAATAACAATAATAAGTAATATAAGTCATCTGTGCACCTATTTAATAACGTTAGTTACTAACGACTCACAGTTAGTAATTAACGTTTTAAAGTCTCCTGTGAAATGAGCGTAGAAGACTTAGGGTGACTTGCACCAATCGGCCTGTTAACTTCTGCTAAGCGTGGTTAGCTAACCAAGATAAACAATTACCGATAACAACAGCCGGTTAAATAATGACGTCTTGCACCAACTATTTGCACGTCCCAGTTAACTAACGCCGTTCGGAGTCTGCAAAATCCATTTTTGAGTGTTTGAACATAACCATAGACACAACAATACGTATTCAAAAATATTAGAAACGTGCTTAGTCCATCTATGCTAAAAACGACCTACTATAACGCACTCGCACAGTCATTGATTACATACGGGCAGATAGGATGGGGTGGAGCGGCTAAATCAATTCTTGACCCGGTAATAAAAGCTCAAAAAGCCCTCATTAGGGTTATTAATAAAAAAAACCGCTATGTTTCCCATCCGATCAATTATTCACAGATTTTAACGTAATGGACATCCGACAGTCCAAAAGCGGTTTTAATGTACTTCTAGAGGAATGACAGGACTGCGATATCTAAACTTCGGGACCAGGGACATGAGACTAGACATCGATACAGACAACCTGAGGTAAAAATGAACACGACATATGGACAACGACATTATACTTTTCTAGCTCCGAGACTATACAATAAACTGAGAATGGACGTACCGACGACCGACTTACCATACCCTACTTTTCGAAGAGTGGTTATAAATTGGCTGCTAAATAAATCTAGGAAAGACTGCGAGGCGTTATTAAAATCTCTTGAATGAACATAGTTCTATTTAAATATATTATTCAAATTTACGGCTATATTGTATTGTATTGTAGTACATTCTTAATTAACTTCTATATTATATAAAAAAATGGCATTGTAAATTGTCATTTTCTTTGATAAATAGTTATCAAGGCACTTTTGCATGTGTAAATATATACTCGTATTATCATAATAATATATTTTTTATTTTTTATTTTTAAGCTATTGCATAGCTTTTATCGCGGGCCTAGGCCAGCGCGGCGACCGAATGAAGAAATTTCTTAACGAAAATTAATGATTTTAAACTGATAATTACGTCTAAACGAGTACTGCTTACGATTCGAAAAAAATATATGTTAAATAAGAACATTTTCCTAATATTCTTAGCTTTGAATATTTTAGATTTCGTTTATATTACATAGTGTAATTAATTTGTGAAATTAGGTCTAACCGAACACAAAAACGACTACTACGCAAATACTATCTGGCGTATTATTATGAAACCTACACCATTTTTTTTCGAATCGTAAGCAGTACTCGTTTAGACGTAATTATCAGTTTAAAATCATTAATTTTCGTTAACAAATTTCTTCATTCGGTCGCCGCGCTGGCCTAGGCCCGCGATAAAAGCTATGCAATAGCTTAAAAATAATGTTTACTGCACTTCTAATACATTAAAATTCAAGATGGAAAAATAGCGTTTCAACGTAATAGCATTCAGTTAAGATATCCCGTTCTAAGTATCACTATGTCATGGTTGCTGCACCCGGACTTGGCTCGAGAGAATAAAAGCTTGTTTTTAAAAATGTGACTTTATTACTAACTTATTCTATTAGCGATCATGCGGTGTTCCCCACGAAATATACGAAATCAGAAATCTCGATCCCATCTATCAGTGCACCAAAAGGGCCATCGTTCGCGTCAAAAGGCTGTCGGGGTTTATAATATTATGCGCGAGCATGTTTTCGCCGCATTGATTTGTACAGTAGAGAATTCACAAGCACGGGCAGCCATACACAATGAACCAAAGCGCCCCTTTGTATTGACCTACGTTTACAGTGTTACCAACGACTCATTGTTTATCCTTGCTAAAGAGGCCTATAAAAATTGTCGTAAAAATCTACTTTTGTAAGCTTCGGTTCAACTATGGAAAGTGACTGAAAAAAGATCGGACCAATCGTATTAAACAGCCTCCCGCGATCTAATCGCATTAGATCTTTAATGCTAAAATCTTTGTGTATAGGCAAATAAGATCTTTAATCGCATGGATCAGTCGATAAGGATCTTTAACGAATTGGATGTGTCGATAAGTATCGTACACATCAAAGGCCAACTTGGGTTGTCGACTACAGGGGGCGAGCCCGTCACCACAGTAAGTTTTAACGATTAGTCGTTCTGTCTCCCTGCAGTGAGCGTAGAAGACTTGGGACAAAACAGTCCACCATCTAGCTACGCCACAACCCGTAAGAGACCAACGCCTTGACCGCGAGATAGCCAGTAATGTTACCTGGCGGGCCGACACTCACGCCCTTACTTTCAATTGTGACCAGAGTTCTCCGGTCTCTCGATTGGTTCCGAGTTCGAGGTCGCTTGCGCGGTCCTCTCCCTTACGAAGCGGTGAAACGGTGTATACCGAATCTATCGCGGACCAGATTGGCTTACGCCGCACGGTGCGCAGACCGTCCAGGAGCGCCAGAGGTTTGATTCCCAGGGGAAACTGTCCAAGGCCAGAGTCCTACCCAGGTCCGCTCCTCATGCGTGGAGGCCGTCGGATAGGTGTTGACCCGTGAGTGTGACCGACCCTGAACAGAATAGGTCTTCGTGGCCATCCCAGCATGGGCCCATTAGCTCCCACATCAAAGGCCAATTTAAATAATACAAAATGTTAACAAAAACAACGAAGGGGCTATCATAATTTTATTCATATACAAAAATTCGTGTCTGTGCTGTTGGCCGTTGAGGAATTTCCTCGTTGGAAGACAAACCTAGGTGCCGCAGTCCTGCCTTGGTGAAACTTAGAACGGGCTGTCATAATTGAATACATGTACACAATTTCGTGTCTGTGCTGTTGACCGTTGAGGATTACTCTCGTAGGGAGGCAACCTTGGGTGCAGCAGCGGTGTTATGGTAAAACTTAGAACAAGCTATCATAACTGAATGCGTATAGGTACACAATTTCGTGTTTGTGCTGTTGACCGTTGAAGAGTCCCCTCGTCGGGATCCGACCCTGGGTGAAGAATAATAATAATAATAATAAACTCTTTATTTGCACTTAATTGTTATACAAAAAGGCGAGTTTATTGCCACATGGCAATGTCTTACAACTAACCTAAACACAGTGGCACATGCGCGCATTGTGAACATAAAGATTATTACATAACATACAAACAAGTGGAAGAATTTAAAACTAATAATGCCCGAGAAGAGGAAATCGGGAGAGGAAGAGGAGAGAAAGGGAAGAACTGGTTACTTCTTAGAAAGGTAGTAATCCTTAAGGTGAGTCTTAAACGATGGTAAAGAAGGCGAGTTTCGAATGATTGCTGGGAGATCGTTCCAGAGTCTTGCACCATGGACACAGAAATAATAGGAATAGAAATCGCTATTATGACTCGGAATTTTTAGTAAACTGTCAGAATCTGACCGAAGTACGAGACCGTGGGAACTTAGTGGTTCAAAAAGCTCGTGGAGATAGGATGGTGTTAATTGGGAGAGTACACAATATAGGAGAGCAAGTAATTGAACATTTCTTCTTTGTCGTACTGGCAACCACTTTAACTGTGCCCTATATTCGGACACGTGATCATACTTACGTAGACCGAAGATGAATCGTATGCATACATTTTGCAAACGTTCAAGTTTGTTGAGTAGTTCCTCTGATAAATCGAGATAAGCCACATCTAAGGAAAGTTAAGAGTAGAGACTGTGCAAGAGATTTGTTTGTGTCAATAGGAAGAAATCTTCTGAGTGTTTGCAGAGAATCAGGTCATGCGTACCATAAAAAAATGCATTGTTATTGGAACTGAACCAAGATGTAAGTTTTCAACTTCATATTTGAGGATTTCCTTTAATTTCTCATGGATCCCATCAACAGGACAGGATTTTGAGAACAAATCTGGAAGCAAATCTTCTCAAATAAAAAAAATTTATTCCGAATCGGTTTATAAATGGCGGCAATTTATTGGAATTTCTTGCAATATCGCCGCGCTCGACAAAAAGTACTATAACTATGGGACTACTATAGCAATCATAAAAATAATAACTGTGCAATGGTCGTATTGAAATTTTCTATATAGCATATTGAAATCTCATTTTGTAAAACAATTACATAATTATGAATAAATATGAGAAAGTCGAAAAAACGAAAAATACTCGACATTTCTAATTTGTATTTGTCTTACGGAAAAATACGGAACCCTATTTAGAAATTGTAAATACTATCGTGATCTTTATTAGATTCTCTATCAAAGTTAATATTTTGTTTTGCTTATTTACATACAAAAATATGTAGATATTAGCTCATAAAAACCAATAAAGTTTTTGATGATTTCTCGAAAAAAAATGATGATGGTATGGATTTGGTATGGATTTTAGGATTTGGTATGGATTTTAGGATGCGTTCAAATTACAAAATAATATTTCTGTGCGCTCAGGGAGCAAGCCGCCATTATTGGTCGTTACGTAGTCAACGGTGTTCTGATGAGCAACCAAATTTGGTCGTTACGTAGCCGAAGGGTGTTAATTTAATTTTACTCTACTGGCACCTAAATTCTTACACATTCACGAAGGTTGGCGGTAAGAGATTGTGCTTTAAGCAGTTAAGTCCGCATGTTGTATGTTTTTTCTTAAAATGTACAACTAGAGCTGTCGTTTGCAACGGGCGAACCCGTTACCTCAGGAAGTTTTAACGAAATTTGATCGTTCTGTCTCCCGTGAGGTGAGCGCAGAAGACTTAGGACTAAACAGTCCACTGTCAAGCTCCGGCACATGCCCGTAAGAGGCCAACGCCTTATTCGCCAGGTATTTTACCCAGCGGGCTTACACTCACGCGCTTACTTACAGTTGCGACCAGATTACCCCGGTTTCTTGACTGGTTACGAGTTCGAAGTCGCTTGCGCGGTCCTCTCCCTTACGTAGCGGTGAAACGGTGTCAACCGTATACATCGCGGACCACGGCATCCTTTGCTCGGCTATTCACCCGGAATCGGGTAGTCGATGGTCGTTTCAAGAACAGTCGCCGTAAGGTCAACGAGTACCCCGCTCTATAGGAGACAATACTGTTTCCAGACTCCCCCGACTGTGAGTCATAATCAGTGGCGGCGCTAGGCGTCGGCGACGTCGGCGACCGCCGACGGCCTCGCACCTGAGGGGGCCTCGCAAAAGTTTTAAAAATTATTTAAAATTTATTTATTTATTCTTATTTATTTTCATATACTTGCGTGAGTAAAGTGAGTGAGTAGTACTTTAGGGGTATTATCCAGAGTCCTCTGGCAACACTATGAAAGTTCGCGCGCGAGTCTCGGGACGGGAAATCCCCGTGTCGTATAAATATTTGTATTTCATTCTTCTGTGAGCGTAACTAACGTAAACAATCATTCAATCTGTGAATAGAAGTAGACTCGCATCCACAAAGTTTCTTTTTATTTGTTGTAAAGTCATTATCATTACCCCGGTGGCGTTCTAGTGGATAAAAGTGTTAATTTAGATTGTGATTTATTTCATATTTCTAAGGTAAGTCAAATAACGACTTTAACGAAATGATTTTATCAAAATCGATAGGTATATATCTTTTATAAGTCGTAAATAAATACAATGTATTTCTCTGTACAAACTGAAATAAAAAAGTAGACAGTTACCTTGTTTTAAACCTGTGTAGTGTTTTTATCACACCGGAGAACATAGAAAATTTTCACCTGTTACAAATTTTCACCGCCTACAAATGTTTTTTTTTGTAGGCGTCCAAATTCTTAATAGGTAACTAATTATTTCCACCGAGTTCTCTTTTCCATACGTCTCGTGCGGTATTCCTTCAATACAAAATAATCTAGGTTCAATAAATTATATCAATTTTCCATAAAAAGTATTGTCGTATCTATAGGGTTGTTTATCATGGGGGGCTTGGGCATCTGCTACAAAAAATGACAGATCGGCAGATCTCGTTTCGTATTATTTAACTCTGAAGCTACTGAGCCTATTTTGAAAGCATCTAATAAAATAATTTTTCTAAGATTACATGACCCAGCCCCCGCTCTACAGATGCCTATGAGGAAAAGACCTTGCTAATAGTATAGAGAAAATTATTTTACAATTAGTAGCAATTATATATTTAACAAAATACACTTGTTAGCTTAATAAATTAGTGACTATAGAAAATAAAATATTCTGGATGATTATTGATGATCACACCTACTTCTTATAATCAGTATACATTGAGTTCAAGTTTAGTTTAAGTACTGTACTTACCAAACTTTAATAAAAAATATTTTTAGGTCATCATGACTGGAGGACCCACTAGAGACAGAGATGTAGGGAGGATATGGGAATCCGGTGCATCAAAAAGAAAAAGAAAAGCTGAAACGGTTATATCCAACCAAGCTCTGAGTTCCAGTATGATGAAATTTCTTAAGAAACCTTCAAGGACTACAAGTGTCACAGCTTCAGAGTCAGAGTCATCTGATGAAACTTTAGTTTCTGAACCAGCTTCAGAGTCAAATAAATCTTTTACTCAAATTTCTGATACAGCTTCTTTACCATCAACATCGAGCGAATCTGCTGTGATCCAAATGTCTGAACCCAATGAAGAGTTAGAAATTGAGAGGATGTGTGACTCGGGAAATCAAGAGCAAGCAGTTAATTTAAAAGAGTCATTTATAGACTTAGATCCGAGGAAGTGGGTATTTCCAGTTAATGATTTGCAGCGTCATGACTTAATTCAAAACGGACCCAATCATCAAGATCTAGAGAAATCTGATGAAAGTTACCCAAAAGACGCAAATAAAAGACATTTTTCTAAATTTCATTTTACTCGAAAATTAAGTAACGGCGAAACGCAACATCGCAGATGGTTAGTTTACTCCATATTTCAAGATAAAGTTTATTGCTTTCCATGAAGACTTTTTTCACATTTGCAGACACAGATGGTAAAAGAAGGATGTTGTGACTGAAAAGATTTGAGTCGGATATTGCAAAGACATGAACAAAGTCAAGGACACATAGAGTGCATGATTAAATGGATGGAATTCTATAAAGGAATCAAACAGGGAAAAACAATAGATAAGGATAACGAAAGATTGATTAGGGAATCGCAAAAGTATTGGCATAATTTGTTTGAAAGAATGATTGACATAATAAACTATTTAGCCTCACACAATCTGGCATTTAGAGCTCATCGAGAATCTCTTAAATTGAACGATAGCAGAAACAGTGGTAATTTTATTGATTTATTTAAGTTGTTATCCAAATATGATCTGACACTACGGGAGCACATGCAACGTATTAATGAAAAGCAACTTACTCAACATTATCTGAGCCACGACGTCCAAAATGAATTAATTGCATTAATGTCTAAATCAGTTATTGACGAAATTATACAGAGTTAAACAAGCAAAATACTACGCCTTCTTGCTCGATTGTACCAGGGATATGTCAGCCGTGTTGAACAAATGTCAATAATATTAAGATTTTGCAATTCCTCAACTGGAGCAATAGAGGAACATTTTGTTGGGTTTATTGCCGTCGCAGAAACAACAGGAGAGTATTTAACTAATTCAATATTACAAGAACTGGAAAGAAATGGTCTAGATATCCAAAACTGTCGAGGACAGGGATATGATAACGGCGCCAATATGGTGGGTATTAATAAAGGTGTCAGAACAAGAATACTCAATATAAATCCAAGAGCATTCTTCGCGCCGTGCGGATGCCACAGTTGGAATTTGCTTTTGATTTATGCAGCTAACTCTTCTACAACAGCCAAAACATTTTTCGGCTTCATCAATAAAATTTATGTGCTCTTTTCAAAGTCCAGTAAGCGTTGGGATGTTGTAAAAATTAAATTGAAATTGACATTAAAACCTCTGTCTGAAACACGATGGGAGAGTAGAATAGGAGCAGTAAAAGCAATATTTTTGCAATTTGATGATGTTATCGAATGCGTGAATGACCTGAAAAATAAAAGTGATGATTCTGAAACTCTAAGCGACTGTGAAGCAGTCTTGAACGAAATGTTAACTTTTGAGTTTATTGTTGCAATACACGTGTGGTACGAGGTTTTACTACGTATGAACAATATAAGTAAACTATGGCAATCGGTTCAAGTCAACTTGAAAGTCGCTATCGATACTTTACGTTCATTTTGTAGCTGGATTCAAGAATTCCGTAATACAGGATTTGACAATAGTGTTGCACAAGCTCGATTGTTTGTGGAGAAAAGTACTTTCGAAATTCAGTGTCAATTTAAAGAAAAAAGAACAGCCAGGAAAAAGCGAATGTTCGATTATGAACATACTGATGAACCTATTCAATCTTTTGAAATGCATTACAGAGTTAACTTTTTTAACACAATGATAGATGATATTATAGTCGACACCGAATGTCGATTTAAAGCGCTCAATGAATATTTTGAACAATTTGGTTTTATTTATGATATCAGTTATTTGAAATCGATATCAAAAGAGGACCTTCTCAAGCATTGTAATGATTTAGGTACAATACTGCGGGAAGGCGACGGCGAAAACAGTGACATACAGCCTTTCGAGCTATATGAAGAGCTACAGATTTTAAAAGCGAATTCACTTGACTCTGTCAACGACGCGAAACAACTCATTCAGTACATTTTAGAAAATAATTTGGAAGAAATATATCCAAATGTTTACATAGCAATTAGAATCATGCTCACAGTTCCCGTCAGTACAGCTTCCGCTGAGAGAAGCTTCTCAAAGTTAAAATTGATTAAGACCTACTTTAGAAGCACGATGACCCAAGAGAGACTATCTGCGTTATCAATTCTATCAATTGAAGCTGAAATAGCGGCTAGTATTAGCTATGACATAATCCTGAAAAAGTTCAATGAGGCCAAAAGCCGAAAATTCGTCTATTTTAATTTCTATTTGTGTAATTTTTACCATCATTTGATTAGCAATAAAACTCGTTTACTCATACATTAGTTTCATTATAATTCGGCGCATGTAATCTAACGTTATCTTTTTGACGGGGAAATAAAAAAGGCCTCGCGAACCTAATTTCGCCGACGTCCAAGTGTGGTCTAGCGCCGCCACTGGTCATAATGCACTGCTCGCACTTCATGCGTGTAGGCTGCCGGATGGGTGTTGACCCGTCAGGGTGACCGACCCCGAACAAATGGGTCTTCGTGGCCAACTCAACAAGGACCATTAGCTTAAAATGTTTAATAATGAATTTCTATCTATATATAGAATTTCTATCTATCTATATCTATATTTAGTAAGTGTATGCTCTACCTATGATAGATTAAAGCGTTCCAAGTTCATCAGCCGCAGAAGGACACCTCTCATCGCTTATACAACGGATACATATCCACTGAGGCACGAAGATAGATGGGCATGTAGGTACGCGCGGAGTGGATTGAAGCCTTATTTGTGGGAGCGCCCCGATTGGTCGTCTGCGCGGGCAGGTGTCTGCCAGGGGGTGTGGCCTCGAAGGCCTTTGTGTTCTCCGCCGCCGTGATTCGCTGCTCTTTTCGACCCCGGGGAACCCCCGAGGGGGTTCACGACCAACCCCCAGTGGGGTGGCCACCCTACAGCAGCATACAATAATACAATAGATACAATAGAAACGTTTAAATGGGTGTAGGTGCGACCGACAGCTATAGACCACACCGAAATAATCGGGAATCTATATTATAGTATGACATATAGGTATTTATTTATTTATTTAAGAACTAGCTGACCCGTGCCCACTTCGTTGGGCGGTAAAACTTTTTACCTGTGATGAAATTATGACTGTGGTTCGGTTAGTACTGAGTGCTATGATTTATTTCCTGACTGCCAAAAGAAGGGTTATATTTTTACTGCATATGTATGTATTTTTACTGCATATATATGTTTGACTATATTACCGTTATTTGTGAGTGTCTTCTTGTGAGTGTCTTATTTGTGAGCGTATTATCTCTTTAACTATTTATGCAGTAAAAGGGAAATTACATGCAATAAAAGGGAAAAGTCTTTTGTTTTAAACACTTGAGGCGATAAATTTACTTATTTTGAAAAGAATTCATAATTGTTGATAATATGACCAATAAACTTGACCTAACGATTTAAATTATTTTTTTAATATAAAATACTACTTTTTGTGACTTAAATATAAAAGTTAGACATATGCTGTCGCTGAATTTTTTGTAGGCATTATCAAACTCTACAACTTTTCTCTAAAACTTAATCATATTTTATTATCTCTCATCTTTAAGGCAGCGTTAGTTAGAAACGTTTTCGTTCGACCGCTTATTCTCCGACTTACTTTGCAAATCAGACTACCACGAAAAAATTTCATTTTTCGGTTTAATATATAGCCTATGACACTCACAAATAATGTGGCTTTCTATTGGTAAAAGAATTTTCAAAGTCGGTTCAGTAGATCCAGAGATTAGGGACCTCCTACAACGTCACAAACTTTACCTCTTTATAATATTAGTTAATTACTATAAAACATTGACTTCCTTAGAAAAATAACAGGAACCGTATGCCAAAACCTTAACCTTTTACTTATTTAATTCTGTCACACAACTAGGACTAGCCCGTTCTAGGGTGGACAGGACTCTAATATAACAATCAATTTGTAAAAGTTTAAGTAAAATGCTAATAACACTAAATTGCCCTAAAATGTGTTCTTCACAATAATAATATTATTAAAAAATATTTCAAGGTAATCTAATAAATAAAATTCAATTCCATTATATAATCGTCAATAAATATAATATTAAATTCGATTAAAAAATATAAATAAAATTATAAGTGAGAAAAGAAAGAAGCAATCATTAATATTTTCGAATTACTCAACATACATGGTTAAAAATATGTTAATAATGTGTGCACCTAAGTTTTATTAAACTATAATTTCTAACATTTGATGTATGGTTAGTCTGTCATGATTCGATAATCATTTCTTTATTTTATTTTTGAATTCCCTAAATGTCAAATTCATTTTTATTTCCATATTGATCAGATTGTAAAATCTCGGCGTAATGAAAGAGTAATGTTCAAATGATGTTTTCATCCTGGGTATTATTAAGCTATTTTCTAAAACTTGTCACGTTGGTCTTCGGTTCTGAATTATTCCTAAATTTGAGTTATTTTCCAACGATATTAGATTGCCTAACGACGTACTACGATTTGGAAACCAGTACTTTACTACGAAACATAACGCGTAGATGGCACTCATTGTTATTAAAATTGATTAATCTTCTATTATTATGTTCAATATAACGTAACAATACAATGCTACATAACAATATCTTCCAGTCAACCAACATTCTTATGTGAAAAGAAGATTAGGCAAATATTGAAGTACAAATAAAATAAAATACAAACGGAGCTGACATGGAATTCACAGACCAAAAATCGGGCCCATCATATATAATTATTACACTTCTGGGAGGTGAAGGGTGGATTCCGGACTAACGACCGGCGGTGGTAGGTTTAGGACAGCTGTCTTGCCACATGTGAGCGTTCACCTTACCACCCATTCACTCCCCCTTCGAAGCCATAGAATTTGAGATGCAGAAATCGCGGTTTTAGATATTTTTTCTAGTAAGGAGTTGATTATTTTCCTGGAGAGAAAGGTGAAACAAAGATTTAGCTGGCAGGCCACGAGCGCCTACTTCCACCGCGTGAAGGTGAACAGTGAAGCCGTTCCGGGTGACGGCATTTGCGAGGTCATGGTATTTATTTAATTTGTACCTCGTGGTCTTTTGGGATATTTGATTCCCATGAGACAGTTAATTCTACGATAAGGACCATCTTCCGAGATAGAGAGTAAAGAGTTATATCTGGACGCAGGGCTGTGCATCCGAGACTTTCAGGGAATTTATACTGCTTAGAGACCGAATCGACCTCCATAGTCCAATCTGAAGCTTTCTCGATTATTGAGAAAGGTTTTGCAGTGAGATGTTTTTTGCCTTTAGAGCCAACCCGCACAAACTGTATTGGGGGTTTGGAGGATACTGTCAAACCCTTGTTAGCACGAGCCACTGAGAGGCTAAGTACCTCGCGAATAACAGATACAATAAAATATATAATGAAATTTTAAATTATATAAGTAAATTGAATTTTATGCGTATCTAAAGCCAAAAGTAAATAAATGAATGAATTTTCGAGTAGGAGATAATAGGTAGATACATATATACATACATATATTAATATAAAAATATTTAACTATATAAACTGCCAAAATAAGGTAAGGAAAGGAAAGGGATAACGGAAAGGTTAGAATTTACAGTTCATATTTATTGTAAAAGAAAGTGCTTTTTCAGTGATCGCTTAAAGGTGGACAGCGAGCTAGCGCATCTAAAAGTTGGAGGAAGCTGACACCACAGTCAAGCTGCAAGAAGTAGGAAAAACAGGTGGTTTTGTGTTTTGGGATACGTAGGATATTATTCTGACAAACGAAGTGGGAGACCATGACTTTCTAACCCGGTTAAAGCTTCGCTGAGATAGGAGCGAGATGTAGGATTTTGTAGGACATTATATATTAGTGAATTATATGCAAATTTCTTCGGTCCCGTATATGAAACCATTGCAATTTTGCTCGGTACTTGGAAACATGGTCATACTTCCTCAGATTGAATATGGGAGTTAAGAAGTCATGGTCTCCCACTTCGTTCAAGTCAGAATAATACTCTACGTATCCCTAAACACAAAACCACCTATTTTTCCTACTCATTCTCCGTACATGCAGCTCGACTGTGGAATCAGCTTCCTCCAACTATTAGAGGCGCTAGCTCGCTGTCCACCTGTGAGCAATCATTGAAAAAGGACTTCCTTTTACAATAAATATGAACCACAAATTCTAACCTTTTCGTTATCCCTTCCCTTTCCTTACCTTGTTTTGGCAGTTTAATTTACAGTTTAATATATGTATGTATAGGTATATATGAAAATTAATTGATTGATGCTTTAGAAATTTAAGATTTCATTTTATATTTTACTAGCTGTTGCCCGCGGCTTCGCTTGGCGTAAAGTTTTGAATCGAGTTGGGATGGCGTATATTTGCCTTTTTAGACGCTAAGTAAAAGACGTCCTGTTCGCTTTTTGTTCTTCGCCACTCGCCGCCTTCCGCTAACCTTGCTGGGTTAGTCGCCGCCGCTCAGCAACAGCGTATTTCGAGTTGCTTGCCCGCGTTACTTATTTCATTATATCTCTAAAACTATTCCACCTAAAAAGTTACATTACATGGCTAATTATTATATCTCCATTTAACACCCTTGATGATGGATTAATTTATTTTGATAAGGATTCATATTTTACTGCTAATGTTTTCAACAAACTTTAACTACTTTTTTTCTTATTTATTTGAGTCATAAAAGCAGTTATTTTAGTTTAAATATAAAAGTTGTAAATGTGCTGTTGCGGAATTTTTTATAGATCTCTTAGAGGCCGACGTTTTTGTTTTATATAGTTTTCAAATATACCAATCCGTTTAGTCAGCGCACGCCGATAAAGCACAATATCACCAGCACATTTTCTCCGACTCGATTTACAAATAACGTGATTTCGTATTGAAAACTAATATTAATTACAATAAAGTATAGTCTACAGCACTACTCGATAATTTATCTTTCCATTAGTAAAATAATTTTTGAAATCGGATAAGTAGTTTTGGAGATTTCCCCCTACATACATGCTTACAAACTTACACACATTACCTCTTTATAATATTAGTATAGATTGTATCTTATTGTACTTTTCGCACACCTACCCTTCTTTTCACATCATCATGTTGGTTGACTGGACGATATTGCTATGTAGCAATAAGTCCGCTATTGTACCTTGATCTAACTGTGCAATAAAGATATTTTTCATTTCATTTCTTACGGATCAATATTTCGGATTTTCACTTGTCAAAGAAGAATGACCAACATTTATCCTTATTATATTCTGCAAATAGAGTTGTCAACTACAACGGGCGAACCCGTCACCTCATGAAGTTTTAACGATTAGTCGTTTTATCTCCCGTGAAGTGAGCGCAGAAGACTTGGACAAAACAGTCCACCGTCAAGATCCGCCACATGCCCGTAAGAGGTGTGTTACCCAGCAGGCTTACAATCACGCCCTAACTTCCAATTGCGATTAGATTACTGCGGTCTCTCGATTGGTTACGAGTTCGAGGTCGCTTGCGCGGTTCTCCCTTACGAAGCGGTGAAACGGTGTATACCGAATCTATCGCGGACCACGGCATCCTTTGCCCGGCTGTTCACCCAGGATCGGTTAGCCGATGGTCGTTTCAAGAGCAGTCGCCGTAAGGTCCGCAACCACCCCCGCTCTATACGAAACAGTACTGCTTCCAGACTCCACGACTGTTAGTCGGAGTGCACAATCGATTGGCTTACACCGCAGTGCGCAGACCGTCCAGGAGCGCCAGAAGGTTGATTCCTAGGGGAAACTAGCCCTAAGGCCAGTGAGTGTGACCAACCCTGAACAGAGTGGGTCTTCGTGGCCAATTCAGCAAGGACCCATTAATTTCCAATATTATTCTGCAGAAAGACGAAAGGTATTACGTGCAAGGTATGGGAGAGCAGGTAGGCTTCGTACATGCGCTCGCGCTCACGAACGCGAGTCACGCACACAAACGCGAACACGTCAATTTATTGGATAGCGTAGATTTCTCCACTGTACGAATGCTCCCCGTGTACGAAGCCTACCTGCTCTCCCCTATTGTTTTTAAACTGTGTGACATGACATGATAAGAGCCATAACATCACATTAGGGATTACGAAATAATTGATATAAACTAAAAGAAATGAGTGATCAGGCCCGGACTGGCTTCTTTGGGGGCCCTCGGCTAGAGACTGAAGGCACTTCATGAAGTGGGGGGTCCGCGGATCCTTCCTCCTAATTTTTTGAAAATTACATGCCTGAAAACCACATTTTCCACTATTTTGGCACTTGAAATTTATTAAAGTAGGTATAAGCATACTTTTTATCAAAAAATAAGCCTTTCTTGTGTAGTTAACCCTCGAGTAGCGGCATAATTTCATGGCGACCGCGGCAATTTATTGGAATTTCTTGCAATATCGCCGCGCTCGACAAAAAGTACTATAACTATGGAGCTACTATAGCAATCATAATAATTAAAAAAACTTACATTGATTGCATTGAAATTTCGAATATAGAATATTAAAATCTCATTTTGTAAAACAATTAGATAATTATGTACTAAATTTGAGAAAATCGAAAAAGTGAAAAAAACTCGGCATTTCTAACTTGTACTTGTCTTACGGTAAAATACGGAATCCTATTTAGGAATTGTAAATACTATCATGATCTTTATTAGATTCTCTATCAAAGGTATTATTTCGTTTTGCTTATTTACATACAACAATATTTAGATATTAGGTCATAAAAACCAATAAAAATTTTGATGATTTCTCGAAAACAAAAATGATAATATTTGGACAATGGAATTTTACTAGAAATGACGAATTTTATCCGCGAAATGACTCGCGAAATTATTCTAGCGGCCGTCTATGTAATAATGAGGTAATAATGAGATATTTGGTATGGATTTTAGGATGCGTTCGAATTAGAAAATAATATTAGGTACTGTGCGCTCCTGGAACAAGCCGGCAATATTGGTCGTTAGGTATTCAACGGTGTTCTGATGTGCAACCAAATTTGGTCTTTACGTAGCCGAAGGGTTTAACTAAGGCTTAAAATATATCTTTTTATATTTTTTAATTGTATCTAAATTTGGTACACTAGACAAAATAGTAATCAAGACAAGTGGTTTAATACTTGTGGCGAAAATATTTTGCATGAATGTGAGGGTGAGAAATATTTTTAGATTTAGGCTACTCAACCTGTGCTAAAGCTATTGTCTAAATTCTATTGCAATACCTCAATAAAAAATATTAAATTATGGAAAATGCTAATGAGTAAGAACATCATATATGTCTAAAAAAGTAATCTTTTACTACGATTAGGTTTTTATAATGAAAAGGAAAATGGTCGAAAGAATTTAAATCAAGAAGTATTCTAACCTAACAGCGTTCTGGCCAGTTGTTCACGAGTCCTGTCTACTTCGTCTATAATTACATTTTTATCGAAGTTGTAAGTCCTTTTTGTCCTTTTTGAGGCCTCTTTGGGGCCTCCTTGAGTCGGAGGCCCTCGGCGATCGCCGACCAGCCGACCTGACCAGCCCGGGCCTGTGAGTGATGGAGAGAAAGATGCCTAATAAGCGAATTGACAATGACAGTTCATGCTTTTGATACCAAAATATTTATATAAATGGTGTTTTTTAAATTGCCTAAAAAGCCAAAAAATATGCTCCGATCGCCACGAAACCTAGGTCATTAAACGTCAAAAATCTCTAATTCCAGCGGTAAGTAGTATATACAACCCAATTATGAACAAAATGACTTGCTAGTCTCTTTGCGTTTTAACTATCGATTATTAAATTCTACCTTTTTTAATACCTTATTTAATAGTAAGATCAATGCTAATAGTAATAGAATGCCAAAAGAGAGCGCTGCGCAGCATGTATCAGGTAACGACTAGGTCCTCATGCAAAGAATATTTCAACAAGGCAAGGGTAATGACTATGTATTCGGCGTTCATATACCAGTGTTTTATGTATGCTAGACAGCACCTCGCAGAGACTGCAATTAATGCAGACAACACCCGCATCATACCCGCGGTAGCTCCCTTTTTTGCGTACCTCGAATACGACTGGCAAAAGTACAAAAAAGCTACTTGTACCTTAGCATTAAATTCTATAATCTACTCCCTACAAAATTTAAACAGCTGGAAGACGTGAAATTTAAAAAAAAACATCAAGGACATGCTGATAGGCCTCCCTTTCTATAATCTGGCCAAATTTGAGGGCCATGATTTTTCAAATATTGTGCCCATTTAAATTACTTAAAAAAGTAGAGCCTTATTGTCTGATTATTTTATATGGTCTTATATCTGTACTTTTAGTTTAAAATGCATAACGTAGGTTTAATTTGATTATTTAACATTATACTGACTATTTGAATATTACGATGAATAATTTTACTACGTATCTTTTCGAATTACTAACTACTTCAAATATTAGGATTCTATTTTGATTATTTATATTTATAGTTTGACAATCTAGTAGTTAATTGTTGACTACCTATGTATGTTCAGTAAAGAGTAGTAACGAGACTTACTACCTAACCCAATTGTTTTGACACGTCCAAGAGCGGTCTTTAGCCGTCAATTGGACATGACGAAAATGTAATGCAAATGTAATGATAGATAAACTGAATGGTTACACGTGAAATAACGATGAATACTTATCAACTTTTTGTAGATTTTATTTTTTGAATTTTCTAACTTAATAAATGTCATTTTAGCAGGGGCAAACCCCTAAACACAATGTTTTTAAAAAATGCTGTAAACCAATAGGGTTTATTTGGGTTTCAAATAAAAAATATTATTATATTTCACTTAACCCTTCGAGTGGCTATAACTATAGAACTACTATAGCAATCATAAAAAGAATAACTGTGCAATGATCGCATTGAATTTTAGTATATAAAATATCTATATAGTATTATTTTATTATTCATCTATAAAGTATATATGTATTTAGTTATATATGTTTGTGTATATCTATGTATATACTTATATTTCATCTTATTACGTTTCTTAAATTTAATATATTAATGTTATTTATTACATGCTATGTATAGGTATAAAGAAAAAATACCGCAATTTACTTAAACCCCTCTACATTATTTTACATGAAGCCTACTTATATATAGTACCTACAGGCGAGGCCTAGTTAGAATGGCTTTGCAACTAAAATATCTGTAACTTTATAGATTAAACAAACATTTTTTTATTTGAATTTTAGTAAAAATACCTTGGCGATTAGGAAACAAGGAAAAATATTTTTTTAAAAACTTGCCAAATTGTGTTGTGCAAAAATCCAGAAACTCCAATTAGAAAACTGGCAAATCACAGCACTGCTCACACCGAAAAGTCGAGAACACTCGGCGACTCGAGCTCGAGAAACTCGAGAGTTTGTTTTGAGAAATGTTTGTATAGTTGGGATAAGGCGCTCACGGTTGAGCTCGTGCGGCGAACCGCTTGATTGATACTGACGGATTGAACTTGGCAGCTGAGAAACAACAGGATAAGGAGCAACCCCGCGAAGTGTGCCCGTCTCCCTCGCGCCGCGTCGTCTCGCTCTGGCGCACGCGAAGTCCTGCCCTGCATCCATCCATATAGATACAGACAGCGCTGTACCGGCGTGAAAATTCATTATTTCAAACAAAGCTTTTCATGAAATCAATCCAATTCAGTTCTTTATCATGGAAATCAGGCAGAGATAGTAAATAACTACAGTAAAAATATATAGTTAAATAAAAAGTAAAATCAATTAAGAATTTCGATAAAATTACAGACATTACTTTGACTCCGTTGACAACTACTTTATTTATTTATAATTCACAAATAAATTCCAATTTACAATTAAAACATGAAATAAAACATTATACTTACTAAATTATTTAATCGACAACAAGAAATCAAAATCAATTGTAATATTAAACGATGTCTTCTGACTGATGTCGCCCAACGAAGCCAAGCTTGTGCTTAGCGGACATTATACAAACAATGAGTTATATTAATTGTTATACCTATAAGTGTTAAAAAAACAAAATCAGAAATTATTTAAAAAAATAGGAAATGAGTATTTTACTCATTTCTTTCCTATGAGTCTATTTCGATCAAAATCATGATTGTTCTTGAACAATTATAATAAATAATCATCGTCGTAATATAATGATAATAGTCATGGTGATATAGTCATAGTCATATTCATTCCAAAAACTGTGGAATGGGTCAAATTGTATTGTCGCAAAATGATTATTACCTATCTTCATTACGTGTACATACTTGTATATAAAGGTAGGTACTTATGGTTCAATGATCGAAAAAAAACACACTCAAATTACAAAAAAAAATACAATAATAGTAAATATTGATTTAAATATATAATCAACTAGCTGACCCGTGCCTACTTCGTTGGGCGGTAAAACTTTTTACTTGTGATGAAATTATGAGTGTGGTTTGGTTAGTAGGTAGGTAGGTACCTACTGAGCACTATGATTTATTTCCTGGCTGCCAAAAGAAGGGTTATATTTTTACTGCATATGTATGTATAATATGTATTTGCATGCCAATTTGACTTTATTACGGTTATTTGTGAGTGTCTTCTTGTGAGTGTCTTATTTGTGAGTGTCTTCTCTCTTTAACCATTTATGCAGTAAAATTGAAATTATATGCAGTAAAAGGGAAAAGTCTTTTGTTTAAAACACTTGAGACGATAAATTTACTTATTTTGATAATAATTCATATTTGTTGATAATTTGACCAATAAACATGACCTAGCGATTTATTTTTTTTTTATTTGAAAAACTACGTTTTGTGACTTAAATATAAAAGTTAGACGCTGACTCTTTTGTAGGCATTATCAAGCTCTACAACTTTTCTCTAGAACTTAACCATATATCTCTCATCGTTAAGGCAGCGTTAGTTAGAAACGTTTTCGTTCGACCGTTTTTTCCGACTTACTTTGAAAATCCGACTACCACGAAAAAGTCTTTTCATTTTACGGATTAATATATAGCCTATGACACTCACAAATAACGTGGCTTACTATTGGTAAAAGAATTTTTTAAATCGGTTGAGTAGATCCAGAGATTACTTCCTAAAACGTCACAAACTTTACCTATTTATAATATTAGTAGGTACTATAGATAAGTTTTTCAAGAATAATCAGCACTAGAGTAGGTACTACTAAGATAATAAAGTATGAAAACGAAATTATTCTAAAAGAAAATAAAGAAATACTTTAAAAGATATAGAAATAATCCATATCATATTATTATCACATACCTAATTAATTATTTAAATACATGTTAATTCAGCGATAAACAAATAGATTTCATTTATGCCATAATTACATTTTAACCCATTTCACTCGTGGACTTTTTCGCATTTAAGAAAATACTTTTAAAAAAAAAATCACATTGGAAAAATACCATCTTAATATCACAAAAATACTTAAAATATAGTATGAAAATACTACTAAAATATTAAAAAATACTATTAAAAACTACTAAAATACCATTAATTATAGCCGTAACACACGCTCGGATTTGGTACGGCCGGACTGCGGATTTGGTCCGCTCCGAACCATATCTGTTCGTATGTAAAGTAGTCCAGCGACAATAGTAATTATTATTTGTGTCCGCGGCGGTCCGTTGGTTTGCACCTCGGATATGGTCCGCTCCGTACAAAATCGGTGCTCTGGACCGTCGGGGCTGGCCGCCTATTCGAAACGCCTCGAAGTCTTATTGCCTCTGTCCAGGCTATTACGAATAAGGGGGTCAAGTCAACTAGGAAGGGGGAGGGGGGGGTCAAAATGGATACTCCCGTCTTCATGCCGATTTTTTTTTGGCGCGTTCACAACGCTTTCCTTAACCGTTAGCTGGTCAAAAATGTAATAAGAGTCCTTTGGTAGATTCTTCTTCTTGAAGTGCCTCTCCATTACTGGAGGTTGGCCGTTAGCTCTATTCACAGACAAAGTATTCACTTTCTCAGTCTTTCGCCATCCGAAAAAGCTGTTCCGTACTGGTGATCCCGGTCCACTCTCTGACATTGCAAAACCACGACGTTTTCCTCCTTCCAAGTTTACCGTTTACCCTCAATTTTTCCCATCAGTATCAGTTGGAGCAGCTGATATCTGTCATGCCGCAACACGTGCCCCAGATATTCAATCTTGCGCTTTATGACGGTGTGCAACAATTTTCGGCTCGTACCAGCACGCTGAAGCACTTTTTCGTTGCTAACTTTATGGGTCCAGCTTATACGGAGCATTCGAGGGTAGCACCACATCTCAGAAGATTTTAGTCGCCATCTGGTGTTTTCTTTTATGGTCCACGCTTCGCTGCCGTACATATCCACTGGCCATATGCAGGATCCATGGGCGCCCGCAGAAAATTTTCTAGGGGCGGGCAAAATATTTTTAGTAATCTTTTAATGTAGTTTTAATTTAGGTACTTTAGCGTATTTGTAAGGTAAACGAATGGAAAGGACACTGTAGTAATGAAGGGCATACTGTAGCAACATTTTTTTATTACCGCAACATATGTTATCGCATACCTATGTTGCGCATCTATAACAAAAAAATATTTAAACATAAATTTAAAATAAAATTTATTCTTTAGACAAGAACTGAAGTCGTCTGTTATCGCTACCAAACATATCTACAATTTTGTCCATAAAGTCTTTTTTGTTGCAGTTTACTTTGTCTCTGTGTAACGCTTAACATGCACAATCCAAACAGACGTTCATCTGACATTGTAGATCTAAGCCGTGTTTTAACACGACGTAATGTGCCGAACGATCGCCCCACCGTACATGTTGTTGCTGGTAATGTTAGCAAAACTAGTAAGGCATACCTGACACTCGGATAAAACTTTGTAAAAGGGAACAAGTCGATAAAATCTTGGCTACATTTGTATTCTCGCGTTTTCCAAAAATCAAACCAACTCGAGGCTTCAGTTTCAAAATTATCGATGTGGTACCTATACCTAATTAATAGTAGACATTATATCCTTAAACTGTTGACGATTCAGTTTGCACAATTTCGAAGGATGTAGCAACGCTAAGTTAAATTGTGCACTGTTGGCTTCACAAAATCGACTCTCCATTGAGTTAATTAGAGAATCTAAGTATGGAATGTAAACTGTTTGTCTGAAGTACTCTTCAACACTTATGGTTCCCGGATTACTTCGATGCTTTTGTCTTCCACACTGTCTTGGGATAATCAGTTCAATAACCACTTTCTGTGCGAGTTGTACTGTTTTCTCAAAAATATCCCTGAAATAGTTAGCGGAATCACCTCGGTGAAGTTTTACTACACTGAGCAGGTTTTGAACTTGCAGCTGGACTTCTGGAAGATAAACTTCAACAGCTTGAAGAGCCTGAGTAACTGGTTCCAATATGGCAGAGTACTGTGAAATAATATTGAGACAAAATAAAAACGTGCTGGACTTTGATGAACAATATATCTGATATGCAGCCTGTCGTGTATTTCCACTTGCATGCAATGCAAATTCTTCCAGTTGACAATAAATATCTTCAAATTTACTAGCAAAAATCCGACGCCGTCTCACCGCTTCGTAAGGGAGAGGACCGCGCAAGCGACCTCGAACTCGTAACCAATCGAGAGACCGGAGTAATCTGTTCACAATTGTAAGGAAGGGCGTGAGTGTGAGCCCGCTGGGTAACCCACCTAGTTATCTCGCGGTTAAGGCGTTGGCCTCTTACGGCCGTTTGGCGGAGCTTGACGGTGGACTGTTTTTGTCCAAGTCTTCTGCGTTCACCTCACGGGGGATAGAACGACTAATCGTTAAAACTTCCTGAGGTGATGGGTTCGCCTTTTGTAGTTGATAACTCTATTTGGCCAACGTTCTGTCTATCCACACTTTCGTTTTGCTAGCAAAAATTGATTTAAAATAAAAGTAACAATATTTATTTGACTTTTCAATGAATCCAGGAGGGGGGGCAAGTGCCCCCCCCTCTTGCCCCCCCCCCCCCTGCGGGCGCCCATGACAGGATCTGAGTTCTAAGTCTTAGATTGATTTGCAGACAACACAAGACTTTTCTCATTTTATTGAATGATGCACGGGCGATTTCTATCCGGGTCTTAATAAAACTATGTAGGTATGTACTCCCTTGCATAAAACTATGTAGGTATGAAGGTAGGTACTCCTTGCAAACGTAGGTACCTGTTTTAATTCTGAAGACACACAATAATCTTTTTTAGTTTCTGTAAGTTTTTGTTGCCCAAAATATGTCTCTTGTTTGTCTCTCATTTTCGAAAATATTTGAATTAAAGTTTAGCTCAACGTTGTTTTCAAGTCAAGTCCTCAGGTTAAACTAAATCGCGACACGTCAGTGACGTCACACTCGTTTTTACGACTAAATAGAGTAATAAAATAGAGAAAATTATTATTATTATTATTGTGTTTGGTTGGTTCATCCACCCTCGTTTTAAATGTAAAAATATAAATTGCTTGCCCTGGAACGGGTATATCCCAGTTGGGCAGCACTAGCCAGTGAATGAAAGAGGAAAGTTTTTGCCATTTGTTTTAATATTATACTTATTGTAGGTAAATGGTTAATTTGATAATTCCAATAAAAATAAAATAAAATAAATAAATAAATAGGTTTGGCGCGCTCGGCCCAGCACCAAGTGCGATTCAAGCCCGTCCGCGTATCCATCTACCTACACGGGGAGCTAACGGGTCCAGTGCAGTTGGGCCATTATGACTCATGTGTTAGGGTCGGCACAACTCACAGGTCAGCACCCATCCGGTAGCCTCCACGTAGCAGTGCGAGCCTGAATAGGACTCTGAGCCTGCGGGCCAGTTCCCCTGAGAATTGATCTTTGAGCGCTCCTGGACAGTTTGCACACCGTGCGGCGTCAGCCAATCGACTATGCATTCCGACTGACAACCGGGGGCGTCTGGAAACGTCTTTGTTTCCTATAGAGCGGGGGTGGTCGTTAAACTTACGGCAACGGGTCTTGAAACAACTAATTCCACCACCCTATCCCGAATGGTAAGCGGGGCAATGGACGCCGTGGTCAGCGATAGATTCGGTAGATACCAAATCACCGCTACGTAAGGGAAAGGACCGCGCAAGCGATCTCGCGCCTGTAACCAACCGGAGGCCGAAGAAATCTGGCCGAAACTGGTAGTAGGTAAGGGCGCGAGACCGCCCGCTGTTTGCAAGTTCAGTGTCTCGTTGTAAGGCGTTGGCTTCTTACGGGTGAGTGGCGTAATTGGACAGTGGTCTGTTTACGCTCACGGGAGACGGAACGATCAATACCGTTAACCCTTCATAGCTTCATGTGACATTTCTGTAACAAACTACTAATCCCCCTAAAATCCTCCTAAATAAGGCACTAAATTCATTTAGTTCATTTGAATCGGTCTAGCACTACTGTACCCTATCACTTAGTATCGAGTAAAAATCATAGATAGCGTAACTAAGCGACTTATGTGAGTTTAAATATTGCGCGTTGATGAAAGTGATAAATTAGAAATAAGGCAAGTGTTGAATGACTGATAAAAAAATATAAAAAGTGTATACAATTGTGTGGTTTTCGTGGAAACCTGTAGGTAAGAATATAATTTTATCCATTCAAAATTTCGAAGCAAAAGATGGCAAGTTAGGATGTTCTAACATTTACTGGAACTGACTATGGCAAATTCTTGGTTATTATACCGAAGAGTAAGGAAGGCAAAATATCTCAACGGCAAACAAATGTCTTCAGCAGAATTTAGACTTGAGATAGGCAAGACCTTATGCGAGCTTGGCCTGAAGCCTAACATCAAGAGTCGAAGGTCTTTAGAAGACGACATTCAAGCCAAAAAACATAAGGGTCCTGCACAACATGTTCCTCCATTGGCAGTAACGCAGGACCAGGCCGATTTGGGTTAAAAAAGGATACCTACGTTGCAAAGATTCCCAAGTGCACTGGCGTTTCAAAACAATTTGCGAAAAATGCCGTGTAGCATTATGCTTTAATAAACAAAATAATTGTTTCAAATTTTTCCATACAACATAAATGTTTTTTTATACGTTCAACTCAATGTTACAGTAATGTCACATTCCCTTAAATGTCAAATAAATGATTAATAATAAATATTTTTGAATTTCTGAGAAATACGTGTTTCTTTATTTGCCTAAACCTATCTCATTATCAACATTATATTTTGTTTGAAGATCTTGGGCTACAAAGGGTTAAAGCTTCCTGGGGTGACGGGTTCGCCTATTGTAGTTTACAGCTCCAAGTATCCATCTATAAGCAATTTATTCGTCAGTCGAGTAGGTAGTTGTACCTACCTACTTGCATAGGTAGCATGTTAGCCTTCATGTGACTTGATGATTTGTTTTTACACCCATAGCTCAAGATGTCTTTTAGTCCCTTTGAGTTTTTTTCTGTATCCGCGGCTGTTGGCGCCGTCTTGAAAAACCGGATCAATGTTTTTTCACAGTATAGGTATTTTTAAATTCCCCATTCTGAAAAACATACATCTAGACATTTTGAACGCGTTCCTATTATGTCAAAGGGAGGCTTTACAGCGCCGATTCCGGGTTTCGATGCTATATTGACCGCCATCTTGGATATCTCACTTCCGGTCAGGATTTCGCTTGGGCAACCGGCATTTTCGGATTCAGCTTGGTTGAAATAGGGAAAAAATAGTTATCCGTTGCCCAAAAGTTACGTTTTGCTTCTAAAAGTTCGTTTTTTCGGAATACGACTAGGTATAATGAACACGAACCCAAAACAAACTAAATTCTCCAAATCTGTCCCGCTGAATTAAAAAAAAACCTACCATTGCAAATAGCGATTCTCGTACTGAAGAAGCTACGTACCTACCAATCAGGAGATAACAGTCTATCTTACCGAGCCACTATTGGCCGGGGTACTTATTACGGATGAGCAGGGGCGGAGCTTCGGCAATATGTAATACATAAAATACTGTAATATCGTACATTTTAATACCAGAAAAAATGGAAATACTTTAAGAAATAAAATTAATCATTACTTGCGGGTATGATGAATGATTAAAATGAAAAATATGTTTATTTCTTGACGCGCAGTGCCATCTATTGATTATAGGTTAAATAGCAGCAAAAGCATTGCCAACAGTTAACAAGTTCTAGCGCTATACGGTAGATAGCGTTAAACCTGAAAAAAAAAACAGTTTTGCTCCATAAAAAACAACTAAGTCGCAGTCAATGACATATATTATACCTACACATAATTATTGATCGTAAACAATAAAACTAATTTATGTAGGTGCAGTTAAATAACATTCGTCCATAATATACTTCGATAACGCTCCTTTCGTAATATATTTCGATGAGTATATTTCATAATATATTTCGATGATATATTGGTCCATTGATGCCGGAAATATACATCTATCTATATGGATAAATAAATAAACCCCAAATATTTCATTAAAAACCCTAACAAAATAATTATAAATAGGTACAATAAGCGTTTTTCATTTTCGTTTTTACATACAGCGTTTTTCATTTTCTTTAATATATTTACATGTTAATTGACCTGACCACAGCGGCGCCGACATATTGAAAACCTCGTGGGTGCTCATGCAGTCGACTCAGGTGGCTCCTTTAAAAAAAACTGGCGAAGTGCGGGAGAAGAAATGCACACTGACCGACAAATAAATGTTCTACCTACATAATCCGTCAATTCTTCGTAAATTTGTACAGTAGAACTCGAGTTATAAGCAAACAGACAGGCAATAGGATAGAAAGATGTTGCATTTCATTTATAAAGAAGAGAAACGGAAGAGAAGATTAGAAGATAAGTAAAAATGATAGATTTAATAATAAATAATGTTAATCTGTTTATAGCTTTTGAAAGTGTATTATGGCTTTGCATCGTTTGCAACCTTTGCATCGTTGTACCCATTTATACTAAAATATAAAAATGAAACAATAAATATTTTATCATGGATATATTGTAGGTACATAATTTTTATTAGCATAAAATATAATTATTAGTATCTGCCTTCAAACCCCACGACTTCGATATCGAAGTCAACTGAACGCATCCAGGAAAAGTGATTTGATTGGGTTTTTCGTGTCATTCTGTTGTATTTTATGCATGCAGTTGTATTTATGTCTTGCAGTTGTATTTTATTTAAATGCACGATGATATTTGTATCATCGTGCATTTAAATAAAATACAACTGCATAAGTAGGTACGGAATGACACGAAAAACCCAATCAAATCACTTTTCCTGGACGCGTTCAGTTGACTTCGATATCAAAGTCGCGGGGCTTGAAGGGTGTACACAACTTGATGTGTACTGCAACACGAAATGTATAATCAACATTAATAAAGCGTTGTGGTCATGTGGTCATGGGTGCTCCGCACCCAATATTTCCTTCTCGTGGGTGCTGAAGCCCCCGAGCACCCACGTAGTCGGCGCCCCTGCCTGACCACATTTAAATATGTATTATATGTATTCTTTTATTTCATAGACTACGTTTTCATTCATTTTAAACTTTATTGTATGTTTGCCCCTCACAAATACAATAAAGTTTAAAATGAATGAAAGCAAAACTGAGTACCACTACTGAATTCCCTGGGCGAAAAGAGCAGGGCAATTCTAAGATAGGTTCCCGGCCATGCAGGAATCGAGGGAAATGAAAAAGCCGACGAACTTGCTAAGACGGGAGCAAAGGAAACATTATACGGCCCTGAATCTTGCTGTGGCGTACCAAAAATCCTTGCGAACCTAATGCTCAAAAATATATGTTTAGAACAATCCGTCAACCACTGGAACAACACGCCAGGGTTGAACCAATCCAAAGCACGAAAAACACGAAAACATATTATTATGTATTCTATCGGACAGCAGGTCAGTGCTACAGGCACTGGGAAGCGATAGATTTACATCCGGGCTCATATACGAATGTCATCAAAGCCTCTTCGAGGTATGCGGAAAAGGCAATAAGGTGACACTGCAATGGATCAAGGGACACAGTAACTCAAGAGGAAACGATGCTGCGGATGAACTAGCCCGAAAGGGCTCAGACACACCGGCATACGGACCCGAACCTATCGTGCCCCTTCCATACTCGCACATAAACAACCAACTTGACAACCACTACAAACAACTACATCAAACACACTGGAAAGAGATAGACACCTGCAGACAAACCAAAGAAATAGTAATGGAATACAACCACAAACTTACCAAAACACTTCTAAGGACAAAAAGGCCCCAACTACGCAAACTAGTGGGACTGATAACAGGACACAACACACTAAACAAACACCTCTTCAAAATGGGCGGAACGAATAGCCCTATGTGCAGAGCATGCATGGAGGCGGAAGAAACCACAAAACACATTCTGCTAGATTGTGAACAGGTAGAAGTATACAGGACAAAACACCTTGGGACCCCAGGCACCCTGCGCGAGGCGGCAGGAAACCTGAAAGCCCTGCTGGCTTTCGTCGAGGAACTGGGGTGGGTGGAATAGCGCTACCCCCGTTACACGCAAAATAGGCACACTGGATGTCGACTTGCGGAGGAACGCCCAGTATAACTAACTAACTAACTAACACGCCAGGGTTGAACCAATCTAAAGCAATAATTAAGGCTTACGACCCTAAGACGGCCCGTGAGGCCTTATCGCTAAATAGGAACAATCTACGCATACTGGTGAGGGCGCTCACGGGGCATTGTGGCCTGAACAAACACATCGCTGCCTTAGTATAATAGTGACTCAACTCCAAAAACACGATTGTTCACAACGGCCAAAAAACGTTTTGCAAATCACTGGCGCCACCTTAAAATGCTTATAACTTTTGTTGTATAAAAGATCATGACTTAAGTTTTTTTCAGTACATGAGAGATTAATGGTATAATTGAATACTTTTGTAATTTTTAAAAACATATTTTTCATTTCATAGAAAAAAGGGTTTGTTCTAATTTAGGTCACTTTAATTCTGAAATATTTTTATAAGCTGGCGACTCAAACCATATAGTGCCATTATTTTTCTGAAATATTATCAATATTAATTGACCTAATGCGAATTCAGTCCGTTTAATTTTAGAATAGTGGAAAAAAATATGACATAAAACAATTTGGGTCTTTCTTCTGGAATATTTTTAAATAATTTAGTTACAAATGAGTCAGTTTAGAATATTATCATGCTTTATTATCAATTTCCACACATCACAATCTGTATGAAATCACCAAGGTGAAATAATAAATGTTATTTAGGAAATAATAAATGGTATGTATACAGAGAAAGAGGTAAAAAGTTCGATTTAACTTTATTAATAGCAAATTTGATAAAGCACTACGTTGATATAATACAAATAAAATAGGTGAACAATAAAGTAACAAAAGAAAAGATTGTATATGGTTATCGACTACTCAATAACCACAATCAAACCATCCTAACTAACTTAACCATAGAAACAACTAACTTAACCATAGGAGCAAAAGTTATTCAGTCTTAAAAAAATACTAAATAAACTTTTGTACTATTCTTAAAATATTAAGTCCTGGCATTTTAAGGTTAATATTACCACCTACATTCATTTTACCAATAAAACTACCTATATCAAATACTGAGATCTACAAATATAACATGTTTAGCGCCTTCTCCATTTATCTTTTAATTGGTAAGGTATCTCAATAATCGTAAAAAAAGATTGCACTTTATGAATATAATGTTTGTTTGTTTCCATCTATATTTAGTCTATCTCTTAATTTATCTTTTCGACACAATTCTTTTTCTTTTATATGCGTTTCAAACTTATTTTTCAGATTCTCTTTTTCCTCTTGACTGTAATTGACATACTGTGAGCATAGATCGCACTGATCCTTTTTATGCTTTTGAAATGAAATGTTAAATTTTGCATAAAAACTTCATTAAATTTGTGATATTTTCCAGCTAGTCTTTCTTTCTGAATTTTTTCGAAATCCCTAAAAATACTGGCTAATGTTCTTGATCCCTCAATGTACTCTTTTGATGTAGATGATCTGACATAATGTGCTTCAACGCGAGGTATGGTATTTATATGATCAATCATATCTTGGATTATTTCTTCGTCTGTTTTTTTATATTGCTCATGCTTTCCTCTGAAATCTTTCTGAACGAAACCACTTAAATCTGTTTTATCCTTGACTGTTCTTATGATTCCATCTGTTATATCCAGAGTATTTATGAAAAAGATTTTGCATAGTCTTTCTTCTTATGTTCAATATGAAAAAAGAATGCTTGGTTTGAATTTCTTAGTTTTTCCACGTTTGAGTATTTGTATTTGAAAACCACTTGAACAAGACAAGAGGCAATAAATGAACGTTGTAGGTTGATGTTACCCAAACCCCAAAATGTCTCAAATAACTGCAATCTTTCTGCGGCTACAATTTTGTCATTGCATTTGAGTCTGCATTTACTAGAACATGGCTTGACTTCGCGAGCTAGAATTTCTTTATTTGAACTTACGTACGCTTGTCCTAAGTTTCTTTTTAGTGTAGCTGAGTTTTGTTTCCACTGTGAAGGGTGCCTAGAACGTTTTCTTGATCTGATATGCTGTTCCATGCCATTTTCTCCATTCTCCTCTACATTTGACGTTGCTGTTGAAGCGGGAAATCTTGACACCATGGAATCATTGCTTTCATTGCGCTATCTGACGAGGAGCTGCTATTGGACGATGACAAACTGCTAGTCGACGATGACGAAATGCTATTAGAATCACTGGATGAAGATCTTCTGTTTGACTTAGGCTGCATCATCTGACTGCTATTGCCACAAAGTGTGTATGTCGGATCATTGTCACTTAAATCCGCATCGCTCTCATCTGAATCGATGGGTGTGATCTCATAGTTTTTCCTTGACATATTTCGTGGTATTGATGCCGATGTGGATGGTATATCGATATCGAATTGAAACGCTGTTTCTGACACATCCTGAACATAATAATTAATTAAATAAGTAACTAAAACTAGACATGCTATTATAATCAAGTATTAAAACAAATAAAAAATGTAATCAATCCCTTATAAGTAGCATAGATATGACTTATGTCGCTACGAGTATCCGGAAAGCAGTGATTTTCATATTGGTTCAATTGAACATTCTTTAAAGGTGTTAACACCGCTGGATAGTTTTGAGAAGATCGTATTTCCTCCTGTAAATTAAATATTGTACAAATAAAGTGAATATCTCAATGGCAATAAATTGATTGAAAAATATTTTCATTAAGTACCTCGATATTTACTTGCAGGCAAGCCTTACTTGGAGCTGGGATGTTGAAAAACTCAGTGGATGGTATTGGCACAATATTTCCTTGCTTTTTTTGTGGAGACTGCACAGTCGTGTCTAATACCTCCTTTAAAATAAGTGTCATTAACATAACATAATAACTTTAGATAGAATTAAAGATATAATTAAGTGTCACGAACCCAGTTTTATTCTTCGTTATTTTCCAGCCAATCTTCATTTTGATTTGTAGTAAAACTTTCAGTTTTTCTTACTTCTTGACAAGGACACTAAAATAGGCCAACACTGTTAATTAAATATAGTTAATCAAGTTTTACGTTTGTTAAGTTTGTCAATAAAATTTACTACCATTTGAGAAGTTAACAAATTATTATTGTAAAATAGAGTAGTAGGCACTTAATTTTATGGGGTCCAAAAATATCACATATTAACTAATGTAAGTAGAATAATATTACGTAAACCTGATTTTCCTTGTCATAATTGGTTTTTCCGGCATCTAAATTCTCAAAAAGTTTTTTGATGCGTGCATTCTTGATTCTTGATATTTTATTCTTCTTCTATGTTTTGTTGCCTAAAACAACCAAAAATATTAGCGAAAAAATATTCGCAGTAACAAAGGCAAGGGGAAAAATAGTCCAATATAAATAATTATAACTTTAAAAATGTGAATTTAATTTAATTTCATGTGGACACCCATTTGCAACTAATAAATCACCATGTTTTTCAGTATGAAATGGACTTAATTCATGAGAATACCTTCTAAATTTGTACATAAAAGAGACTAATAATAAAATAGGCCTATGAATAATTCAAAATTTATAAATTAAACTTAAATATAAACAGACCTAAAGAATAATAGGACAATAACATATTACAGTTTATTTTTGATAAAGAGACACAATTAGGGTTAAGTCTTCGATATTTATAATAAATGTTGTGTAATAAAGACACACTATAAGTTAAGTCATAAAATTTCCAAGCATTTTTGTAATAGAAAGACCTAAACCAGAAGAAGGCTTTTATTTCACAAAAAAATAATCTTAACTCACCTTAAGCTTTGGTAATAGACAGGCTTAACTCGAAATGCGCCAACGTTTGACGTGACCACGCTCGCTCTTTGCCGACACAAAACCGAATCAGTCCTTGTTACACTAACGTGACATCCAAAATCAACCAGTGGGAAAGAGACCGAAACATCGTATTTTCTCTCTCTTTCATCGTACAACTACTTTACACAGACCAATCGATAGAGGATGCTTTAAGGAGTCTATCTATCAGTTAAACTGTGAAACGACCGATTTAGAGTTAGGTCCCTATTTTACTAAGGCAGCGACATGTTCAACCTCAAGCTCAGAGACACAAAAATGTGCAGGTTCTGCCACGGGGCAGAGGAAACTCTCCTGCACCTCATGTGCGAGTGTGGCCCGCTGATGCGTAAAAGATACATCCACTTGGGTGGTCATTACCTCCAACCTGAGAAAGTAAAACAATCTGGCGCCTAAAGCCTGCTGCGGTAGTAAGTGGCGAACACAATAGATCAGCAATGGTCGCAGTGTTACAAGGCTCATAAAGACCTTAGAAAAGCCCCACACAACAAATAAAATAAAAAATAAAAATTGTTTGCCCATCGAGTTACGACATAGTCTATGTTAGCCGAGTTTTCGATTATCCGAGGTACCCTTGGTCCACATTAGCGAGGGTACCTCGGATTTTTCGTTCTCATGTGTTACATTACATAAATACATGTTTTATTTTTATTCTTACTATCTATTTATTAATTCATTCATTTATTACCATATTAATATACATACATATTTATGAATCTATTTACTGTTTTTCTGCTCTATTTACTTTATATTTAATCCTTTAATACTTTGGACTGATTAGTAACTTAGCAATTATATTTTCAGAATATTTTTAGTTTTTTTAAAAAACCCTAATATTTTCACTTTAAAAAATGCTTGTCTTTTTTTTTTATATATATAGCGTAACGTACTATATGACCGTTTAATAGGTGGAAACATATAAATGGTTTATGTTTGTTATATTTTGATTTAGTGAATGTTTTTTGTGCTGTGTTTCCCAAATAAAATAAAATAAAAAATAAAATAAAATAAATCCAAGGTGATTTTATTTCAGAAGAAGTCTTCATGAGTTGAAAATAATTATTTCGGTAAAATATTGTTCTAACCATCCAACAATGACACAATCAAAATAGATTATTTGATTTTGCGGGATGATTTCCTTACTCAACTCCAATAAAAAGGCCATACATATTTTTATCGGTCAAGGGCAATTATTTGGCCACATAATGGGCACACACACAGATACTGGCAACAATGATTTTGCCTCGTCTAAAGTACTTATTTCCAGGTTTTTTTTTTTTTTTATTTCTCTGCAAATATTGTCATCGGCCTACTATTATTCACTTTTAACTCTTAGAGCGCCGCCGTCACATACGCTGTGCCAGACGATTTTTGTCCCTCAGCGCCGGCGTCACACCGTCTGTGACAGCAGATGCGGCGCTGATTTTTATTTTTTTTCTACCTAATGGTTTACACCAGCGTAATAAATTTAAGTACAGCCGCTTGCCAATAAAACTAGCAACCGAAAGAAATATCGCAGTTTACAAAATATCATTTTTGAGATGCCTAAACCGACCCTGAAATGCGTACATCATAATTTCTTCGGACGGCAACGTTTAAAGTCGTTCCTAGAGTATCTGTATTAGTGATTTGTGTTGTGGATACCAGAAATAATGTAAGTAGATGTTGTTTTAATATTATTTAAATATATTATTATCATATATAAACCTTCAAATCTCCGAAATAGGAAGTAACAATGGGTATTATTCGCGATTCAATACCGGTTCCTTGGAACAGTTAACACAAGCAAGCCGTTTATTGAGTAAAATCTCGTATTTTTTCAAATAATTTATAATAAATTAAATATCATGTTATTGGAAATTTAGTCTAGATTACATATACTTAAATTAATCTGACGTTTCACAAGTAATTTCCTGGAAAACTTTAACTTACTGTAGCAACGACCAAACACATCGCGACTATAGAGGATGTTTTATATTTGTTACATAATGATTACAAGAAAGTTTTTTTTTATTTATTTTTTTAACGAAATATTTTTTAACATAAAAAAGTGAGTTAATATCGCTATATTTTTTTTTAATTCAAACTTTGTTTCCCAGGATATTCAATTTCCGAGGATATATATTTTTTTTATTATTTCCATTTCTTTGTAACAAAAGTTTACGAAAAATAACCTGCATACGATTTTTAACAGTTTTTTAAGTACATAAACAAAAAGTATTTGTTAAAATATAAAAAAATGGAGTCTACATTTTTAAAGTTTTTAACTATAGTTTTATGTATAGAATCAAGCTTACGTCTTTTACTCTCCAATAAATACTAAACTTGTATCTTCATTTTTGAGTCTTAAAATTCCTTGATGTCATAGATTTTTGATTTGAGAATTCCAAAGAGAGATTAGAGGTACAGTATTGTATAGGCAATTTCGGCGAGCAAGGATCTGCGGCAATTCGTAAAGTCCGTATTTATGATTTTGACATGTAACGGTATCGCCAGCGTTAACCACCAGACCATGCGTTTCCAAACTGTTAAAGTAATGTACAAAAAAAGAGACATGGACATACATACTATCTTATATGCAGAATCTTTAAAAATAAACATTAGTATAGAGGAAAAAACATAGCTCTATGCATATAAATGTGCTAGCATATCCGAAATGAGGCGAAGTCGTACAACCAACTAGACCTATAAGGTCTGTATCTGGCTGTGCTGGAAATATATCTTTGAAATACATTGGTAAATCATTTACATAAACTAAAAATAGAATAGGGCCCAAAATTGAACCCTGCGGGACACCAAATTTATTAATTAAAGCAATCGAACAGTGTTTCGTAATGTTTTGATTTTGACAATGTGTAATTTCCACGATTAAAGTTCTATTTTTCAAATATGAATCAAACCATTTTAAGCAGTCCTCTCTAACTCCATAATGATTTAGTTTGTTTAGTAAAATATCACGTCCAACGCAATCAAGTCGCCTAGATAACCATAGTCAAAATAGTCGCCTAGATAACCATGTCAATGAGTCTCGGAAGGGTATAAAAGAATTTTGGTTACGAATGTATTCTATTCGTTAGAAGGTATTGTGTATTTTCGTCTACAATCAGGTCGCTTTAAATATAATATGTAAGTATAAGTTACTGCTTTTTGTGGGTAATTTTTATATTTTCATTATCAATGGTGCTTTATAATTCTATAATCCTAATACTAGCAGTCCTACTTGTCAATGTTTCATAAATAATAACCCCCTTAAAATGTTGTAGGTATTCAAACACCCGACATGTATTTTATTATTTTACCTATAGAATATTGTATTGTCATCGGAACTTTTTATGTATGTAAAATTTAAAAATAATTGGTTATGTAAAAGTTCGTCAAAATCGAGTTACAAAAGTAGACCTACCTTCTGTCATTGTACTGAGAAACAAATGAAGTTCAATTAAAGCCATAAATAGTAAATACAACATTTTTGTACATATTATTGTTTTTGTTACGGACAATAACGAATAAATAATTGTTTTTAAACCAAATCAAATAATGAACTCGATAATATACTTGAGATCATAGTTTTAAATTATAATATGAATATTTTAAATTACTTTATTTATAATTCTAAAACTACTAACCATAAGTTAAAAAGTAATGTTTATAGTATCCATGCAATTTCTAGGACTTTCATTTGCAAGCGGTCAGTGGAATTATTTGGGAATAAATGTTTTCTTTAATAAATTTTATATGACATAAATCACGATGTTATTTGTTGCTCTTGATCTCTTTCAGACTTTTAAGCTAAATTTTATATGGACATTATTTCTGAGTTGCCGAATATTTCGTGTCATCTCAGAAAGTCAACCTGGTGAGTTATAATTGTAAGATATGTTGACATTTTTGAATGTAAACTTTATATTTATTATTGGTACTTAACTATCACTATCAAACAATCGTCATTGAGTACCTGTCTTATATTCGTATAGTAAAATAAATCTAAAACGGTAACAGTAAGTTGTATTTTTGTTATCTACTTAATCAAGATAAGAATTAATATAAAATTATGAAATAACTAAATCTCAAAATATCACGACAATAATTACTGGTAAAATATTTTGTTTACAATGATGAAAAATAATAATCAGTAGACTAATAATACGCTAGTGTTCGTAAATATAGATGAGTACAATAAGTAACCCTAATGAAAATATATCTCTTAAAACGTTGACAATGATTCTAATACGTTAACGCAAGTCCAATGTGACACGGTGTCTAATTAAAAAGGACAAATTTAAAAGAAATGATTGACGAAGTAAGAGTTGTTGCAGATTAAAGTTTTGGAAACAGAGTACAGACCCTTCGTCCCAACGCAGGGATATCGATGCTTCGACCTTCATAGGGCTTCGTCATTGTATCGGTCGGTCGCGTGGGAAGTGACAAACAGATGTTAGACATTACGATTCGACTTGCTTGAGTAACCTAAAAAAAGGAGTGGCCTTTTGAATCGCCTTTTGCAGGTATATTATAGTCAGTTACTAGAAGCATGGCTACTAATAAATTAAGCGCTAAAATATGAACGGTGTGATTCTTTTACACCTGTTTTATTTATTTACGAATGATGGTTTTACACAAAATGTGGGATAGTTGCAATCTATAAGTAAAAAAGTACCTACCCAGGAAGTACCTAGGTACAAATTTTTTAATAATTTATATATTATATACTATATTCCCTTATTAATATTATTAATAATAATTACACTTATACTTTTACTATACTTTAATTTTATTGGAAAATACCTAGGTATTTTTTTTTCAAAAATAGCTATAATTATATTGATGAAATTTTTCGAAAATTATATTTTTATGGATAATCATAACACACCCTTACTAATTACTTTGAGAAAACTGTTTCTGGGTAGTGTTTTGTAGCTACCTAGCTATTCAACGAAATTGGTATTAAAAATACGAAATAAATGGGTATATAGTTGGGGATAAAAAGGGATTTTACTAGGTAGATTACCTAGTAAAACTTTGTCTTGGTAGCCGTTATGTTTAGTTTCAAGATTTTAGAGGCATTACAGAGAGTCTAACTAAAATAATATATCGATCGTTTACAAACACCCTATGTTTTGAGTCACGTAAACTCCGCCGGAAAAAGTAAAACCAAAAATATTGACAAATTGAAATTAATATTACACTACTTATTAGTACTATAATGTTATACGATTTTATTTTTATTCTAAAGAGAATTTATTTAACTTTCTGATAATTTAAAAAAAAGTGAAAAAATATAGTCAAACAATTAATTGTGGGTGTTTTATTTGCGTTCGGGAGAAAATGACACTCGTTTGAATAAATCATTATTCTGATCAAACGACCTTGGCTATCACTGTGAAATTTTGATAAATAGGTTAACAAGTAAATAAGTTAGGCAATTCATTAATAGATATTTAGTGGTTTTGATCGATATGATGGTAATATGGAAAATACTTAGTATAAACACAGCGCGGCGCTCGCCCTTCTTTTCAAAACAGGCTGGCGCGGGGCGTACAATAGCTTTCTGGAGGGCCGGCGGCTGAAAGGTTAATGCCCATTTTGCTAACGTTTGGCATAGTTTGCGATGCCCGTAAAAGGGTTAAATGTACAATAGATAGACTGTCAGATGTGAGCTATGTTTTATTCATCGTCTACCCCTCTCCAAGCACCAAGGAACCCAAGGAACCCAAGCACTCCCCCTCTACCCGAGCATTATTTATGGCGGTAATTTTTTTTAAAACTTATCTGGCAACCCTGGCCACAGTATAACAAGAAAACTCAAAATAAAGAATAAAAAAGGACATATATTTCAAGAATTAAATGCTCTTCTTCTCAACCATACAATCTCTTATATAGCGACAAATAAACAAAATTCTTCATACAAAATAAATTTGCTTTGTATATGCGAGCAAATCGAGCGCAGAGGTAATTTTCGAAGCGGATTCTACTCGTCGGGTTGCTCGGCGTCGCGATCTTTTTTCTTCTTCTTTTTCTTCTTCTTTTCTTCGCCGGCTGTCGTGTCCACTTCAGTCACCTATGAAAAGGAATAAAATATTTTAGTTTTACTCTTCTCCAGCTTTGGCAGATTTAGACATGCAGTATGTCTGTGTCGACTACAACGGGCGAACCCATCACCCCAGACTGATATAACGATATGTTAACGTAGAAGACTTAGAAACAAGACTATCTACTGTCTATAAAGCCTTGCAAACCTAATTCTCAGACAAATATGTTTAGAACAATCCGTCAACCACTGGAACAACTCGCCAGGGTTGAATCAATCCAAAGCGCTAATTAAGGCCTACGACCCTAAGACGGCCTGTGAGGCCTTATCGCTAAATAGGAACAATCTACGCATACTGGTGAGGGCGCTCACGGGGCATTGTGGCCTCAACAAACACATATACAACCTCAAGCTCCGAGACACAAAAATGTGCAGGTTCTGCTAAGGGGCAGAGGAAACTCCCCTGCACCTCATGTGCGAGTGTGGCCCGCTGATGCGTAAACGATACACCCACTTGGGTGGTCAACCTCATTGATTTATCTCCAACCTGAGGAGGTAAAACAATCTGGCGCCAAAAGCCTGTTGTGGTTCTTAAATGACACGAGGCTTAGTGCAGAACTATAGTAGGTGGCGAACACAATAGATCAGCAATGGTCGCAGTGTTACAAGGCTCATAAAGACCTTAGAAAAGCCCCACACGACAAATTAAAAAAAAGGGGTGTTGCTACAAAGGGGACATGAACTATCCTTTGAATAGTTCCAACAACGAGGGTATGGAAATGTATGCTGAAAGGCATTTAAATAAAATTCAGCATCTCTGGCATTCAATAACTCAATATTACCTTACAGAGCATTGGAGGGGTAATGTAAAAGTCCCCAACTGTCATTCAGTCGATCCGACATCAAAAGTCAATCTATATAAATAATGTTACCCTTTTTTTGTCGATCGAATGCAATAACGAGACACACACCTACACACATGTTACACGCATGTCACATGGACACATTCATATAAACCCTTCACAGTAGGGCTGGTTGTATGAGATTGTCGTATGGCAATAGACTCACCCATTATAAAATGTCACAATAAAGAGTAGAAACAAAGAAACAAATAAATAAACTTAAACATTAAATAAATTAAAGATTCAAATCAATGGACCACCAAGGAAAGTGATAAAATACACACCAATGACTCTTCCAATTCGCTGCCTGTTCTCTCGCGGTGCTTGTCCTTTTTCTTCTTCTTCTTTTCGACTTTACCCTCGAGTGAGACATCAGCGCCGCTCGATTCGGCCCTGCGCTTTCTGTTCTCCGTCTCCTCATCGCCGTTCTCCGTCTTGACGGCGCCCGCGGCGTAGTCTACGTAGCCCGTCAGCCACTCGCGCGGCGTATTCTCATTTGGCTTCCCGTGTTTATCCAATTTGCCTTCTTTTATCAGATTCTTCTTCATGGATGCCTTCGGACCGAGGCCCCATTTGCGGGGGTATGTGTCTCTCTCCATAATAACTCTAGAAATACAGAAATAACAATAATGAGGACGTTTTCTCGGAGCCAGAGACATCAGTGCAAAGAAATTTCTAGAAAATGATACAAAAACCTTTTTAAGTACAAAATGGGGCCGATTGCGGTTCTTTGACGACCTAAACTAAGGTCGGAAAACGCATCTAAATAAGAGCGTTTTGTCGGATTTTTTTTGTGGTCGCAGTTTGCGATTGCGATTCTAGTCTAAATTTAGCCGGGAACAATTTTAACGCATTTCGATCTTAACTAAGGTCACCCTACCCAAAAAGCTATTGCGGTTGTACATTTTTGACAGTTGCCCGGTGGTTGCCCTGTTAAAACGGCGCAAACGCGTGTCTATTTTAGAGCGCTCTTGTTTGGTGCGGCCGTAAATTGCGTGCATTGATTTTTGTGGGTTTTGTGCGACTTTTTTCGAAGAGAATGATGCCAAACGCTTATTTACTCATACGGAGATGACGTGATGCTGAATTGCAACGGTTTGAGCGAATAATTTTGGTATTTCTGAAATATGTCGGAATTCCCGACATAACCTAAAAATTTCTGTTTACAGAGCGGCCGCGAGGCATACGGAATTCCGTCATATAAGGGATTATTCCAACCCCTTTGATGTGCCTGCTGTAGCATTCGTTAAACTGTACAGGCTGTCGAAAGAAACAGCTCACTTTTTAACTGACAGTCTCCACGACGATTTGCATAGCAGAAGGCAGCATGGAATTCCTGTTCACATCAAGGTAAGTTGTTTACAATGGGATTCGCTTCGTTCAGCTAATAATAATGGTAGCTGCTGTTCATTCATTGATTAAATGCTTTATTCAGGTCCTCGCTGCACTGCATTTTTTTGGTCATGGTGGTTACCAGGCGACGGTCGGAAATGGGATGCACCTGGGCTTAAGCCAACCGTCTGTCTCCAAATGTCTTCGGGAAGTAGTGGATGCAATTTTCCATGTGTTGTTGGACACGATGATAGTTTTTCCACAGACAGAAGAGCAAATTTCAGCTAACAGGCGAAGGTACCTGCCTACTCTTTTTTCTTACGAGAAAATCAAATACACGAGTTTTATTTGTAGATTTTTACAATTGCTTGATAATTTTTTAAGTTTCCAACGGATGTTAGGATTTCCTGGGGTGATTGGCCTGATTGACTGCACGCATATCTCAATAATTCGGCCAAAGGATACTGCAGATGCTCCGGCAAGGCTGTTTTTTAACAGAAAAGGATTTTACAGCCTTAATTGCCAATTTGTAAGTCTATGTATGCATGCATTCTATTATATTTCAGCTATTGATAATGAAATTAAATATAATGTTTTATTTTATTTCAGGTTTGTAATGCAGCGAAGGAAGTCATTCATGTCAATGCTATGTTTCCCGGCTCAACGCATGACAGTGCAATTTGGCAGATGTCGAATGTGAATGAGTTTTTGCAAGGACGATACATTGAGGGAATGACGGGCGAATGGCTATTAGGTAGCTACCTACTTTTTTTTACCTAACTTTTCCATTATTGTAGTTATGTAAATATTTTTCTTGCATTTTAGGAGACTCTGGATACCCTCTGTTGCCGTGGCTAATAACTCCACATGCGGAGGTTAACGATAACACCCCGGAAGCGCGATTTAATATTGCTCATACAGGAACAAGAGTGGGCATCGAGAATTGTTTTGGTTTGATAAAAACCAGATTCCGATGCCTACACAAGCACAGGACGGTACATTATGACCCGACGAAGGCATCAAGAATAGTAACAGCCGTAGCGGTTCTTCATAATTTGACATTGAAGAGGAACGATCCTATGCCGGAGGAGTTAGGTTGGCCTCTTTTTTGTAATGGAATGGCGATAGTGATATCAAAACGGGCTAAACAAAACTTCTATCATTTCAGAAATGGTGAATGAGGAGCGACACATTCGGGAAATAGTTGAGGATATGCCATTTTTGAATGCGGCTCGAAGGACTCGAGACGGCATAGCGAGGAGACATTTCGCTTGATATTTTTCTTTGACATGGAGGAGAAACGATCTGATACTGGAGTAGTTAGGTGGGCCTATTTTTTTTAATAGAATAGCGATACAGAAGTCTAGAAAGGGCTGAAGGAAACTTTTATCATTTCATATATGCTGAACGAGGAGCGACACGGCCGGGACAGTTAAGATATGCAATCTTTGAATGTGGCACAAAGGACCGGACAAAAGACGAGACAACATAACGAGGAGACATTTCGCTTTACTTTGACGTTAAGGAATAACGATCCAATGCCGGAGGAGTCATTACTCCTGGTGGGCCTCTGTTTTGTAATAGAACAGCAATAGAGGTCAGAACGGGCTAAAGGAAACTTTTCTCATTTCATGAATGCTGAACATTTCATGAAAGCAATACGTCTGGGACAATGAAGATATGCCATTTTTTAATGCGGCCCAACGGACTCTACGAAAACGGAAACAATCCAATACGGGAAGTTATTTGGGTCTCTTTTGAAAAACAACAGTTATATAAACAAGTGTTAACCCCGGCGCGCACTTGCGACCTGGCCACGGCAGCCAACGAGATACTGCAGAATGTATGGAATCGTCGTCGACCGCGCGCGCTTAAGCCACGCGACCGAGTGCGTGCGGCCAACGGCGATTCCATACATTTCGCAGTATCTGGTTGGCCGTCGCGGCCAGGCCAGAAGTGCGCACCGGGGCTTAGCGGTAAGAATGAGCTAAATGAAAGTTTTTATTATTTCAGGATTGGGGAACGAGAAGTGAAACATTTGGGAAATAGTTGAAGATATGTTATTTTTGAATGCGGCTTGAAGGACCCGAGACAAGATACCGAGGAGATATTTCGCTTAATATCGAGGAGATATTTCGTTTAACGAACCCACAAAAACGGAAACAATTCAATACCAAAAGTTGTGTGGGTCTCTTTTTTGAAAAACAAGTGTTAGGAGTAGTCAGAATGGGCTAAACGAAACTTTATTATTTCAGGAATAGAGAGCGAAACAGCGAAACATTCTGAACGCAGTTGACGATATATTTTTTAATGCGGCCTAAAGCACCCGAGAAAACATTTCCCTTGACATTTTACGAATAAATGTTTGTTGACAATAAAACAATAAAACTTTACCTAGTTTTTTTTAATGGTTCAAGAAAAATATAAAATAAAGAAAAATAAACTAATCGCTCGAACGCGTAAGCGCATTGGCGATCATTTCGGCGGCTGCTAGGATCCGTAACCCTAAACGATCGATGGCCCGTTCCTGCCTTGCAGCCCCGTCTATCATCGCCCTCACTGCCGGATCACTGTTCTGAGAGGCTCTGGGCCCGTGCGGAGTACGACCCCGAGGAGTGCGAGTCTGCGTGTTGCGCATGTGAACACCCAGCGGACTGCGTTCTGCTGCAGTGCCAGCGTTCTGCGGACTGCCAACTCGAACGTTCTGCGGGCTGTACTCCCGCGCTCTGCACACCGCTCTAGGGGGCTTCCACCATCGTCACCTCCTCGACGCCTTCGGCCGGTCCTGCCGGCTGCCACCCCTGCGAGGAAATATTTTCATTAGATTATGAGACCATTCAGCTGTCTACTATTTTGTTTTAATGTTACTTACGTAGTCTGGTATGTCCTGCCGATGAGGCGACTGGGCCGATGAGGCGACCGGCGAGATGGCTCTGTCCTGCTGTACTTCCATTATCGCCTCGAGCGTTTCCTGGCAATCAGAAAAATAACTAATCGACGGTTCGGCTGCCCGCTCTCCGCTCCCCGGTTTCCGATGCAACGGAGTCGTCATTTCCTATAAAATAATAAATAGCTCAATCTTAAAACTCAATAGTAGAATAGTATTTAAAAATTGTATGTAGTTAAAAAATTCTTACGGATTTGGAAACACCCCTGTCATGCTGCTGTTGCATGCTAGACGGCCCAGCCACCGGTTCGTTTTGCGAAAGCATTTGGATACGCTGTAAAATAATTTAATTATATTAGTCATTCGTTTTATTTATTGGCAACCTGACATGATGATCACAACAGAACTTCGGTCGTGGTAACCTCTCAACTGCAATACTCACAGTTTCAGTGGTCCCGCGTAGACCGACTATGCTAGACCACCCTTCTATGGTGACCACAATGTCTTCTGCGTCTGTCAGCTTCGGCTCCTTTGGTGGGCCGCCTCCCGTTCTCTGCTGCTCCTTTGTTATCTTACGCAGCTTCAGCTTCGTCTTCCTGGCTAGCAATTTATACGTCTGAAAGTTTAACAAGATTTTATTAAAAAATGTTCAAAAAAGATTTCCTATAAAAACACAATTATTACCATACCTCAAACCAATCTTTCTGGGTCTTCTTAACCCCCATAGCATTCAAGGTCTCTGTCACCTCAGCCCACAGCCGCCGGTGAACTTGTAACATCGAGTTACCTATAAATAAACAAACACAATCTATTGACATAAGTGGATGGCAAAGGTTATATATTTTTTGAGGTTATAAGACTATGAACAGTGACTTCGCATTTATAAATCGGCTTTTGAGGCATGCCATAGTGCAATCACGTTACAATAATGATTAGACTGAACTTTTAGAATGCTCAAAGCATCGCTGTTCATAAATTAGATCCACACCACACCTTAAAATTGATAACCTTCACGTACCGTTTACCATTTCCGGATTCCGCAAAATCGCCTCAAGCAAACACCTCTGCTGCTCTTTCGTCATCCTCTTGTTTCCGTTTTCTTGGGAAGCCATTGCAAAAACGAATTTAAAACGCAAAACGCGACGGAAGAAACGTTTAGAAGCGAGGTTAGAAGTGCTTCTACACTCCGCTGTTTGACATTTGAGCGTGGGCGGACAGCCGGCCGCCGCGAAACCGTCCTTAATTTCCATAGACAAACACGACGTCAAGCATATAAGGTCACGTTCTAAATTAAGAGAAACGCAATCTCAATAATTTTAGGGCATGCACTTGTTTGGTTTAGTTTTAGGCTGCCCTTATATAAATACGAAAACAACCGCAATCGGCCCCACAGTGACTTATATCCGAAGAGAAGCTACATAATATCCGAAGAGACGCTACATAATATCCGAAGAGAAGTACATAATATCCGAAGAGAAGCACAGATCCGAACAATGGCAGCACTCGACTAAGTGCCCCTAGAATACAAACAATTATATTAGGGATTCTAGACTGCGAGATACTCGACTGAATAATCATATAATAAACAATTTATCCATCTTTCTTACACATATCTAACAGGGGGTGGTTGCACTGTGATTTTGGTGTAAATTCAGTTCGTTGAGAGCGCGGTTTGTCGCGCCGCGCTCGTACCCGTTTTGGGACGTTACTGAGCATTGACTACAATACATAGTACCCGATTCGGGACATTACTGACTTGAAGAATGCGAATGGACGTCCCGGAATGGTTGAGTCATATGTTTTGGATTTTTATGTTATATACATTTGATACATGCTGCCTATATAAATGATTTTATTAAGACGACATGATACCTGGGAACGATCATAACTGAAGAATTTTAGTTTTATGAGTATTTTGAAAAATATAAGCATTAATTGAAAAAAAAATTCTAAGTGAATCCCTCGATAAGGAACCATTTAAAATTTGGACTCAAAATAGTTGCTCATTGCCTTGGACATTAGGGCTTTAAACCGACTTCAAAAACTTTCAGTCGCGATTACTCCTGCAATGTAAGCGGTGAGTGTGTTTTATTATAATTTCATTATATTGACTGGTTAATTCTCTGGGGCAGCACTAACCCCTCAGGCCCCGATTGGCCGATATCGGCCACAACTCGATTCAGGGTGACGGCCCCGTTTTAATTTTATTTTAATTTAATTTGTTTGATTTTATTATGTTTTATTATGTTAATATGTTTCATTTTAATTATGGGTACAGTGGTTTGGCAGTAATTAATGTTTTGATTAGACGGTGTCGTAATAAATTTTTTTTACTAATTTTTAGTAAAATTTTTTGGGACAGCAACTTGTTAATTGGCTGAGGGGCCGAGGCCTGAAGGGTTAAGCCACATTTTTTATTTATCTAAATATATTACAATTAATTAAAACGTGAGAGCGCTCTGAGAGTTATGCTAAATATGCTTCGCCATTAACACCCTAATACCACCACTGCGTAAAGATAGTTATTCTGTGCTAGCGCTGCGATAGAGTATGCGCCTAGTCGCCGGCGCGAGCGGACGTAGAATCTGCGCTTGATGCTTCGTCAGTAAAGTAGGCAGATTTAGCTTGCAATAGAGCCGCCTTTACCCAGCAGTGTGTATCAATAGGCTAACTGTGATTCACATACCTTTTTAGTTTTGCGACGACGCCGTGATCGCAGGACGCCATTGTGGATGTGGTCATCAATGCGATTGCTATTGCGATGGCCTCTCCTTTCGTCGTTACGATGACGATTTCCGCGTCCACTTCGATGCCGTCGTCGTAACGTAACACTCCCGGTAACAAAACTTTCGCGCCGTAACAAATCGCATTCACAGCCGAATCCTTGACGAATATCCTCTTGTGGTTGACTAAAAGACCTTCGAGGGGCCTTATGACGCGCCGCAGATAAGACTCTTCTTTGTGATTCTCATATAACTGTAAGAGAAGAATAAATTAATAGTTTTAAAAAAAACACTAAAAACACACTTTTATAAACGCACGTAAAAAAAAGCCGGTCCAAACACAGCTATGATACGATATTCCATCATGGAATGCCAGTGCCTATCTTCCGGCTTCATCATCAGACCTTGAAACCTAATCGTGGTCAAAGTTCATTCCGAGACTTTTCTAACAAGTCCAAACACAGCTATGATACGATGTTCCATCGTGAAGTTCCAGTTCATATCTTCCGACTCCATCATCAGATCAGTTCGACAGTACCATATTATTGTATTGTCATCAGAACTACATACAGCTGCCAATTTTCATGACGCTACGATCCTTGGAAGATGGTTAAATTAGTTACCTTAGATTCCATTACATAGTTACATACAGGTCGACCTAATAAAAACGTGTTAAAAAGAGAAATATTAGAGACGGGAGCCTAAAAGATGAACACACCCCAGAAGTCAAACATTTTATAATTATTTTCCAATGTTAATAATATATTTCATTTGCATAATAACAATGACATTCATATATATCTGATTTAGTAGATTTTTCGATTGTCCTATATTGGGCTCGATTTCATTTCTTCGTGAACTAGATCGGAATTAGTTCATGTGAACGAGACAGGGCAATACGTTAGAGCGGAAGGTTAAATAAACGGTTGCCACTTTTCCACATTAAAACTACCAACCGAAGATAAAGCAGCTAAATCTAAGACTGCAAGAAATGTATTCAAATTTATTTGGATGGCTATAAGTTTGACGGGTAGTATTGGTACCGTAAAATCGACGATTGCTCACTTCATTTTCCGTTCTGACATATTGCTCTGTCTCTGTTGGTTAAAAGTTTTAATTTTAGTTTACGAAAAAACGCTATAGAGCCCAATGTATAACTATGTAGTGTTGCCGATTTTCTCACCATTATCAACTAGAGCTGTCAACTACAACAGGCGAACCCGTCATCTCAGGAAGTTATCTAGAACGATATTAGATCGTTCTATCTCCTGTGAGGTGAGCATAGACGACTTGGGACAAACACAGTACACTGTCTAGTTATGCCACTCCCCCGTAAGAGAACAACGCCTGACTGCGAGATAACCAGGTTAAATCACCCAGCGGGCCGACACTCGCGCCCTTACTTCCAGTTGCAACCAGATTACTCCGGTGTCCTGACTGGTTGTAGGTTCGAGGTCGCTTGCACGGTCCTCTCCATGCGTAGCGGTGATTTGGTCTACCGAATCTATCGCGGACCACGGCATCCTTTGTCCGGCTGTTCACCCGGTATCGGGTAGCCGATTGATCGTCTCAAGAGCAGTTGCCGTAAGGTTAATAACTACGCCCGCTCTATAGGTGACAGTACTGTTTTCACACTCCTCCAGCTGTCAGTCGGAATGCACAATCAATTAGCTGACGCCGCCCGGTGCGCAAACCGTCCAGGAGCGCCCGAAGGAAAAACTGGCACACAGGCCAGTCTTACCCAGGATTGCATTTCTGGGTGGGGGCCGCCGGATGGGTGTTGATCCGAGAGTTTGACCGACCCTAAACGCATGGGTCTTCGTGGCCTAAATGCATTAGCTTCAAATCAGTCGAATTTGAGATATATATTTTTTTATTGTCGAATTTCTTAACATCTAATTGCCCCATTGAAACCAGGCCCTTCGACATGAAATTTTATGGGCTTTTTAAATATCATTTTTCACTTTCATGGCTTTCGAAATATATTTCAAGAATCCGGGATAAGAATGCTAGCTTATTCAAATAAAAAGCATTTTTAGGGCCGTCTACATATTACGTATTCGCGTTTTTTTGGGATTCCCCTCCCCCGTCCCCATGTCAACAGACGTAATCAGCGTTCTGAACCCCTCCCTCCCCCCTAAGATTATGTAATCTACCAAATTTGCGTAAAAAAGGGGAAGAATCGTGAACCCATCATCTGTAAAGTGTTTGAAAACGGTAAGTGGAAAAAACATTTCAGAATGCTTTTGAAAATGTGCTTAATTAATTCAACGTAATTACAAAATTTCAAACTCTTTGGTTTATTTTACAAATCCCAATCTTCAGACCGCAGTGGCTGTAGAGACGGTATTAACCCTTCGGCTACGTAACGACCAAATTTGGTTGCACGTCAGAACACCGTTGGCTACGTAACGACCAATATTGGTGACTTGCTCCCGGAGCGCAAAGTAATATTATTTTCTTATTCGAATGGTCCTAAAATCGATACGAACATGTCTCATTATTACGATAGATACAAAGACGGCCGCTAGAATATTGTCCGGCGTGATTTTAATGGATATTTATGGTAAAATTCAATCGTCAAACATAATCATTTCTGTTTTCGAGAAATCATCAAAAATTTTATTGATTTTTATGAGCTAATATCTAAATATTTTTGTATGTAAATAAGCAAAACGAAGTAATACCTTTGATAGAGAATCTAATAACGATCACGATAGTATTTACAATTCCTAAATAGGGTTACATATTTTATCAAAAGATAAGTACAAGTTAGAAATGCTGAGTCTTTTTTCACTTTTTCGATTTTCTCGAATTTTGTTCCATAATTATCTAATTGTTTTACAAAATGAGATTTTAATATTATATATACGAAATTTCAACGCAATCATTGGACATTTTTTTTTATGATTGCTATAGTAACCTTTTTTATGATTGCTATAGGCACACCGGCGGCACGCTGGTGTGCCGCCGTTGGCTGTCATCGGGTTGTGAGGTTTTTTATGTTTTTTTAGTGTTTTAAGTTGGAATATGACTAGATATGTAAGTAAATTGGATTCTAAAACACTTTATCAACCGAATTCAGTAATGTTATGTACATTTTATTACAATTTTACCTGTATTTTTGAGTTGAAAACTTGGCGGCAGTTCTAATTATTGAGTTTTTTGCGTTAAGTAACTCTAAAAATAAACAATGTCTGCCTAATTCGTTGACAAAATACATATTACTTTATTTTTCGCTGAAATATATGAAGTTTCGGCGTATTTGTAAATTAATGAGGTTATCTTTTTCGATATTTTTTTTCGCGGAAAACATTAAAATTTTTTTGGTTTTATGGGCTAATATCTGAATACTTTTGTATGTAAATAAACAAAACGAAATATTACCTATGATAGAGAATCTAATAAGGATCACAAGGGTATTTACAATTTCTAAATAGGGTTCAGTATTCTTCGGTAAGACAAGTACAAGTTACCAGAAAACATGACCAGAACATTACCAGAAACATTACCAGAAAACATGAAAGATATTGAAAATTATGACAAATTCAGGAAAGAGACGAAAAAATATTTAATTGAGAAATCCTTATATGACCTTAAGGAATTTTAATATATATATATATATATATGTATATGTATGTGTATATGTAATTGGGCAAGAGCTGTATGGGAATGTAATTGGGCAAGAGCTTGGTGCTTTCCCTTATTTTTGTTTTTGTGGAACTCGCGCGGGCTTTCGTGGGTAGGTATGACATAAGCGGTGGGGATCTTTAGTTCACGAAATGGTGGTTTGCAGGATTCTCTCCTATTTAATCCGCGTATTGCTCTCACGGCTCTTTTTTGTAAAATAAATACCTCTTTAATATCCGTGGCATTTGCCAGCAATAGGATCCGATGTCCCAGGTGGGATTCGGCCGGAGAATGGTATGCACCCTCAATTTCCTTTTCGTCCAATATCTTTCTCGATCTGGATACCGCATAGCGGGCTTAACACAATTTTGGTTTGGGCTGGTCTATGTGGGTTTTCCGTGACATGTTTTAGTCGGTGTAAGTTCCTGGAAATTTAGTGGACTTGGCAATCTCAATAGAGTAATTTAACTGTTTTTCTTTTTTATTTGAGAAGTTTATCAACACTGCTTTGCTTAAATTGGCGACATCGGGTTCACTCTAAACTAGTCATTGACTTCAAAAAGTGTTTCGCTTGTTGGATCCTCCATTTTTGCTCTATAGTCACTTTCAAGAATGCGCGTGGTGTCGTCTGCGAGTTGGACAGTCTTGGCACATGTTATGTTGGTGGCTAAATCGTTACAATAGAGTTTGAAGAGGAGAGGTCCTAATGTTGAGCCGTGAGGCACACCGGTGTTTACTATTTCACAACTCGATTGCTCATCCTTTTCCTCAATTCCATCAATTATTTTAATCTCCACCACTTGCTGCCTGTTTTGTGGGTACGATTTAATGAGTGAATTGGCCGCTCCTCTAATTCCATGATGGTTTAGCTTGTCTACCAGGGTATTGATGTTTATACAGTCGAATGCTTTGCTTGGATCGCAGAACTTTTATACACTTTTTTTATACACTGTTAGCTTAGATCGCAGAACTTTTTATACACTTTTTTTATAATTTAAAATGTAATTTCATTTGTAGAAATACTATTTGTTGTAATTTCGTAATGTTATTATATATATAATAATTTTTTGTAAGGTAATTTCTATACCCAGATCGGGTTTATGAAAATAAATTTTTCTTATTTCTTATTTCTTATTTCTTAGTTAGAAATGCCAAGTTTTTCACTTTTTCGACTTTCTCATAATTATTCACAATTATCTAACTGTTTTACAAAATGAAATTTCAATATTCTATATACGAAATTTCAATGCGATCATTGCACAGTTATTCATTTTATGATTGCTATAGTATTTACATAGTTAGAGTTCTTTTTGTCGAGCGCGGTGATATTGCAAAGTCTAATAACTTGCCGCGGTCTGCCATGATATTAAAAAAAAAATATAGAGAAAAAAATATTCATATTAATCTTTCGAAGATCCAGTTGGGGCGTGCAGCGGCGCGCTAGTCCAGAGTTGCAGCGGCCGGCTTGCCAGAGCGCAGGAATGGGCCACTCAATTGCAGCGTGGACTATCGCGCAAGCGGTATCTTCGGCACGGCACTGCGCTATTTCCGTGCAGGTTTAGACCAACAAAAATTGCCATGCGACCAAACTTGATTTTGTAATTTATTTATTTATTTATTAGTTTCAAATAGTATTCAAGGGCATTACAGATGAATCCAATTCGCCCTTGAATATTAAGCTGGAGTGTAAGTCTAAAAATAAATGACTACATAACTAAATTAATGCTAACATTGAACAAGAAAAAAACATAAAAATATAAAACTAAATAAAAGACAGATTATGATAAACATGAGATTATGAGATAAACGTCCTTTGTAATTAGGACGGGCACCAGGTAATCAAGCATAAGCCTCAGCTCCATCCCCCCCCTCCCCCCCGCTCGGTGATTACGTAATATGTGGAGGGGCCCTTATATACAATTTAATACTACTCAATTAAAATTAATAAAACTTTTTAGTTGCTATAAAGTAATGCCATCAAAAATTCTAAAACAAAATATTTTTTAAAAATTGAACTACGAATTCTTTGCATTTGTTTCTGTTCTCTCTAAAAAAAGGAAGGGCTCTTGGTATTCAATATTCATTATTAAAATGGTAATTATCGAATAAGCTAGCGCTCTTAGATTCTGAGATATTCATACATTTATGTTGTTGAGTTATGTTATGTTTATGTTATACAGGTCATTATATAAAGCAGATTAAAAAGGCAGTTTGGCTAAATCTTGCAGAATCAGTTACATTACATTACATTTTCGTCGTGTCCAATTGACGGCTAAAGACCGCTCTAGGACATGTCAAAATAATTGGGTTAGGTAGTAAGTCTCGTTACTACTCTTTACTGAACATATATAGGTAGTCAACAATTAACTACTAGATTGTCAAACTATAAATATAAATAACCAAATAGAAGCCTAATATTTGTAGTAGTTAGTAATTCGAAAAGATACATAGTAAAATTATTCATCGTAACATTCAAATTGTCAGTATAATGTTAAATAATCAAATTAAAGCTACGTTATGCATTTTAAACTAAAAGTACAGATATAAGACCACATAAAATAATCAGACAATAAGGCTTAAAATTTAGTAAGTAATTTAAATGGGCACAATATTTGAAAAATCATGGCTCTCAAATTCGGCCAGATTATAGAAAGGGTTGCCTATCAGCATCTCCTTGATATTTTTTTTTAATTTTATGTCCTCCAGCTGTTTTGTAGGGAGTAGATTATAGAATTTAATGCTAAGGTACAAGTAGCTTTTCTGTACTTTTGCCAGTCCTATTCAGGGTACGCATATAAGGGAGCTACCGCGGGTATGATGCGAGTGAATGTCTGCATTAATTGCAGTTTCTGCGAGGTGCTGTCTAGCATACATTAAAGACTGGTATATGAACGCCGAATACATAGTCATTATACCCTTGCCTTGCTGAAATATTCTTTGCATGAGGTCCTAGTCGTTACCTGATACCAGTACCGAATGTTATATTTTGTAATAGCGAACTTACCCATTGTGCATCCAAGATATCGTGCATTGTGACTAGATCATCGGCCTCTCCCTGGATGCCCGTTCTGACTCTTCTGAGCTCCAGCATTTGTCCTCCGACGCCTAGCATCAGACCCAAGTGGACGCACATTGTTCTGATGTAGGAACCAGCCTCGCAGCTCACCCAAAACACACCTGCAAATCAAGCCATTCTCAGCATAAAGTTATGTCCTTATGCCTATGTCAATAAAGGGTGAGTTTTTGTTATTGGCACAGTGGCGTAGCGTGGGGGGGGCAGGGGGGGCCATGGCCCCGGGCGGCGCAATTGAGGGGGCGGCGCGTCAGCGCCGCCCCACATTTTCTGGGCGGCAGCAATAAGCGTGGCCGAGGATTGTCTTTGGATAAATTTTTGATACAAAAATTCTCCACAAAACTTTGTGACATCCAGATAGATAGGTACCGAACGATTCCATTAGGGGCCCTTTTTGTAATTTTTGCGACGAGTCCCTAAAAACAAATAAATATCTATCTATTAACTCGAGGGGATCGCTCGGTGTAGGCATATACATTTATTTTCGCAGCGAAATAAATTCTATGAATTTTAATACCTAAAGTACAAGTCAAGTTTATCAAGGCCAAGATGACGCGCTAGGGGTGGGGGAGGGTCCGTCTACAAGTCGCCCCGCACCGCGCCTGCGCGCCGCAGACCGCTCCACCGCTTGCGATCGCATATATTCATCAGTCAGTTCGATAGCGACTTTTTGCTAATGTGCACGTGCGTTTGCCTGCGTACCGCCTCCACCCTCCGCCGCCGCCGCACCTCTGCCTCCACGCGTTGCGTTTGTTCGTTGACAGCGAGGGTGTTGCATGGTTTGTGTTTGAAAACTGAGTCTGCCTGGCCGGTGAGCAGTTAACTACACATCATAACACATATGTAAGTATTAAAAATCTATAAACTACATAAATACTTTCCTCTTATTAATCCATATACATGCGGGCGGAGCCGTGAGCATATAATATTTTGGTTATATATTACAATTTTTAGCATAGTATTCATGAATTAGTTATACAAAATATTATCAGTTTAAATTAGCGTCTAGGAAACGTATTGCCCAAGAGAATGTGCTCTGAATACTCTCTTAAATATAAATAAGGTGCGTGTGCATATTTTGGGTACCCGTACTAGGCACAATCTTAACTTTATGAACAATGTATTCATTCCGCTAGATAATAAAACTTCGAATATTTCAGAAACTGAAAGCCGCCTTTTGATTTGGACTATTTTGGACGGATCGGATGGCTACAATTTGTTAGTAACTATTAGGTAGGGTGATTTTTTAAAAGATTTTTGTTTTGTTACAGCACACCTAAACATGAAAAGGGTAAAAGAAAGTGGAGCATCGTATCGAAAAAAGAAAAAAGCCAAGGAGGAAGATATCAGAAAAAATGAAGGAGCTATATTCAAGTTTGTGCAAGTTTCGGAGACTCCAGAGTCTACGCCAGGGCCATCAGGTGTAAGTTCCTCAGAAACTATTGCTGCTTATCAAAACCAAGAAGCTGAAGTAGCACAAGCAGCCGACACTGATGACTTGTTAGTGCTAGAACCTGTAATTGATACTTCGAATTTGCCAGCTTCAGTTGCTTCTGCTGCGATTGCTGAAATGTTGACACCAGAACAAACTTTAACCACATCGACTGGTACTGAGTCAGCCTTTGACGGATACGATATTGGAAAATGGCCTGAAAATATAGATTCAAACATGCGATTGATAATAATACAGCGAGGTCCCGAAGTCGTTCAGCACATTAATACAGACTTCGCTGAAGAGCCAATAGTACCACGCTCGGTTCAGTCAGACACAGACCCTATCGCACCGAAAGTAGTGTCAAGGAGGCTAACGCGAGAATGGTTTTACCGCACATTGACAAACGGCGAAAAAGTTTTACGCACTTGGATGGTTTATTCTCCTTATAAAGCAACATTGGTTTGCTTCTGTTGTCGATTGTTTGGGAACGCAAACTCACCGAACGCATCGAAATTTTACACCTGCGACGGGTTTAATACTTGGTGGAAATTGAATCCTAAAGTCGCCAGTCATGAATCAAGTGCTCTACACAATCAACATTTTTGCAAATGGAAGGAGTTAGAAACAAGACTTAAAAAAGGGCAGACTATTGATAAAAAAGAGCAAGAAGTCCTGGCAAAAGAAACCAAAAAATGGCATGAAATTCTAACCCGAATGTTTGACATAATAAGATTCCTGGCGAAACAAAATTTGGCGTTACGTGGCCACAGGGAAGACGACACCAGTACCAATAGAGGCAACTTTTTAGAACTGGTGCATCTTCTGGCAAAGTACGATCCTGTTCTCCGAGAACATTTGGTAAGAATAAAAATGGGCCAAAAAATTTCATTTACTTATATGTCACCAGAAATTCAAAACGAATTTATCGAAATTTTAGGCAATAAAGTTCGCCAAAATATTATAGTTCAGGTGCAAAAGGCCAAGTATTATTCCATAATATTCGACAGTACCCCTGATATTTCCCACAAAGATCAAACAAGCCAAGTTTTACGATACGTGATGATTGAGAATCAGGAAGTACGAGTAGTAGAATCTTTTATAGATTTCATCGAGACAAAAAGCAAAACTGCCGAAGGTATTAGTGATATGATATTAAGTAAGCTCGACGCTGATGGGCTCGACATTATGAATTGTAGAGGGCAAGCTTACGATAACGCCGCTACAATGGCCGGAAGACACACAGGAGTGCAGCAACGAATAAAGGATATCAATCCTAATGCCGAATTTGTGCCCTGCTCAAACCACTCACTGAACCTTGTTTGCTTGCATGCGGCTTCGGTGGAGGTGAATTCAGTGACTTTCTTCGGCACATTGGAACGTTGCTATGCTTTCTTTTCTATGTCCACACACCGATGGGAGGTCCTGACTGCTGCTACAGGCAAGAGTTTGAAAAGGGTTCAGGACACACGTTGGAGCGCAAGAAGCGATGCAGTAAACATGACGCGAAATCATTACAGAGAAATATTAACAACGCTAGAAAAGCTAACAGGAACAGACGAAAGCTTGAATACTCGAACGGATGCAGGAACTTTGTTAGTCGCGATGCAATCATTTTCGTTTTTATGTTTTTTGGGCCTCTGGCAACCGGTACTGCGTGAAGTGAATGATGCCCAAAAATATTTGCAAACGGAGGGATTTAACGTACATCAGTGTGCTCAGAAAATAAGCGCCTTACAGAAGATATTGGACGAGAAAAGAGAGCAGTACGTGGACGAGTCTTTAAGATATGCTAAAAGTTTGTGTGAAGAACTTGGCATTTCAATTGAACCTCCAAGACGAATCAGGAAAAGGAACATTTTTGGCGATGAAATTAGAGATGCCGGCTTATCACACGACGATGATTTAAGGCGAAAAATGTTTTCCTCGTTAGACCGAGTTAGTACTGAAATTCGCGAAAGGTTCCAACAGCTCCAGAATTTAGCGACAAAATATGCCTTTCTAATGCCTGAAATATTATTAGGCGTTGATGATGAGTGCAACCTCGACCACGCTTCTCAAGATATTGACAAAGAGGAGTTTAAGCTTGAGCGCGTGCGTCTACAAGCTTTTGTAGCTACAACAGACCGCAAAAATGAACTTAATGATTCCGGCCCACTAGATTTATTAAAGTTTATTTTTGAGTCTAAACTTGAAGGAGGGTTGCCTAATATTGTGGTAATGCTGAGAATATTCCTCACAGCTGCCATAAGTAATGCCAGTTGTGAGAGAAGCTTTTCTAAACTAAAATTAATCAAAAACTATTTAAGGTCTACGATGTCCACACTGAGATTAACAAATCTAGCTATCGTGGCAATCGAACAAGAGGTACAGATTGACATTGACCTTTGCATTAAGGAGTTTGCGTTGAAAAAATCTCGAAGAATACAATTTTAATTTAAGTAAGATGTTTTATTTTTAATCCTTTTAAAATGGCGATAGAGTATCATAGATCTTTTACTGATTTTTCTTGTCTAAATTGCGAAGTAGGGGGCGGCAAATTTAGGGTTCGCCCCGGGCGTCAGAATTCTACGCTATGCCACTGTATTGGCATCCTTGAAGGGGGTTAATCAGTACGACCAAGTAAGCAACTTTAAATATATTTTTTTGGGAAAAACAAAAAAAAAGTATTTTTTATCTTTCTTCTTTTTGTTAAATTTGCAATATTTTTCTATTGAAAAAAAGTTTGACAAGCTTTGAGCGCGCTGCACCATCTTCCGGTAGGTAAAATATTGGTAATAAACAATATTAGTGATATTTTACCTACCGCTAGATAGCGCATTGTACTCAGCTTTTTATACTAAACTAGATGACCCGGTGAACTTCGTACCACCTAAAATTGATTTGATTGTAACTCTTCATAAGCGTTTATTGATCCTAATCAACCTTCCAAATCCAATTCATTGAAATCTATAATATGGTCGAATCATGTACGCTTTGAGTTTCGTTTGGTGATTAACCCGCTTAGCACGTAACATCCATTTGGGGACATGTATGGCGGCCGCCTAAAATCCGAAACATCCGCTACTGGATATCGCGCTCGCCGCTGCGAAAAATGCAATTTACGATTCGAAACGTCGTACTTAATGCTTTCTGACGACGGAACGATATGGCCAAATAATCTTTAATTCGGCGGCCACCGGCGAAAAAATCGAACGGCGATTTAAAAAGTTAGCATAGACGTCAAAACGGCAGTCCATCGGCCAGCGCCGCGGCCGCGTATAGTTCCGCGGAATGGTGGTTTTGTGCAGTGTTTTGTGGATAACAGTGCAGTGTTTACTGGATAACAGTGAGTAATTTGCATTTTTAAGTAGTTTAGGCATTAGGATTAGTCAATTGAGATAGTCCATTTGCTGTTTTTCACGAATTTTTAAAGAAAACACTTCGGCGACAACAAACGGCTCGCGAAAAAATGGTTGTTATTATTTTGTAATGTTTATGAAATATCCCGATATATTGCGAAATATGACGTAATGTCGCTTTAATTTACTAACAAAATAAGTATTGTTTCATTTACATCCTAAGTTATCACATAATTAGGCGTATTTTGAAAATTATATCTTGTTTTGTAAAATGAATCGCGCAAAGAAACTTGTTTTGATAATTACTATGAGAGAATAAAGTGCGATTTTCCATAGTTTTTCGATGAAATGTGACTCTTTGGAGTATAGTAATTAGTTATTAGACATATAATAAGTCTATGATAAGACAATATAATTGAAAAAATCTAACGAATTTTATATTATGAGCATTCAAAGTTTATTATTAAGTTCGGACGCGGAAACTCTCAAAACTTTAGATTTTTCTATAATATCAGACAAAGCTCAAAGTTCTGGTGCGATTTCTAAGAAGTGTGATGTAGTAATAAAGTTATTTTGAAAGAATTTCATATAAAAAAATACCATAAGTAGTCACAAATTGAAAATTAAAAAAAAATTTTTTACGAGAATACATAAAATTTTTCTTGGCTGAATAAATAAATATTTTTGTATGCAAATAAGTAAAAAAAAAATATCGTTTTGGTAAAGCATTTAATAAAGAACATAACTGTATTTACAATTTTTGCATATTTTACGTATTTTGTGACAAAAAAATCGAAATGATTTTATAGGCGAGTTTTTTCAGTTTGCCAATTTTGTAATATTTATTCATTATTATCTTAATTGTTTTACGAGAGAAGGTTATAATGTTTTATATGTCAAATTTCGATCGAAATGCGATCATTTTTCTCTTTATCTTTTTTTAATCCGTTTAGTGGTTTATAAGTTATGATCGTTTTTCTCAAGGCCGTTGACTCGCGTCGATTTTTTGCCCGAATATGTCGCGCGCAAAAGTGATAGGTGAGTTTTTACCTCGCAACAGGAGGGGTTAAATGAAAGTCGTTTGTAATTAAAATAAATTCAATGTATTTAATTTATATGCTTATGGTGAAATATAAATGCTTTTTCGACTTTTTCGACTTTTCTGACTTTTCTGACTTTTTCGACTTTTTTGCATGCCGGGACCCAGGACTGTAAATAGAGGTCCCCCCACTCGATCGCCGCTATTACGGGCAGCCACGTCGCCGCTGCGCTTCGATTGCCTCAGTTCGCACTACTACTGTAAATTCCTCGTTCCCTGGCACCAATAAAACACTGTCTTCCACTTCACAAAATGGTACATATATATTCACAACTTAATTGCTATACGGCTTTAAACAATAATCAAAATCAAAATATTAACCGCTATAAACAAATATTAAATTAGATGTAAATCTAAAACCAATGTCATAATACAAATTATTATACGTGCGATACAAATTATTACACAATCGAATTCAAACGTATAGCTAAATAACCTAGGTTAGCATACAAAAATGACCACAATATTCACTAAATGTCACAATCAAAAATTCACAATAATGTCAAATTATCACCACTGTCTGCTTTCACGTCGCGGCTCGCAGGTTGACCCGCGTGCACAGGCAGGCCGTTGATCGGTGCGGCGGCGTAGCGTGATGCGGGCGGCGCTGGCGCTGGCTGATGAAGCGGCGTGGCGTGGCTGCGGCGCGCTTTGCAGCTGGCGTCCGCGAGCGTAGGCGGCGCGACATCGCTGACAGTCGCTCAGAGCGGGTGGCGAGCCGGCTCCTTGGTCGGCGCGGCGTGATGGCGTGACGGCTTGACGAGGCGTCGGAGCGGCTCTCAGGCGGCGCGGCGTTCTCTTGTCGCGGCTTCTCGGGGTGTGTCGCGCGGCTCGGCGCGCGGCGGCGTGGCGCGACCGACTCCCAATCGGCGCGGTGCGGCGGCTTGATCTTGCGCGACTGACTCGCAGTTCAGTGCGGCGCGGCGACTCTTTCGCCGCGGCTTCGTGCGGCTCCGTACGCAGTTGCTGGCACGCCTAACTCACAGGTTGGCGTGGAGCGGCGTCTAGCGCAACCGACGCGCAGGTCGGTGCGGCGCGGCGACTCTTTCACCAAGGCTTGGCACGCAGTGGCTGACGCGACCGACTTGCAGGTCATCGCGGCGCGGCGAACAATTTCGCCGCGGCGCAGCGCGCAAACACGCTTCGTTGGCCCGATTCAGCAGACGCTGCGATCCCGCATCCCCAACGGGCTTCGGCAGCCCGATGTGGCTCGGCTGCTAGCCGCAGGCAATCCGCGTCGGTATTCGGCGGCGGCGAAAACGTCCAACGTTTCGCTGGCCTCGCCCCGTAATACCGAGCACCTATACCTGTTTGCGGCGGTTCTTCTCCGGCTCCCCGCTGCTCCGTTGCTGCGTCGTTCCCTCTGTCGCTCCTGGTTGCTGCTGCCGGCGCGGTCTGGCGGTCCGTAGCCAAAACCGTGATCCTCGAAGATCCGACGACCGGAGCGCGATGCCAACTCACTATCGCCGAAGTGAGGGATTTTTCCAGTCCACAAGACTGGCGACGACTTCTTCACGACGACTTCTTCTTTGCAGCGGAGCGCGACGCCTAAACTCCCCGAGCGGCCGTTTAAGCCGGCGTCAGAGCCGGAGAACGAATGATTTCCTGCCGGCCGGACGGCCATATTTATACCCCCGCTCGGGACTATGCGCGCGCGGCCGGTCTGACGGCGGCTGCCGGCGGCCTCTGATTGGCTGCCGCTCGGCTCGGCGCCCGCCGATATTTTTCCGCCGTCTTTTTGTTTATCCCTTTTACTCCTAGGGTTTACAGACGCTCTCTTCTCTTCGGACTTATTTTATTTTAAGCTCCGGGAGATTTTTGTCGATTTTTCTATGGCGACTTCAACATTTTTCGCCCGATATGGCGATTGTGGATGGAGTTTTTATTTTCCTTGTCCTTTTTTCTTCCTGCTTTTGTTTTTATGTTGTTCTTCTATTACTTACGAGATACATACATATTTAATTACATTTAATTTTAAAAATTAATCTCGTGGTTGGTCGAGGCCGCCTCGGCCGTGACGCGACGTCTGCGAGGTCCGTCCCGCCGCACCTAACCGCATACTTTTTATATGAAAATTCAGTGAATGCCCTCTTGATATTATTTATTTATTATTTGTTTAACCCTTCAAGCCCCGCGACTTCGATATCAAAGTCAACTTAACGCGTCCAGGAAAAGTGATTTGATTGGGTTTTTCGTGTCATTCCGTATGCAGTTGTATTTTATTTAAATGCACGATGATACAAATACCATCGTGCATTTAAATAAAATACAACTGAATACCGAATGACACGAAAAACCCAATCAAATCACTTTTCCTGGACGCGTTCAGTTGACTTCGATATAGAAGTCGCGGGGCTTGAAGGGTTAAGAATTAATTACTATGAAACATTGATTAGCTTATAAAAATAACAGGAACCGAATGGCAAAACCTTAACCTTTTGCTTATTTGTATGTCACCCAACTGGGACTAGCCCGTTCTAGGGTGGACAGGAGCTTCCGCTTCCGAAAGGTTAATTTAACAAAACGCCTTAGTCAGTTTGTAGATTACCGTAATTTTTATGATACCCCGTTGTATTTAGTAAATGCGGCGACTTACCAATATTCCTATCTTGGTCGTAATCGAGAAGCAGACTGTCGTAGACCGACCGAACTCTCAGCTGTCGTTTAACGGCCGATATCAAAGGTGGTCGTTGGAAGAGGGCTCCGCGTAACTTCTCCAAACCCTGAAACGAAAGGAGAAAATACAATTTCCTATCCAATTATGAGTTTTCTATTGAAATAGATGATTTATGTTAGAAGAGAGAACGCTAAGAAACTGCAACTTCGTGTGAAACCAGCCAATATTATGGTGGCCATTACAGAAATGAACTGGGTCAATTGTTTCTTTAAAAATGGAATCAACAAGCTTGTTGATAGTTGGAAAACAATTATAGAGATGAATGGAGACTATATACTTGATTAACCCTTTGAGGGCCATAAGCTATGCGGTAGAGTATGGAAATTTTTGATACATAAAATTGTTAAAAGGCTATGTAAATAACATGTACGGGCATTTCTCTGTAAGCTCGTAATCGGCTGTTCTGACCCATTTTTCAAGAAGTAATTGAATTATTTAAAAAAAACACTCCTAATGAAACTTTACGGGCCTTTTAGAACTTTAGAACCATATAAATAACTATTCTAAGTTTTTTTCTGGCGTGATAGAAGCTCTAAAAACACAGTCCCCTGACTGTCCCCATCACTGTATTTCCACCTAGAAATGAGATCCATTTGGCATCATAAAGAAAAATAATTAAATTATATTATTTTCGTAAAACAAGGTCTCATTACATATTTTATTTATTTAGTAAAAGTCCTGTAAACTTTGTACCCAGAATTTTCATACAGTCCCCTGCCAAAAATTTAAAGCCATAATAAAAGAACTGTAAAATGTTTACAAACGTTTTTTTGAGTGAAACGAAACACAATTGTTTTGAAGTTGGCAATCTTGCCGAATGCGGCGGCGAGACGCCATTTTGTTTATTGTCAGAGCGTCGTTTGTGAGGTGAACACGCGTTTGGACCGCTACCACACACAGTCCTCTGGTAGGTTAATTACTCAATTTATGTTAATTACTTAATTATCTCTATATATAATTTATTGTTTAATTATTTATGTCTAAATTGATCGGTAGGTTCTTAAAAAACTATTTTATATCAGTTTTTAAAACATTGTAAATTTAACCGAAATACACAGCCCCCTGGCATTTATTGGAAAATCGCTAATAACTCGGAAAATACGTATATTTCAGTGGGCCTCCTTATCTAACTAAAATAATAGTAATATAAATAAATAAATACAAACGGAGCTGCCATGGAATTCACCGACCGGAGTCGGGCCCATAATAATACTATTTTTTACACTTCTGGGGGGCAGTGGATTCCGGACTTACGAACCGGCTGTGGTAGGTTTAGGACAGCTGTCTTGCCACATGTGAGCGTTCACCTTGCCACCCATTCACTCCCCCTTCGAAGCCATAGAATTTGAGATGCGCAAATCGCAGTTTTAGATAATTTTTCTAAGAAAGAGTTCATTATTTTTCTGGAAAGGCCAAGATCTTTAAAGAGGTGAAATAGAGATTTAGCTGGCAGGCCACGAGCGCCAACTTCCACCGCGTGAAGATGAACAGTGAAGCCGTTCCGGGTTACGGCATTTGCAAGATCATGGTATTTATTTAATTTGTACTCGTGGTCTTTTGGGATATTTGATTCCCATGGAACAGTTAATTCTACAATAAGAGCCACCTTCCGAGATAGAGAGTAAAGAGTTATATCTGGACGGAGGGCTGTGCATCCGAGACTTTCAGGGAATTTATACTGCTTAGAGACCGAATCAACCTCCAGAATCCAATCTGTAGCTTTCTCGATTATTGAGAAAGGTTTTGTAGTTGAATGTTTTTTGCCTTTAGAGCCATCCCGCACAAACTGTATTGGGGGTTTGGAGGATACTGTCAAACCCTTGTTGGCACGAGCCACTGAGAGACTAATTACCTCGCGAACAACAGCGAGAACTTTGTCATGGCGGTAAGTGTACCGTCCTTGATCTAAGGCCACCTTGCAGCCAGCTAGAATGTGTCTAGCTGTGCAAGGGGGTATTGCTACAGAGGGGACAAGAACTATCCTCGGCAAAGCTCCAACGAGCGAGGTTACTGGGGTCTGGAAGTGTATGCTGAAAGGCATTCAAATAAAATTTCAGCATCTCTGGCGTCCAGTCATAGAGCATTACCTTCCAGTGCATTGGAGGCGGAATGCAAAAGTCCCCAATTGTTGTCCAATCATTCTGGCATTGAAGGCCAATAGCATGAGCCATACTCTTGCTGTCGTAATCTCCCCGCAAAAGAGACTTCTTCAAGTCCACGTCGCTCGTGGTTGTACTGCCATACCCCAGACCAGTGCCATTCTGGCTGATTCCAGTAAGGAACTTTTTGTGGAAGTCTACGCGGGCTTTTAGATCATTTGAATCACTACGGCCACTTATTACGTGCTTCGATATTGCCGGATCTTTGGAATTGCACAGAATCGAATTTTTGGTTATTCTGGAGTTGGCGTAGAGCAGAGAGGGCAGTTTAAGCGCTAGCCCAAAATTTTGTTTGGACCTGAAGAGAGTCGAGGGGTCAGCTGGTTTAGCTAAGGACAGCCAGGATTTTAAACTAGCTGTCACCAGCGCATCTAGACGGGACAGTTGGGTTTTGGTAAAATCGTAAATAAGAAAGGGCCATGACAAATGTGACGTTAGATAATTGTCATAGATCCAGGCCTTACGAGGGCCAGAAATTAGCAAGGCATCTATTTTCGCCAGGCAACTTTTGAAATGCTCTATAACATGATCGCCCGAGACGTCTTTTCCCTGATGGGTGATTTTTCTGCCGAGGAATTTGAAATGATTGTTTGGGTCGTAGCAAGGAATAAAATTGAACTTGAAAATTAATAAGCCCTCAGCAAGTTGTGGCCCGCTTATAGGTGATGATCAATCCCATGCCACCCAACTAAGTGGTAGCTTGTTCCAAGGCAAACAATTTAAACATTGTAAAAAATAAGGCCAAATATCATCAAAAAAAATAAAAAAACACCACTGCCGTTATAGAAAGTGAACTATTGTATTTAGAATTATTTTTAATACGGTTTTTAATGAAATATTTGTCGTTTATGTATTTATTCATATAGGATAGATGTATATTTTCGGAATGTACTCAATCAGGCCTTTCATTTGACAGTAAACACGATATATTTATGTTAATATGAAAAGAAAAGCTCCACTTTCTGTAATAGCAGAAAAAAAAACAAAGCAGAAAAGCTCCACTTTCTGTAATAGCAGGGAAAGCTGCTTGGGGCTTCTGGTGATGAAAGTTAGGTCGTCGGCAAAAGCGAGGCACGACGAGGTGTATTGGCCGTCTGTTTTAAAACGGTAGCCCCACTTCCTGTCAAACTGGATCAGGCTTTCCAGCAGTATATTAAAAACTATATTAAAAATCGTCGGGGAGAGGCAACAGCCCTGAAATAGTCCAATTGAATATGGTATAGAGCAGGTAGTCCATTCTTGCGTTTTAACATGGAAAGTCAGACAGTTGTAGTAGGAGGCTACAATGTCATGCACGACTGGTGGGAAGTTGTACCAGCGGAGTGCAAAGTGGAGGAGACTGTGTCGGACTGACCCAAAGGCATTCTCTAGGTCGAGCCAGCATACATTGATTTGGCGTTCGTGCTGTCTCGCATCCTTGATGGCAGCAGCCAGGAGAAAATTGTGCTCGAGGCAGCCCGAGACGCCACGCATGAAGCCTTTTTGAACTGATACTCCAAGGTACTCATTCCGGTGCATGAATTCGCTCATCCTCGTGTGGACTATGCTAAAAAAGATTTTGGCCACAGTGTCTGTGAGAGCAATGGGCCGAGCGTCCTTTGGTCCGGTGCAAACTGGGACCTTCGGAATTAAGATGACTGTCGCTCGGCCAAAATTCTGTGGGACTACACGGCTATTCCATATATTTCGGAAGATGGATCCTAAATATTGCAGAAGGCAGGGGCATTTTTTGTATACTAAATAGGGAATACCATCGGGACCCGGAGTAGAACCCGACGGCGAATTTCTATTTTCTTCGAAATAGAACACGGTTTTTTGGCAAATGTTGAAAAAAATGCCAGGACAGCATTTGTATGGGACCTGTACGAGCTTACAGAGAAATGCCCGTATATCAAGTTTTGTGAAAATTGGCTCAATAGATTTTGTATAAATTGATTGGACATAAGTGTCCAATAAAGTGGGCATAAGTGTACATAAAGATGCAAAGTTGCAACTTTTTCTAAAATGTTATTATTTTATTAACTCAGAAATCATACCAACTAAAAACGTACTATAAGAAAAAGAAAACGAATTCAAAAAGTTGCCATAAATATTTTATTTATTTATTTTAAATCACCAGAGATCGTTGGTACGTTAGACAATTTTTTTTTCTAATATTAAGATTCTGATGTCTAAACAATATGGAAAAAATATAATTTATAAACTATTCGTATTCTATCATTTATAAAATGATTTAGAAGATACGGGACACATATGTCCCATGGTCCTTAACTCCCTCGAGCCTCAGAGGGACCGATCGGACTCAAACGTAAAAACACAGTTGCGCCTCGTTGGGACCAATCGGACTCTAAAGTTAGTATTATAAAGTTGTAATATGCAACAATTCTAAAGTGAAATAACGGTTTGGGAGAAATTAATATTTTGGTTGGCCACATTATAAATCTAAAATTTTCATAATTATACATGGTCTTTCAAAGACAATTGCTCGCGAAATCTCGCAGCTCAACAATGCCTATAGGCATTTTGCGTTGTTTGACATATATAATATTAAAATGTATAATATCCACGACTATACTAGGGCCAATATCAACGTGCACCTGGAGTCATAAATCATTAGGCCGGACCTCTCGCTCACACTCGCTGTCTTTCGCTCGCACTATGGGGATGCGCGTTTTAAAAATTATAATAGCAGTATCGATGGATTATCGATGTATCGATGGAATATCGATGGATTATGATGGATCGATGGTTGGATCGATATAGATGCCAAGAGATATCGATGGATATTATAGATTATGATGAAAATTTTCGATGGATTTATTTGTAATAATTGGTTTAGTTACTTTTAAACTCATTTATTAGGAAAAAAATTCGTAAATACAAACTAACGTATACATGCAATAATAAAGTGAAATAAAAGTTTAAAGAATATTTAAAAAATATTTACATTAACCTAAATCTTATCTTAAAATGTAACATGAAACTAAGTACTAAATATTACAAATTACATTTTAACAAAAAATACAATTATAGGTTGGTCAAGCTAAACAAATATATATTTAAAAAGCTATACTCTACTCGTCATCTGAACTGCTATCGCTGCTATCTTGTAGATTTATAACCAAACGGTGCTGGTCCCTGTAAATATATTTTTCAAAATCATCTCTTTGCAGATCTTAGGCGTGTTTAACACACTTGGCCCAATTTTCCTGTGTAACATTTTCGACGGCTTCGTTAAACAATTTCTCGACATCTGCTAAATTGAACGTATTGTTCTTCGAAGCGACTTCTCCTTTAACCTGAGCCCAGATGAGCTCAATAGGATTATATTGACAGTGGTATGGTGGTAAGCGTATCAATTTGTGTCCTAATTCGTTTGACAATTGATCCAAAGCATACACTTTCGAAGGATTACTTGCTTTCACCTTACGTATTGACTCCTCTACAATCTCGGTACTATCAAAAGCAATGTTTTTTTTCTCAACCATTCTTGTATTTCTACTTTCTTCGTTTTTGAATTAGGTATCTTTTCGATGTAAAATCGGGATCGAGAATCATTGGTGGTAATTAAGTTGTGCATTTTTCTTAAAAACTCCATTCTGGCACACTTAATGTCACTCCTTTCCATTAAATATTTCCGTCCGTCGTCGCCATTTCGATATTTGTAACCTATACTCTGCAAACGGTTTTCATGGAACTTTTCCCGCATTTAAATCCAGGTATGGCATCATTAAATTTGTTGAGTATATTGTCCACTGTAGGATATTCTCCGTTATCATAATATGATGTGATGATACGTCTCAGCATATCGATGTCGAAGTTATCTAAATTGGTTATAGTTGCCGGCTTCTTAAACGTCTCTCTTGGTGTAGTAGGAAGCCCTGATTGTAAAACTTCTTGTTTTATTTTTTTTGACAGTCCGCAAAGACACTCCACAAATTGACGCCATCATTTCTTGAGGTTTATTAAGATTGATGACAGAAATTTTTGCATGGTCTCTTTTAAGTTCGTCAAAAAATGTCAAAACGTTATGGATAAGACACCGAGATTGTATGTTAATATCGCCCTTCAACTTTAGTAATTCCACGTTACAAAATAATGTATCCATTGAGGGTTGTAAATCCTCCTTAGTTGCACTGTTCGAAATTATACTGCACCGCACTGCTCGACAGACAAACTCTGACTGCCGGCAAACTACAATTGATTACAGAGCTCAATTTAATTAGGTGACAATGACACAAAAGCTTGAATTTGGTCATTAAATATTTTGCAATCGCTACTTTTATCTATCAGAATATTTCAATCCATCAGTTATGTATTTCGCAAGACTGTAATGTTTTGGCTTAGTCATTATTGATTTCTCTTGAATTCCCTTTATTCCCTGAAAGCTCATTATAATGATAGTGATGAAAGCGACACGAAGAATTTCACTTTTAATGCCATTTAAAATAACAAATCAAGATACTCCACATTTTTAAAAAAATGGTTAAAAAAAACGATTTCTATAAAAAAAAATCCCGATGTATTTTTGTACTACATTCTAAATAATAAATATTTTTCATTTTGTTCGGCAACATTATAGGGAATTCAATAATGTAAGAAGTATAAATGTAAGCAATGTCTACGCAACTACATATAAGTTTTTAAGAGAATAAATTATTTGATTTGATTTGAGTAAATTATCGATAAGCAACGTCGACTTGTTGTACATCCTTACGCGCGTCGTCCGGCCTAATGATTTTTGACTTCAGGTGCACGTTTATATTGGCCCTACAATAACAAGATTAATTATTAAGTACCAACTGGGAATTCATGAAAAAACGATATTGTTAGTAGTTATCTACAAAATTGTCCAAAAAGTTGCAATGCAGTTTCTTGCGCCCGAAGGCTGACTTCCGAGCAGTTAAAGGGTTAATAAAACTCCTGTATTTAAATTTAAAACGTGTTGTAGTTTACCCTTAAATCGGGCAAGAACTTATGTGGATACGGAAAATATCACGAGACACGCACTCAACAGACAAAACTCAGAAACCGAGCAGATCAAGAGCATTCTTATTATACGTCAAGGGCGTGACAGATCGAATAAGTAAGATGCTAAACAGATTCGATATAAAAACGATCTTCAAGCCGACCCAAAATATAGCTCGATTTTTGAGGCCTGTAAAGGATGTAATACCACTGCAAACCCCGGGTATGTATAAAGTCGAATGCAGCTGCGGTCTAGCCTACGTTGGACAAACGAAACGGCCTATAGCGACGCGACTGACAGAACACATCGAAGCTGTTAAAAACGTTCAGCGAGAAAAATCGGTGATCTACAAACATATATTGGATAACGGAACTAACCACTGGATGCAGTTTCAAAATCCCATTGTACTATCCAAGGAACAATTCTACTTTCCTCGCATGACCCAGGAAACCATTGAAATAAGAAGAACCCCGAACTTCAATAGAGATGACGGTTACAAACTCTCTTCTAGGTGGAACCCTCTTCTTAAAATGTTACCGACGCCGAAAGCCGAACGCAAGGACGTAAGACAGGATACAGTGAGTGTTGTGTGCAAAACGGATTTTCGAAATTCTCGCGCTCCGAGCCCGGCTCCCCCCCCCACCGTTATAAACTACGCAGTGGCGGCAGCGGTATGCGGCCAACCCGCAAAACAACGGATTGACAGCACTTTCAGTCTACCCTGGACAACGGCGGCTGCAACGTCACCGAAACGTCAGGTGCTACAAATTTCAGGCGGTAAACTCGTTTCTATCCTATTTATAAGAACTTATGCACTCATCTGATACATCCGACCGGCAGTGCGATATAAAATTGACATCAAATATGTCTTTTTGTTTAATAAAGGAAGTGCTTTTATTATTATTCTGGAAAAGAACTCAGTTAATATTTATTATTGGTGTGCACTGTTGATGTCTTCAGATCTTCAGATCTGAAGACCGGCATTTTCATGTTGGTAAAAGCCCGATCACAAGGGTGAAACATAATTTATTTATTTTGGAATTAATTACTATAAAACATTGATTTTTCTGACAAAAATAACAGGAACCGAATGGCAAAACCTTAACCTTTTGCTTATTTGATTCTGTCACCCAACTGGGTCTGGCCCGTTCTAGGGTGGACAAGACTCTAATATAAAATCGAAGACTATCGCGGTTGTTTGACATTATAAATAGGATAGAAAACGAATTTACCGCGTGAAATTTGTAGGACCCGACGTTTCGGTGACTTTGCAGCCGCCGTTGTCTAGGGTAGAACGTCGTGTCTTACAAATTTCACGCGGTAAATTCGTTTTCTATCCTATTTATAAGACTCTAATATCACAATCAATTATGTAAAAGTTTAAGTAAAATGCTAATAACAATAAATTGCCCTAAAATATGGTCCTATAAAAAATATATATTAAAAATATTAAAAGATAATAATAAATAAAATGCAATTCCATTATATTATCGGCAATAAAGGCTCACCCCCCAGAAGTGTAAAAAAAATTGTATTATGATGGGCCCGACTCCGGTCGGTGAATTCCATGGCAGCTCCATTTGTTTTTATTTATTGATTAAATAGAGAATGACAAACCGAATAGTCTTAAAACTAAAATAAAGAAGACACTTACTTGCACGACTTTATTTACGCTTTCTACGGCGGAATGTAGATTGAATACAGCGACATATTCTTTTCCGGCATTTTGTTGAGATTTTACGAGGCGAGTAGCTCTGTCGATGCACACTATGAGACATCCAGTTACCTGTCAAACAAAACATAAATCATTACTATCTATAGGTCAATAACGATAAAGAACGTGGGCAGCCTTTTCTGGCTCCCTATCCAATGAGGAGGAAAGTATTGTGAAAGTGCATTTTTTTTCTTCGAGATGAAGATGGAAATATCCTTTATAAGCCCCCCCCCCCCTCCCTCTGAGACAATTAGGACTGTATTACAGGCTGAAGTCTGGCAGTGTGTATATCTGTGTCTGGCTGTGTTTATTCCTCTACGATAGCACAGTATACCAACCAGTAGCTTTACTCTCGAGTTAAAGGGCAATGCGGGAAGAGGGTACGAGGAATGGCAGAGGGGTACGTCCCGACGAACGCGAACGGTTAATATTACGAGCAGGTAAAGGCTAGCAACATTTTAGAGCGTTCGGATATTTGCATAGCACGAGTAGCGTAACATCTTGCGACTATTTCCTATATATCTCTCATATTTCATATATTAACATCCCTAATATATTATATTACATCCCTTATATTTCATATATTATTTCATATATTCATATATTATCCCTACTTATACCCTACTATATTTTTACTAGGCATGGTGGGCTATAATTCCCTTAAATTGAGTAGAGAAATGCTCACCATGGCCTACGTTTTCAAGCGAGTCCTGGGCAAAGTTGATAATCCTAGCTTGCTAGCAAAGATTTGTCTCTTTGTTCCGGATAACCACATCCGAGCTCGGTCACACACTCTATTTGCGGAGCCGTCCTCGAGTGTCAACTTAAGTCGATGGAGTGTCCTTACACGAGCCTTTCGAGATATAAATGCACTATGTTCGACAGCGTCAGACCTGGATATTTTTACTGCGAGCCCACATCTCTTTAAGGTATGGGCATTGCACTACCTGTTTATACTAGAAGAAGATTGAATGTTTTGTTGTTGTTTTTCAATAAATTTTGTTACTCTTACTATTTTTAATGCTTCAGTAACGCCCATAGACACGACACAAGACATAAAGACAGACATGTACAACCAAAAATGAGAACGACCTTTGGACAAAGACACTATATTTACCTAGCGAAAAAACTCCATAACATATTTACCACGCAATTAGGCCAAGCTACAATCATTCAAAATGACGCTCACTACAAAAGACTGGTAACATTATGGTTATTACACTCGACGAGGGAGCACTGTGAGTCGTTAGTAACTAACGTTATTAAATAGGTGCACAGATGATTTATATTACTTATTATTGTTATTATTATCTCATTAGCCTCATAACTGTATTCATATATCTCCCATATATATTATATCTCATTTAATTTAATAAATATTTTTATTTAACATATATACCAATATACTATAATAGTTATACAATATACACTTGTAGGATTTCCCAAGATAAAATAAAATACCTATACACCCGGCAGATGAACACAGTACTAAATATCACCTCAATACAGGCTCTGCCTAGTGAGGTGATAAAATCCCGCCGAAGCCTCACCTTTAGTAAATTTCCAGGGTTCACATTTTGTATGTACGACTAAATTATGTAAAACATACTATAGGAAATTTAATCATGTAATACTAGGGATAAATAAATAAATAAATAAATAAATAAATAAAAGCTTGAATATTTAATGCCTTTTATATTTAGGCATGTATATTACATCTCAACGAATTGATGTGTACTGTAATATTGATTGGTTAAATAAATAAATAAATATACAAGCTGCACTAATAATATTTTAATTCCGCCAAAAAAATATGAAATTTTAACACCGAGCTGCGCGAGGTTGAAGTGGTTGTGTAACAAAACCCAAACGGGTTCATCCACCAGCCGAGAGAGAGCGCTCATTGATTTTATTTATGAAATTAATATTCAAATGAAATCAGTCCTTGGCTACTTGCCGGAAGTCTTGGGGTGACACAATTGTTTTTTTTTATCAACTGGGAAAAATATTATTTTCATCTACCCATTTACATCAGCAAATTTCATGCTTACTATGTTCGTATTTATTTATGATTCAGTCTAGTTTACTCAAAAGACAGCCAGTATGGGTCGATGACACGGAATTGATTGATTGCAGTTTTTTATCAGTCACTTGTGTCAATAAACTAATTAAACACATTGTTGTGTTTCAACGAGATAATTTTTATTAACTGTTTCACTTTCGCAGCGAAAATACAAATAAAGCTAGCGGAAATTGTCACTGATCAATAATAGAACCGATAGAACAATCGCAGTGAATAGGCCTAATGTAGTATTGGTCGACAGCAGATTAAGGGGCTCGCTAGACGATCAAGCATGCTTGTCAAGCTTTGTGTCGCGGGCTGGGAGGAGATCGTAAACTGCAGGAAATTGCAAATATTTTTTAAAATATTGATCAAAAATGCCCCATTTTGTTTTTTATATCAAGGAGTCACGTTAATAAGACATAATTGATTGATGAATGACGTGACTCCCTGGTATAAAACTACAAAATTAGGCATTTTGGTAAATATTTTTAAAAAATATTTGCATATTTCCTGCAGTTTACGATCCCCTCCCAGCCCACGACGCGAAGCTTGACAAGCATGCTTGATCGTCTAGAGAGAGGCCCATTTTCTAAAAGAGACGGATACCGATCGGTAACGTTGACTATTGGTCATTCATAAAAGTGACAAATTCATTTATGATTTTCGTAGTATGACATAAATTATACTAAGCAGAGGGGGTAGTTCAATTAATTTTAAAAAACGGTTGTGTCACCCAAATACTCCCGGCAAGTAGCAAAGGACTGATTTCATTTGAATATTAATTTCATAAATAAAATCGATGACAGACGGCATTAACCCTTCAGGCCTCGGCCCCCCAGCCGATTAACAAGTTGCTGTCCCAAAAATATTTAGTAAAAATTAGTAAAAAAATTAAATTACGACACTGTCTCACCAAAACATTAATTACTGCCAAACCACTGTACCCATAATCAAAATGAAACATATTAACATAATAAAATATAATAAAATAAAACAAATTAAATTAAAATAAAATTAAAACGGGGCCATCACGCTGAATCGTGTAGTGGCCGATATCGGCCAATCGGGGCTTGAGGGGTTAATATTCGATTATTACCCCCCCTCAACACTTCCCACGCACCCCTATCCCACCCCGCACCCCCTTCCCCCGCATCACTATTTCCTCGGAAACCCACCCCCCCCCCACCCGCAACCCGCACCCATGACACCAACGCGCCCCCCGCCCTTCCCCTCCCACGGACCCCCTGCAACCCCTACCCCCCACCTACCTTACACCCCGCCGCACACCTATTCCCCTTCCCCCTACCACCTCCTGCATCCTGGCGTTAACCTGGTACCAGCATCCTGAAGCGGGCCTGGACAAAGCATCCTGGAGCCAAAGTAGTGGCAGAATCCTGGTGTAATACCAGTACCAGCATCCTGGTGATAGCCTGGTGACAGCTTCGTTGTGTCAGGATGGTGCCAGCATGCAGGTGTGAGCCTGGTGCCAGTATTCTAACGACAGCCAACAATCGCCCTACTAGCATCCGATAACCCAAACCCTCCCTCCCCCCCTCACCCAGTAAACGCCCAAATTTGACCGTCATAAATTTGTATGAACGAAACAGACTCTTGTCGGTAAAATGTAACCGATCGGTTTGAACCACCGCTATCAGTTACACATTGAAACGCAAAATGTATTGTATATTGAGCAAACCGACAGTTTTACGGAAACCGATACCGACAGGTATCCGTCAATTTTAGAAAACGGCCCTTATTCGACATAACTATACCAAATGACAGCCCTGGATCTAGCGAGGAGAAAACCGTGGTACCTACCCCGGGCGACAATTTAAGGGGGCGCCAAATTAGGGGACGTTTTTAAGATTGTAAAAAAAAACTTTCAACCTACCGCTATATAGGTGTTTATATATTATTTAAAAAAAAACTAACTTAACTTTCCGAAATGTATGGGTTTGACACTTCTTAGAATGCCTATATCTCGCTTATTTACTGTGGCCGAATAAAGATTATCACAGATCGGTGACTTAAAAATAAACAATGTAAACTGGTAGCAACATCTAATAAATACTTATGTCGCCACCACAAAAAAATTGTGTGTCAGCTCCGACGCGCAACGGGAATTCACTCTTTAAGTGCGAATGTCATTGAATATATACTTAATGGGCATTGGGGTAAATAAACGCATCTTATAATACTGAAAGCATGTATTATTATAACATGTGGGTAAAAGCCTTAAGTGCCTTGTCATTGAATATATAATAGGCAAAGGGGGTAAATAAACACATCTTTTATAATACTGAAAGCATGCAGTGGAACCACTCATAACGAGCATAATTCCTTCCAGACTCTTACTCGTTAAGCGAAACAGTTTTTCCCATACTCGTTATGAGAGGTGCGAATTGCTCGTTATGAGGAATTACTGCAAATTACTGATTTTACTTATGAAAGGTTCCATTGTATATACTTTATTCATATAAAATTGCTTGCTTTATTGGAATAACTGCAGTATAGGATTTTTTTATTTTAATGCTAAATCTGGAAGAAAATTGTGTCGGTCGCTATAAATAAGCGAGATACAGGCATTCAAAGTTTAAATGTTATATGTAAACAAACAGGCCAAAATTAAAAATTAAATAATTCACCACGCTATATTCACCGCGCTGATTCCGAATCTTCCATAATCTTTATTCGATCTCAATAAATAAGCGAGATATAGGCGTTCAAAATGTTCATTGCAATGTCAAGAAAGTTGCGGCCATTTTGTTTGTACGTACCGTGATGGACACATTCGAGTATATCGTAATATCGATAACAATTACCGATATTACAAAAATTATGACAATTTACAGTTTTTAGATTAAACGAAATATTTTGAAAAAAAACGATTGAAAAAAACATAGGTATTTTCGCAAAACTTTAAAAAAAGGGTGCTATTTTTTATGTTTTTTCAAGGACTGCATATTGATGACAGAAGATATCCTGAAATGTCGTTTCTTTCAGGTTACCTTTAGTCATCAATACACAAAGTCATTTCGTAAACACTTCGAAAATTGTCGAATTGTTTTAGATGATCGCTAACACATCGTAATATTACCAGCGCCGCAGCCAAATTTTTTTTTTTGAATTTCGCGCCAAATTCGAAAAAAACTTTTTGTCTGCGGTGTTAATTTAATATTTAAGAAATTTCGTTTGTTTCAGGTTATCTTTTGTCATTATCACCAAAGTCATTTTGTAAAATCCTCGAAAAAAATCCGAATTATCACTAACACATTGTCATGTTACATCAATATTTTTCATCAATAACATCAAAGGCAATTTTTTTTTTCGAATTTCGCGCAGAATTCGAAAAAAGTTTTTGGTTATGGTGATATTCTCATATTTAAGAATTTTCTATTGTTTTAGGATACCTTTTGTTGTCAAAACGCAAAGTCATTGAAAAAAACCTCAAAAATAGTCTCATTTTTTCAAATATCGCAGGCATGTTCTATCACGAGCATGCCATCATTTTTGTAATATCGCGAATTGTTATCGATATTAGAGAACTCGCGATATATCGACTATTTTTGACACTACTCTTGAAACAATATGGCCGATTTGTTGACGTTTAGTATGCAAACTTTAAATGCCTATATCTAGCTTATTTATTGAGGGCGACAAAAGATTATTGCAGATTCGGAATCTGCGTGGTGAATATAGTCCGATGACGTTTAAAAATCAACAATCCAGGAGAGGTTCCTATACTGCAGTTATGGTCCTATAACACATGTTCAACCTCAAGCTCAGACACAAAAATGTGCAGGTTCTGCCAAGGAGCAGAGGAAACTCCCCAGCACTTCATGTGCGAGTGTGGCCCTCTCATGCGTAAAAGATACACCCACTTGGGTGGTCATTACCTCCAACCTGAGGAGGTAAAACAATCTGGCGCCAAAAACCTGCTGCGGTTCTTAAATGACATGAGGCTTAGCGCAGAACTATAGTAAGTGGCGAACACAATAGATCAGCAATGGTCGCAGTGTTACAAGGCTCATAAAGACCATAGAAAAGCCCCAGTCAACAAATAAATAATAATAAATAATACTGCAGTTATACCGCTTTATTGATTGATTGATTAATTGTAAGTGCATATATTATTACTATGTTACGAAAAGTTATTTAATTTTGACATAATCTGCTGAGATGGCGCTAATACTAATTCATTTATAAAACAAAACGCTTTTTGTTAATGCTAGATTTTACTACCCATCAAATTGCAATCATTCATTCATTCACAGAATCACCATGGTGAATAGTCGGGTGACGTTAAAAAATCAACAATGTAGAACAGGTTCCTACAATGCATTAATACTAAAAATAATAATAAAACTTGTGAAGGTCGTATCTCCGGTATTATTGCATCGATTTTAATGAGAATAGCGTTGTTTGATAGGAAATTTCATCTAGATTAAAAAAAACATACATAAAGTTTATAATAAAATTGATGATACCTTTGGATCTAACGTGCCGGAATGTCCAGTCTTGTCGACTTTCAGTATGCGCTTGATCCACGACACAACTTCGTGCGAACTCGGATTACTCGGTTTGTCCACATTGATGTAGCCAGCCTTAACGTAATCGACGATGGACCTCTTGAGAGGAGACGCTCCGAAGGGCAGAGGTGTGTAGTGGTTCGTGCGGACGTTCATCCGGTCGAAATTCTTCAAAAGCAACGGCCACAAAGACGTATCTAGCTTTGTCACGCTCTCGGAAGGTTCGATTTTGAAGTCTTTCTTCAGTTGAAACTCCGCGACGGACATCGGCTCTTTACTTTTCTTTTTTTTCTTCTCCGAACCGAGCGGCGTGATCGGCAACGCTTCGTACTCGGCCATTTTTCGAGTAAAACAAGGGATAAACTATACAAACACTGAAACTAACCAATAACACCTTTAGACTAACATATTACAGGCTATTTCTAAAGAAAAACGCGTTTAGTAAGCTGTACGCGCAGTACGCGGCACACGTGCGAGCGGCGGGCAATGTTTTTTTGAGGTTATGTTCATGCCTAGTAGTAGTAATCTTCATACAAAAAACAACCAATAGCAACTGTCAATGTAAACATGTATCTATGCTCTAATCGTTCTATTGTCTATGGCTACACTTTACAAATTAGAGACCGCTCGAAGTCACACACACCGAAATTTGAAAAAACTCTTTTATATTTGGGTCCCATCAAACTTGCAGAAGGCAAATTTGCAGACGGCAATCTTGCAGACGGCATTCTTGCAGGCGGCAGTTTTGCAGAAGGCAATCTTGCAGAAGGCAGTTTTGCAAATGTCAAAATGACCTAACCTAACCTAACAGAAAAACTCAAAACATTTTTTTTAATGTTTAGTTTGATGTATAAAAGTCATCCACTACAAGGATGCCGGTAATTAATGTCACTTCGATTTTAGGGAAAGAAAAACCTAACCTAACCTAACCTAACCTCACAGAAAACTTAAAAATTGTACTGAAGGTTGCCGCCTGCAAGGTTGCCGCCTGCAAGGTTGCCTCCTGCAAATCTGCCCTCAACAAATTTGGAACTGTCAAAAGTGACATTTGTGCAAAATTGCCGCATGCAAAACTGGCGCCCCCCTTATATTTCTACATTTTTTTGTTAATAAATAATAAATTAGCCTTAGAATCGTAATGTATTTTTTATATATTTTCAGATACTTTTCGAAGGGATTTATACTTCTAAATAATAAATTGAAGGAATTAATTCATAATAAGTTAAATTTTAAAAAAAAACCAAATCGAAGTCTAAGAACCCGTTCCCACTATGGCGGGCCATCTGCTTTGACGGAAACCGTCGCCCTGTTGTTCACATGTAGACGGATCCATAAAAAACGTCCGAACAGTCGAGATCAGACCTCTGTTCTGATAAGTGCGGACCCCGAAATGATGCCTACGGGGTGAGCGATCTATGCCCGCGGGGTGGGCGGGGGCATATTGACACGTCCTATTTATCGGCGCGCTCATTCACATTACAACGGTCCGGGCGTTTAAACGGCGTTCCCCAGTGACGAAACGTCCGTTTAAAAACCCTGGACCTGTTTATTCCCTGATCTGTCTAAACGTTAACAGCTTCATATAAATTGTTTCGCCACTGAAACTTCCGTCTGTTTTGACGGACCGTCAAAACAGACTGACCATTATAGTGGCAACGAGCTCTAAGGTGTTTAAAAACGATGTTTTTCTTGGTTTACGCGTTTGAAGTATACATATAGTATTTTATAAGTACGTATTTTAATACAAATAAAAACGAATTTACCACGTAAAGTTTGTAAGATCCGTTTCGGCGATGTTGCAACCACCGCTGTCAGACAACGATAGTTGCAACATAGCCGAAACGTCGGGTTTTACAAACTCCAAGCGGTAAATTGGTTTTTAATATTATTTATGATGTCAAACCACAGCGATAGTTTACGATTTCATAGGTATTTTAATAGTAATAAAAATGGTCAAAAATATTGAAATAGCGTTCCGCAAAAAAATGCGCTTTTGGAAGGCGCTCATTTTCAATAGAGAAAATGGTATTTTATGACTGAATCCCGACAAATTTAATTTTGATATTTAAAATAGACGGCTACTGAGATGTTGCTGCGCTGCCACCCGAAAGTCGCTAGATATGACAATTTCCGTACTGGGAATTAAAATTTTGATTCTGATAAAGAATCAAACTACTAACGATTCTTATTCGGTCGGCCTCTAATTTTGAACCTGTCAAATCCAATGATGGTCAACTCCATCTATTCCCGCTGCTACCATTTTTTTGTTCGTTTTCTTCGGGTCCCATCAAACTTGCAGAAGGCAAATTTGCAGACGGCAATCTTGCAGACGGCATTCTTGCAGGCGGCAGTTTTGCAGAAGGCAATCTTGCAGAAGGCAGTTTTGCAAATGTCAAAATGACCTAACCTAACCTAACAGAAAAACTTAAAACATTTTTTTTAATGTTTAGTTTGATGTATAAAAGTCATCCACTACAAGGATGCCGGTAATTAATGTCACTTCGATTTTAGGGAAAGAAAAACCTAACCTAACCTAACCTAACAGAAAAACTTAAAAACTGTACTGAAGGTTGCCGCCTGCAAGGTTGCCGCCTGCAAGGTTGCCTCCTGGAAATCTGCCCTCAACAAATTTGGAACTGTCAAAAGTGACATTTGTGCAAAATTGCCGCATGCAAAACTGGCGCCCCCCGTTTTCTTCACGGAGCCGTGGTTTTCTTCTTTTTGTTATTTTATTCCGAAGTTACATAGTTTCATATAAGACGGCACAATGCTGAAACTAAGGAAAATACTTAATTATAGAAATATAGGTATGTTGACATAGAACATGAAGCATGGTAATAAGGGACTTTACAAACAAGGACAGAATACATTATACAGTACATACATACAGAATTATTATTATGGGAAATAAATATGTACACAGGGCCCGATTTAGGGTCCTGCTCGCCCTAGGCTTAGATTTTCGTAGCGTCCCCTAGCCCCTAGCCAGCGCCGAGGAATATTATTTCGGAAACAAATATAATAAACTAGGTAATAAAAAAAAGATTAAAAAAACACAAAGTCGAATTAAGAACCTCCTCCTATATTTGAAGTTGGTTAAAAATGTAGGTAAAGATGAAATGCAAACTCATTGTTCTTCAGTTAATTAGTCTTTCTTCAGTTTGAAAGACAGTAGACACCATATCATACCTACAAGGAATATTAAGATAAGTATGTACGTACAAACATTTTAAAAAACATTGTGGGTACCTAATTGAAACCTAATTGAAATTTTTTATTTAATGTTACAAGGCTAATCCAAGTTACAATATGAATATGTGTATACACATGTCGTGAAAGTGAATACCTATATATAGACATCACATAAAATTCCTTTTTCTTGATTTAGATGCAGCGAATTTTTCTATAATATTATCGAAAGTAAAATTCTGTAGGAAATCACTCTCAATGAATAAAAGTGCTAAAGCGTCAAGTTTTTCTCGGCGTAAGGTAGATCGTACGTAGTTTTTTATTCTTTTTAAAGCCGAAAATGATCTTTCACCACTGCAATTCGTGATGGCCATGGAAAGGAAAATTCGCAGAACGATCTCTACGTTACAACTTTTTTGACATTACAACTTTTTAACAATGCCAATAGTTTTTTCGGTTCAGATTCCTGTGTCCCTACTTTGTTATGATGTTTTATATTATCTTTCAAAAATTGTGCTAAATGCGCACACTCTTCAGGAAACACATCTTCCAAATTCGTGTTATAAATTTGCAGTAGTTGTTGTGATTTACTTGTTATCTGATCTTTTGTCATATTAATTAGGTTCCACATAAATCCAAACTGAGAATGTAATTTTCTGTAAATCGCTAGGATATTCTCCAAATTAACTTTAAGACAATCTATGACAATGAAATATTGCTCCACTATGAAGGACTGCCTGCCGTTAAATTGTGTATAACCCTCAATAGTTTCATCGAAAGGAACTTTCGGTTTCTTTTGAGTTTTCATGTCTTTTATATACACATCCGAGCCACACATTTGTTTGGCCTCAGTTTCAAGTCTTTCAAATTCCCTTTCGTCACGAAGCATATTCAAGAATGATTCTAAGTAACTCTACAAGCAAACAACATTAGATAAATCTGCATCTATTCCTTATAGTTTTTTACTTACCCCTTGAAATTTCACCAGTATACTGTTCCAAAAACATATCATTAGAGTAATTTCAAGGAGTTTGCCTTTATCCACCTTGGATTTAGCTTCTAACTTAACATCATTCGCTTGGCGTTCATCACTGCTTATCTATATGACCTCATGGTAAGACTTGTACAAAGCTTTACTCGCGTCAGCACGGGCACTCCATCGAGTTCTAGATAACGTTTTCAGAACAAGGGAATCTTTTTCTAATTTATTTAATAAGATTTTCCATCTATTCTTTGTGTCATAAGTCTCAAATAATTTGTAAATGCAATGTTGGTTGAGTGACGCGGCGAAAGCACGCGTGCGGAACTATTACAATTTTGAGTATTTATTTATTTCCCGTACATAAGTGATCTGACTTATAGGCCCTATATGCGCCCCTAAAATCCTGGCGCCCTAGGCCTAATTAGCCTATTGGTAAATCGGGCCCTGTGTATACATATTACTTTATGTATTTTGAAAGAGTTGAGGGATAACAAGTGGTGAACCTTTTACTTTCGCGGTAGAGGGAAAGTATTGTGAACACGCATTTTTTTTCGAGATGAAGATGGATACATTTTTGACTCCCTCCTAGATGACCATTTTCCAGACTAAAGTCTGTGTGTGTATTCCTCCACGATAGCGCCTAAACGCTTCATCCGATTGACCTGAAATTCGGCATGCATGTAACATTCGACCATGGCAAGAGCTGAAAAGATTGTAGTTGAAATCGGTCCACCAGAGGACGCGCTAGTGATACTGCAGTTAGAGACTTGAAATTCGGTACCTACATTGATGCCTTGTTGGACCGAAATCACGGTATGAAATTTTAGTTGAAATATCTCGTATACAAGTGACGCAAACAATATTAATTAGTCCGCCATATTTGAGAAAATACTACATAATTTTTGGATAATGTTGCGCCCGTTGCCCAACATATGCAGTGCCCTGTGGCACGGACCGACCCAGCGCTGTGTGAACCCAGGACTGTAAAAAGAGGTCCACCGCTTGGTCGCCGCTTGCCCCGTAACGGGCGGCCACGACACCTGCTGCAAGCCTCGATACGCCTCAGTCTGTCTATTACCACCGTTTTACTCCCCGTCCCCTGCACCAATAAAACACGCCTTCGACTCACTAGTGCCAACACGGCCTATTATTTTTTGATAATTTTAGAGTCTAAGAATATCGTCGCTTAGATACAAGGTACATACATTTCAATTTACATACATGAATCTTACAAGGTACATAACAAAATACTATTTTACAACAGTGTACTTAACAAGTATACAGTTTTACAAATCAGACATAAGTATATAATTAACCTAGGTACATAACAACGTTATTGAAATCTTTATTGTAAAGTAAAAATCAGTATATAACAATTAATCTTATTTTCTAAGTGTCGCTATCCTGTTCTTCCCGGGCAGCGGGTCGAACAAGATCTTTCGTGGTCGGTTGTCGAGCGGCGTCTCTGTGCGCCTGCGTGCTCCTGAGTGCGCCTGAGTGCGCCTGGGTGCGCCTGTGTGCGCCTGTGTGCGTCTGCGTGTGCCTGACTGCGCCTGGGTGCGCTTGTCTGTGCTGCGTCCGCCTGTGCTGCGTCCGCCTGTGCTGCGTCCGCCTGTGCTGCGTTCGCCTGTGTCCGACTGCGCCTGTGTGCGCCGTCTGACCGCGTGTGCGCCGCGTGTGCGCCGATGCGCACCAGACTGCGCCTATGTGCGCCCGTCTGCGCCCGCGTGTGTCCGACTGCGCCTGTGTGCGCCGTCTGACCGCGTGTGCGCCGCGTGTGTGCCGCGTGTGCGCCGATGCGCACCAGACTGCGCCTATGTGCGCCCGTCTGCGCCCGCGTGTGTCCGACTGCGCCTGTGTGCGCCGTCTGACCGCGTGTGCGCCGCGTGGGTGCCGCGTGTGCGCCGATGCGCACCAGACTGCGCCTATGTGCGCCCGTCTGCGCCCGCGTGTGTCCGACTGCGCCTGTGTGCGCCGTCTGACCGCGTGTGCGCCGCGTGGACCCGGCTCTCCGAAGGTCCCAACTTGGACCGGCGCTCGAACTCCACGACTGGAGCGAGCGTCCCGTCGACCGTAAATCACGAGTCGGACCGTAATTCCCGACTCGGACCGGCACTCAACTCCCCGAATAGGAGAGAGTGTCTCGTCGACCGTAGTGTCCATTACTTGGACGGGCTCAATACTGCACGGTGCAGTAGAGCCGCTCGCGACTGGCTTCCAGACTGCAAGGGCAGTGGAGCGGTTCCAGGTCGCGGTCCTAGTAGTCGTTGGGGGTTCCTTCCTTCCTTCCTAGTCGGTTGACTGTTTCCTGTGGAACTGAGAGAGCGAGTGAGTTGGTATGGCCCAGGGGCCCATATTTGTACTCACTTCCGCGGTTCTCGCCGTGCACCTGCTGTGCACCTGCTTTCGTGTCCACCAATGACACGCCGCGGACAGCTTTCCGTGAAAGGTGGGGATCTTCCCTTTTCTATTGACCTCTCGCACTCTCCTAGGAGAAAAGCTATCTCCTCTCCTCTAAACGCTTTTACGGTACGCTCCGTGTTTGTCCAGACTTCAGGGCCGACCAACCGTTTCTGGTTGGCAGCTACTGGCGCGTTAGAGCGCATTCCTGATTGGTCGGCAACCAACCAATCAGAGAATGGCTCAAAACCCATCCTTTCCTTTGGAGTGGATTCTTCGGGTTCCAAACATCATCAGAGTCTGGCCCGGTACCTCACGTATGCGTTCCCGTTGTTTTCGTGTCTGCTAGTATCTTCGAAATCGGCTGAGGGCAGTTTTTCGGCCACGTAAACTTGAATCGATGATTCCTGTGTTTCTGTTTACTTGCCGGTGGTCGGTGGTGATGGTGCTTTGTTTTCTACTCCCATTTAACAGTTTTTCACTATTTTTGGGAGTAGAAAATACCACGTGTTTTCTCTCGTGTTTCACGGTTCCTTGCTGTGAACACGTGAATTTTCACGGCAGGTCGTAAGAGGGGTGCTCTATGCATATACCTCGACTCTTATACAACTGTTTCGGGCAGTATTTCCCGCTTTCATATCCGGTTTGACGAGTTCAAATCTGTCCGTTTTCGGCACCAAAGTTTGTCTCCTAGCTATGTTAGAGCTGGCGGTCGTAGGGAGTCTCGCTCGCTCGGTCTCAGTGTGGGAGCGGGCGGCCGTAGGCCGTCTCGCTCGCTCGATCCGTTCCAAGCGGCGCCTGCGATGTCTATAAAGGTAACCCGAGGCGATTTTGCCATTTTTCTCGTAAAAATGAGTTTTCTGCAAATTTCTTATGCTTTCTCGGGCACCCTCATAGCGGCCGTAAATCATCTATTTTACGGCCGGCGACGTCGCTACTGACGGCGTCGCAACATCCTCCCCCTCGACACGTCCCGTGTCTTCATTTTCGGCCTCTAGTATCACGGCCACTTTGGTGATGGGTCTTCGGCTGATCCGACCGGTTGCGGTGCGGAGGTCGACCACTCGTACCAACCCGTCTGCGCCCGGGTGTACAGCGGTTACGACACCTCTAGTCCACGTCCCGCGAGTCGTGTTTGGTTCCGCCATGAACACGACGTCATTGATGGCTATGTCGCGGTTGCGCTCGTGCCATTTCGTGGGCCGTTCTTCGCCGGCCAGGATTGCTGCGTCGACGCGGGGAAACTTGCAGCTGAATGATAGCTTGTCGTCCCCCGGGTCCCATTCCAGGCCGAGGACCCGTTCCGATGCTCCTGCCTTACCCAGGTTAAGGCTGATTTTTCCAGTCGGTTTGGCTGCCATTGCAGTCAATACGGCCGCGGCATTGCTGCTCCAATCGCATAACTCGAATCCTCCTCTTCGGTGGACTTCAGTAACGCTGCGAGCTAGCTGTATGGCTTCTTCCTCGCTGTCCGCACAATCAATGTAGTCATCCATGTAGTGCTTATGAATGATCGGTGCCACAGCCTCCGGGAACTCCCCCGCGTGGGCCTGTGCATTCATATTCTTTACATGCTGGGCTGAGCAAGGAGATGACGATGCGCCGAATATCATTGATCGCATCTTATATGTTCGTGGCTCCTGATCCGTGCGTAGATTCCGCCACAGGAACCGCTGTGAGTCCTGATCAGCCTCTCGGATCTGGACTCGCAGGAACATTTCTTTTATATCTGCGGTGAATGCAACGGCTTTTTCACGGAATTTCAGCAGGATCCCCAGCAGAGCGTTCAGGAGATCCGGCCCTGTTTCCAGAGCGTCGTTGAGACACCGTCCGCTTACTTTGGAAGCGGCGTCGAAGACGATCCTTATTTTGGCAGGCTTGTTTGGGTTTACGACGCAAAAGTGTGGCAAGTAGAATGTACGTGGTCCGTGCCGACGTATTTCCTCCTCAGGAAGCTCCACGGCGTATCCCTTAGTCACGTACTCGCTCATCTTGGCGCAGTACGCCTCGGCGACGGCGGGCTCCTTCCTGAGTCTTGTTTCCAGACTTTTTAGTCGGCTGACGGCATGACAGCGGCTCGGGGGGAGCCTCTCCCCCTCGTGGCGCCAGAGAAGGCCCGTTTCCCAACGGCCGTTCTGACAATGCGTTGTGGCAGCCATTGTCGCCTCCGCATGCTCATGTCGTTTTAGTTGCGGTCGCCGCACGGCCACGCCCGACTCTTCCGTCTGCAGATAGTCGTTGACGAGTTGGTTCAGCGACTCCATGCCTGTGTGGTAAACTGCCGCTTGGTCCGAGTTCTTCTGGACCTGTCCGCTGATCGTCCATCCGAGCAAGCTCCGGGTGGCGGTGGGCAACCCTGGTGGTCCCCAGACGATACTTCGTGGCGCTATGAGGCGGTAATTATCCATGCCGATAATCATTTGTGCCTTGCCCCGATATTGCGGTATCCGTATGCCCTTAAGATGGGGCCATTTGTCCCATTTGCTTCCCAAAGATTCTTGCTCGGGTCCATTGAGCCTTTCAATGGTGTGGACGGACGTCATCTGATGCCATTCTGAGTTCAGGGCGTCCCTCACCTCAAGGTCCACTAATCGGGATTTTTCCTTGCGTGGTCCCGCTACGCTCTTAAGGACAATCGCGCTCTGCTTCCCGCAGACGCCGATTTCCCTCGCCACGCTGTCCTCAATCAGCGTGACGCTTGACCCTTCGTCAAGTAGAGCTAATATCGGGATGCTGCTTTTGGGACCCCTTAATACTATTGAGGCGACGCGTAGCAACACATCTGGCTTGGCGACGCATGTGAAGGTCTGCCCTTCTGTTGCCCGCTCCGCTTTGACATGGTAGTTGTTGCCGGCGACATCCTTCCGGTCTTCGTCTGTTTCTTCTTGGCGCGGTGGTGAGCGCGCCGCCCTTTCTTTGTCGACGAGCAGTGGGTGTGTCTCTTGGGCGGTGCGGCAGTTCCGCGCGTAGTGCCCCGTCCTGAGGCACCGGAAGCAGGCTCCGGAACTCTGCACCCATCTTGAGCGCTGGATTTCCGTCAACTTCAGAAACTTCTTACACCGCGCGAGGATGTGTCTTCGCGTGAGGCACATCTCGCACTTCGGGCCGCCTTCCTGTGGACCGGAAGCTGCGGGCGGCGTGTTCTTCGTGTATTTCGTGAAGTTCTTCGGTTTCGGCTGCGCTTGCTTTGAAGCGGATGTCGACTGCTCTGTATCAGCGTGCGTCGTGTACACCCGCTTCGGTGCAGGCTTCGACTCGTACCCCTTCGGTTTGGACGGCTTAACTCCCCAGTTGGCTCGATTCACCGCCGTGGCCTGTCGCCCGAGTTTGTCCATGTACTCTGAGAAATCGAATAATGACGGATTGCCTCCGTGTCTCTCTATAATGGCTTCACTCCAGCCCGACAGGTGATGGCCCGACAGCTTGGCTTCCAGTTCGCGCAGTATCTCCAGGTTATACGCGTACTCTGGTCGCTTCAGGGACCTCATTGAAGCTATGAGGTTGCCAACTGTCACCGTGAAATCGATCACTTCTTCGCTTGTCGATGAAGTGCTGGTCAATGGCCGCAAGCCGCGCACCTGGTTGATAAGGCGCCCGATGAGAAGGTCTGGTCTCCCGAATCGTCGCTCTAGTGTTTCTCTTATCCGTAGTAGTTGCTCTGGATCGGAGAGAAGAGCGGACACAGTTTGATATGCCTTTCCCTTCAGGCACCGCTGTAGTCGTGTCATGACTTCAGCTCGCGTCAAGATCTGGGTCTGCTGCTCCAGCTGTGACGCGAAGACCAGCCACCGTTCTGGGTCACCGTCGAACACCGGCAATTCCCGCGGCAATGTATGCCGCAAGAGAATCCCTTCGCACGCAGTGGTCGCGTGCGGTGTCGGTGATTGTGGCGGGCCTGGTGCTTGCGGGAAAGCGCCTGCGAAGGCGTCCATATCCCTCGCTCGTTGCCGCTGCGCCGTGTCCCCTACCGCCTGGTTTGAGTGGTCGATCCACTGCGGTATGGGAGTTTTCTCGAGGGGAATCCGAGTGCGTGCCATCGAACGTCCAAGGCTTGGAGCGTCCTCGGCCTCTTCTTCCTCAGCGACGATGATGTCTTGCTCGAGTTCCGTGGCTCGGCGCAGGTCGGCGAGTCTCGCCTGCAGCGTCTCCGTTCGGTTACGGATGGAAGCATCGCGCAGCTCGGATATCTCGTCCTCAATCCGCTGTTTCTCGCGAAATGCTCGCTGTGCTGCCTCGGCGAAGCGACGCTTGCACCTACTGTGCGGCGTCATGCCGCTTTCACGGCTGCATAGACTCGCTGTCCAGTCGGCGGGCCTTCCTGTCGCACCCCCTTGAGTTGTAGCGGCTGCATTATCCACGACGTACGGCGTGCCGCGCTCCGGGTATGCGCCTGCTACCCGAGCTGCTGGCATTAGTGGCTGCGCTGTCGGTGGGCCCATCGCCCCCTGAGGCGAGTTGCCAACTCGTGTTACCGTGACGCTCGTGGTTGCTAGGTCGCTCATCTGTGAATCTTGGATTGTGACCTCTGTCACGGTGTCGCCGTCCCTCGCAGCGCTGCGGTCAGCTGCTTGTGGGTCGCGACGACTTTTTCCACTACGAAGGCTCATCGTGATTTATTGGTGCACGACGGGAGAGTAACGGTATTTTACTGATGGCTATCCGGCTCGAAGGACCAGCTTCTATGTTGCGCCCGTTGCCCAACATATGCAGTGCCCTGTGGCACGGACCGACCCAGCGCTGTGTGAACCCAGGACTGTAAAAAGAGGTCCACCGCTTGGTCGCCGCTTGCCCCGTAACGGGCGGCCACGACACCTGCTGCAAGCCTCGATACGCCTCAGTCTGTCTATTACCACCGTTTTACTCCCCGTCCCCTGCACCAATAAAACACGCCTTCGACTCACTAGTGCCAACACGGCCTATTATTTTTTGATAATTTTAGAGTCTAAGAATATCGTCGCTTAGATACAAGGTACATACATTTCAATTTACATACATGAATCTTACAAGGTACATAACAAAATACTATTTTACAACAGTGTACTTAACAAGTATACAGTTTTACAAATCAGACATAAGTATATAATTAACCTAGGTACATAACAACGTTATTGAAATCTTTATTGTAAAGTAAAAATCAGTATATAACAATTAATCTTATTTTCTAAGTGTCGCTATCCTGTTCTTCCCGGGCAGCGGGTCGAACAAGATCTTTCGTGGTCGGTTGTCGAGCGGCGTCTCTGTGCGCCTGCGTGCTCCTGAGTGCGCCTGAGTGCGCCTGGGTGCGCCTGTGTGCGCCTGTGTGCGTCTGCGTGTGCCTGACTGCGCCTGGGTGCGCTTGTCTGTGCTGCGTCCGCCTGTGCTGCGTCCGCCTGTGCTGCGTCCGCCTGTGCTGCGTTCGCCTGTGTCCGACTGCGCCTGTGTGCGCCGTCTGACCGCGTGTGCGCCGCGTGTGCGCCGATGCGCACCAGACTGCGCCTATGTGCGCCCGTCTGCGCCCGCGTGTGTCTGACTTCGCCTGTGTGCGCCGTCTGACCGCGTGTGCGCCGCGTGGGTGCCGCGTGTGCGCCGATGCGCACCAGACTGCGCCTATGTGCGCCCGTCTGCGCCCGCGTGTGTCCGACTGCGCCTGTGTGCGCCGTCTGACCGCGTGTGCGCCGCGTGTGTGCCGCGTGTGCGCCGATGCGCACCAGACTGCGCCTATGTGCGCCCGTCTGCGCCCGCGTGTGTCCGACTGCGCCTGTGTGCGCCGTCTGACCGCGTGTGCGCCGCGTGGGTGCCGCGTGTGCGCCGATGCGCACCAGACTGCGCCTATGTGCGCCCGTCTGCGCCCGCGTGTGTCCGACTGCGCCTGTGTGCGCCGTCTGACCGCGTGTGCGCCGCGTGGACCCGGCTCTCCGAAGGTCCCAACTTGGACCGGCGCTCGAACTCCACGACTGGAGCGAGCGTCCCGTCGACCGTAAATCACGAGTCGGACCGTAATTCCCGACTCGGACCGGCACTCAACTCCCCGAATAGGAGAGAGTGTCTCGTCGACCGTAGTGTCCTTTACTTGGACGGGCTCAATACTGCACGGTGCAGTAGAGCCGCTCGCGACTGGCTTCCAGACTGCAAGGGCAGTGGAGCGGTTCCAGGTCGCGGTCCTAGTAGTCGTTGGGGGTTCCTTCCTTCCTTCCTAGTCGGTTGACTGTTTCCTGTGGAACTGAGAGAGCGAGTGAGTTGGTATGGCCCAGGGGCCCATATTTGTACTCACTTCCGCGGTTCTCGCCGTGCACCTGCTGTGCACCTGCTTTCGTGTCCACCAATGACACGCCGCGGACAGCTTTCCGTGAAAGGTGGGGATCTTCCCTTTTCTATTGACCTCTCGCACTCTCCTAGGAGAAAAGCTATCTCCTCTCCTCTAAACGCTTTTACGGTACGCTCCGTGTTTGTCCAGACTTCAGGGCCGACCAACCGTTTCTGGTTGGCAGCTACTGGCGCGTTAGAGCGCATTCCTGATTGGTCGGCAACCAACCAATCAGAGAATGGCTCAAAACCCATCCTTTCCTTTGGAGTGGATTCTTCGGGTTCCAAACATCATCAGAGTCTGGCCCGGTACCTCACGTATGCGTTCCCGTTGTTTTCGTGTCTGCTAGTATCTTCGAAATCGGCTGAGGGCAGTTTTTCGGCCACGTAAACTTGAATCGATGATTCCTGTGTTTCTGTTTACTTGCCGGTGGTCGGTGGTGATGGTGCTTTGTTTTCTACTCCCATTTAACAGTTTTTCACTATTTTTGGGAGTAGAAAATACCACGTGTTTTCTCTCGTGTTTCACGGTTCCTTGCTGTGAACACGTGAATTTTCACGGCAGGTCGTAAGAGGGGTGCTCTATGCATATACCTCGACTCTTATACAACTGTTTCGGGCAGTATTTCCCGCTTTCATATCCGGTTTGACGAGTTCAAATCTGTCCGTTTTCGGCACCAAAGTTTGTCTCCTAGCTATGTTAGAGCTGGCGGTCGTAGGGAGTCTCGCTCGCTCGGTCTCAGTGTGGGAGCGGGCGGCCGTAGGCCGTCTCGCTCGCTCGATCCGTTCCAAGCGGCGCCTGCGATGTCTATAAAGGTAACCCGAGGCGATTTTGCCATTTTTCTCGTAAAAATGAGTTTTCTGCAAATTTCTTATGCTTTCTCGGGCACCCTCATAGCGGCCGTAAATCATCTATTTTACGGCCGGCGACGTCGCTACTGACGGCGTCGCAACAGATAATTACAATGTTAATACTACGGAAAATACTACAAATATACTACGAATTGGGAGGGAGGGGGGATGAGTTGTCAAACAATTTTAATACCAGGAAAATACTACGAATACAGTACGAAAATGCTACAAAATACTATAAAAATCGTAGAACTGGGGTGACCCAAATGATTTTCTCTGAACATCACGTGGGAAAAATATCTTTTTTTCCACGGAAAATACTACACATCGTACAAAAAATACTACTAAAATACTACGAAAATATTATTGGACGCAATAAATTGCCAGGGTGCTGCGTAGCGGAGCCGCTCGAGTGCAAAGGGTTTTAAGAAGAATTTTCGCCAACTGCTCATAGACTTTATTTATTAAATAAATATTCAGATGAAATAAGTCCCTGGCTACTGGCCGTAAAAGTCTTGGGGTGACACAACCGATTTTTTAAATTATTATTAAATCAGTACTGTCAATGCACGTGGGCCTAATAATATGACCGGCTATTTTATAGGTATTGATTCGTTACTATAGTAACAGTCGTGTTATACTAAAACAATATGGACGATGCGAAAGTCGTTGTGAAATTGCGTTTTACTGACGACCAGAAGAAAGACTTGAAAAAAGCTTTCGATCTGCTGGATTCCGACGGGGTTGGCGCCATCAAGTCCCAAGATTTTCGAATCGCCCTCAAAACGCTTGGATTCGAAGTGTCCGACTCGCAGGTACGGTAATGGCGGTTTCACACTAGTCCCGACTATGGTCAGTGCGATGATGTCATTTATTTATTTATTTATTTAGAATAATCGGTACACGGATAATACTCTAACAAATACAATAATTATTACTAATATTTTAACATAATTCATTATTATAGCATAATAGGCCTACAAACGTGTACTATGCACGCTATTCTAATTAATCCCTAAGGGAGACCGGGGACAAGCGTAACAGTTTGTACTCCATGCCTGATTTGTCATTAGTAATGCCATTTTTGATAAAATAAATATAGCTATAATAAACTTATAAAGAAACGCAATCGACTCCATTGTATAATTCAGCTGTAATATCAATACAAGAGAACATCTTAGAGTACTCGTACATACATAGATACTCGCAGCATTATCCGATCATTCAGATAATCCGCGGCATGAGTTTTCAAATAAAAGTTAGAATAGCGGATATTGCAAAACGTGCTGTTTTAAAATCTGAATAGCAGATTTTTAAACAGCACGGTTTTTTAAATACTATTTTTTTATAATTTTATAAATATCTAAACCGAGAGACATAGCAATAAGTGGCAAGCGAAAAAAAAACGAAAGAAAAATGACCATTGACATATAACTACTAGACCCCGTGACCAGCCTGAGAATGCGTCAGCCGAATAGAAAGAGACAGCAGCATATAGTACCCCCTCCATCCTTGTCTAGTCGTGCATTCACGGAGACACGTACATATATCACTATGGCAACGCGTTTATATCACTATAGAAACGCTTCGACGCCATAAGTCTATTATTCTATGGATAAACGCGCATGGGCAACTAGACAAGGATGGAGGGAGTCTCATATACCCCTATCTCTTTCTATTCGGTGAACGTATTCACTCACAGCCCGCCTTCGCACTCCCGTTCTCTATTTTGTTACCTCTAGGAAAAAGACAAACAACATTTAGTTACTTATGCTAAAAGGCATACCTACTATTTAATCTTTTATGATTTGAATTTAACCCGATTCACATAAAATAAACCTAATAAACTTAACTCACAATACACTTAATTTGCAACCAAGTAAATAATTATTATGTAATATGAGTTTCTATTAGTCGATTTTTCCAAATAGTAGACATTTTAACCATGTTATAAAATCTTTTATAATTTATTAGACATGGTATTATGTAAACATTTATTAGTACTCGTATTAATAGTAGACATGTATAAACCATTGTATTAATAGTAGATATTTTATAACCATGTTATAAAATCATTTATTATGTTAACTTATTTTTTTTTAATCAAAGAGGCGCTTCATTGGTTTCATCTACAAGCGCTTACCACGATCGGCGCGGCACTGGGTGGAATAATGAAACGGAAAGCATACATAGGTGAAACATGAACACATTACACTCCTTCTTATCGGGCAATCGTGTAAAAAGAAGTTTTAATCATATATTATTTTGTACAAGTTGTAATTACTCAGTGGAATATAACGCATTTTCTATTTAAAAATCTTTATAATATTCTGGAAGGCCCCGTGATTCTGAATAACGTTTATTTGATAAGGAAACGATTGAAATAAATTGGATGCTTTGCCTAATAACGTGTAGTAAAATAAAGTTATGTTTAAAGTGATACCTGTCTATAACCGTGATCTTACCTCACAGGTGAACGAGCTCTTGGACAAGATAGATCCCGCCAAAAGCGGCCGACTGTCTTTCGAAGACTTTCAGCGGGCTCTGGCCAAGAAGATTGGCGAGAGGGACTCCTACGATGACGTCATGAAGACCTTCAGTCTGTTCGATACGGCGAACGATGGGAAAATAACGTTCGAGACCCTGGAGGAGATTTCCAAAATACTCGGATACGGAATGACGGAGGAGGACATCGAGGAAATGATCGAATCGGCCTCTAGCAGTGGCGATGGAACGGTACCTAACAAATATACATAATCATTATCATCATCAGCCGGAAGATGTCCACAACAAATCCCCCATAGAATGCTATAATGAACGGTCTTGATACGCCTTCACACACCTACTTCCTGCAACCGTGGCAACGTCATTGGTCCATCTTGTGGGAGGCGTCCTACACCCCGTCTGCCGGTTCACAGTCGCCCTTCAAGAACCTTTTCCCCCCAGTGGTTGTCGGTTCTGCGAACTATATGGCCTACCCATTGCCACTTCAATTTGCTGATTCTACGAGCTATGTCAGTGACCTTGGTTTTTCTGCGAACTTCCTCGTTTCGGATCCTTCACATAGTGAAACTCCAATCCCAGCTCTCTCCATGGCTCGTTGCGCGCTTGGGTATGAGGCCAATAGCGATCACGTGTCGGTGCCGTATGTCATCACTGGCAACATGCACTGATTATAGACGTATTTGTGTAGAGACGATATGACGTAGTATTCCGAACGCTGCCCATCCGACTTGGATTTACATTACAATATTTTATAATCTTTTGTGGGGGATTAGGGGAAACGAGACGGTGGACGAGATGGCGAATTCGGCTCGCACTTTCGGCTCCGAAGTCGATTGCCGCCTGCCTGTCTCCGACTTCTTCCCCTCGATAGATAATAAACTTTTAAAAAATTGGACTCAGCGATGGCGCACTTCCTCTAACACAAAGGGCAAGAGGTTCTCACTTATCCAGGGCGAAATCCCTTCGAAGCCATGGTACCACCACCAGCCATTTAGTCGGAAAGAGATTTCGATGATCTGACGCATGAGGATCGGACATTGCTCCACCCCATCGCACCTCCACCGTATTAATGTTCTCGCGTCTCCGCAATGCGATTGTGGACACGGGGATTGCACGCTGAACCATCTATTCTTTAACTGTCCCATCCTCAATAATTATCCGAGTTTTATCCCAGACCTTATAAAGTATAACATCCAACTCCCTCCATGTGTTCTCGACTTGTTTTCCCTTAACTCTCCCAAAATATATAAAGTAATATGTAAATTTATTTCCCTTAATAATATTTCTGTATAGTGTAATAGCATATTTCACACCCTTTCCTTGTTTGTATCACCCCCAATAACCATGTTTTATGCTATATGTACCTACATTTCTATAAATAAGTATCCCTTGTTTCAGTATTGTGCCGTCTTATACATATAACAAACTAACTTAGAAGCCCTCCGAAAACGGCAGAAAAGCACCGACTATCGGTGATTGCCAAAGCATTGATTTTATAGTGTAATTACACTATAAAATCAATGCCATAAGTAACAAGAAGAAGAGAATCTTTTGTGGTCGTTCGTTGATGATGTCTTTAGTGAGTGCAATGTGGGATGACGTGTGAGTGATTGATGGTGAGTGATGTTGTCCTTAGTGATGTCCATGTTCACTTTTATTCACACAATACTTTTATTGTTGAGAATCGTTGTTTACGTTTGTTTAATTTATTACAATTTGTACGTGATTTTTCACTTCTTCTTCTTGTTGCTTTCTGGCAATCACCGATAGTCGGTGCTTTTCTGCCAAGTCGTTTTCGGAGGGCATCTAAGTTAGTTTCACATGCACAGTTACATGTATAAGACGGCACAATACTGAAACAAGGGATACTAATTTATAAAAATGTAGGTACATACATATAGCATAAAACATGGTTATTGGGGATGATACAAACAAGGAAAGGGTGTGAAATAAGCTATTACACTATACAGAAATATTATTAAGGGAAATAAATTTACATATTACTTTATAAATTTTGGGAGAGTTGAGGGATAACAAGTGGAGAACACATAGAGGGAGTTGGATGTTATACTTTACAAGGTCTGGGATAAAACTCGGATAATTATTGAGGATGGGACAGTTAAAAAATAGATGGTCCAGCGTGCAATCTTCGTGTCCACAATCGCATTGCGGAGACGCGAGAACATTAATACGGTGGGTGATTTTTCACTACACGTCGCAAGGCTTGTATATCGTGTTCTCGCCCCCACCTCGCCCCTATTCCCATTCTTTTCATGTTGCCAGCATTCAAACGCGGCGTGGCCTTTGAATGTGCCCAATTCTTCGAAACTTTTTTTTCAGTCTTAATTTTTAATGTTGACCCAAAATAATAATTATTACACGGAGAGAACATTTGTCTCTTTTAGATTTATAGCCCAGACCTCACGGGTAAGAAGCCATGATAACAACCTAAATTACGGGAAAGTCAAAATAAAACACTTATTGTTTCAATCTTGGGTACGGTTGTCTGAGAACTATGTTTCGTTGTTAATATAATTTTTTTCTTGTTTCAGGTGACTAAAGACGATTTTTTCAACATGATTCGCAAAAGTGTGGCATTGAAAACGGATTAGATATGAAAATGGCAATATGCATCTGGCCTAACTGAATAAAGTTGGTGGTGTCGTTTTTTTGTTGTTTTAATGTTGGTACGACTTGTACCAACCGTACAGTCTTGTTAGTTATCAATATGGGGAAGCGTGCTGTGCGACCTGAAATGGTATTTTTTCAAACCCCGGTGGTATTTTTTGACTCTAATAATTTTAGGCCAGTGGTAATTTTGATATAAATGTAGTAATTTTCGGCATTTAAAGAAATCCACATCTCGTTTTCTTTACATATAATATTCTTTTGCGGAAATAACATTCGGTATCGTGTTAAGATGCTAATATGCAGATCAGCTAAACTAAATGGAATCATCTCATCCATTGAATTAAATATACAGCAGTGTTAAGCCGGGACTCTTGCTGTGTTTTTTCGAAACAATAGGTACACAAGAAAGATTACACAAAACAATTGTTTTCATACACAAGCTGTCTCAAGCATATAGAAATGTTTCATGTTTTTCACAAACATTTTGTTCAGATATCAAAATGAGTTTCGACGAGGAACCCGTACTTTTAATTTTAGCAATATAAACGTAATATCGGGGAGAAGAAGCAACTCGAAAGTTTGTCAGAAATGTTTAATGACCCACTTCGCCGATGCGATCGTGTTTTGTTTATATACACGTCTATTGTACATTATATCGCCGTCGAAATGTTTGGCACCCCACTTTGCCGGTAACAATCGTACACGATCGTACCGTACGATCGTGTTTTGTTTACATGCGTGCGTATTTCCTATGATTGGCGTTATAAGCATTTAGAGCAGTCGATTTTGCCGTTGCGTACGTCTTTTGTACAACCATATATTATTTATTGTATCATAGTTGCCTAAAGGATGCATGGACTTGAGCAATCGAATACACTGCATGGTACAACGTACAACGTAGGTTAGCTCCATTCTGATTATTGTACGATCAACAAACAGCACGATTTCGAAAAAAATATTCTGTGGCGTATTTTAGTATAAAAAGGAAAATATTGGTTATCTTCGCTTTTATATAGACTGCGCGCAGAATGGGGGGGGGGGCAAAGGGACCTTTAAGGGGCTGTCGAGATTTCGATGGCCTAATGGCACGGAACAGCTAACCAGCTGCTTAGCTAGTTTGCTGCTCCGTACCTCTACATAGGTTAAGCCGGCACTGGTATTCCGGCACAAATATCACAGAAATACATCGCCATTGGAGTGTTTTAGAGCCTATCTAATTGTTCGCTTACAGTGGATGACCATCACTTTACGAGCGCCTCACAATTTTAGTACTAATTGGCATATTTCAATATTCCTATTAATTCCTATACCTACTTATAAACTATAATGTTTCTGTTATCCATATTATTTACTTTAATAAATAAATTAAATCGATATTTTTTCTGTAATCTAAGGGGCTCTCTAGAAGATCAAGCATGCTTGTCAAGATTCGCGTCGCGGGCTGGGAGGTGATCGTAAACCGCCAATTCACCAAAAATGCCTAATTTGGTAGTTTATACCAGTAAGTCACGTTAATTAGACATAATTGATTGGTAAATGACGTGACTCTCTGGTATAAAACTACAAAATTAGGTATTTTTGGTAAATATATAAATAATGCATATTAAAAAAATATTTAAAAAAATGCATATGCATAGGGCCTTGGTTCAATTTCGCATCGGGGCCCATTTGTTTTTAGTAACGCCACTGACTATCGCGATTGTTTGACTTTATAAATTAGATGAAAACGAATTTGCCATTATACAGGGTAGGCTGGCTGTTACAACATCGCCGAAATATCGGGTGATATCTCGGCGATGTTGCAACTTCACCGGCTTCACGCGGTAAATTCGTTTTTATCTCATTTGTGATGGCCACCCACTGTAGTTTCAGCTGCTGCCAAATTGGAAACCCCAGCCATAATTATATTATTTGCAATATAAATAACATATTATTTTAATAAAACAATATTATATTTTAATAAAACATATTATTTTGGACACAAAATGTCTGGTGATATATCGTCGCTTTGCAATTAATTATAACTTGATACTCGATAGAACAAATGGTATTTTTCTTGGAAATCAGTGGTATTTTTTCGTTTTAAATAACGGCTACACTAGAAGCGTGCCGCCATTGCAACTGTCAAAATATATGTTTTTTGGTTATTTTTCGCCGGTTTGTGTTGTATTTTGTAAGATTTGTGGATAATCTCGTTAAAAGATGAAGCTAGTGCGTTTCCTGATGAAGCTGAGCCACGAGACGGTGACGATCGAGTTGAAGAACGGCACGCAGATCCACGGGACGATCACCGGCGTCGACGTCGCCATGAACACGCATCTCAGGCACGTAAAGATGACCGTGAAGAACAGGGACCCGATCAGCATGGACTCCCTGAGCGTGCGCGGGAACAACATACGATATTATATACTGCCAGACAGCCTGCCGCTCGAGACGCTGCTCATCGACGATACGCCGAAGGGCCGCGGCAGGAAGAAGGAGTTCACGAGGGGGGGCGGCGCCGGCGGGCCGCGCGGGGGCCGCGGCCGAGGGCGCGGCGGCCGCGGGGGGCCCCGAGGCGGACGCGGCGGTCTTCGCGGACGGGGCGGCCGGCGCTAACCACAAGAACTCTAATAACTTTCCGAGCCGCATCGATCGTCGAACCATTTTGTATTATTTAAGTGATTTCTGCTTTTTATCAACGGTGGCTTCATCTCTAAATGCCGTGGAAAATAAAGCACTTCGTTTTAAGTACGCGGTGGTTTTTCTTATATTCAGAATAACGGGCGGAAGCCGAGTTCAGTTCAATTTATTAATTTCGTAATTATTTGTAATGCTAAATATTTGTCAAAAGTATTTATTAATGTAATTATGCAATTTTAACTACTTACACATTTTAAGAGATTGCCATATTTAATACAAAAACAAAACGGAATTATTACAGTATAGGAACCTTTCTCAAAAATCGAAAAAATATAGAAATACTACTAGATCCGATCATTGTAATGCTAAATGTGAAAGAAAAAAGCTTTGGGCGCATAAAATTTCAAGACAAAAATAAACAAATTTACTCAGTTTTTAAGATTGTTTAAAAAAAAAACTATTTTAACCTACCGCCAAATAGGTGTTTGTGTATTATTTTTTAAAAAACTAATTTAACCTACCGAAACGTATGGGTTTGACGCTTCTTTGAATGCCTAAATAAAATACAAACAGAGCTGCCATGGAATTCACCGACCGGAGTCGGGCCCATCATAATACTATTTTTTACACTTCTAGGCGATGAGCAGTGGATTCCGGACTAGCGACCGGCTGTGTTAGGTTTAGGACAGCTGTCTTGCCACATGTGAGCGTTCACCTTACCACCCATTCACTCCCCCTTCGAAGCCATAGAATTTGAGATGTGCAAATCGCAGTTTTAGACAATTTTTCTAGGAAAGAGTTGATTATTTTTCTGGAAAGACCAAGATCTTTAAAGAGGTGAAATAGAGATTTAGCTGGCAGGCCACGAGCGCCAACTTCCACGTGAAGCCATTCCGGGTGACGGCATTTGCGAGATAGTATTTATTTAATTTTGGGATATTTGATTCCCATAGAAATTAATTCTACGATAAGGGCCGTCTTCCGAGATAGAGAGTAAAGAGTTATATCTGGACGGAGGGCTGTGCATCCGAGACTTTCAGGGAATTTATACTGCTTAGAGACCGAATCGACCTCCAGAATCCAATCTGAAGGTCTCAATTATTGAGAAAGGTCTCGTTTATTTATTGTGACCGAATAAAGATTATTGTTAATCGCGATTCGGAATAGTCGGGTAACGTTAAAAAATCAACAATGTAGAATAGGTTCCTATACTACCTACAATAATACCGGTGGTTCCATCTTGAAATGCCTTGGGAAATAAAGCACTTTTGTTTTAAGTATGTGGTAGTTTTTCTTATATTCTCATAGCGGGCTGAAGTCGAGTTCGGTTCAGCTTTTTTGCGTAATTATTTTATCACTCTGTATATGAAACCTCGCACACGCCAGCAAGCAAACTTTTCTGGCCATGTAAAAGCTGAATAACTTCATTCACGAGATGTTATTTTCGAGGAATTACTAATAAGCACGTATGAGGTAACATCAGTGCTGGATTTGTAAATAGGCCTGGTACGCCGCAGTCTAGGTGCAACAGTCTTCAGGGGGCGGCAGATGTCAGAGGGCACTCGATTTGGTCGGTGTGGTTGGAAAACTTATTCGCCAAAGAGCCAAATATGTTTATTAATTTAGTAAACCTTTATTATAATTTTACACCATTAAATAGGGGTACACTGAAGAAAATTTGATTTTATACTTAGTGAAGATTTTATTTAAAGATAAAAAATAATATGAAAGTAAGGAACCTATCCATAAATTTTAATCGTGACGGTGACTGACAAAACACTTAAGGCCTCGCCAAACTGAACGCGTATTTAGCGCGCGTCAGAGCGCTACAGCGTAAATCCTGACGCCGCGTTATAGCGCCGAGTTGTGATATACTGTGACGGTATTATACTGTCAAACAGAACGCGGGCGCTGGCAGTACGCGGCGCTCTGACGTCTCGCTAGAACGCTCTGACGCCGGGCGTTGTATTTGTTTACAAATTTCATTGACAGCGTCCGACGTACCTATATAATACGAATGATAATTCATATAAAAACATGGTCATAAAATCAAAATTGTGGGAAGAAATTGGAAAAGAAATTAATATGTAAGTAATTTATCAGTCTGTTTATTGATTATTAAAATAAGTTACACATTTTTCACGAATTTCATGTAATTCTTCGAATAAATCTTGCGACATACGAAAGTATAAAAAAAACCATCTTCATGTCATGAAAGCTCCCGACACAAACAGTGATATTCTCCTAATTCCTTTCTCCTTTTATTTATGTCATGTACCCATACACTTTTTATCTGCGATCGTGATAAAGCGAACAAAAGTAATAATTCTTCCACATCTGAATCACTTGACATCTCAAAAACAAAGAAACTTTCCAAAGACTGTTATCGATCTACGGTACGCTCTGTGCGTCAATATCTAGTCCATTTCAGTGGGACATCCAACGTACGCAACGTTAAAACGCGACGCTAGTTACGCTTAACGCAGCGCTAGGTACGCGTTCTGTTTGGCGAGGCCTTTTAATGCGAACAATGTCTTTGCATCTCCTTGGAAAGCTTGAGTATGTCAGATTTGTATGTTGTTTTTAATTTTAGGCAAGATTCCTGATTCTCATCAATAATAAAATTCATGCTTAAAAATGCGAATCTTTAACTAGTCATAAGAGTCAGGAATACTATTCCAGGCGTTGGATTTGTTCATGTCTTCCTTCTCCAGGTCTTACAAACTAGATCACTTGTGTTGTGAACTAAGTTAACATTTGATCTTCTCCAGTATTTCCAAATCAACACAAGGACGTTGAAATTTAGACTTACCATATTTCCTTGTTTTTTCAATACAGCAATTATATTTCAAAGTTACTAATGTCAAGGAAAATATTTTAAATCTTATCGTAGCATTAAGAGGGTTTGAAATTGCAAAGGTTACTCTGCTGTTTTTAAATTCCTGAAACCTGCTGAGAAATGCTTCCCTCATATTTAAAATGGTTGTTTCGAAATAGCGTTTTTTCAATAAAGGAAATTTTGGTGATGCTTCAACAGGTTCGGAAAGTGAAACAATGTTTTTCTTTTAAAATCCTAAGCAAAAAGGAATAATTTGTTTTCTAATAAAATGACTTCTTCTAAGGGGCTCTTTAGACAATCAAGCATGCTTGACAGCTTCGCGTCGCTGGCAGGGAGGGGATCGTGAACCGTAGGAAATATGCAAATATTTTTTTGTAATATTTACCAAAAATGCCTAATTTTGAAGTTTATACCAGGGAGTCACGTTAATTAGATGTAATTGATTGATGAATGATTGACTCCCTGGTACAAAACTACACAGGCATTTTTCGTAATTATAAAAAAAATATATATGCATATTTCCTGCGGTTTACGATCCCCTCCCAGCCCGCGACACAATGCTTGACAAGCATGCTTGATCGTCTAGAGAGCCCTTAACATAAATAAAATAAAAAATAAAATACAAACGGAGCTGCCATGGAATTCACCGACCAAAAATCGGGCCCATCATAGTATATAATTATTACACTTCTGGGAGGTGAAGGGTGGATTCTGGACTTACGACCGGCGGTGGTAGGTTTAGGACAGCTGTCTTGCCACATGTGAGCGTTCACCTTACCACCCATTCACTCCCCCTTCGAAGCCATAGAATTTGAGATGCAGAAATCGCGGTTTTAGATAATTTTTCTAGAAAGGAGTTGATTATTTTCCTGGAGAGACCAAGATCTTTAAAAAGGTGAAACAAAGATTTAGCTGGCAGGCCACGAGCGCCTACTTCCACCGCGTGAAGGTGAACAGTGAAGCCGTTCCGGGTGACGGCATTTGCGAGGTCATGGTATTTATTTAATTTGTACTCGTGGTCTTTTGGGATATTTGATTCCCATGGAACAGTTAACTCTACGATAAGGACCATCTTCCGAGATAGAGAGTAAAGAGTTATATCTGGACGCAGGGCTGTGCATCCGAGACTTTCAGGGAATTTGTACTGCTTAGAGACCGACTCGACCTCCATAATCCAATCTGAAGCTTTCTCGATTATTGAGAAAGGTTTTGCAGTGAGATGTTTTTTGCCTTTAGAGCCAACTCGCACAAACTGTATTGGGGGTTTGGAGGATACTGTCAAACCCTTGTTGGCACGAGCCACTGAGAGGCTCTCGAATAACAGCAAGTGTACCGTCCTTGATCCAAGGCCACCTTGCAGCCATCTAGAATATGTCTAGCTGTGCAAGGGGTGTTGCTACAACGGGGACATGAACTATCCTCGGCATAGCTCGGACATGAACTTTCCTTTCACTCGAAATTTATGATTAAGCTGATGTAGATGAGACATAACGTCTACCGTGAAATAAGAGTTTTGTATCCACTGATCGTCTGTTAGTTATGGATAATGAGCACCCTTATCAAGGAGAAATGATTTGATTTCTGGTAATAATGATGCGAAACGTTTAAAAACGTTCGATAACCAACGTACCTTGTTATAAAGCAGAAAATCAGCGCACTCGCTCTCCATTTCAACTAAATAATCTTTAAATTAGCGATGATTAAGAGCTTTAGCTAAAATGGAGTTGATAACCGTAATAACCGATTCCATTACTACAAATTTCTTCTGGAAATGATGCAATGGTAGGCAAGTACCTCGTGATTATTTTTTTCTTTCAAAATAGCAACAAACCCTTTTCTTACGCCGGCCATGCTTTTGGCCCTGTTTGTTGAAATTGAAACATTCACTCCATTACATCGTTTGCCATATCCCCTCCACGTATCTGACCTTTGATTGGCAATAATCCTAAAATTTATTATTTAGGACTTGTATTAGAAATAAATCTTACAAAAAAGCGAAACTTGCACTGTATCATTTATGTCACAAGACTCATCAACTGCTATTTATAAAGCTTATAAAGCCGAAACCAATTTCAGATCTTCGATTTGCTGGATGATTGGTTATATTCGAAGACCTTTTAATTGTTATATCTTTCATGGTTTTGAGACAATGGTAACTCTTTATTTTCTTTTAGATCTGCTTTATTCTTATGTTATGTATTCACTGTCGTCTAAGTACGGTTTCCCTCTCTTAGCAATCTCTGGATCTCTAGTGAAAATACATTTCACTAAAAAACCTTTCTCAATAATCGCGAAAGCTTCAGATTGGATTCTGGAGGTCGATTCGGTCTCTAAGCAGTATAAATTCCCTGAAAGTCTCGGATGCACAGCCCTGCGTCCAGATATAACTCTTTACTCTCTATCTCGGAAGATGGCCCTTATCGTGGAATTAACTGTTCCATGGGAATCAAATATCCCAAAAGACCACGAGTACAAAATAAATAAATACCATTATCTCGCAAATGCCCTCACCCGGAACGGCTTCACTGTTCACCTTCACGCGGTGGAAGTTGGCGCCGTGACCTGCCAGCTAAATCTCTGTTTCACCTTTTTAAAGATCTTGGTCTCTCCAGGAAAATAATCAACTCCTTTCTAGAAAAATTATCTAAAACCGCGATTTCCGCATCTCAAATTCTATGGCTTCAAAGGGGGAGTGAATGGGTGGAAAGGTGAACGCTCACATGTGGCAAGACAGCTGTCCTAAACCTACCACAGCCGGTCGTTAGTTCGGAATCCACTGCTCACCCCCCAGAAGGGAAATAATACTGACTTCGGTCGGTGAATTTCATGGCAGCTCCGTTTGTATTTTATTTTATTTTTTTAATTTATTGACTAACAACAAAACTTGCTATATTAATATTGCTGGAATATTGTATCCACTTATTAAATACACATGTTGATGTCTCTTGACTCTTCTTAAGTTCCTCAACTGCTTTCTTCCTTGCATCACCGACAGGATATTTAGTGCTAAAATATTTAGTGTTTAGCTTTAAAATGTCTCTCCAAATTTGATTTCTTGTTATGCGCGAATTGTTCCTTACAAATAAGACGTGTCGGATGGCCATTGAATTTTCGAATATACAAGACAGTCTCTGACCGCTTAACTTTAAATTCATGGTTTTTATTTCCCGTTTATCTTTACTACGTTTTGGTAAACATATCAAATAGGGCATCTATAAAAATATTCCAGATTATATTTTTGTCAAATGCCACCAATGCAAAATTACTGTCATTTTTAAAATTGATGACAAAATTACCTGTTGGATGTGCAGCTGGACGGAAAAATGCAACAACTTTATTCTTCTAACACACGTGCGAATTGCAGACACGATAAGCTCCTACCACTAGAGTTGCCAACTACAGCGGGCGAGCCCGTCACCTCAGGAAGTTTTAGTGATTAATCGTTCTGTCTCCCTGAAGTGAGTGCAGAAGACTTGGACAGAAACAGTCCACCATCAAGCTCCGCCACAAACCCGTAAGAGGCCAACGCCTTAACCGCGAGATAGCCAGGAGTGTTACCCAGCGGGCTTACACTCACACTCTTACTTCCAATTGCGACCAGATTACTCCAGTCTCTCGATTGGTTACGAGTTCGAGGTCGCTTGCGCGGTCCTTTTCCTTACGATGAAACGGTGTATACCGAATCTATCGCGGACCACGACATCCTTTGCCCGGCTGTTCACCCAGGATCGGGTAGCCGATGGCCGTTTCAAGAGCAGTCGCCGTAATGTCCGCAACCACCCCCGCTCTATAGAAAACAGTGCTGCTTCCAGACTCCCCCGACTGTTAGTCATAGTGCGCAATCGATTGGCAATGCCGCATGGAGCGCAGACCGTCCAGGAGCGCCAGAAGATTGATTCCTAGGGGAAACTGACCATAAGGCCAGATTCCTACCCAGGCTCGCATTTCACGCGAGGAGGCCGCCGGATGGGTGTTGACCCGTGAGTGTGACCAACCCTAAACGAATGGGTTTTCGTGGCCAACTCCAACAGGGGCCTATTAGGTCTTAAAATGATAAATATCAATCTTCTTTAACCTTAGGGCGTTAACAATGCCTATAGGCATTTTGCGTCGTTTGACAGATTCACGCGTAGCACTGTCTGCCGGCCCCCAGTGCCCGGCTGGCAGCCATGTATCGATAAATCTAAACACATACTGTTAATAGTAAATACCAATTTTCTTCAATATCAATATAGTAAATACCAATTTTCTAGACTGTGGATTGTTTTTCGTCCCAAGTCTTCTGCGCTCATCTCTCGGGAGAACGAAAGATGAATATCGTTAAAACGTCCTGAGGTGACGGGTTCGCCCGTTGTAGTTGACAGCTCTAGTTGATATTTATCATTATCAGTATACGTTTAGATTTATTGATATCTGACTTCAGAACTTACAATTATTTGTTTGATTTAAATGCAATAGTTAGGAAACATTTTATGAATAAAAATGTTAATCATGTAAAATTAAATTTTGCTAATGTATCATTTTGAGAAAACGATCCTCAATTGTAGAACAACATTGCATTATTTTTTTGCAGTCCGGCAACAAATGCAGCGATTCGTTTTCAACAAAATGCATATTTTTTTTTTTTTGCTGAAAATCTTTTGAAGAATTATTCCATGCTGCCAGCAAAATAATCCACCAACATATAGGTATAGTTAAGTATTAATTTATTATCAAAAGGTACAAAATTGTCGAGTTAAATAAACAAACTATAAGCTTAGGTATGCGGTTTGTGAGATTGTAATTCAGGCGGCTACTTTCTCTGCTTCTGCTTCGCTTTCGCTGTCCGAGGAGCAGTCGGGTAGATCCGCATCGATCCTGAAACAGAAAAAATCAGATTGATCTATCCAAAGACAAACATTGCAAGCTACATAATGCATATGCGGTAGCGCAAAGCATGGGTAATTAGATAGTTTAAGTACCTGTAATCATTGATTATAAATGGTATTACATTGCTTAACTCCATAGTATGATTTGGTAACCCTTCTGAACCACTGACAGTCAAACTAATAGCAATTTATCAGGCCATCTATAATAACATTACAATAACTGCTTTTATGTCTCAAAAAAATAACAAAAATAAGTAGGCAGTGTTAGTTGAAGATATTAGCAATAAAATAAGAATTGTTTTCAATAAATTAATCATTTACTATAGGTTTAATAAAATAAATTAAACATTTACTATAGAGAAATAAAATTAGCCATTTACTGTAGGTATTTAGGTGGCTTAGCTTTAGAGATATTATGAAATTAGTAACGTCTGCAAGCACCTCGAAATACCTAACGCGGCCGTGCGGCTTAAGTGCGCGCGGTCGACGTCGATTCAATACATTTTGCAGTATCTCCTTGGCCGCCGCGACCAGGCCGCAAGTGCGCACTAGGGTTAAGGGTTAAACGACATACATAATCTCTTTATAGGGTAGACATACGTTCTTTATTAAAGTTAAACATACATTTATTAGGGTTAGAGTATGAAGATAATTATACATTATCTGTACTTAATAGCATGTGGCATTTTCAATAAACTGTCATTCAAAAACTCTAATTTTTGTGTGTTTTTTCTTCCCTCCAAGCGTTTTTGGGCAGCGATGCCCCGCCATCTATTTATTTTAAGGACGTCGGCAGGCGTTAACTCACTGCATTGTTCAATAAATCTTAGGGCAACCTAAAAAATAACATCCTATGTACTGTAATTTCTGTGTTTTAATATACCCAGTAGTTTTTTGAAAAATACCAAATTATTAATTGAGGCTTAACTCTAGTGCTCTAAAACAATTCTCAGCTGTCACTTTGTCATCCACATCATCTACTTCGGGCTCTTCGATCAAGTCAGCATTTGACTGCAACACAATTTCTACTATTTTTGGGTCCGTGAATTAGACTGGTAACATTTGGAAAATGAAACGCACAAGGATATCGCCACTTTTCAAATTGCAAAGATGCTATTGCAAAATACTTGCCAGACCTTGCTTCAATAGATTTTTTTCAGTATTTAGATTCTAAAAGCTTAAGGTTTTGCCATTCGGTTCATGTTATTTTTGTAAGCAAATCAATGTTTTATAGTAATTAGTTCTTAAATAAATAAATAAATAAATAAATAAAAATTTGCACTACAAATTTACGTGCATAAATAAATAGTTCTTAAATAATGAAGATCTGACAAGGATTATCGACTGTTAATGCTACATCAAAACTACTGCATGAGTTATTGAATGGGTTGGATAGTTCAAAAACAGTTATTGGTCTATTTTGTGACCTATCAAAAGCATTTGACTGCGTTAACCACAATATTTTACTGAATAAATTAGAACACTATGGTATCAGAGGCAAAGGGCTAAATTTAATTCAATCATACCTACAAAATAGGTATCAAACGACAGAGGTAAATGGAACAAGAAGCAAACCGATTCTTGTATCAAAGGGTGTACCTCAAGGCTCCCTATTAGGTCCATTTTTATTTTTAGTGTACACCAATGACTTGCCGGGATGTGTGTCATTCGAGAATGATGACATTACACTGTTTGCAGATGACACATCCCTTATCTTCTGTGACAAGGATAAGAAATCATTAGTAAGTAGAATTAGATATACAATTGAACAACTCTTAATTTGGTTTAATGCTAATGAATTACGTCTAAATATTACAAAATCAAAAATAATTCCCTTTCACTTAAGACCGACCAATTTCGACTATTTAAATGAATTATATGACTATTTCAAAATTGACATCACAGAAGATAGATTTTTTTTAGGTTTAGAATTGACAGCAAATTAAAATGGAATACCCATATCGATGAATTAGCTAGTAAGTTATGTAGTTCTATATACTCAATAAAAAAAATCAGAAGTCTTTGTGGCTTCGCGGTAGCCAAATCAGTGTATTTTGCGTATTTCACACAAATATTTTGACACGTCCAAGAGCGGTTTTTAGCCACCAATTGGACACGACGTAAATGTAATGTATGATATCTATGAAGTTTCTGGGCTCTATAATAAAACCAGTAGGCATTTCGGTAGCGACTCTTCTTTTCACGACTTTTTCTATTCTTCGAATTTTCCAGAGGCGTTTCGGATAACCCAGTTTTCGGATAACCCGAGTTCGGTTATCCGGGGTTCCACTGTATATAGATATTTACAAAATTGATCAAAAATTTGCAACGCAATTTTTTGCACTCGTTGGCGGTTACGGTTGGCGGTTACGCGTTGGCGGTTGCACGGAAGGCTAGCTTACGACCGGTTAAATCAGGCACGAACTTATGCAATCATCTGATATTTGTATTCACTTCAATGTCTTGACTGAATTCCAAAATAGTCACACCTGTTTTTTATTTTTTATTTTAGTTTTCGTGGTAATAATATACAGTGTGAGATTGAAATTGACATACCGCTTTGCTAGAATGTAATTAGATGCTTACCAGAGTTTTGGTTTCTTCTTGTTTTTTCCATTGGAAGTGTTTCCGGGGGCTGGTCGCTTCACGGCCACAGTGTCTTCCCCATCCTTAGCTCCTTCCGGTTGACTCGGCGATGCCCTAGTCGAAGTAAAAAGATAATATTTTAATTTCAATTTATTTTCTAAAATCTTTACAGATTGTTGAAACCTATCATTTATATACATATTTCAAAGTTAGCAAAATACAGTGATACCTAATAAAAAAATCGGATGTGTCACCCTAAGACTTTCCCAGCAAGACTTCCCAAAATCAACAGAATCAACAGTAACCGTCAAAAGAATGTTGGAAGATGCGTTCTATATATTAGTCCGAATTCATCATGATGACCAATATATTGACATCTTATCAAACCATATTATTATGATACGAGAGCTCCACAAGGTCTATCCTTCTAACGAGGATTTTTTTTAACAGGATCTCGCCTCATGCCATTCTTTGAAAAAAGTGAAACAGTTTATACACAGAACCAAATTACTGTACTTGAATGGCCCGGAAACTCCCCCGATCTCAACCCGATCGAAAACCTCTCGGCCATTTGCAAAAAACAGCTCTCCAAGATGGATTGTGCAACGAAAACCAAGATGATCAGAGCAGTATTCAAGTCTGGTTTCACAACAATGAACTGAAAGGTTGTTGTCAAAACCTGGTAAATTCTATGCCTACAAGAGTGAAAGTTATCAACGCAAAAGGAGGACACATTCTATATTAAAACTAACAATCTATAACTACCAATACTAATTGTATAAGTATGTCCAATAAAGCACTTTTCGAAGAAAAATACTCTTTGTTCCAATTAATATGCACGGTACTGTACTTTCGCTTATGCCAGAAAATTAAAATCAATGAAAATAATATATATTTCATTCGGTCTTTCAGATTTTCAGATTCCTACTTCACGCCAGACTGCGTCGCAAGAAAGGTATTCACAGCAACGCTTGAAATTTGCTAATCGGTTATATATTCAAATGCATGGAGGGATGCCAATGTTGATTCCTAAAAATTTGAATCGTCCTCTACAGTTTTCTGATGGAGACATATGATTCAAGATTTGTAAAGCATACTTTTATAGAGAGAAAAGTTTTTGACGTTTGCTCACTGCACATTGGCCCCAGAATGATATGGCCATTCCTTAATCATTATTCTTCCTCAATAGGTACTTACAATGTTTGTAAAAATTGCATTAACCACCACCACCTGAGGCCTACTCTCATGATAGTTTGTGGGAAAAATGGCACCGAGCGCGGGTTACTAACCCATTGTGCTAAAATGGCAAATCTGGTCAGACCGTTTCCAGACCGGTTATTCGACGGAATGCACAGTCGAATGGCTGACGCGGCACGATGTGCAAGCCGACCAGCAGCGCCTGGGGTCACTTATCCATGACAGCATTCACAGAGTCCATTTCCAGGTTCGTCCCTCTTCGAGGAGGCTACCGAATGAGAGTTAAACCAGCAGTTGATCCGAGCCAACGTAACAAACAGATCATATTGCCTAAGGTGCACGAAACCGTTAGCTGTAATATGTAGTGTACGGTGTAAAATCATGCTTTAGTTTTAAGATAAAAATCAATAAATAAGATACCTGGAAGGACCGGATCTGGAGGCGCAAGCCTGAATGCCAGCTTCAATAGCGTCCTCGATCCTTTCGGGTAGAGCGGCACGTTCAGCATCGTACGAAGCATCTGCGAATGTACCCGACGCGGTGGGCTCAGCGCACAGTCTCTCCAAGCGAGCTTTCTTTCTTTCGGCGGCCTGTATGAAAAAAATATTCAATACTTGAGTATGTCCATAAATACTAGCGACAGGCGACTATTGCTCGTAGCCAAGTCGACTACTTTCCGCTCTGTACAATTTCAAGATTGGAACGATTTGTTCGAGCTGCAGATTCGATTGTAGATGATGATCTAAGGTCGAACGATAATCAACACAGCGGCTGTTGTTGTTGACTGAAAATGTAGCCAGTATGGGAGTTTTGTCACTTCCATGCATCTTCATAGTGGATGTGGCAGAGTTTGTATTTAAATACCCAAAAGATTTCCTAATGAACAAAAGTGTATCGCTACTTAACCTATTAACACCTGGGTGGCCACGCACACCGATCGGCATTTTTCGTATTACCCGTATTATATCCGTATATATTCAATTATTGCCTCTATTTCACCCTCCACTGCGGTAAATTACGTAATTATGTTTTTAACTGTAAGGGATTTCCTAAAATAATATTCAACTAAGTGGTTTAGAAAGGTGCAAAGTTAGCATAGTTACACTAATTAATTGTGTAATATGTGTAATAATCAGTTAATCAATCGCCTTTACATTTGGACCGGAATAAAATTGCATTTCATCACACTCAAGTGGCCTTTCAGAATAGTAATAATTTTCGCCTGTTACTAGGTAACAAGAGAGAATTCATGTAAAAACGATATTGTCAGTATTTATTCACACAATTATCCGCTCCATTTCTCCCTCCACTGCCGTAAAAGCCTGTCATTGAAGCCTGCCATTAAATAAGCCACCATTATGATAACATATCACTATGCTAGCACACACATTCTACAAACACATTTTCGAGGGCTTGGAAAATTTTGCATGGAATGACTGGCTTCCGAAAGGTTAAACGAACACGTCAAACGTAAACAGTATCGAGTATGGGTAGGACGTATATAAACGTCCTCGAAATATATGTTGTACCCTTGAACGGGTGGGAGTCATCGATAGGTGTAGTTAGTTAGTTAGTTTATTTTCCTAGGCTATTCCCGCACTTGGCCTCTTGATTGGGCCGTTGTGCGTGGCTCATGTTTCTATTTATGTTACTCCAGCCAACCCAGGCTGTCCCAGAAGGTTAGCAGCCTGTTTGGGTTGCTACAGGCCTCCGGGACAGATGCTGCAGATTGTAGTGTTCTTGCCCGTTGCTCTGCCACGCTCCTGCATTCCATGAGCACATGCTGTGGCGTTTCTTCTTCCTCCATGCATCCTTTGCATAGAGGGCTGTCTGTCACACCTATGGTAAACAGGTGTTTGTTTAGGGGACAGTGGCCTGTCATAGTATCTATGACTTTACGGATTTTGTCCCTTTTTAATCTGGTGAGGTTGCGGGCAAGTTTTTTAGACGCTTCCGGAACCGCATTCTTTGTTTGCCTGCATCCTGCGTTTTTTTTCCATTCTTTCGATAGGTGTATTGACATGAATTTAATGCCAGGCGCGCATTACTGTCCGTATTATTTCCGAAAAATTTGTGGTCTATGGACATCAATGGAACCGCACACTATGAAAAAAAATCAGGCTGGATTTAAATTCTGTGGATTGTTGATGAAAAAATATATGTTGTATTGTCTTTTAATTAATTCTAATCATTGATAAAAAAATGAATAATAATAAATTACGTCTCGCGGGCGTGACGGTATATAATAACAGGTCTATACGAAAAAGTGTGCGTCCGTTGTATGTTGTGTAATTAAAAAGGGTTAACAAGTTAATATATACCTCGGTTAACAAGTTAATAAGACATAGGGTCTTCCTTTGTGCAGTGTCATGTCAGTATACGTCTTTGGACCATCCATTTACACAGGTGTGGTGGTTAATAAGTTTTTTAGGAGATAAGGTTGGAAACAACGGTTCACATTCTAACCTCTTATGTCATTTTGTTGTTATGACGTGTCAAAATTGGCGTTGTGTATGAACGTCATATGTTCAAAATGACAAATTTAACGTTTTCTTATCATAAAGACCATATGAAGTATGTCTACTTTTACGAATGCCAGGGGTAGCCCATTCACTAAATTGAGTTTTTTCTACTTGCTTAACCGCTGGAATGCTTATACCACCAATCTGGTGGTTTTTCCTTTGCGACAACTCGCGGGCGGCCGATCTCCGTATTTATGAAATATGCAAAAATAGTCGCCTTCATTGAATAAGCCACCATTATATATTAGTATGCGTGCACTAACACCCTATACAAAGAAATATTCGAGGGTTAAAGACATGCCGTCGAGAGTATCATTCGCATGACTAGGTTTCTAAGGGTTATAAGTTAAGACAGTTAATTTAGGTATAGGGTCAATCTATTTCAAATCATGTAGGCATGTTGCTCAACATTTTTTATTTCAGTTTTTTCTTTGCATGTGTTCCCTATGTGTTCTTTGCATGTGTTCCCTAGACAGTTACAAAACACTACGATTTTTTTTATAAGCCATAGTTTTTTTGGCAGCCATTTTGCCGGTTGGGCAAATTTTAATGAAAAACATGGTATGCGGAAAGTTCACATGTACAACCTAAAGTTCCGGGACACGAAAATGTGCAAGTTCTGCCAAGGGGCAGAGGAAACTCTGGTATGCGGAAAGTTCACATGTACAACCTCAAGTTCCGGGACACGAAAATGTGCAAGTTCTGCCAAGGGGCAGAGGAAACTCCCCTGCACCTCATATGCGAGTGTGGCCCGCTGATGCGTAAAAGATACACCCACTTGGGGGGGCGTAACCTCCAACCTGAGGAAGTAAAACAATCTGGCGCCAAAAGCCTGTTGCGGTTCTTAAATGACAAGAGGCTTAGCGCAGAACTATAGTAGGCGGCGAACACAATAGATCAGCAATGGTCGCAGTGTTACAAGGCTCATAAAGACCTTAGAAAAGCCCCTAACAACAAGTAAAAAAAAAATGCGGAAAGTTTAACTGCCTAGCTATTATAAAGATATCAAAATACTTGAAAAACCAATATATTTAGCATGAAATAAACAATACATAGATATTTTTTAAATTTTTGTATCATGCAAGACATCAGTAAAACTATTTCTGTAAATACTGGGAAAAAATATCAATCATTACTTTTTAGCACCATAATTTTAAATATATGTGAAATAACTGAAACTGAACTTCATTTTTAGTAATATAGTGAATTTCAGTAAAAACGTTACCTTTCTACACGCTCGTGCAGTGCCAAGTTAGCAAACAAGGCTTTGAAATTATTACAATTGATATAGTATTTGACTGGTTTATTGCATGTTACTACAATTAAAAAAATATATTCTTAACCCTTGGAGTAAATGGGTATTTTCATGGATGCATCTGTCTCTTTTGCAGGATTTTCGGCGACATCGAAAGTACTATAACTACGAAACTACTACACCAATCATAAAAAGAACAACTGCACAATGATTGCATTGAAATTTCGAATATAGAATATTGAAATATCATTTTGTAAAACAATTAGATAATTATGAATAAATATGAGAACGTCAAAGAAGTGAAAAAAACGCGGAGCCAGATCTGGTCGTATCATACTCAACGGATAATTGTTTCAGAACCAGATTTGGTCGTATCATACTCAAGGGGTTAAAGTCTATTTGATGCTAAATATAATGATTTTTGAATAATGTTCATATCTTTATAGATAGATTTGCAATTAAACTTTCCGCTTACCAAAATTTTCATTAAAAATTGCCCAACCGCTTCTCTATAACTCTAAACTCTAAATGCAGTCAAGTCTCAGTCATAATTTTCCTATGTGTATAAAGATATTCCTATTACAAAGATATTCCTATATGTATAAGAACATTCAGTAAAACTTTCACTCGTTTTCATTCAGTCGCTTTTTAGATATTTACCTGAGAAAATTAACGTTAAACGGCTTTCGGCCATTTTTGAAAGTCTCTAAAATAAAAAGGAGTGCATTCTCGGGACTAAAACTCTTACTGCAGGCAGTAAGTAAGTATTCAACACAGGAATAACATAATATCAGTGAATCTCGTTTCAGTCATTAAAAATTGGGTCTTTTTACAGAAAGATATTTGAGAGTTACAATAATTAACCCCTCAAGCCCCGATTGGCCGATATCGGCCACAAAACGATTCAGCGTGACGGCCCCGTTTTTAATTTTATTTTAATTTAATTTGTTTGATTTTATTATGTTTTATTATGTTAATATGTTTCATTTTAATTATGGGTACAGTGGTTTGGCAGTAATTAATGTTTTGGTGAGACAGTGTCGTAATTCAATTTTTTTACTAATTTTTACTATTTTTTTTTGGGACAGCAACTTGTCAATTGGCTGAGGGGCCGAGGCCTGAAGGGTTAAAGAAGTATTTTTATGCTAAATATATTGGTTTTTTAATTATTTCGATATCTTTATAAATAGATTAACAATATCTTTATAAATAGATTACTTTCCGCAAACCAAGTTTTTCATTAAAACTTGCCTAACCATCATTTTAAAATGGCTGCAAAAAAATATGGCATATATATTTTTTTTCAAAGAGTGTTTTTTCAGTGTCTACGTATAAGGGAACACCTGCAAAAAAAATCAGGGAAATAAAAAATATTGAGCAACAAATTTTATTTATATTGGGTGATTTGAAATCGATTGACCCTATACCCTAGGAAGATTTTTATTAAAATAATATATCAGGTCATTTTATCAGGTTGACTTTGGTGTGTCGATTCACATAAATAAATTAAATTATTCATTAACCCTTCACATCGCGAAGTTAAAATTCGGTAAAATTCGGCCGCCCCGTTTGTTTTGTCGGTTTGGCGCGTGAAATTGGCGAGAGTCGATGGCCTTGAGGAAAACGATCATAAGTTATAAACCACTAAACGGATCATAAAAAGAATAACTGTAAAATGACCGCATTGAAATTTGAAATATAAAACATTATAAATTTATCTCATAAAACAATTAAGATAATAATGAATAAATATTACAAAGTTGGCGAACTGAAAAAATTCGCCTATAAAATCTTTTCTATGTTTTTATCACAAATTACGGAAAATATGCAAAAATTGTAAATAGAGTTATGTTCTTTATTAAATGCTTTACCAAAACTGTTATTTTGTTTTACTTATTTGCATACAAAAATATTTAGTAATTCAGCCAAGAAAAATTTGATGTATTCTCGAAAAAAAATGTTTTTAATTTAATATTTCTGACTATTTAGGGTTATTTTTTATATGATTTTTTTTTCAATATAACTTTACCACTACATCTCACTTCTTAAAAAATCAAATTAGAACTTTCAGCTTTGTCTGATATTACCGAAAAATCTAAAATTCTGAGAGTTAGCATCCGCAACTTAATAATAAACTTTGAATGCTCATAATATAAAATTGGTTATATTTTTTCAAATATATTGTCTCATTATATACTTATTATATGTAAAACAACTAATTATTATACTCCAAAAAGTCACATTTCATCGAAAAACTATAGAAAATCGCTTTCAAAATATGGTAATTCTCTCATAGTAATTATCAAAACAAATTTATTTGCGAGAGCCATATTACGAAGCAATTTATAATTTTCAAAATACGGCTTATTATGTGATTACTTAGGATGTAAATGAAGCAATACCTATTTTATTAGCGAATTTAAGCGATATTACGTCATATTTTGCGATATTCCGTGATATTTCATTAACATTACAAAACACAAAACGCCATCTGTCCCCGGCGCGTAAGTTGTCGCCGAAGCATTTTGCATAAATATTCGTGAAAAACAGCAAATGGACTATCTCAATTGACTAATCCTCATTCCTTAAGACTGCGCCGACCGTAATTCACGGGCGCTGAATAGGTATTTAACGCTGCGCGTCAGTCGCCGGGACAAAATGCCGCGCCGAATATCGTTGCTTAAACAAAAGTACCGTGTAAGTCAAAATTAAATATTTTTTCAAGAGAAGCAAAAAACTAATTTATTTTTAACAATTTCGTCTTATATTATATTTATATTTAACTATATAACAGTAATTAAGATAAACTGTGTCGTAATCATTTGAATACAACTCTCTGATTGTGCAATTTCAAAGCGGTTATGAGTTTAGGGGTCCATCCACATATTACGTAATCACGTATTTGGGATTTTCAGGGGTTCCCCCATGTCAACAGACGTAATCAGCGGCCGGACCCCCCCCCCCCCTCCACCCCAAGGTTACTTAATCATCCGAATTTGCGGAAAATGTAAAGAATTGTAAACTCAGCGTTTGTAAGGGACACGATCAAGCATGCTTGTCAAGCATCGCGTCGCGGGCTGGGAGGGGATCGTAAACCGCAGGAAATATGCAAATATTTTTAAAAATATTTACGAAAAATGCCTAATTGTGTAGTTTTATACCAGGGAGTCATGTCATTCATCAATCAATTACGTCTAATTGACGTGACTCCCTAGTATAAACTACAAAATTAGGCATTTTTGGTAAATATTACCAAAAAATATTTGCATATTTCCTGCGGTTTACTATCCCCTCCCTGCCCGCGACGCGAAGCTTGTCAAGCATGCTTGATCGTCTATAGAGGTGGTAAGTGGAAAAAAACATTTTAGAATGCTTTTAACAAAGTACTTTATTAATTCAAAGTAATTACAAAAACTCAAACTCTTCTCCACTCCTCGTTGGCCCGCCGCCGTTGAGCCTCCGGTCCTGAGAGGAGGGAAAACGCTTTGACGTATGTAATGAAAAACTCCATGTGTAAATCCGCCATAGTTGGCACAACCATTATTCCGCCATAGTTGGCCATAGTTGTGTAAATCCGCCATAGTTAGCCATAGTTGGCGAACGAGGTAGAGCAATAACTTAGAGTGGAATATAAAACAAACGATCGTCGATAAAAACTACCAGTCAGACTTATACTCGTCCGAATAAATTTGAATACATTTCGTGCGGTGTTAGTTTCAGTTGCTTTAGCTTTGGTGGGTAGTTTTAATGCGAAAAAGTGACAACCGTTCATTTCACATTTCGCTCTAGCGTATTGCCCTGTCTCGTTCACATGGACTGATTTCCGATTTTAGTTCACGAAGAAACGCAATCCAGCCCAATATCAGAGTAAAAATTTTTTTTTGACAATATCAACCTCAATCGAAAACATGATTTGTATTGGTAAAATTAGATAGTTAATAAAAAGTAACTGAATTAAGTACCTAATATCTTTGTTGCAAATATAAAGGTTAAGTGTGTACTGGAACACTATTAAAATATATATATACAACTAATTTACCGCAAAATCATTGCACGGCAAAATATTTTGTCGTGGAGTGTTCTCCATCAACTTTTCTAATACTCGAGCTGATATTAGTAATTTCTAATATCACATTGTTCGAAGCTGATATTAGATAATAATTTCTAATATCACATTGTTTGAAGATTCCTAGGAACGAAATGTACAGTGATAAAAAGGTAATTATTACTTTGTAACGTATTATCACTTAGATCCTACGATTTTTATACCTGGGCGAGCGAGTCTTGCTCAGCGCAGTGCAGAGCACTCGCACGCACAATAGAAGCGAGAAGTCGTTTGTTTTGAAACTTAGCGCCGCAATTCAATTTATGATATTTACCTAATTTTACGCATTCCCATTTTTACTAAAACATGTAATGCTCATTTAAATGAAACAAAACTTATAAGTAGGTCAGCTCGGGTTCTTACACGAGCTGACCTAATTACAACTTTCGACAACAGAAAAAAATAGGTTGTGTCACCCCAAAACTTTCCTGTCAAGTAGCCAGGAACTTAATTTATCTGAATATTAATTTCATAAATCCTACCACCCTACTTCCCCTAACCTAGCGCCACCCTTTAACCCCCCCCCCCCCGATGATGATGATGAATCGAAACTGAAATCGAAAACTATCGAAAACGAAATCGGAACTCGTATACAAAATTTTGGGTCTCTGCTGTTGACCGTTGAGGATTTCCCTCATCGGGAGCCGACCCAGGGTACATCAGCCATGTCATGGTGGAACTTGGAAGAGGCTATCATAATTGAATGCGTATACAAAATTTTGGGTCTCTGCTGTTGACCGTTGAGGAGTTCCCTCATCGGGAGCCTAATTAGGATTCATTAGCCATGTCATGGTAGAACATGGAAGGGGCTATCATAATTGAATGCGTATACAAAATTTTAGGTCTCTGCTGTTGACCGTTGAGGAGTTCCCTCGTTGGGAGCCAACCCAGGGTGGACGGATTTCTACCACAATCTTTTCTACTCTTGCCATGACCAAATGATGCCTGCATGTCAAATTGCAGCTCAATCAGATGAAGCGTTTCGGCGCTATCGTGGAGAATACACACACATACAGAATACTTCCACAATACTTTCCTTGACAGGAAAGTAAAAGGAACACTAATACAGGATAAAAAACCTAAACAAAAAATACTTTCAATAAATACTTACCTCGTTTAACCGCGTAAGTGACATTATATGTACGAAATAGATCGCGACCGGTTTTCGTGGTCAAATGGCTAAGCAAAGAAACGTCATCTCTACCTCGGCTCTAGTGGACGACTGAATAATTCATCCTTGCGCTCGCGTATATATACCGAATGATATTTGGCCATAGTAAATTTGTATGGCAGATTCGAGGTATCTTTTCAAAAAATCATATTTAAATAACCAGGGAACATTTTTTAATTCCGTTGGTGTTGTTTTGTAGCTTGAACGTTTGTGATTTATTACGATTTGAAATATGAAATAAAAAATACTTTCAATAAATACTTACCTCGTTTAACCGCGTAAGTGACATTATATGTACGAAATAGATCGCGACCGGTTTTCGTGGTCAAATGGCTAAGCAAAGAAACATCATCTCTACCTCGGCTCTAGTGGACGACTGAATAATTCATCCTTGCGCTCGCGTATATATACCGAATGATATTTGGCCATAGTAAATTTGTATGGCAGATTCGAGGTATCTTTTCAAATCGCCAACTCCAGAATAACCAAAAATTCGATTCTGTGCAATTCCAAAGATCCGGCAATATCGAAGCACGTAATAAGTGGCTGTAGTGATTCAAATGAACTACAAGCCCGCGTAGACTTCCAAAAAAGGTTCCTTACTGGAATCAGCCAGAATGGCACTGGTCTGGGGTATGGCAGTACAACCACGAGCGACGTGGACTTGAAGAAGTCTCTTTTGCGGGGAGATTACGACAGCAAGAGTATGGCTCATGCTATTGGCCTTCAATGCCAGAATGACTGGACAACAATTGGTGACTTTTGCATTCCGCCTCCAATGCACTGGAAGGTAATGCTCTATGACTGGACGCCAGAGATGCTGAAATTTTATTTGAATGCCTTTCAGCATACACTTCCAGACCCCAGTAACCTCGCTCGTTGGAGCTTTGCCGAGGATAGTTCTTGTCCCCTCTGTAGCAATACCCCTTGCACAGCTAGACACATTCTAGCTGGCTGCAAGGTGGCCTTAGATCAAGGACGGTACACTTACCGCCATGACAAAGTTCTCGCTGTTATTCGCGAGGTAATTAGTCTCTCAGTGGCTCGTGCCAACAAGGGTTTGACAGTATCCTCCAAACCCCCAATACAGTTTGTGCGGGATGGCTCTAAAGGCAAAAAACATTTAACTACAAAACCTTTCTCAATAATCGAGAAAGCTACAGATTGGACTCTGGAGGTTGATTCGGTCTCTAAGCAGTATAAATTCCCTGAAAGTCTCGGATGCACAGCCCTCCGTCCAGATATAACTCTTTACTCTCTATCTCGGAAGGTGGCTCTTATTGTAGAATTAACTGTTCCATGGGAATCAAATATCCCAAAAGACCACGAGTACAAATTAAATAAATACCATGATCTTGCAAATGCCGTAACCCGGAACGGCTTCACTGTTCACCTTCACGCGGTGGAAGTTGGCGCTCGTGGCCTGCCAGCTAAATCTCTATTTCACCTCTTTAAAGATCTTGGCCTTTCCAGAAAAATAAACAACTCTTTCTTAGAAAAATTATCTAAAACTGCGATTTGCGCATCTCAAATTCTATGGCTTCGAAGGGGGAGTGAATGGGTGGCAAGGTGAACGCTCACATGTGGCAAGACAGCTGTCCTAAACCTACCACAGCCGGTTCGTAAGTCCGGAATCCACTGCTCACCCCCCAGAAGTGTAAAAAATAGTATTATGATGGGCCCGACTCCGGTCGGTGAATTCCATGGCAGCTCCGTTTGTATTTATTTATATACTATTTCTGTATTCATAGTGAGCAAAACGCCAGAGTGCTTTTCTTAAGTTTTTTCCCAACTTTATGTTGATAGAAATATATAACTGTAAATGGTTTTTAATTATGGAACACACTGTATTATTGTGAACACATTCGTTGAGATATTCGAAAGATTATGGATTACAGCGACAAAACCGTGACTAACGTTTTCGCTTATTTTGCTCTGCGCAGTCTTAACTACCTTAAAATGCAAATTACTCACTGTTCTCCAGTAAATGGCACAGAAACACTAAACAAACACCGTTTTTATCACCCACTTCGCGCGACTATACGCGGCCGTGAAAGTGTCCGGCGACCACTGACGTTTGACGTCTCTGCTCACTTTTTAAATCGTCCTTCGATATTGCCAGACGGAAATCTTGAATTAAAGATATTTTGGCCATATCGTAGCGCCCTCAGAAAGCGTATAGTACGGCGTTTCGAATTGTAAATTGCATTTTTCGCAGCGGCGAGCGCTCCGTCCCGTAAGGGACATTACGAAATTTTGGGCGGCCGACCTTTGGTCCCCCGAGGGATGTTACGGAGCGACCGGGTTAATAAAAAGCCTACCAGTTCCTCGTCCCCCGCGCGCGCTGCCCCTGCGCCTGCGACGAGCGGCCGCGGACCACGTGCGCGACGGAGACGTACTCGGCGGCGTTGGGCAATCGTTCGTATGCAGTTACCGTGAAACCACGTCACTTTGTTATTTCGCTCCGCTTGTATTATTTACGTCTAAAGATAACATTTTTATTGTTGTTCAGAGTTTATATTGGTTTTATTATCGGACACTAATATATAACCAAATTGACATTGATTATTTACCTTTTATTTTGTATGACTTTGGATATTTAAGTATTATTTTTACTGATATTTTGTTGTATTTGTTTTAGGCTATTGATTTATTTATCTTTTTAAAACTATTATTATTAGGACATATCCAACTGTATTTGCAATTTCGGATCAATAAAAGACTATTGACTATGTAATTAGGTTAGTTGTAAGATATTGTGTTGTGTTGATAAGCTCGCCTTTTTGCATTTTATTTATTTAAGTGCAAATAAAGAACTTATTATTATTATTATTAATCATATGGTAATCGTAATTGGTTGCATCCCTAGTTATAATATAAATAAATTAATAGTTTTAAAAAAACCAGCAAAAACACGCTTTTGGGCTATGATACGATATTCACATACACACGACTATGATATGATATTCCATCATGGAATGCCAGTGCCTATCTTCTGGCTTCATCATCAGACCTTGAAACCTAATCGTGGTCAAAGTTCATTCCGAGACTTTTCTAACAAGTCCAAACACAGCTATGATACGATGTTCCATCGTGAAGTTCCAGTTCATATCTTCCGACTCCATCATCAGATCAGTTCGACAGTACCATATTATTGTATTGTCATCAGAACTACATACAGCTGCCAATTTTCATGACGCTACGATCCTTGGAAGATGGTTAAATTAGTTACCTTAGATTCCATTACATAGTTACATACAGGTCGACCTAATAAAAGCGTGTTAAAAACTCACCTCTTTGTCTCGTTCGCCCTGGCGTCCGAGCCAGTTGCGCAGGCGCCTCTCTTCGTTGATGTCGCGCAGCCTCCTCCCGGAGAGATCGCGGCAGGCCTCGCGATTGGTCGTCTTCTCGATCTGCGCGCCGATCGCGCGCAGCATCGACCCGAAGCCGCCTTTGCCCCCGCGCAGCCGCAGCCGCGCGCGGATCACATCGCACTCCACGTAGCTGACCACGTCCCCGGTGACGATGTGACCGTTGCACGTCAGGAAAATTGCCTCCTCCGGAATACACTGAATGCAATATATCGCACATCAATTGGCAGACTTTATAAAGAAAGGAACCAATCCACAAAAAGCAAAACTGGGAAAAAGGACCTTAAAGTCAAATCATTATTTTACTTGTTTTTCTGTTGTTTATATGTGTGGAATCACACAGACCCATCATAATATTGCCACAGTATACCGAGAAAACAGTAGACACTCTCTCGAGTGACAGAGCATTGCGGAAACAGGATGCGAGAGAAGTATTCAGTATTCAATTTATTCATTCTGTGCGATTCTAGGTTTTTGCAAATATTTTTAATTGATTACACGGCATTCTGCAATGTATTATTTATTTATCATTAGGCAGTATTTAATTATACATATCTGAGCCTACACTAGTGCGGACGACGATATTCAAAAAAAACTTTTTGTTTGCGGAGAAATTCCCATATTCAAGAATTTTCTATTGTTTCAGGATACCTTTTGTTATCAAAACGCAGTCATTGAAAAAAAACCTCGAAAATAGTCTCATTTTTTAAATATCCTAGACATGTTTTTTCAAGAGCATGCCATCATTTTTGTAATATCGCAAATTGTTATCAATATTAGAGAACTCGCGATATATCGACTATATTCCAGACACTACTCCTGAAGCAATATGGCCGATTTGTTGACGTATAGTGAGCAAACTTTAAATGCCTATATCTCGCTTATTTATTGAGACCGACAGAAAATTATTGCAGATTCGGAATCTGCATGGTGAATATGACGTTTAAAAATCAGCAATCCAGGAGAGGTTCCTATACTGCAGTTATACCGAGATTTTAATTTTAAAAATATATTATACAATGCAGTTTTCCAGTTTATTCGGTATTATTGCAGTATAGGTACCTCTTCTAGATTGTTGATTTTTTAACGTCACCAGACTATATTCACCACGCTGATTCCGAATCTGCAATAATATTTATTCGGTCTCAATAAATAAGCGAGATATAGGCATTCAAAAAAGCGCCAAACCCATACATTTCGGTAGTTTTTTTTAAAAATAATACATAAACACCTATTTGGCGGTAGGTTAGGTTAGGTTAGGTTAGGTTTTTTTAACCCCTTGAGTATGATACGACCAAATCTGGTTCTGAAACAATTATCCGTTGAGTATGATACGACCAGATCAGGTTCCGCGTTTTTTCACTTCTTTGACGTTCTCATATTTATTCATAATTATTTAATTGTTTTACAAAATGATATTTCAATATTCTATATTCGAAATTTCAATGCAATCATTGTGCAGTTGTTCTTTTTATGATTGGTGTAGTAGTTTCGTAGTTATAGTACTTTAAGGTCGATGTCGCCGAAAATCCTGCAAAAGAGACAGATGCATCCATGAAAATACCCATTTACTCCAAGGGTTATAACAACCTTAAAAACTGAGGTAAAAAAAAATTTTTTTTTTTTTTGTATGTAAATTTGGTTTTGAAAATTTACGCGTCCGAAACTTTTTTCTTTCACATTTAGCATCTGCAATAATACCTTACAATGATCTAACCTAGTAGTATTTCTTTGTTTTTTCGATTTCTGAGAAAGGTACCTATACTGCAATAATTCCGGTTCCTGATAATGTTCTCTACCACAGCCGAAAGAACGGCAATGGTGTCTTACGATTCATGAATATATAAAGAAATACTTAGGTTATCAAGAAAATCGCTTCGACCGCAAAAAATATGGGTTTTTCCCAAATAGAAAGATTACTAACCATTCTCTGTGTGACCATATCCAGTATTTTGGATACTTCTATGGTCTCGGCCGCTTCGCCGTATATATTGAACAGAAATTTGTTCTGAAACAGGACATCGACGCACGGCAGACGCTCCATTTTCGCAAGATGCTCTCAAAATTCGCCTCGTACACTATTCCTCGATGGAATTATGCGCAAATTGTGTACGAATATGTTGCTTCGCTGCAATTGTCACGCCAAAATGCAATATTAGCGGCTTTTTCGACAAAAAATCGGCGACAGAAAACGCGACACAACAGAATACTTTCTCTTTTTTGACGTCTGGCGGCGTGACGTTTGCTTGAATATTTTTTTCTGAAATCAACGAGTCGGAAATGCGGTTGATTGATAATAATTTCACCAATCCGGTTAAGCGAAAAGGGGCAATCATATTATCGGACGCGTCCGCAAGCCACGGCTTATGGACGCGACTCAACAGTATGCACAGTCGTTTGGGACGCGGCTTGCCAGATCGCTATCGGACGTCCGAAACCTCAAGGTGACGTCCGCGACTGACGTCCGATAATGTGCACGGCTCAATAGAAATTCATTACACAGATAACCTTTCAATCGCGTCCATAAGCCGCGGCTTACGGACGCGTCCGATAATATGATTGACCTTATAGCTGATTACTCTCGCGCGAGGCGAGACGCGAGACCATATCGTAAACAAACGGAACAGAGGCAAAGCTTCTAACGAGCGTACAAAATTTTTACCTACTTTGCTAGAAGCTTTGCCTCTGTTCCGTTTGTTTATTATATGGTCCCGCGCCTCGCCTCGCACCTCGCGCGAGAATGAGCTATCATAGGCCGTTTACACTCTCGCGCGAGGCGCGAGGCGAGACGCAAAACCATTTTATTTTATTTTATTTTATTTTTATTCCAACAAAAGAGAAAAACAGCGCTCAGGTCTTAAGTTAATAAATAATAATAACAATATTACGGCCAAAATAGTCTCCCGGTAATATACACTTAATGTGCGCGATGTTGTGTAATAATATTTATATATTATGTTATATTATCATGTTCTCTCGATTTGTGAGTGTGTATGATATAGTAGGATGAGTGTGTTTATGTGTGTGATTGTGATGTGTGTTTAATGGGTGTGTGTAGGTACATCTACGTGTATGTGTCATAGTTGTGTATATATGAGAGTGTGTGATTCTGCACAGGTATGTATCTGTTCAAGCTTTTAAGGTCTGGTCTATTACCGCTCTGATAAACTCGTTTTTGCTCATTGAGAATATGTCTAGTTCCTGAAACGATTCATCATAGGCTTCCATAATTCGATGCAGAGTTGAATTCCTTGCTTGATTTGTATGGGGTCTGGGTACATTGAATACCCTTGGGTGACGAGTTCGGCGCGATGGGACATTTAAGGCTATTCTGCTTAGAACTTGTGGGCTGTCGATATGATGCGAAAGTATATTGTGGAAGAACGTCATATCAGTCACTTTGCGTCGCTGCTGAAGACTCAGCATTTCGAACCTTGCCAAGCCGTCAGAATATGAGGAATATTCAGCGAGGGTTCGATGACACAAGTGCCTTACGAAGGTTTTCTGAATACGCTCTATACGGTCAATGTGTACATTGTACTGCGGTGACCATATAGGTGACGCAAACTCCACTATACTGCGAACGTAGGCGTTATAAAGAGTGAAGAGCACATTAATGTCGGAGAATGGTTTGCATGCTCTCAACACGAAACCGAGAGCTCTGTAAGCTTTTCCCACCATGTGTTCAATGTGTGTATCCAGCATTAATTTGTTGTCCAGCATTATCCCCAAATCCCGCACTACACTCTTCTCTACTATAATCTCTCCGCCTATCCTGTAGTCAAAATCATACTTTGATCGGTTACGAGTAAAGGATAACTTGCTGCATTTCGCCGCATTTAAACTTAATTTATTGAGAGAGCAATAGTCTGACATGCGAGCAAGGTCCTCCTGTAATCGATGACACTGTGAAATATCTTTGACCACAGAATAAACTTTAAGATCGTCAGCGTACATGATGCAGTGTGAGTGTTGGAAACAATCCTGAATATCGTGTATATACACATTGAACAGCAGCGGACCAAGATGAGAGCCCTGGGGTACGCTAGATGGAATGTTTACATAATTCGACCGAAAACCACCCAGTACAACAGCCTGTCGCCTGTTCCTCAAGTACGATGAGAGCCATCGCAGTAGGTCGCCGTGTATGCCCACAGATTCTAATTTTCCAAGTAGAATACCGTGGTCGACGCTGTCAAACGCCTTCGAGAAATCGGTGTAAATTACATCTACTTGCAGTCTCTTATCCATGTTGACCGTGACAAAGTCAAGAAATTGGCATAGATTTGATGTAACCGAGCGTCCTGGTAAGAAACCATGCTGATTCTCAGGGAGAATTGTCCTGAACGAGGGCAGCAGGGAATCGTATACCACCTTCTCAAATAACTTGCTAATAACCGGAAGAATAGATATCGGTCTGTAATTAGATACTACATTCTTTGGGCCGGCCTTGTGAATTGGAACGACACACGCTTCTTTCCATCTCGTCGGAAAAATGCCCGCCTTAAGTGATCTGTCGAAAAGAATGGCCAGTGGAACAGAGAGGGACTGAGCACATTTGTAGATAAATATAGGAGGGATGGAGTCACTGCCCGAACCCTTATTTATATCAATTTTCTTTAAGTATCTACGAATAATATCTTCGCTGATTTCGATGCCTCCGATACTTAACGAATTGTGCGAGCCACTTTTAGGCGTTGCGTGACATGTGTTCGAATCGGCTGCCGATTCTATGAACACTGATTTAAAGTAGACACTGAAACCTTCACATATATGTGTGCCATTGCTGAACGTTTCTCCATTATTAATCATTTCCCTAGGTATATTGCTGTCTTTCCGAAGTGACTTTATTTAGGTCCATAAAAACTTTGGATTACTGCGAATTGTAGACTCGCATTCCTGAGTATAATATTTGAAACATTCAGATTGTAATCGTTTTTGACGAGCCCTCAGTAACGTGAATTCGTCATAATCAAGAGGATTACCATATTTTTTCCACCTCGTATGAGCTTTACGCTTTTCCTTAATTATTTTAATTAGAGGGACCGAGTACCACTTTGGGAATCTCGAGTTACGGACGTCGGTTTGCGGCACAAACTGCTCGATCGCGGTGTACAAGATATCGTAAAATTTTGCTACTAATGTTTCTAGGTCAGCACCGTCAAGATAGTGCGGCCAGTCGATTGAAGATAGAAGGTTATTAATACTAGCGTAGTCGGCTTTCCTGAATAATGACTTTATACGATGCTGTGCGGGTAGGTTAGGAAGGATGACATTAGGATAGACAATTTCCAAAGATGGGTGGTATATGTCCTCTTTCACTAGCGGAAAGTTAGAATTCTTAACCGAAATATCAGTGTTGCTAAGTATTAGGTCAAGAGATCTACCGTAGAAATTCCTAACCGCGTTGTATTGTCGGAGTCCAGATAATGTGAGACTGTCGACAAGGACGGGACTGGTCCTGTCTGAAACGTTTATGGAACTTAGATAAGCCTGGTTTACAAGTGGTTGCCAACTTATTCTTGGGAGGTTGTAGTCTCCCATCACAATAAAATTATCATGTGGATAACGACTTCGCATATCTGTAAGAGAATTTGAAAATTCGGAAATGGATTGATGGTGCGAGCTCTTATCTCCTGGAAAATAAACACATCCAATGTGGAGAGCATGCGGTGAGCCTAAAGCCATCGAGGGAATCGTCACCCAAATTCATTCTATATCCCTGCTGCAGGCAGACAACAGTCTTGGACTTAGTTTAGTATGTATAGCTAAAAGAACACCACCTCCCATCGCGTGGCCTGTATAAATAGGATCCCTGTCAGCCCTGAATAATTCATAACGGTCATCCACTAGTTCACCCTTTAATATACCATTGGTCAACCAGCTCTCTGAGCAAGCAATTATATCGTAGTCTTCGCTAATGACGTTTTGTAAAAATATTGCGGTTTTCGTACGTAAACTTCTTAATTTTGGTAATATATTTTCAGCTCGCCTTTACCAGTAAATTACAAGAATTTATAATAAATAGGATAGAAAACGAATTTACCGCGTGAAATTTGTAGGACCCGACGTTTCGGTGACGTTGCAGCCGCCGTTGTCAAGGGTAAACTGTTTACCCTTGACAACGGCGGCTGCAACGTCACCGAAACGTCGGGTCCTACAAATTTCACGCGGTAAATTCGTTTTCTATCCTATTTATAATGTCAAACAACCGCGATAGTCTTCGATTTCAAGAATTTATAATATACCGAGCTGGTAAAAAGTAACCTGTGTAATCATCCCTCGAGAATAGCAACAGAATACATAAGTGTATTTGTGAGAATTTGTGCGAATGTGTGATGTTGTGTGTATGTGTATGTGGAGTACGAGAGATTATGATGGTATAACAGCGTTTAAGATTAAGAAAAACGTATGACCGGTGAACAAATAGTAAATTATAGAAATCTTTGTAATTGAAAAAAGTTAAAAGTAAAAAGAAAGCAAAAGAAAAAGAGAAGAATATTAAGACAGTATCGTAGTCCGTGACTGTAAGATTTATGCAGGTCCTGCGATTTTCTTCAGATCGATTTCGGTGGATATTGATAGGACCGGTGCTTTCTCCATCCTTCTCGCGCGAATCCTTCCTTGACGTACCCATAAAAACTGTCAATTGTGTTGCTTGCAAAGTTCGCGTGCCTTCATAAATAGGTTTTTGTAGTATGGAGAAAGATGCTCGTTCACGTACACATTTACCCGTGCACAAGGCATACCAAGATCTGCTGTCGTAATGATCCCTTTTCGACGAATGCCCGATAAAATGCGATCCTTATTCAATCTACATCTCAGCTTGGCTACGATGGTTTTCGGTCGCCCTGGAACAATGGACTTTGGCGTGACGCGAGAGCTGAACTCAATGTCAGCTGAAGTAAGATTAACTCCAGCTAATTTGCCAATTTTTATTATGGTGTCAGTGTTGTTTTCTCCATGTACTTCAGGTACATTAATTATCTCTAGATTATTTAACCGATCCCACTGTTCTCGTCTGTTGTACTGAGACCTCAACATGATGATTTCGGATTGCATCTGAGCCATCTCTTGTTCATAATGGACCATCTTCTCCAATTTATTATTGTGCAGTTGAACCCTGTCTTCCACACTAGAAATTCTTGATCTACAGTCCTCAACCGAATCTTTAGTATGACGCAGTTGTTCTCTGAAATCTTTCATTTCAGTTTTTATCTGGGTTAAATCATCCCTCTGTTTTTTTAAATCATCTCGCAGTTCTTCGATGGCCGATAAGATTTTATTGCTTATATAATCCTGTGATAAAGGTGTCTCCCGAGAAGACGTGGCCGCTGGTGCTAAGTTCTTCTCGGTGCCATTCGGGGTGAGATGAGTGGGTTGGACAGCCTTCAAGGGCGATGTGGGAGTTAGCGACCGCGACCGATTAGGAGTGCGAGTCAGATCGTCGACTCTAGCGGGACGAACGTGCCTGGGATCGGTGACTTTACAGGCGGCACACAACCACTGGGCATGCTGTTGGCTTTTCATCTTCTGATAGTTCATCTTCAGTATATTTATGCAGGCGTAATGAAATTGTTCGCGACAATTTGCGCATGACAGTTTGTCTTTAGTCGCTACATCCTTCGAGCATTTATTGCAATTATTCATTTTTATTTTATTTTTATTTTATTTATTTCCCAAAACATAATTAACCTTACAGATGATTCCAAATCGTTAATTATTTTTCTAGGCTATTATTCTAGATTATAACTATTATTCTACTATAGGCTATTATTATAATTCTACTGTTAATAATATTATTATTACTCTACTCCATTACTATTACTATCATTATTATTCTAATATATAAATCATTATTCTAGATTATAGCAAACGAGACGGAGACATCCGTTAGAGCGTAATATTAAACGATTATATTTACATATGTATATCTAATGTTTATCTAACCTTTTTTATTATACTAGTTATTCCTTTTTAACAATTTTAATACTACATATTTATCTAATTATTTGATTGCTAAGAAATGCCATTACCATACTTTTCAGTTGTGCTAAGTTCACCGTCCAAATATCCAATTCTGGCTCAGTCGAACATAGTGCATTTAGGGTACGAAGCGTCCGCACTGTGAAGCAGTGTTGAACGATGTTAGTTCTAGCTCGCGGTAACGTGAACAATACATGAGTCCGAGCACGGTAGTAATTGGTGGGTACGAATAGACCGATTGTTCTAAGGATGGTCGGATTATCAACGAACCCCCTAAGCAGTTTATATATGTGGCAGATTGACAGCCAATCTCTTCTTACACTTAGTGAGTTGTACCCAACCATCCCCAGAATAAATGCCGTAGGATATAGAAAGGGATAATATCCATGCTGTTTAAAGTATAGGAACCTCAGAAAGCGTTTCTGTATACTCTCTAGCCTGGATATGTAGCTATTTTCGTAAGGACTCCATATTGCCGCGTTGACTTCTAATCTGCTCCGAATTAGGGAATTGAATAGGAGGCGCATGACAAATGTGTTGTTGAACTGCCTCATGCTTCTCATTACAAAACCTAACAATTTATAAGAATTATCAACTAGGGTGTAGATGTGCTGTCTGTATGTCAACCGTGAGTCAAAGGTCACTCCAAGGTCCCTTGTGTGATTTACTCGTGATAGTGCCTTGCCATCAATGTCATAACTATGTACAAGCGAGGCGTCACCTCGCGAGTACGTCATGATAGAACATTTGCCGGTATTGGAGTATAGCTTGTGGTTTATGCTCCAAAGATACACGGCGTCTATGTCATCCTGCAGTAATGTACAGGATTCATTACTGCCCGTTCTTGTGAATAATTTTAGGTCATCCGCGAAAATCAGGCAGTTGGTTTTTGTAACTACGTCTGGCAATGTATTCACGAGCAAATTAAACAGTAATGGGCCCAGATTTGATCCCTGGCTCACCCCAGAGTGTGTAAAGTACAAATCTGATGTTGATCTCCCATATTTAACGAATTGCTGGCGGTCTCTCAGGTAACTGGCGAAGAACTGCAGGAGTGTATGTGAGCACCCCACTGTTGCCAGTTCCCTGAGCAATATGTCATTATCGACCCGGTCGAATGCTTTTCGAAAGTCAAAATAGGCTACGTCCACCTGACAACCTCTCTGGGAGTCAAATTGTTCCGCTACGTATTCAGTGAACACTGAGAGGTTTGTAGTGGTGGAACGTCCTGGCCGAAAACCATGCTGAGCGTCTGATAACTTGCCACTTACCTGCCTATACAGATATTTGTGGATAATAGTCTCAAACAATTTGGCCGCAGATGAAAGGATAGCCACTGGTCTGTAGTTCTCTACGTCAGATTTCGCCCCCGACTTATGTATTGGGATGACGCGGCTAATTTTCCATCTTGACGGATAGATCCCACTAGAGATACTTAAATTGAAAATGTGTCGTAAGGGTTCAACCAAAAAAGATTGACATGCCTTTAATATGTATGGAGGAATACCGTCCGGACCAACAGACTGTTTCGGTTTTAACTTTTTGAAGGCACAAGCGACATCCGCGACACTGAGTTCCTGGATGTCGACGCTATCGTTCCAACTCTTAGCCGATATACCGGCCTCGGCTTGGGACACTTCCAAGGTGGGGGGTTTATCTATATATACGGACGAAAAATATTTGGCGAAAGCTTTTGCCATATCGCTACCGTCGTAAGAAGTGCCTTCATACGTTATAGTCTGCCGAAAAGCCTGACTATTACGCTGATTTCTGATATAGGACCAGAAATTTGTGCTGTCTCTCAATATTGACATTTGAATTGTGTTGATATAATTTATATGGGCTTCTTGAATTTTTCGTTTGAGTATTGCTCTGAGGGAGCTGAACTCATTGTAGTAAATTCGCTGGTTGTACTTTTTCCAAAGTTTATGGTAACAGGACTTTGATTTAAGATCTCTGATGATATCAGATGTAAACCAGACCGGATCATGTGTATCTGCTCGTATCAGCTGTAGCCTTTTTAATTGGGACACTTTTGAACAGACAATCGTAAATTAAAGCGTAAAAGCACTCGACACTCTCGTTTATACTGGTCAGATTGTATAGTACTGTCCAATCGATTTTATCTAATAAGTCGTAAAAGATGTTAAAATTTCCATTTCGGTAGTCCCACGTGCTACTGAAGTCATGTAGAGTGCTGTTCCGTAGAGTTTGAAGTAAATGCTGTGTGAATGAATACCGGTCTCGTACAGTGAATGTTAGTGTTATGTCGAATGGTGGATGCAGATTATCGCGGCGAACTAACTCCGAGGTAGCTTCCGTCACGCTCACCTTAGCACCGTTCGACAAAACCAAATCTAAAATTCTATTATGAGGATTTTTGACTTCGTTGAACTGTTGCATGTAACATAGAGAAATGAAGTACTGGTAATGGTCATTTACCAATTTTGTGGCTGAATATAAATTAAAATCTCCTAATATTAAAATGTTTTCTACCTTTCCACTAAAAAATAGACTTTCTAACTTATCAAAAAATGTTAGGTATACCCTAAAAATAGGTATCACTACATCTGGGAGGAAAATACACTAAAAAAACATAATACGTAGTGTGATGAAAATGTATTTTCACACACATCACTTCGTCGTCCGTTTCCAGTTCCGGCATGCGTCGTGATTGGATCGAAGAGCGAATACTCAGCATTATACCACCGCCGTGCGTCTGCCTGTCCTTTCGAAATACTGCGAAGCTCCCGCCCGGAAACAGTTCTGCATCCGCAATTGAATCATTTAAAAATGTTTCAGTTAGCGCATATATTTCTGTTTCAACTATATTACTGTTTGTGGTAAATTCAAACAGCTTTCCTTTTAACCCTCTAACATTTTGATAGTAAAGGTTCAGCTGAGTACTATGTCTTGTTATGTTGGTTTCTCGAGTTACGAAATAACCACTCATTAAAGCATGAGTATTCCGGCCACATCGAAGGATTTAGGTATCTTTCGAAGTGGCTTTCCGGTATACCCACGATAAATGATTCGTATGTCCTATTGCGTTTTATCACCCTCCTCACTGTGAAGGGGATACCTGATGATTTGTTCTCAAGGTGCTTCTTCATATCTTCCTCGGTCGTGTCCTTCTTAACCGCCCAAATGTGGAGATATCTCCTCCTAATAATAGGAGACCCTTTCAACCCACCCTCATCCTGAGCTGTTCCTTGTATGACGGGTCGATCGTATGCGACAGGGCCATGGCGTAGATACGGCCGATTGGGAGACTTAGCCGGTTCTGGTAGTGCCGGGGTAGCAGGTTGAAATTTTCTGCTAAAATTTTCGTTGCTGCGAGGTCTACGGTGTCGGACCGTCACAAAGCCATCATCCCGTTCCTGCGCTATGGTTTGGACGTCCGGAACTGTTACGTTATTAGAGGTAAGCGCCACTGGAGACGTTGCGGTCGTTGTATTGGCGGTGGCTGCGACGGCTATTGCGGTAGACATCACAGACGGCGAGGCGATCGACGCATACGTAATGAGCGGGATGGAAGCCCCGTCTGAGTTGGTGGCGTGCGATGCGGCAAGATTAGTAACTGCAGTCGCAGCGACCGTCCTTGTTACGGCTTCTAAGGTTTTATTATTATTGGCCGCCGTGACTATATTCGTCGCGGGACCTTTCCCCGATTTCGCAGCCGCTAGCCACGTTTGCTTAGCTACGGGGGTGGGTCCGGTAACGGCGGGTGCGGTGGTGCTGGGAACAGGGGCCGCCAAGGCGGACGCTCTGCCGAGTCGCAGCAACGATGCGCCAGAGGTACCCGGTGGGAGGGTTGATGAAGTTATGGTCAACACATGTTGTGTCAACGCGTCCTCTTTAGCGTTGAGCTCTGCTATGACTTCCATCTGTTTCACGCCTTGAGCAAATAGTTGACTCACCATTTTTTTCAGTTCACCCGCATCCTCTCCGTTTATCTTTACGACTTGCGTCATTGTAGCCACCACACTTTGTTTTTTCGCAATGTCGGATAAAGACGTTTTAATAACACTATTGTACTCAATGTTAACACAAAACAATCGTTTTATATGAAAATATATAATATCGCAAATTGGGCAAAATAAATTTTCGACAACTCAATATCGAATTCAAAAATCGAATGCGTTCAAAAATCATGGTTCTCAGTGTTAGTGTTCTAATCCGTAGGTACTGTATGTTAATGGAAGCACTATTTTTTTTTAGTATGACAGTGATGCGCGGCGAGATTTATGTTGATCGTTAAAGTAATCCTTTTTTTCGGTATCGTTGTATGATGACAGTTTCGATTATGAAATTGATGACAAGAGTACGATTAAAAATATTTTAAAATCCGTACGATAGTTTACAGACGTTCGTTCGACTCAAAATAGTCGCCATGTCGTAAACAAACGGAACAGAGGCAAAGCTTCTAGCAAGTAGGTAAACATTTTGTACTCTCGTTAGAAGCTTTGCCTCTGTTCCATTTGTTTACTGATATGGTTTTGCGTCTCGCCTCGCGCCTCGCGCGAGAGTGTAAACGCCCTATCACAGTTCGCGGCGCTCGCGTCGGGAGCTGTTTTTTGGGCACGAGTCAAAGGACATCGCGACGAATAGTGGGCAGCCAGCGACAAAAAAGCGCAAGACTTTTGGAAAACTGATACTTTCAGATCAGACAGTATTTTGGTCGCAGAATGCCGGGTGAGGCCAGATTTCGGGACACCTGGTGCTGGCGTTTTAGGAAAGTTGTAATTTTAATTAGTACCCCTAAAGTGTTTTGAAAAAGCTGAAAATTAATCAGTAGACAGTGGATGCAATAAAGCAATCGAAACAAATGGTCAGATTGATTGATAATCGAACGCGTGGCGTCAGCATGTCCGTATCATTGTATTGCACGGCACAGTAGACCGATAAGTCATAGACCGATGCGTGACATGTATGGAGATGCTGAAGCCACGCGTTTGATTATGAAGCAGTCTGACCGTATGTTTCGAGTTCTTCTTCTACTGTCTACTGATGAATTTTCAGCTTTTCCAAAACACTTAGTATATTAATTAAAATTACACCTTCCCTAGTACGCCAGCGCCAGGTGTCCCGAAACTTAGCCTGCTGACTGTACCCCGGCATTCTATGGCCAAAATATTGTCTGATCTGAAAGTATCAACTTTTCCGAAACTCTTTCACTTTTTTGTCGCTGGCTGTTGACTCAAGGGGCAAACACATTATCGGACGCGTCCGTAAGCCGCGGCTTACGAACGTATGCACAGGCGTCCGCGACCGACGTCCGATAATGTGCACGGCTCAATAGAAATTCATTACACAGATCGCGCCCATAAGCCGCGGCTGACGGACGCATCCGATAATGTGTTTGCCCCGCTCGCACGCACCACGAGAGTGTAAACAGAAACTCATTTTCCTTGAATCACGCGAGGCGAGACACGGACACGAGGCGTGAGGCGAGAGTGTAAATCAGCTATAATCACTGATATTTTTTCTTTTTCTTCTGGTGCTATATCCTTGGGATTGCTGAATAATTATGTAGCTAGTTCATGCTATAATTTAGTTTTTACATTAATAAAATGCCAATTATACTTCGCACAATGCCAATTATAATATTGCGAGCTCTCGGGTTGGCAATATACTAAGTTTGTTCATTTATAAATACACCTCAGAGATTGACGAAAAACATTGTTCATCCACTTGCATTAAGATAAAAACAAAACAAACTTTATTTCTTTTAGTATTAAGATTCAACATTTATTTAAATATTTTATTTTCTTATGTAAAGTATTTAAATAATTGTTGAATCTGAATACTAAAAGAAATAAAGTTTCATTTGTTTTTGTCATAATCTGAGTGGATGAACAATGTTTTTCGTCAATCCCTGCCCTGAGGTGTATAAATGAACAAACTTGATGGTTTGCTCATGCGAGAGCACGCAACATATAATTGGCATTGTGAGAAGCACGTATTTTTTTTAGATCAAACCTACAAATGGACATTGGTTGCCCTTGTTACTTACTAATAGTCATTACGATCTTTCATTTTTTTAAAAATGGGGGGTGGTGAACTTTAGAGTTATATGTTCTACTACCTATGCCAATTAAAATCAAATATAAAAGAAAAAAACCTAGAACACGATTATAGGGCCACTTACTGGGTCGAATCGAACTCAAGCACACACACACAAAAATCATCAAAATCGGTTCTGCCGTTTAGGAGGAGTTTAGTGACATACACACGTGTAGAAGAATTATATATGTTATTAGATTGCTCAACGTCATAGTAAATTTCGGCAACCCTTCTGCGCCGGCGACATGCAAGTCATCTATCTTCTTCTATTATCTAAAATTAATAACAATTTACTTTGTTATCTATAATAACATTAATAATTAATGGTTTTTATAAAGGACTGATTGATTATAAAACCATGTTATTTATCCTATGATTACAATATTAACATTCAATTATTAGTGCCCTACTCTACCATAACAATAAAAAACTAAATCTTAAATTCGGTTGAAATTATAATAATATAAAGCAAATATTTATTAAAATTATTATGAAATACTAGTGAATCATTTTTTAATTTATTATTTACGCATATCAAAATTATCTGATGCCATTTTCGCAATAAAAAAGAAACTGAAACTTTCACATGACATCTGTCACGTCAACAAACAAATGTAAATTTTCATAACCTCAAAACGTCACGGCCGTTTCTGCATTTTATCACTTTTCTTTTTGTTTTGTTTAATTTGATCGGACGTTATTGCAATTCGGAGCAATGTCGTGGGTTGTGGATAATGCGTTATCGTGGATTCAGTTGTTGAGCGTCAAAATTGTGAAAACGGGCGGAGTTCCGAGACACATCGCGTTTATCATGGACGGAAACAGGAGATTCGCCAACAAGAGCAAAGTGAGCCGTATAGAGGGACATTCTAAAGGATTTGATAAGCTGGCAGAGACGCTACAGGTAAGGATTTCATCTCAAAAGACTACGAGTACAATAAATACTAGATCATAATCTCGCAAATGCCGTCACCGGAACGGCTTCACTGTTCACCTTCACGCGGTGGAAGTTTACGCAAAAAAATCTTCTTCTTGAAGTGACGCTCCATTGACAAAGGTTGGCTGTTAGCTCTGAATTTTTTTTTCGGTCTTGCGCCATCCGGAAGAGCCGTTCCGCACTGGCCAGGACGTCGTTTACCCTTAATTTTGCCTATCAATATCAGTTGAAGCAGCTGATATCTGTCATGCTGATATTCAATCTTGCGCTTTTTGACAGTGTGCAACAATTTTCGGCTCGTACCAGCATGCTGAAGCACTTTTCCATTGCTAACTTTATCGGTCCAGCTTATACGGAGCATTCGACGGTAGCACCACATCTCCAGCGCTTCTAGCCGCCGTCTAGTGTCTTCTTTTATAGTCCACGCTTCGCTGCCGTACATAGCCACCGGCCAGATGTAGCAATGCAGGATCCGATTTCTGAGTCTTAGATTGATTTGCCGACAACACTAGACTTTTTTAATTTTATTGAATGAGTCCCATATTTCATTCACCCATGCACCGAGATATTTGGACTGCTGTACCCACTCCAGGAAAATAATAGAAATAATAATAAGAAATAATAATAAGAAATAATAACAAAAAATATCTAAAACTGCAATTTCAAGGCTGATTCTATCTAACCTCAAGCTTATACTACCCGATTTATTCTACCCAAGAGTTGCGATGACTTAATTTAAATCAGTGATTTAATTCGCGATTTAAATCAAGTGATTAAAAAAAAAACAATGATTTAAATCAATATTTTTTTACTGTAACCAAAAAATGTCAACCTCAGCCAAAAAATGTCAATGGACTTCCCCCGACATTAGTTGAAAACCACCCCTACTGATTGGTGGATAGCAATACATAATATGAAAAAATGTATAACCGAAGAAGAATTATATATAATCAAGCAACTGCTAAGTGCAGTTGCTTCATGCGCTGGGGTCGAAAGAATATTTCAGCATTCAATTTGGTGCACAGCAAAATTAGAATAGATTAGGCAACGAGAAGGCAGCTAAATTAGTCTTCCTTTTAAAAAAAACTAAATTCGAACAAATTACAAAACCAATAACATCTAAGTTACTATTACTAATATAAAATGTAAATATAAGCAGTGAAACCCATATGGTTTAAATGCGGCTGCGGTGAAACCCATATGGTTTAATTTATGTTAATATATTATTTTAAGACTTTTTTTCCTTGTTCTTGATAAATATGACTAAAACGCTACGGTATGTCTGTTTTTAAAAAAAAGATTGAAAAATGTTTTTGATTTAGAAGAAGTAAGAACTCCTTGATTTTTGTACATTTTACAATAGTTTTTGTTAAATAAATGGCAAATAAATATGCTACTATGTTTTTACTTTTTAGAAGAACTAATATATGTTGATTTTTGTTAATGTTATTAAAACATTTAAATAAATAACAATTGCATTGTGTTTTTCCTGACTTACGAATTAAAAAAAATACAAATATTTAAAACATCAAAAAATTCTGATTCAAATCAAATAAATCCGATTTAAATTAATTTAATCCGATTTTTTTGATTTTTAAAAAAAAAACATGATTTTTATCAACCCTGTTGTGATGTTGTGTATTTTTTTTACAGTGGTGCCTAGACTTAGGTATACCAGAAGTGACAGTCTACGCATTCAGTATAGAAAATTTCAAACGCTCTCCCGAAGAAGTCGAGGCACTCATGCGGCTCACTAAGGAAAAGTTTCAGAGGCTCATCGATGAAGTGTTTGTATTTTTTATTTAATATCTATTATCTATCAATTATAGTTACCAAGTCGTCAAAAATGTCCTTTCTGTTATTTCATTTATTTTTATTTATTTGCGTGGAAATCAGCTGTTATACTATAGTCTCTATGATCCGCAATACCTAAGTCTAGGCTTCTGGTATACCTAAGTAACACAAATGATATTACATAATTTTCAGTCGTAGAGCTTTAGGGTGCCCATAGACGGGCAGTTTGGAGCGGTCGTGGTCGACAGCTTCAAGCTGTCGCGTTTAGGCGATAAGCAGTTTCAATACAAAATTCTTGTTCGCCATACACGGACCGCTCGAGCAGTTTGCTTGTGGTCGCCACCAAAATATGCGGTTGGCGTGTGGTTGAGTTTCGCCGTGCTGCCGGCAGCAGAGAGCTGCTCGACCGCCGTAGATAGACCGCTTCAAGCAGTCGCTTCCGATTGCACGCCCTTCCGTATTAGTATTGCACAGTGTTGCTCAATACTGTACAGGGGATGACTTTTAATTAATCGGTATCCTTGAAGTGGGTAAATCGGTACAAATCAATATGCAAATGTTGATATAATTAGTAAAAAAAAAAATGTTGAAAATTTATTTTTATTAAAATTACTATAAAAAGCGCTTTTTGTAGTAACTACTGCTACTTTTATAGTAATTACATGTGCTATGCCGTTTTCTACGCCCTTGTTTACTACTAATTGCAGAAGAAGCAGTCGCGTTGCTGTCGAACTCGACTGCTTGAAGCAGTCACGCTGTGGTCGAACCCGACTGCTTGGAGCAGTCGTTTTGCAGTCAAAGCCGACCGCAACACAACTGCTCTCGAGCAGTTAACAACGACTGCTTAAATCTGTCCGTCTATGGAGGCCCTTAGTATCACTAGCTTTGGGCACTATACAATATAATACAATTTATTTCTATGACATTTACAGCAGCGTCTCATCAATTTTGTGACGTTATTGGCAGTGGCGTAGCGTGTCTTGGCGGGGCCCCGTATAAAAATTTGTTTGGGGGCCCTTAGGAAGGGTAAAGATTTCTCACAAAAGAAAAAAAAATGTTTGCATAAAATTAAAAGAAATATTTATTCATCATAACTATTATCTATCTGTCACTTTTTCCAAAATTTTTACAAACAATTCAAATTAAATATACACTCTCCTTGCCTTTTTTTCGGCAAACTGATTTAATAAATCACTTATAGCTGATCACTTTAGTTTTTCTAAAGTTTCTGCCTCTATGGACAATAGTGACAGGTCTGACAGACGTTCATGTCCCATCGAAGTTCTTAGGTAATTTTTTATAGAATAGAATAGAATAACTTTATTGTGCTATAAAAACATAAGTTAATGAATATGAACGCTGGTTTTATAAAAAAGACAATTTATGCACAAATGGCGGACTTATCGCTATAGCGATATCTTACAGTCAACCATTTGATAAAATAATTCCTAATTTTCACCGTACAATACACAAAGAAGTAGTAAAGTTAAATTTAAAATAAACTTATACAGATACATGTCAGTAACTTATGCTAAGGTTGCCCAGGGAAGGATAAAGGAGAGGACAAGGTGAGGTATTTGGTTAGTGGCTGTGTAAAAATAGATGTTTCTTCAACAATTTTTTGAAAGTATGCAGCGAAGGTGCATGCCTGATAGAGTGAGGGAGCTGATTACATAAACGAGCAGAATGAACTGTAAAAGAGTGCGTGTAAACAGAAGAATGATGTATCGGAATGGCGAGTGTGTTATCCCGGCTTGATCGAAGTGGAAGACCGTGGCCTCCCAAAGGGTGGAAATTCTCCTTTAGATAGGAGGGTGAAGTGGGTTATTGAGTATGTTGTAGAGTAGCGACAACGTATGAAAATTTCTTCGATCGCGAATAGGAAGCCAATGAAGTTGCTCACGAAAGCAGCTCACGTGGTCGAACTTTCGCAAATTAAAAACGTACCTGAGTAAGATATTTTGCAGACGCTCCAGCTTATTCAAAATAACCTCACTGGCATCTATATAACAAACATCACCGTAGTCAAGTATAGGCGTTAAGAGTGTGGACACAATCATTTCTTTATGTGACATGGGGAGAAATCGCTGAAGCCGCCGGAGACTATGAAAACCATGGAGGGCGCTAGTCATACTTCAATCTTGAAATATTGCAGTTAGAGGCTTGAAGTTCGGTGCACATATGCGTTGAAGGGCCAAAATCACATTGCGAAATTTCGGTTGGAATATCTTATAAAAGCGATACAAAAAAAAAAACAACATACATTTTAATCAAATAATAACGTCGAGCCGCCTGAGGCTAGCCGACAAACGTACCATATTGGAAAATAGCCATTTTAATACCACAATACTACGGAAATAATACGAAAATACTCGGATGCACAGCCCTCCGTCCAGATATAAGTCTTTATCTCGGAAGGTGGCCCTTATTGTAGAATTAACTGTTCCATGGGAATCAAATATCCCAAAAGACCACGAGTACAAATTAAATAAATACCATGACCTCGCAAATGCCATGAAACGGCTTCACTGTTTACCTTCGCGCGGTGGAAGTAGGCGTTCGTGGTCTGCCAGCTAAATCTCTATTTCACCTCTTTAAAGATCTTGGCCTTTCCAGAAAAATAATCAACTCTTTCCTAGAAAAGTTATCTAAAACCGCGATTTGCGCATCTCAAATTCTATGGCTTCGAAGGGGGAGTGAATGGGTGGTAAGGTGAACGCTTACATGTGGCAAGACAGCTGTCCTAATCCTACCACAGCCGGTCGTTAGTCTGGAATCCACTGCTCACACCCCAAAAGTGTAAAAAATAGTATTATGATGGGCCCGACTCCGGTCGGTGAATTCCATGGCAGCTCCGTTTGTATTTATTTATATTATTTGCTGTCTTAATCAATCACTAACGGTGGGGGGGGGGGGCGAAAATATACTTCTTCTTCCGATATGCTCCTTCTTCCGTGGGTTACTATCCCGTCTTATTTATAATGCTTTAACTTTGAAGAAAATAGACCATGTACTTAGGAGGTATAAAGTTCCTAATGAAAATATTCTTGTACTTCTTACGTGGGTTCCTATCCTCAGTGCTGTAATAGATACTCTAGTGCTTAGGATGCAAAGGCGGTTGTGGGGGGAGGTTTGGGAAAGGGTTGGGGGAAGGGGGGTTTGTTTAATTGGTGGCGAGGTAGGGTTTAGGAGGAGGTTTGGGTAGGGGGATGGTTTGGGTAAGGAGGGAGGTTGGGGGTGGCTGAGTTAGGATTAGTTAGGTCAGGGAGGGGTTGGGGGTTGAGGGTTTGGCGCGTGGGGGGGTTGTCCGCTTGCCGGAAGAGTTGGGGTGACAACAAATTATAATTTTTTAGTTGTCGCTTTTGAAACAGGGTTACGATATTATACGTTGAATAAATAACGGCAGAGATATTTCAGATGCAGTTGAATAAATGTGTAAATGGTGAGACCGTCAATAGGATAATAATATTATAGAGATAATGTCTATGTTTCAGAGATCGCCTAAACGAACGCGGTTGGTGCGTTCGTGTTGTCGGGAACTTGGCCCTTTTGCCTGTGGATGTCAGACAAGTGATAGCAAAAGCTGTACTCCTAACTAAAGACAACGCCAAGGCCAGACTAAATGTTGCTCTTCCATATACAGGTAATATTTTATTTGAAAGTAAACTAAGTTCAGAAACGGAAGACTGATGAAATGACGTAACACTGTGTAACCAGTGGCGTGCCCAGGGTTGGTGAATGGGGCAAGCCCGACATACCTTTTTGTGCTTTTTACGCTTTTTATAGTAAAAAAAAGTGGTACCTCTACTCTTTAATCTTCAGTTCGAATTTTACTGCTTGTGTCGTAGATTCAATAAAGCACACTGAATTCATGCTGAATTCATGACAATTAAATCTGTAGATATTTTTGGATCGGCAATAAACTTATATCAAAATCCGGCTCCTACGCATAGAAATCAGCTAATTATGAATGGACCTATATTCTAGCTTATTTATGTACGTATTTTACTGTCCCGGCCCACCAATGAACAAAAAGGGAAAGTTTGGGACCATGCATTTTTTTTTGTTGAGATGAAGGCGGAAATATTTATTATGAGCCCCCCTGAGACAATTAAGACTATTTCCAGATGAAAGTCTGTCTGTGTGTCTGTATGTATTCCTCCACGATAGCCCTCAAACGATTTTCTAAACGAAAGGTTTATTTATTTATATTTTATTATGTTATTATTATTATTTTTCTTTTTGCAGACCAATTACTTTTTTTTGAGGACCAATTTTAGGGCAATTTCGTTTAATTAGCATTTTACTAAAACTTTTACACATTTTTTTGTGATATTAGAGTCCTGTCCACCCTAGAACGGGCTAGTCCCAGTTGTTATGATGGAAATAGCACATATAGACAAATAAGTAAAAGTTAAAGTTTTGCCATTCGGTTCCTCTTTGTTTTGTAAGCAAATTCAATGTTTTATAGAAATTAATTCCTAAATAAATAATGGTACTATTTTGAACGACTGCAGACCTCAACCACAGTATACCAGACAGTAGCTTCTCTTAGAACAAAATTGAAATCGATGCGAATACGTCACGAGTTGTAAGGGTTCGGATATCACCGCCAGATGTACCGCTACTTGGCCCTCGCAGATATCCAGATGTTCAAAAACGTTGCCAGCCTTTACCTGCGCGTAATGCTAACGAATGGCATTCATCGGGACGTACCCCTCTGCCCACATTCCTCGCACCCTTTTCCCGCAATGCCCTATAGCTCGAGAGTAAAGAAGCTACTGGTTGGTGTTGGTATACTGTGTCGCAACCGCAGACTGCACTACTGGTGTCAGTGTATACCATTGTTATGCATTGGAAACGTGGCGCCAGTGCCACTGCTCTGTGCCCAGTACTACCGCTCACGAACCAGTAGTGTTGCCGAACTGCGTAGTAATAACACCCACATCTGAAGAACCAACCACCTCCCTGAAGTTTGGCTTGATGCCTTCTTCAGGGTATATCTTAGGAGCCTTTTTTGGGTTTTCCCTCGGCGACTCCTCCGACCAGGTGCGTTTAAACGCCCTTTGATCATCAGATATGGGAGTGCTCTGACGGGTCAGGCTATTAATATCTTTCCAGGGCATAAGGCATTCTACAGAGGCTTCTTTAGCAATCACGTTTGCTACCCTCAGCATCTGAAACGTTTTCGCGCAGCGCAGGACAACTTTGTCCTGTGCTTCTCGTGTGTCTCAGTGTTCTGGTTCATTTCTTTGTGCATATCAGAGTCGTTTCCTACTCTGTCTGCACCCTTGCTTGTCCCTGCGACAGCTGAGATGTATTCGGGCAAAGGGTCGACTTGAGTCGCGCTCCTTGGCTCCGAGATGTTCCTTCCCGGACGGTGCCGTCCTGGTCGGAGTTTTGGGGGAATTTTTTTTTTTTTTTTTATCGTCCATATTTGTTTCCACGAGTAGTCAGGAAAGGGTCGTCAAAAAACCAACAGAGCCTGTTATCGGTCAAAGGGCTTTTCTACTTCCTGATTCGCCCTGGTTTAGAAAACCACTGTTAGAGACTGAGCGCTCCCTCAGCCAAGCAGCCCTTGGTACGGTACGGGTAACACCTTGGCTTGGGGTGGAGGTCTTTTGGCCTCCAAGTCATCAACTTCAGGGATCTCTCCCTGTTGTATCTGTGAGGGACCACCCCTCACAAGACTCCAGGTTGTTAGGTGTGAGGTGGTGGTATCAACTTACGAGTTATCTCCGTATTGAAAGGCGATTTAGAATGAAGTAGAAGGAATTTATTGATCGAAGGTTTGAATATTGCCAGTTATAACGCTTGCCGAAGTAACGAGTGCCCGGATTACTTTATCGAGACGCGAGGGTTGCGCGACGGAGGTTATGTGGGAATAGTGGATGAGGATTGTGCGTGTGCTCCTAGTATCTTGTACTGTGCACGGCTCGAGTCTGTGGGATTACAGACTGGCGCTTCGAGACTCAGGGAGAATGCGGAAAGGAAACAAAGAGCCGGATTCGTTGACCTAACTCATGAGAGAGTGCCGAATGCCGTCGTAACCTTGGGGGAAGGTGATCACTCGGGGAATGATAATTTGATTGCTTTTGCGCCAGTTTATATAGGCCGATCAATGATGCAACCCAAAAATATTCCGAGTAAAAGTATTGTTTCATCGTGCTGATTCATAGCTACACGAGTCAAAATAATAGCTGAATTGTGAGTGGCTTTCACTGGAAATCGATGCATTTGTTGATCGCATGTAATGGACTTAAGGTCCGTTACATATCTAACCAGAGTTTCCAGGGTGCACCGGCATGGCCCGCCCCTCTTTCCCACCCGAGTTTGGGACACTAGTCTGGGCCAGAGGGATGCGACCATGGTCACTGGGAGGTAGACTTTCATTGCACCTCCATGGTATTTGTAATAAAATGAGTTTGTCGGATGTAGACGAGGAAAAATTGATAAATGTTGTGGCTATTTAGCCACAATATTTATCCGATATAAATATATCAAACCGATATATTTATATCGGTTTGATATCATCTAAAAAAAAAAGGGTGCACAATATTAAATTGTCTTTTATTTAAACAATAATTAGATCTAAATATTTTTTCAATGAGTTCTCATCATTTACAATTTGAAACCCAGGATCTGATAAATCACACCATCCACTCCTATACCTTCAGCACTAACTTCTGGTCATCCAGAAATTTTCAAAAGAATATTTCTGAATTCCTCAAGTGACACATCATCTTCTCATGCCTCTTCCCTTTCCTTTTCGTGAGCTTCTTTTTCCTTTTTTTCCTTTTCCTACTTTTCCTCAGTTGATATACCTTTCAACTCGTTCCACGCACGTTTTTTTGCTTCTACGTTACTCCGTTTTGCATTTTTTTTTTAGCTTTAAGTTCGGATAATCCAGCGATTTGGATAGTCGGAGTTCGCGTAATTGAAGTTCTACCGTATCTCTTATACAAGCTACACTAATAATATTTTAATTCTGGCAAACATTTTAATCAAATGAACGCCATGTGAGGGACCACCCCTCACAAGACTCCAAATTATTCGATGTGAGGTGGTGGTGTCAAGTTATGAGTTATCTCCGTAATTAAAGGCGGTTTTGAGGAAGCAGAAGATATTTATTGGTTGAATCGATTGAATATTGCCAGTGTGCCCGGATTACTTTATCGAGACGCGAGGGTTGCGCGACGGCGGTTATGTAGGAAAGTGGATGAGGATTGTATGTGTGCTCCTAGTATCTTGTACTGGGCACGGCTCGAGTCTGTGGGATTACAGACTGATGCTTCGAGACTCAGGGAAAATGAGGAAAGGAAACCAAGGAGCCGGATCCGTTGAGCGACCTCGCGTAGAGGGGTACCGGATATGCCGTCGCAACCTTGGGGGAAGGTGATCAATCGGGGACTGATAATTTGGTTGCTTTTTGGCCGGTTTATATAGGCCGTGCAATGACGCAATTTGAAATATTCTGAGTAAAAGTATTGTTTCATCGTGCTGATTCATAGCTGCACGAGTCAAAATAATAGCTGAATTGTGTCAGTGGATTTCACTGGAAATCGATTCATTTGTTGATTGTATGTAGTGGACTTAAGGTCCGTTACAGCCATATCCGTTAGCGCTTGGTCCAAACCAGTCCTTAGCCGAGAAACGAAGCGCGCTGCCCGTGGCGGTTGCGCGCAAACCCAAAGGGGTTCCTCCACCGGCCTATTTAATTGATGAAATTAATATACAGATGAAATCAGCATGATTTTTATTGTTCGTCCACAGCACGAGACGAGATGACGAGAGCGATCGTCGACATAGCCGACGCCGTGAAAGACGAGGCCCTATCGCTGGAAGACGTGTCCGTAGACACGCTATCGGCCGCCATGGAGCTGTCGGAGCCGGAACTCCTCATCCGCACCTCTGGCGAGGTGCGGATATCGGACTTCATGATGTGGCAGTGCACCAACACGATGATGTACTTCTCCGACGTTCTGTGGCCGGAGTTCTCCGTGTGGCGGCTGCTGCTGGCTATCATCCACTACCAGATACACTGGATTGAGCGCGCGGCGAAGGATGACGATGAAGAAATACAGCCAAATTGCCAAAAACTCATCGACAGGCTAGATGCAAAACGCTTAAAAATACTTGAAGAATATGCGGCTGCGTAGTTTTGCTTATAATTATAATAAATATATCTGTTAATATAGTAGTACATTTTGTTTTATTTTCATCGGTGAATTTTCTTTCTCCTTGTCGCTTTATTATCATTATTATTTATTCTGGTCAAGCAGCTTTGCTGCTAGGTCCAGATCGGATATTGTAAAGCTGGTCATAAACTATATTAATGTTTTAGGTGCAAATTGAGCGTTTTTATGCTACTGTCCGGCAAAAAAGGGGTGTAATTTGGTCAGGCTTTATCTATGTACGTTTTCTCTTTGTTTATTCCACTATAACTTCTAAACGCTCGAACCGATTTAGAAGTATGTGGTATTGTTAGAACCAATGTCATCCCGAGTGTCACAGGGTGGGTACCTTCAGTGGCGTAATTAAAAAAAATGGCCCCCCAGTGCAAAATTGAGCATGGGCCCCTACCCCTACTAATTTCATTATGGCAATATGGCTTCACCCCCTATTATTCATTATGGCAATACGGCCCCTCCCCATATTATTCATTATGGCAATATGGCCCCTCTCCCTATTAATCATTATGGCAATATGTCTAAACATCACGTCCAATAACAATGTCGCAATGTAACAATAGTTGTCTAAATGTCAATAAATTAACATAAATATAACATGTTTAGTGTCAATTGAAAGATCCGATTGAGTACATTACAAATATACAGGTGAGCTTTTAATTAGTGACATCCTTGTAGTGAGTTAATCAGTACGACAAAGTAAACAATTTTTGATATAAAAATTTAGGAATATTTTTTTTGTCAAATTTGTAAATTATATATCCTACCTTCCTTCCTATCCTACTACCCTTCAGGCCTCTGCCCCTCAGCCGATTGACAAGTCACTATCCCAAAAATTTTTAGTAAAAAAATTGAATTACGACACTGTCCCACCAAAATATTAATTACTGCCAAACCACTGTACCCATAATTAAAATGAAACATATTAACATAATAAAACAATAAAATAAAACAAATTAAATTAAAACGGGGCAGTCACACTGAATCGTGTTGTGGCCGATATCGGCCAATCGGGGCCTGAGGGGTTAAAGAAAACTTTATATCGTTATGTTTTTATAATTTAACTTATTTATTTGTAATTATAACTCTTATAATCTTTTTATTCTTTCTTTTTCTCTACAATGACTATTGTTTCCCTAACATTCAACTGACATGTCAACTGACATGTGGTATGTGTCCAGCCGGTTACTAAAGTCATCAATGCCTGCACTTACAGATTATCTTTGCGCTCTCTTCAATTCATGTATAGCAGAAGGCTCCTTTCCGGATAAATTAAAAATGGCTAAAATAATACCTGTGTTCAAAAAAGGGTGTCGTGAAAACATAGATAACTATAGACCGATATCCATATTACCGGCTTTCAGCAAAATTTTTGAAAAAATAATATTAAACCGCCTCACAAAATTTTTCGACACTCATGACGTTATTAACAGTAAACAGTTTGGTTTTCGGGCAGGACTATCGACTGTTAATGCTGCATCGAAGCTCTCCATAAGTTATTAAATGGGTTGGACGATTCAAAAATAGTAATTGGTCTATTTTGTGACTTATCAAAAGCATTTGATTGCGTCAATCACAATATTCTCCTGAATAAATTAGAACACTATGGAATTAGAGGCAAAGGGCTAAATTTAATTCAATCATACCTACAAAATAGGTATCAAACGACAGAGGTAAATGGAACAAGAAGCAAACCGATTCTTGTATCAAAGGGTGTACCTCAAGGCTCCCTATTAGGTCCATTTTTATTTTTAGTGTACACCAATGACTTGCCGGGATGTGTGTCATTCGAGAATGATGACATTACACTGTTTGCAGATGACACATCCCTTATCTTCTGTGACAAGGATAAGAAATCATTAGTAAGTAGAATTAGATATACAATTGAACAACTCTTAATTTGGTTTAATGCTAATGAATTACGTCTAAATATTACAAAATCAAAAATAATTCCCTTTCGCTTAAGACCGACCAATTTCGACTATTTAAATGAATTATATGACTATTTCAAAATTGACATCACAGAAGATATAAATTTTTTAGGTTTAACCCGTTGAGTATGATACGACCAAATCTGGTTCTGAAACAATTATCCGTTGAGTATGATACGACCAGATCTGGTTCCGCGTTTTTTTCACTTCTTTGACGTTCTCATATTTATTTATAATTATCTAATTGTTTTACAAAATGATATTTCAATATTCTATATTCGAAATTTCAATGCAATCATTGTGCAGTTGTTCTTTTTATGATTGGTGTAGTAGTTTCGTAGTTATAGTACTTTAAGGTCGATGTCGCCGAAAATCCTGCAAAAGAGACAGATGCATCCATGAATATACCCATTTACTCCAAGGGTTAAGAATTGACAGCAAATTAAAATGGAATACCCATATTGATGAATTAGCTAGTAAGTTATGTAGTTCTATATACTCAATAAAAAAAAAACAGAAGTCTTTGTGGCTTTGCGGCAGCCAAATCAGTGTATTTTGCGTATTTCGGCTCATTAACCCCTCGCGTACCAGACGGCCCGAAACGTCCAGAATTGATATTTACCGTCGAACCCCAGACGGCCCGAAATGGCCAGGCGAGGCCGACCGCTAATTATGTTAGTACAACTTTGACTAATAATTATGAATAATCTTTATTGCTTTACATAACGACGTTACAAATATCTAATAGCAAATTTCAATAGGAACATAAAACAGGTCTTTTTTAGACGATCGGTGTGACAGTTTCGGAGTAATCGTTTTTTTTCTGAAACGCCATCTTTTTTTTGAGACTCGCGAATTTCTTACGGGCCGTAAGGCACACATTAAAATTCAAACCGCGGGCCGCGAGGGGTTAATGACTTATGGACTACTATTTTAGGGAAATGCCGCAAACAGTAAAAGAATCTTCCTATTGCAAAAAAGAGCACTGCGCAGCATCTATCAGCTAACGCCCAGGACCTCATGCAGAGCATACTTCAGTAAGGCAAAGATAATGACCATGTATTCGGCGTTCATATACCAGTGCTTAATGTATGCCAGACAGCACCTAATAGAAACCGCAACTAGAGCGGACATTCACTCTTACCATACACGCGGTAATTCCCTTTTATGCGTACCCCGAACAAGACTGGCAAAAGTACAGAAGAGCTACTTATACCTTAGCATTAAATTCTACAATTTACTCCCTACCACTACCAAACAACTGGAGGACAAACAATTAAAAAAAAACATTAAGGAGATGCTGATAGGCCACCCTTTCTATAATCTGACCGAATTCGAGGGCCATAACTTTGCAAATATTGTACCAATTTGAATGATAATTATATGATATGATAATATATGTACTTCTAGTATTTAAATTTAAGATTTAGCTTTAGTTTGATTATTTAACAAATTACTTACTACTTTGGATCTATGTACAGTTTTTAGTACGTATATATTTGATTTATTGACTATTTCAATTGTTAGGCTTCTGCTTTGATTATTCAACTTTTTAACTGACTATTTTAATTATTGTGTGTTTAGTAGGTAGCCATTGACTATTCTTTAATTTGTTTTGAAATACGATTCTACGACGAATAACTTTTAGTAGGTTCCAAAGTTTCTTAGATACTGTATATTTTTAAAAATTAATATATGTATGTAACGTAAAGATTAAAGTAGTAATGACACTTACTACTTAAAACAGAAATATTTTGACACGTCCAAGAGCGGTTTTTAGCCACCAATTGGACACGACGTAAATGTAATGTAATGTAATTATTATTTAAAAATGATTTGTTTTTTAAATTCTTTATTTATTACTATTATGATTATTAATCAACGACTATTAGTATGAATTTCTGACAGTGTAATTATATTATATACCTTTTTTATAATTATAACTATTTTTGACTTTTCTTATTTTTAGTAATTAAGTCAACTTTTTGATTTGTTCTTGAATTTTTCTTTGTGTTTCTTAATCTTTTTATTCATTTTTAATTATATATTAAATAAAATTACTTTTAGCCAAATTTTTTTTAAACATTCACATTAATGTAACTCTAGAATGCAAAAACTTTGCTTAGTCAGGCAACGCTGTGAGTTAAATTTCTTTCCGTGGATTAAGTAATTTAGTTACATAATATTTTATGTAATGTTTGTAATTGTGAAATTATGAATTACTGTAAATTAAATAAATCAGTGGATTGACAACATCAGGTAGGATTGAAGATTACAAAAATTCCGTTCAATTTTTAGCATTTTTATTTTTGTAGAATGTTATGAAATAGACAAGTGAATGTATCAAATGGTGTCGGACGCGTGTCTATTCATTTTCTTGGCTGCGCACGCGCGCCGCCGCGTTCGTCACCCGGATGGACAGCTGCTGCGCGCGTTCAACGATCGTTTTGCGCTTCTTGGACGAGACTCCGTGCGCGATCTCCGCGCAATACTTCCTGTTCTGCATCATGAGGATCTCCAGCTCGCGCACATTGTGAACGAGGACCTGCGAAAGACAGGAATAATAAATAGGGTGGAAAAAAATTATGATTATACTGGAATCTGTGTTCTAAAATATAACAAAGAAATGTTAAAATATAATAATCTCTGGGATTATTAAAATATAATAAAGAAACTCTTAAAACTTAATTTAAAATTGGGAAGGGAGGAAACTAATTAGCGATAAGCCACAATAAAATAAAATACAAATGGAGCTGTCATGGAATTCAACAACTATTTTTACAGTTCTGGGGGGTGAGCGGTGGACTCCGGACTAACAACCGGCTGTGTTTGGTATAGGACAGCTGTCTTGCCACATCTGAGCGTCCGCTTTACCACCCATTCACTGTACCCCCTTCGAAGCTATTGAATTTGAGGTGCGAAAATGTCGGCTTTAGATAATTTTTCTAGGAAGGTGTTGATTATTTTCTTGGAAAGACCGAGACTTTTGAAGAGGTAAAACAGAGATTAGGCTGGCAGGCCAGGAGCGCCAACTTCCACCGCGTGAAGCTGTTCCGGGTGATGGCATTTGCGAGATAGCTTGTACTCGTGGTCTTTTGGGATATTTGATTCCCGTGGAACTGTTGATTCTACAAGGGTCATCTTCAGAGAGTATATCCGGACGGAGGGCTGTGCATCTTATACTTTCAGGGAATTGCTAAAATGAAATACTGAAAAACTTTATCTATATAGCGGTGATTTGGTTAATAAAGAGTAAGCGAATATGCAAACTTTCTTAAATTTAATCACCGATTTTTAAACAACCTAATTTTAGGGGCTGTCCACATATTACGTAATCACGTTATTAGGATTTTCAACCTCCCTCATGTCAACAGACGTAATCAGCGGCCTGACCTCCCTCCTCCATCCCCCCTAAGATTACGTAATCAACCGAATTTGCAGAAAAGTGAAGGATCGTGAAACCAGCGTTTGTAAAGTAAACTACAAAACCCTTCTCAATAATCGAGAAAGCTACAGATTGGATTCTGGAGATTGATTCGGTCTCTAAGCAGTATAAATTCCCTGAAAGTCTCGGATGCACAGCCCTCCGTCCAGATATAACTCTTTACTCTCTATCTCGGAAGGTGGCTCTTATTGTAGAATTAACTGTTCCATGGGAATCAAATATCCCAAAAGACCACGAGTACAAATTAAATAAATACCATGATCTCGCAAATGCCGTAACCCGGAACGGCTTCACTGTTCACCTTCACGAGGTGGAAGTTGGCGCTCGTGGCCTGCCAGCTAAATCTCTATTTCACCTCTTTAAAGATCTTGGCCTTTCCAGAAAAATAAACAACTCTTTCTTAGAAAAATTATCTAAAACTGCGATTTGCGCATCTCAAATTCTATGGCTTCGAAGGGGGAGTGAATGGGTGGCAAGGTGAACGCTCACATGTGGCAAGACAGCTGTCCTAAACCTACCACAGCCGGTTCGTAAGTCCGGAATCCACTGATCACCCCCCAGAAGTGTAAAAAAATAGTATTATGATGGGCCCGACTCCGGTCGGTGAATTCCATGGCAGCTCCGTTTGTATTTATTTATTTGAAGACGGTAAGTGGAAAAAAACATTTTAGAATGCTTTTAAAAATTTACTTTAATAATTCAAAGTAATTACAAAATCTCAAACTCTTTGGTTTATTTTACAATCCCAAAATTCAGACCGAAGTAGCTGTAAAGACGGTATTAAAGAGAAAAAAACATTTTGAAATGCACATGCCTGTACAAACCGGCGATGGTAGTTGTAGGATATCTTAACGTAATTCTATATCGGTACAATGTACGATACAATATCGTTGTTGAATGTACAATAGCGATATTTTGCTAATTATTGGCGAAAGATATCATCAACAATAACTATGTATGTTATTAGATTGCTCAACTCCATGATACGATTTAGCAACCGTTCTGAAACAGCGAAATGCAGATGGCACTATTAGCATTGACGGCTAAACTAATAGCACTTTATTTGGCCATCTATAACAACATTGATAATTAATGTTTTTTTTATAACTGATTGATTTTAAAAACCCAATAGTATTAGTGTCATCTATCGCATTTTTTAAATAGGCTGATTACACCACAGAAATAATACGGCGATAGAATGCCAACTATTAATCTATCAGAACTTTAGCCCTTCAGGCCTCGGCCCCTCAGCCAATTGACAAGTTGATGTCCCAAAAATTTTTAGTAAAAATTAGGAAAAAAATTGAATTATGACACTGTCTCACCAAAACATTAATTACTGCCAAACCACTGTACCCATAATTAAAATGAAACATAATAACATAATAAAATAAAACAAAATTAATAAAATTAAAACCGTCACGCTGAATCGAGTTGTGGCCAATATCGGCTAATTGGGGCTCTAGGGGTTAAAGTGCATATTAGGTATTGAAACCAAATAAAAAAATGACATCTTTATGTAAATAATATTATAATAATATAAGCTATGATTTCAAAATTTGTTTATTTAGATGTCAACATATTGAACATATTATTTAGATGTCATCATGATGAATTCGGACCAATATATTGACATCTTATCAAACCAAACGATATGGAAGCTCCACAAGGAACCTATACATAGGAAACCTTCCTAAACGATCCATTGCAAGGTCAAATAGTGACCCTGCAATGGATTAAAGGGCACAGCGACTCACTGGGCAAGGACGCGGCAGACGAACTGGCCAAAAGGGGATCAAAGGAAATAGTATATGGACCGGAACCCTTGATGCCCATACCCCAGGCCCAAATAAAAACATGGCTACGCAGGAACACCGACGAAACCCACCTTAAAGAATGGAAAAAAAACGCAGGATGCAGGCAAACAAAGAACGCGGTTCCGGAAGCCTCTAAAAAACTTGCCCGCAACCTCACCAGATTAAAAAGGGACAAAATCCGTAAAGTCATAGGTACTATGACAGGCCACTGTCCCCTAAACAAACACCTGTTTACCATAGGTGTGACAGACAGCCCTCTATGCAGAGGATGCATGGAGGAAGAAGAAACGCCACAGCATGTGCTCATGGAATGCAGGAGCGTGGTAGAGCAACGGGCAAAAATACTACAATCTCCAGCATCTGTCCCGGAGGCCTGTAGCAACCCAAACAGGCTGCTAACCTTCTGGGACAGCCTGGGTTGGCTGGAGTAACATAAATAGAAACATGAGCCACGCACAACGGCCCAATCAAGAGGCCAAGTGCGGGAAATAGCCCAGACAAACTAACTAACTAACTAACCTTCCTAAACGATATCGTACCCTATGATACAGGAGCTCCACAAGGTCTATTCTTCCAACGAGGGAATTTTTCAACAGGATCTCACCCCATACCATTCTTTGAAAAAAGTGACTGTAAAACAGTTTTTCCAAATACAAGAAACCGTACTTGAAAAAAAAACAAAAAACTGAACTTGAATGCACCGGAAACTCCCCCGATCTCAACCTCATCGAAATCCTTTGGGCCTTTTGCAAAAAACTGCTCTCCAAGATGGATTTTACAATGAAAACCAAGATGATCAGTGCAGTAATTCAAGTCTGGTTTAACGATGACGAACTGAGAGGAAGCTGTCAAAACCTGGTAAATTATATGCTTACAATAGTGACAAGTGTTATAAACGCTAAAGGAGGACACATTCTATATTAAAACTAACAACATTTAACTGCCAGTACTCTTTTTGTATGTTTATGTCCAATAAAGCACTTTTCGAAGAAAAATATGTTGTGTTACAATTAATTCGCACGGTACTGTAATACGCTATGCTATATAAAACAATGGTAATATTTTTTTTTTTTTTTTTATTTATAAAAATTAAACAAATTAGTATTGTCCCGAAATCAAATGAAATCGCTGCCCGAATTATTTTATGTAACTGTCAACTGCCTCCTAATTTACTTAATTCGCCCACAGATTTACAATGTGGGGATAATATGCATCCTTGTCCCACTCCCTTTTTTTGTCTCAAACACCTTTCTAGAGTCCGTGTCAACCTTTACGTAGGATTGGTCGTAGAAGAAGCAGAATTTGGAAGTGCTTTATAATAACTGTCGATGAGTGAATAGTAAAATAGGACTAACCTTTCTGAAACCATTAGGCAGCATATGCTTCGTTTTTTTGTTGGATCCATAACCAATGTTTGGCATCAAGTACTGACCCTTGAAACGCCTCCTCACTCTGTTGTCGATACCTAAAAAAGAGAAAGAATATCCAGTTGTACGCAACTAGTAGTAAGCTGAAAGGTAGATGATGATGTTGTTGCAAAATCTATCAATATTTTGTATTAAACGTAGATTTATTTATGTATTAAATGAGTGTTTTTTACTGCACGGGCATTTTGTTTAGTGGGTTACTCAGTACAACGAAGTAACCAACTTTTGATAGAAAAACTGAAAATCATTTTTTTTTGTTAATTGTTTTTTTAATTTATTTATTTACTAGTATGAAAATCTGTGATCACAAAGCGCTATCTAGCTGTAGGTAAAATGTCGCTAATATTGTTTATATACTTTATATTACCTGCCGTTAGATGGCGCAGCGCGCTCAAACGCTTCTCAAACCTTTATATACCAGTCAACTTCTTCAAATTTTAAAATTATAAAAATCCAAAAAAAAATAATTGTTTTGTTTTTTTTTTTTTTTTTTAAATATCAAAAGTTGCTTATTTTGTTGTACTGATTCATCCACTAAAAATGTCCGTGCAGTAAAAACACTTGTATATCTTGCAGTCTGCTTATTAGCAATTCTAATGCGCTACATAGGTGTTCGTGAAATGTTAAAAAAAACTAACCTAAGTTTGACACTTTTTTCAATGCCTAATCTCTCTTATTTATTGAGTCAGACAAAAGATTATTGCATTTTCCGAACCAGCGTGGTGAATAGTCGAGTGACGTTAAAAAATCAACAATGTAGAACTGGTAGCAATACCTAATAGTCCCCACCATAAAAACAAAAAAGTTAGGAATATATGCATTATAGGAACCTTCTCAAAAATAAAAAAATATAGAAAACCCTACTAGATTCAATCATTGTAATGCAAAATACAAAAAGCCTCGGCGCAATATTTCACGTAAAAAAAAAACTATTTTACATACAAAAACATTTTTTCAAAAACGTTTTAATCAAAACTAAGTTAACCTACCACCATAGAGGTGTTTATGTATTATTAAAAAAAAAGTAACGACCTACCGAAATGTACGGGTTTGATGCTTTTTTGAACGCCTAAAACTCGCTTATTTATTTAGGACGAATAAAGATTATTGCAGATTCGGAATCAGCGTGGTCAATAGTCGGGTGATGTTAAAAAATCAACAATGTAGAACTGGTTCCTATGCTGCAATAATACCTCAATTCTTTCCCATAACGAACTGACCGCCGTAGTAACAAATGACAGTCACGAAAAGAGTTTTTAACGACTTAGTCCAGTCGTTATTGATCAATGGGGACGTTATGTCCCATTTTCCTTTCTTGATTTTCTGGCACATATATCGGAAAAATTCATCCCTATAGGTGTTTTAGGGCCCATCTGGGTATTATTGCAGTATAAGTACCTCTTCTAGATTGTTGATTTTTTAACGTCACCAGACTATATTCACCACGCTGATTCCGAATCTGCAATAATATTTATTCGGTCTCAATAAATAAGCGAGATATAGGCATTCAAAAAAGCGCCAAACCCATACATTTCGGTAGTTTTAAAAAAAAATAATACATAAACAATAATACATTTGGCGGTAGGTTAGGTTAGGTTAGGTCTTTTTAAAACAACCTTAACCCTTCAAATGAAAGGCGTCCTTTTGGAGATGCAAGTTTTAATACACTGAAATGAGAGGCGTCCACTTGGTCCAGTGATGACGACACGATGGGGGCCGTTTGCGTTTTGTAATTTGTCGCCATTATTATCTTAATTGATTTACGAGATAAGGTTATAATGTTTTATATGTCAAATTTCAATGCGATCATTTTACAGTTCTTCTTTTTATGATCCGTGTAGTGGTTTACAAGTTATGGTCGTTTTTATCAAGGTCGTCGATTTTGCGCGCGAAAAGGTCGCGCGCGAATGGGACGGCTGAATTTTTACTCCGCGAGGAGAGGGGTTAAAAACTGAGGTAAAAAAAAAATTTTTTTTTTGTATGTAAATTTGGTTTTGAAAATTTACGCGTCCGAAGCTTTTTTCTTTCACATTTAGCATTACAATGATCTAACCTAGTAGTATTTCTTTGTTTTTTCGATTTCTGAGAAAGGTACCTATACTGCAATAATTCCCCTATCTGATTGTTTCATCTAGTTGTAGCTAAAATTGGAAACCCCAGCCCCAAAACCTTTTTGAGCGTAGTGCTCGTCCACACCATGTAGCCTGACAGTTCACCACATAACCTTACTTCAATGTTATCCCCAAAAATATCTCTTATACATATTTCACACCGCGAAATAAGCATGTATCACAAAGAAAATAGCGCATATTCACGAATATACCGAAAGAAATGCAAAAAAGCCGATTTTCGGGAAGACATGCGAGACTCACCTCTTGGCTTGCGCCAATTTCTCTTTATCTTGTCATATCGGTCCGACTGATGGCGGATAAACCTCTTCGTGCGCTTCTTAACGATCGTCGGTCTGTAGATGGGCCGGATAGCCATTTTTAACGAGAATAAACGAAAATATCGCGGATAAAACCACGCGGCTCACGGAACCACGGGGCAGAAAGAAGTTGAAGATATGCGGTGTTGCCGCACGCGAAACGTCCGGCCCTAGAAACTTGGCGTTGACGTTAAATTAAAAATAATATTTTATTAAAGTTATTGGAAAATTAAACGAATTTTATATTTTATTAAACAGTAAGCAGTGATGAAAATATTTTTTGTTATTTAATTCGGTACCTTTCTTTTGGGTTCTTCACTGGAGGAGCAACATTACGAAAAATGAAATATCGATATATTGCGATTTTAAAGTATTGTTATCGAATTTATCGATTTCAAATTTTCCCGTTATACATACAACCTCTAAAAGAGGAATGCTGTTGGGTTTAAAAGTATCTACATCTCATTATGAATCAACAACATCACATTAGAAAAATACTTGGGTAAATTTTAGCTGTTTACATTTTATAAGGAAACTGTAAATAATACGACGAAAAGGTTAGTATTTCACAATGAAATTTACCACATCATGAGCAGTAGCGTAACTAAGCCGGTGCGGCGCATCGAGGCCCACGGTAGTTATTCTTTCACGGGGCAACTTCTTTCTACGGAAGCTAAGGAAGCCGAAAAAATAAATATCTCAAAACTGACTGATGGTTTTGCATAGAGCAAATCAAGATGAAAACCATTCTAGAAATATATTTGTTTATATATTTTCTAATATATTAGCTAGTTAATTTAAATATGTTGGATATGCAAAAAAAATACATTTGAAATAATATTATGCGGGTATTTTTTAGTCTTACCAGTTTCGCACTTATTAACTCTACTCAAAAGAAAATAATAAAAACTGACACTTTTTTAAATTCACTGACATTCAAATACGGAGAAATATAATTCAGTAATTAAATTAGCAGCAAAGCGCCGTAGTAATATAGCAACAAATGTTACGAACATTCTCCCGAACAATGTTTTTATGTGATCCCGCATGTCCCGCTCAAGTTCTCGGGCACAAGTAGTCCGCAACGTGTTGGAAGCAATGTTTTCAAATCACAACGCTGATTTATAATGTAGCTACAACATAAATATGTAATGTAATTATATCCTACTACTTATATCCTATATGCCATATTAAATGTAAGTAAGTTACGCCACTGATCATAAGTTTAATCCTAATGCAATTATTGTAATACATTTTAAAAACTAGAGGTTGATCATCAAAACATGCTTGAATATACTCCAAATTCGCACAAAAAGTGCATTATTTTAGTGTAAAATAGCTCTGAATATGTATCATACTTTTGTTTCAAAAAATATTTCTAATATGGTAGTTTAAAAGTGGATTTTTACAAAGGATTAAGACAAAGGAGATTTTACAAACACCAAAATGCCCTAAGTTATTTATATTTTGGTAATATATTGTTATGTATGTATCACAAAACAAAATATCAAGTCTTCTCAATCGCCATGTTGGCGCAGAGCTTTTATAGGTGGCGCCACCGACGTTGTTCCGGGAAGGTATGAAGTAACGATGCAACGCCCGAGCCAAGTCCATATGTTTGATGCAAAACTTAATCGAGTTAAATGGTAGTAAACAATACCTAGCAAGTGTTCATTTTTACTGCGAAAAATAAAATTAATTTACAAAAATTCTTTAAACCATTATGAATTAAACTTTAAACCATTTTGAATTATAATTTAAAATTGAGTTATAATATTAATATTTTAAAGGCGCGTTAAAATTTTGTTAGACATATTACTTAATATTGTCGATGAAATGATGTCCTCAAGAGAATTTGGATAACTACAATATCTTAAAGTCAATAAAATACAATATATTAGTATCCATTAGGAATATATGTGTGTGGCGGCAAATGATAATGCAGCTTACTTATGTTACCCTTCTATATCATGTCAAGGCATTACCCGACTAGAAGTTGTAATAAAATATCAATTGGAGACACTTTTATAGCCGCTGGCTATATAAGGAGGCCACAGCATCCGCTGTGATTGCTTTATAAGCGCTTATTCAGCTTTCTTATACCACTATTCAGCTAAAATCCGTATGAAATGCGTAATCCGGTGTTATAGACGTTATATAAACGTTTATATGACTGCTATATAACCCGTTCTTACGACTAGAAGCTGTAGCGATAACGTTGCCGTGACCGTTAAATGGCCAATTTGTGCTACTTGGGATTGAATAGCAGGAGTGCTTGTTATATTTTTTTTAATGAGAGAACAGAAACAAAAGCAAAAACAAATGCATTGAATTCGTAGCGCGATTTTCAAAATATTTATTTTGTTTTAGCCTTTTTGATGGTATCACTTTAAAGCAAATAAAGATTTTGAATAATTTTATTTGAGTAGTAATATATTGTCTATAAAATACTTTATATTTGAATAAGCTATCATTTTTAGTTTCCGTTATATTAAGGTTGTGTTAGTGATCCAGATTCATTGCTTAATACTTAGTCTTACATTTGAATCATTAGTATAATAGCATTGACTTTATTGTCAATATTTCGAAAGGGAAAGCCAATAATTATTATGCAACTGTTATATTGCATTGCATATATTTTGGTAATATATTGTTATGTATGTATCACAAAACAAAATGTCAAGTCTTCTAAATCGCCATGTTGGTGCAGAGCTTTTATAGGTGGCGCCACCGTTGAGTGTTCTGGGAAGGTATTAATGAAGTAACGATGCAACTCCCGAGCCGAGTCCATATGTTTGATGCAAAACTTAATCGAGTTTAATGTTTGCAAAATCGAGTTAAAAGTTATTTTAAGTCTATTAAACCTCCCTACATATAAGAATGTACGTGATACGTCCGCTATATTATAATATAGAAAAAAATATACATATATAAATATATAAAAATTATATATACTTATACTTTATATGAAACCGCTATATAAAAAAAGCTTATATAAACTTCAATATATTATGTCTGGTATATTTTAAACAAGTATTTTTATTGAGAAATGTAATGAAAAAAAACAAGGATTTATTTTACTTTTTGTATAGGTAATAACCCAAAGGTTGTACGTACGGGAAAAAGCCAGCGTGTTATAAGGCAATATTTTGTTAAGATTCTTCATTTGAATGTAAAGGACTGAGTTAAGTATGAAGCATGATGACTGAGTATTTCAAAAGTAGTAAATTGTAACTAATGACCTATTTTAATACAGATAAGATTTGATTTAAAAAATAATACTAATATTCTAAGAGCAGAAAGACGATAAAAAAAGAATACAAAGATTATATAATATATAAGGCCACCAGAACCAGAGTGGCCCAAGGGACATTATGGTGATTTTGGGTTTAATTCAAAAATCCATTTAAAAAACCATTATTTACAATTCCAGAGTGGCCCAAATTTGATATCTTCAAGAAATCATCAACATAAAAACTATGTGCCATACTACTTTTTTTAACTATGTTCACCTAAGAATTCCCTATTTTTAACTATTTTGGCCCATATCCACAAAAATGATTTTTGTATTTGTGCCACCTTGGTTCTGGTGTCCTCATATGTCGATAAATGGTATTTTATGGTACTTTGTTTTATATTATGGCAATACTTGTTTGGCTTGGGTTTCATAATGCAAACGAGATGGAACGATGCGCGGCGCATGCGTCCCTTTCTATCGTACGTCAGTAGGCTTGCGTCACATTCTAATCTGTCGCTCTTTCTGTTGTTGAAACGTTCGGTCTCAATCGTGTAGTTAGTCTTCAGACGACGTCAAATCGGAGTAGCCACAAGCGGAGACGGACGCCAAATGTCGCAATCGATTTTGTATATTTCGTTTCCAGCTGTTTATTACGCGTTGATGTGAACAGTGTGCGGTTTCTGTGTGTGCATTCGCGATGTACGCGAAGGGGAAAGGCTCCACCGTCCCGTCAGACGCCCAGGCGCGGGAGAAACTGGCTTTGTACGTGTACGAGTATCTCCTTCACGTCGGCGCGCAGAAAGCTGCTCAGACTTTCCTGTCGGAGATCCGGTGGGAGAAGAATATAACGCTCGGGGAGCCGCCCGGCTTCCTGCATTCCTGGTGGTGCGTGTTTTGGGACCTGTACTGCGCGGCGCCCGAGCGCAGAGACACCTGTGAACACTCCACGGAGGCGAAAGCCTTCCACGAATACGGTTTCGTCAATTCTGGCTATGGGGTGAATGGCATCGGACACAACGCCGGCCCAGCGCCTCCGAACGACGGTAAGCTTTCACTTATTCACCATTTACAAGCTTCCATAATGGACACATATGCTGTATCATCTCTCGAAACTGCTATAGTTTGTTCCGCGACAGAAAATGCTAAACGAACACAGTTAAGATTTATCCCCCTCCAACATCCGGCGTATTTTCATTCAATTGTACGGGCAAATTCAAGTTTGGTTGGTGCTCCGCACATTGTTACAATGAATTCCCCCCTTCGCTCCCCCCGAACGTAAAGTCTGGATACGTGCCTGACCACGCTCACTCGCTGCAACGATGTTTATCCACTCAGTCCTGTTCAGTGGCGTCTTTATTAAAGCTACAATATACAGACCGTAGCTTCTCTTAAAACAAAATCGAAGCGGGCATTGTCGCGAGTCCTAAGGGCTACGAAAATTCGTAATACGATTACTAGATATTGTACCAAAGTATCATGAGCCGTCTGTGAAAGTCGCAAAAACCAATGGCGCAAGCGCCTCGTCATAATGGCCGCTAAACGTTTCAAAAATTTGTCAATCCCCATCCGCATAACGACCACCGTAAGTAGCGTTTGCCATAAGTAGCAATGTGCTCTCTTTCCTCACACCCTGTCCCCGCAACGCCATGCCACTCGAAAGTGCGCTTACTGTTCTAACTTGGTATACCATGATACAAGGTTATGTAGTGCACCAGGGCCCACAGCCCCACGGGGCCTTTGTTTGTTAGTCTACCTTAAATAATAACAATATTTGACTATATCTTGATTATTCAAATAAATCTCGATTAAATAAAAAACGCCACCTAGAGGCAACTAGTAAAACTATTTATAAAAACTCCATCTAACTACAACAATTTTGTAGTACTATCACAATGCGAGCAATGGCATTTCGCGGCCTGATTTCGTCGAGCGAGATAGCGCACTGCATGCATCGGTTGTCTCTTTCTGCCTCAAGCGATCGACCAGGATTTCAGATACTGGCGCGGGCAGTTAGCGATGATCTTCTCGTATGTAAGCGTGTTTGCGTTATGCTTATTGCGGTATTATTTCAATAAGCTACTTCATACTTATAAAATACTTTATATTTGAATAAGCTAGCATTCTTAGTTTCCGTTATATTAAGGTTGTGTTAGTGATCCGGATTCATTGCTTAAGAGGCCAAGGCGGCCAAAAGCTATATGAAGCATAATTTTGTGGGCTGGTTGTGAGAACACGAAAAAGAATTTCAATACAATTATGCCGGATTTTAAAAAACCCGGTCCTTAAGCTATCATTTCGACAAAACGAAATTGGTAAATTATTTCCATATTAATTGTAAATTATCTTTATTCTGTTACTGTTTTCCAAAAAAATAAAAACGAGCAAGATTTGTCTTCAGTTTTTGAAAAACCTAGAGATGATTCTCAATATTAAAAAATACTGTTTACACCAGCGTATGGTCTATTTGCATAGTACAAAGACAGGTTTTGGAACTTCCATACAAATAATATAAGAAAAAAAGGTTTGAAATTACGTAATTTCCAAAAATGTTATGGCCAAACATTATTTTTTTTCTATTTATTAAAGATACTTTTGAGTGATAAAAAATAACACAGTGATCTTAAGTTATTTTATTATTGTAATCTAATTTTTACTTTAACCCGTTGAGTATGAGTCAACCAAATCTGGTCGTGAAACAATTATCCGTTGAGTACGAGTCGACCAAATCTGGTCGCGCGTTTTTTTCACTTCTTTGACGTTCTCATATTTATTCATAATTATCTAATTGTTTTACAAAATGATATTTCAATATTCTATATTCGAAATTTCAATGCAATCATTGTGCAGTTGTTCTTTTTATGATTGGTGTAGTAGTTTCGTAGTTATAGTACTTTAAGTCGAGCGCCGTCGATGTCGCCGAAAATCCTGCAAAAGAGACAGATGCATCCATGAAAATACCCATTTACTCCAAGGGTTAAAAAAACTATTCATTTGATAATTTATTATATTATAATTGAAAAGCCTAATTGACTATATTAGACGACGCGCGAAGCCGAAATCGTCTATCGTAATTGGCCACTGCCAACGGTGGGACGTATTCCCTTATCGCCGCGGTATTCCCTTATCGCGCGGGCGCTTGGCATTGCAAAAATATCTAAATTTTTAGTCGCGTCAACTCCGAAGGGAGCCTTAATCCTTAGTAGACATTTTAATCACTAGTATAATAGCATCGACTTTGTTGTCAATATTTCGAAAGAGAAAGCCAACAATTATTATGCAACTGTTATATTACATTGCATAGAAATCAAATTGTCAGTATTGTTGTTCTGCGTTAATTACTTCATCAATTATTTAGAGTGTATTGCCCAATTAAGTGTTAGGAATTTCTAATTATGCTCATTATGTAATTGCATAATCGAACAATCAGTTTGCATTGCTAGCCAATGTTTGTGAAAATATTTCATAACACGAATCTATTTTTTAATAAAATACGGAACCCTCGGCGCGCGAGTGAAACTTCATCAATCATGACTGAAGATGCTTAAAAATCGGCGCGGGGCGAGCACAGGGGCGTACGCAAAAAATATTGACTCATTTTTAAAATACAATAAATTTATTTCAATACTGAAATAATTTCGTTTATTTTAATTATAGAAACAAATGATTACATTACATTCTAAATATCATTATTACAATGACATTAAAATTAATTACCTATAACTGTAAATAACATCTAATATTATAAATAAGATAAAAAACGAATTTCAACAACCGCGATAGTCTCCGATTCCAACATCTAGTATAATACATTGAAAAACATCACTAGACAATCTACATTATTGCCGTTGAGGAACGAGCGAAAAGCAAGCGTTTCATTTTCAATTGTGAATACCTAGAAAAACGAAAGAAAAAATAAAATAAATAAAATGACTTGAAAATTTATGAGGATTTTGCGATTTATGAAGCGTTTTTCAACGTAATTAGGCATTGAAATTAAAACACTCATTATCGGTGTAATGGCCCCGGAAGCTATTTAGGAAAAAATGTAAATTTTTTATAAAAACACACTCACAAATTTAGAATAATTATCCTCTTTTTCAATAAAATAAAACAGCACGCACATTTTATGGAACTTTGCGGGAATGGCCCCGGAAGCTATTCAGGAAAAAAATGTACAAACCCGATAATAACACGTTACACTTACATATTGTGACACGATTGCTGTTTACATATTGTGACACACTTACATATTGTGACACGAGGCTTCGATGAGGTGTCAACGAAATTGGTGTGACACAGTAGCACACGTTATTTAGGGTTTCAGTGTCGAATGAAAGGATCGGTATGCCTATTGGATTGGCTACCGTATTATAGATGGTGATGAATGCAGAGATTTATGATTGAAAGAATGTAAGAGCTTGTATGAAAGATTAATTACCGAGCTGTTCAACGTTCTTCTTGGGCTAATCCTTAAAAGTAGGTTCCTTGAATCGAATAAGGGCTTATCCTTGAATAGAATAAGGAAGGATTGTATCCAGGTGAGTTCACAGGTTATAATCAGCGCGTGTTTAAAGCTGTCAAACTTGGGAAGCGTGTAGGAATGTTGGATGTTATCTACTTACGTGAATTAGGCGAAAATTCCGCTTTCTTCCGTGAATTTTCGGTTCGAGGCGGGGATTGTGACACGATTGCTGTTTTCCCCGATAAATTCGCATTGCACTTTAAGTAAACAACAATACACACACGCATAAGATGCATGCAGCGCCATCTTGATGCAATTCACAAGCTTTGCAAGCTAGGACTGTCATATACGACATACGACTATCGTAGTATCTACAAGCGTACATTTGACACCGAATCCATTGTCGGCTAGTCGATTGCCACAAGTAAATCTTGTATTCAGTTATGAAAATGGATTTTAGGAAAAAGAATAATTTTAATTAAGTCGGTAAAAATAAAGAAAAATCAAATTATAAACCAGGATGCTAGGAAAATTAATACAATAATTTATTTGGGTATTATGCAATTTTTAATACACAAAATCATGATTAACATTGGTAATTAAATTCCGTACGTAAAAACGCAGACACTTAGCCACATTAAATCAGATCCGTTTAACTAGAAATTAAATCTAGTATTTTATAAAAATACTGTAACAATTATTCAAATTAATAAAATAAATGTAAATTAAGCACCGGAAGCCAAAACGAGTCGAGTAGGCAATCAGTATGGAAGCGGTATAATGAGACGGCCATCTTTCCGGCTCTTCTTTTTCGAATTCGCAAATCAGCTGGTGCGGTCGATATTAATTGAGAATCCCGTGGTGCACGTAATTGGATAAATTAACCCGGTAAGTTTTGAAGCGGTTGTTCAATATTTAGATACAAGATGAATCCTTATCCGTTCGGTTGGGAAGGGATGGATTGAAGAGTGAGCCGACTCCCTAGGATTGGGCAAACTGACTCCTCATTTTCCTTCTCTCCCACTTATTGCTCCTGTGTAATTACAGGGATTCTCCTATCGGATTAATCTTCTCCGTTGGACCATTCTCCCGCCGATCGACCTAACGCGTCGCAAGACGGTCGACCGCGGCCAACGAGGACATCATCGCACGTACGAGAGTGCCGCCCGTCGCATGTACATCGCCCGCCGTTTCCCGTGGGAAAGCAAGGCGTAGACCGGGAAGAGGAAGAACGGGGATCGGCCAGCCGAGGAGAAACGCGACTCCGTCGAAGATCGTCACCTCCTACATTCCCGTGTCCCCACGTGCTTTAATCCAATAATTCTTTTAGAATCCAATACTTTGTAAGCCGACCCTGGATAAGGATCGCACGTCTTTTGCTCTTCTTTCAATGATTCTAGTTTCTACTTTCTTTATATTCTCGTAATGGGGACTAAGATCCCAATAAATCGAATTCTAATAAAAACAAGTGACTTTTACTAAGGGGATTCTAGTTTCTACAGGTTACTATAGATTCTATAGGTCACCAAAGGTATCCCCCAACTATATATGTCACAATATATAAAATAATTATCCTCTCTTTTCAAAACTAAAACAAAAAGGTCAACACGCGCTTTTTCCGGAAATTCCGCGAGAACTACAAAACCTTTCTCAATAATCGAGAAAGCTACAGATTGGATTCTGGAGGTTGATTCGGTCTCTAAGCAGTATAAATTCCCTGAAAGTCTCGGATGCACAGCCCTCCGTCCAGATATAACTCTTTACTCTCTATCTCGGAAGGTGGCTCTTATTGTAGAATTAACTGTTCCATGGGAATCAAATATCCCAAAAGACCACGAGTACAAATTAAATAAATACCATGATCTCGCAAATGCCGTAACCCGGAACGGCTTCACTGTTCACCTTCACGCGGTGGAAGTTGGCGCTCGTGGCCTGCCAGCTAAATCTCTATTTCACCTCTTTAAAGATCTTGGCCTTTCCAGAAAAATAATCAACTCTTTCTTAGACAAATTATCTAAAACTGCGATTTGCGCATCTCAAATTCTATGGCTTCGAAGGGGGAGTGAATGGGTGGCAAGGTGAACGCTCACATGTGGCAAGACAGCTGTCCTAAACCTACCACAGCCGGTTCGTAAGTCCGGAATCCACTGCTCACCCCCCAGAAGTGTAAAAAATAGTATTATGATGGGCCCGACTCCGGTCGGTGAATTCCATGGCAGCTCCGTTTGTATTTATTAGAAGAAAAATTTACAAACCTGGTGAAAACACGCTACACTAACAAATATACAATAAGTATCCTCTCTTTCCACAATATAAAACAAACAAACTAACACATACCCTTCTGGAAATTCCACGTACAAGTCCCCGGAAGCTATTCAACGAAAAATGTTACACGTTTGAATTAATGGTAGTCGTTATATACATATCAATGCTAACCGTTACATAACAATGCTAACTTTGCACCTTTCTAAACCATGTAGTTGCATATTATTTTAGGAAATCCCTTACAATTAGAAACATAATTACCTAATTATAATTAGATAATATCAGACTAATATCATCTTATAAATTGTATTAGGCTTTTATTTTGAGTCACTTGATTTATGGTCGTTGCTTTCAATCAGTCATCTGAATGGGTGCTTTAGAAATGTATTCGTATATTTTATGCCAAATGCTAGGATGACTGGACAACACTTGGAGACTTTGGCATTTCTCCCCCAATGCACTGGAAGATAATATTGTATGACTGGACGCCAGAGATGCTGAAATTTTATTTAAATGCCTTCTAGTATACCCTTCCAGACCCCAGTAACCTCGCTCGTTGGAGCTATTCAGAGGATAATTCATTTCCTTTTTGTAGCAGCACCCCTTGCACAGCTAGACATCCTAGCTGGCTGCAAGAGGGCCTTAGATCGAGGACGGTACACTTACCGCCACAACAAAGTACATGCTGTTATTTGCGAGGTAATTATCCTCTCAGTGGCTCGTGCCAACAAGGGTATGACAGTACACTCCAAAGCCCCAATACAGTTTGTGCGGGATGGCTCTAAAGGAAAAAAATATTTCACTACAAAACCTTTCTCAATAATCGAGAAAGCTTCAGATAGGATTCTAAGGGGCGATTTGGTTTCTTCGCATTAACAATTCCCTGAAAGTATCGGATGCACAGCCCTCCGTCCAGATTTAATTTTTTACTCCCTATCTTGGAAGATTGTAGAATTAACTGTCTCATGGGAATCAAATATCCCAAAAGACCACGAGGTACAAATTAAATAAATACCATGACCTCGCAAATGCCGTCACCCGAAACGACTTCACTGTTCACCTTCACGCGGTGGAAGTTGGAACTCGTGGTCTGCCAGCCAGATCTCTTTTACATCTCTTTAAACATCTTGGCGTCTCCAGAAAAATAAGCAACTCTTTCCTAGAAAAGATATCTAAAACTTTAATAGACAGACAGAGACAGACAGAATAACTCATTATCTTTCTTGCTTACTCCTATTGTTCTGAGCTTAAGCTCTTTGTTTTGGATTTGAAATTCCGTTTGTCGCATGCGCTTACGCATACTCATACCTATCTGTTTTGTGATATTTTATTATCCGTAATATTTTCAACTAATTTGGCTTTTCTCAACGGACTTAGATTTTACTCATTGGATTGATTGTTGCTATTTGGAACAACAACTCACTGGACTTTACTTCATCATGGTGTATTCATCCCGTGAATATTCAGAAATGCATTAATAATGAGGTCTTCTATCACACCTGCCCCGTTCGATTGTGTACTTTTGGAACATCCTGTATGGACACTTCATAGTAGGGTTGGTTGTAAGAGATTGTCATATGATAATAAAACCATTGTGAAATTTCACAATAAAGAGTAGAAATAATCAAACGATGAGGCCTTCTTTGAATATAAACTACAAAATTAGGCATTATTAATAAATAATTAAAAAAAATATATTTGCATATTTCCTGCGGTTTACGATCCCCTCCCAGCCCGCGACGCGATGCTTGACAAGCATGCTTGATCGTCTAGAGAGCACCTAATGGTTAATCTTCGATACATTCTAAGTAAAGTTGGACATAGTTGTATCTATTGTATTTGCATATGCGATATCTATTGTATTTGCAATGTCAGCCTCTTTATTCACCAGATTTCACATCTCGTCCTTTATTGAGTGAGATACAGACACTTTGAAAGGCGAGTTGTCTGATAAAATGGCTATTTAATAACCATAAAATGATTTATTTCCACTGTTAACAAGATGTCCCTCAAAGGCTAAATTTACATGTTTCCACTGTTAATTTGTTATTGACTCTCCTGTAGGTATTCTATTTTTTCATGTAAGTATTCTATTTCTGTAGGTATTTTATTTATTCCTGTAGGTATTCAATTCATTTCTTGTTGTTTTTTTATACTGAAAATTTTCCCGGAAAAAGAGTTGTCGATAATAGGAGCTTTTCTTTTACAGTAGATTATTTTATACGAGAAACGTAGTTAAAAATCGTCTATATTTTTTTTCTTTAGGAGGCCTTTGTTATTGAGAAAAAGCAATAATTGTATTTAACATACGAAAAACAAAATTTTATTGGTACCCAAAACTCCAAATATATATATATATATATATATATATATATATATATATATATATATATATATATATATATATATATATATATATATATATGTATATATATATATATATATATATATATATATATATATATATATATATATATATATATATATATATATATATATATATATATATATATATATATATATATATATATATATATATATATATATATATATATATATATATATATATATATATATATATATATATATATATATATATATATATATATATATATATATATATATATATATATATATAATATATATATATATATATATAATATATATATATATATATATAATATATATATATATATATATAATATATATATATATATAATATATATATATATATAATATATATATATATATATATATATATATATATATATATATATATATATATATATATATATATATATATATATATATATATATATATATATATATATATATATATATATATATATATATATATATATATATATATATTCTACTGTTAGAGTTTCTACTTTTTAAACGTGGACTTAGTGTATTTCCTTTTCTAATATTTATTCTTTCTCTGTTGGCATGAAATATTAAATTTAGTAATGTTTAGTTAAATACGGAAATCATTTTTTCTTTTCTGCGTCCGCCGTACGTAAGGTGCCGCCCGTTTTACGTAATTTCGCAAAGCATTTGAAGATTGACAAGTCGCTTTGAGCGGGCCGACTATTTCAAATAGTGTCGTTCGTTCGTATCGAAAGTGAAGTTATGTCGTTTTTCGTCGGCAGGTATGGGCGGAGGCGGAGGGATGCCGCCCGGGTTCTTCGCGAACTCGTCGCTGCGGCCGTCGCCGCCGGGGGGCGGCGCGGGCGGCCCGGCGCACGGCCCGCCGCTGATGGGCGTGGGCGGCGGGCTGGGCGCGGGCGGCGCGCTGGTGGGGCCGCAGGGGCCCTTCATGGGCCCCTGGTACGGGCCGGGGCCGGGCGGGCCGCCGGGGCCGCGCCCGCAGCCGCGCATGCCGCCCGCCATGCCGCAGGACTTCAACGGCCCGCCCGGCCAGCCCATGATGGGCGGCGCCATGGACGGGCGCGCGGGCGGTATGATGGGGCCGCGCATGAACCCGCCGCGCGGCGCCATGGGCCCCATGAGCCCGGGCGGCTACGGGCCGGGCGCGCGCGGGCCGCCGCCGCAGGGGCCGCCCGGCGCCTTCGCGGGCGGCATGGGCGTGGTGGGCGGCATGGGCATGGGGCCGCGCGGCGCGTGGGGCGGCGCGGCGGGCGGCGGCGGCCCCTACGCCGGCGGCTCGCCCGGCGCGTACGGCGGCAACGGCCCGCCCGGCCCCGGCACGCCCGTCATGCCCAGCCCGCAGGACTCGAGCAACTCGGGCGGCGACGGCATGTACGCGCTCATGAAGCCCGTGGGCGGCCCGGGCCTCGCGCAGGACTTCCCGCTCGGCGCCGACCACGCCGGGCCGCCGCCGCACCAGCCCAACCAGCCCAACCAAGAAGGTGAGCCCCGCCTCCCGAGCCTCGGCCCTCGGCCCTCTAGAGCGAAGGTCCTTTAGCCCTCTACTACAAACGAGGCTTCAGCCCTTTACGAAAACGAGCCTGTAGCCCTCTAGAACAAAGGGTCACCCGAGCTATAGAACAGACCTTCAGCCTTGTAGACCGTTCGTTCTGTAGGTTAGGTTTTCAACCCTCTACAAATAGTTTTTCCGTCCCTATAGGACAGACCTTCAGCCCTGTACCAAACGACTTCAGTCCTCTAAAACAAAGGGTCTTTCACCCTCTAGAACAAATGAGATTCTGCCCTGTAAAACAGAATGTCAGCCCTCTAGAACAAAAAGCTGACCACACTCTAAAACAAAAGGCTGACCGCACTCTAAAACAATAGACCTTCCATCCTCTAGAGCAAACTTTCAGCACTCTAGAACAAACTAGCCTTATGGCCTCTAAAACAAAAGGCATGTCGAACTGTAGAACAGACCTTCAGTCCTCTAGAAAAAATGAGTCTTCCGCCATCTAGAACAAACCTTCACCGTCTTGAACAAAAGGCATTCTGCTCTTTAAAATAAAGTGCGCCTTCCGCTCTGTAGAACACACCATTAACCCTCTAGAACAAACCGGCCTTCCGACTCTGAAAATGACCGTTAGGCCTCTACAAACGGGCCTTCCGCCCTCTAAATCAAAGTACCTTCAGCCCTGTAGAAAAAATGGGCCGTCTGCCCTGTAGCAAAATTTCAGTCCTCTAGAACAAAAGGCATTCCGCTCTCTAAAATAAAGGGCATTCCGCTCTGCAAAACAGACCTTCAGCCGTTAAGGATGAACCGGCCTTCCGACTCGTAGAATAGACCTTCGCCCTCTACAAATGGGCCTTTGGCCCTCTAAAACTGGTTTTTTTAGAGGTCTGAAGGTCCTCAGCCCTCTAAAAAACCGTTCACCCTCTAGAACACACCCTCAGCCCTCTAGAACTAGCTCCAGCCCTGAGGTATACCATTTCCTTCTCAAATAAGCCTTTGGCCCTCGCAGATGAGCATTTGTATCTTTAGATTTTGCACGCCTCCTAACCTCCCATTGACGCATGTATTTCTCCTAGTCAAATTTGATTTCTTAGCCTCTCGTAAAAGCAAAATTTTGATGACTATTTCTTGACGTCTATTACTTTACTGCACTAAATAGAGAATTATGAGTTAATTTTATTGCATAGGTTTGGGTGGGGTGGATGGAATGAAATCGTCGCCGGGCGGCGTAGGCCAAGGAGGCGGACCCGGAACTCCTCGAGAAGATTCAGCATCAGGAATGGCTGACTATAACTTAGGTGAGTTCGATTTCTAACAGCTCAATTAGAAGACAATGCACACAGCATTTTTAACTTGAGGATTAGCTACATATCACACGAAACCTGATCATCCATGGGAATACTGTGAAAGTAAGTCCAAAGTCCACTCGGGGTCAATGACAATATCACTTTGGCTGCTATGGCCTACTAAGACGCAAGTATCGTCATACCCACGTACATAGGATGTATAAAGTTTTGGATGAAAATATTCTTCTTTTTCCGTTATTTCTCTTCTTTCGATGGTTTCTATCCCGCCTTATCTAGAGTGCTTTCCCTTTGAAGAAGATAGATCAATTACTCAGGATGTATAAAGTTCCGGATGAAATTATTTTTTTTCTTCCGATATTCTTTTTCTTCCGTGGGTTCCTATCCCGCCTTAGCGGTATACCTAAGTACTCAGGATGTATACGAATATTCTTCTACTGTGGGTTCCTATCCCGCCTTATCTAGAGTGCTTTCCCTTTGAAGAAGATAGATCAAGTACTCAGGATGTATACAGTTTCGGACGAAATTATTTTTCTTCTTCCGATATTCTTTTTCTTCCGTGGGTTTCTATCCCGCCTTAGCGATATACCCAAGTACTCAGGATGTATACGATTTTAGACGAAAAGATTCTTCTAGTTCCAATATTCTTCTTCTGTGGGTTCCTATCCCGCCTCATCTAGAGTGCTTTAATTAATTCATACCCAAGTACTCAGGATGTATAAAGTTTCGGACGAAAATATTCTTGTTCTTCGATATTCTTCTTCCTTGGGTTCCTATCCCGCTTTATTTAGAGTGCTTTAACTTTGAAGAAGATAGACCAAGTACTCAGGATGTATAAAGTTCTTGACCAAAATATTCTTCTTCTTTTATGTGTTCTTATCCCGCCTTATCTAGAGTGCTTTAATTCATACCCAAGTACTCAGGATGTATAAAGTTCTTTTGGAGGTTTGTTTTTACGTTTATCCTTGATCTTGGGTATCTTTGTATGATCGGTTTTAGGGCGGAGCAGTGAAGGGTATCTGTTTTTTTGTCGGCAGGAGGTTTTGGCGGTCCAGGAGGAGACCCCAGCGACCAGACGGAATCGGCGGCCATCCTCAAGATCAAAGAGAGTATGCAGGAGGAGGCGAAACGCTTCGAGAAGGACTCCGACCATCCGGACTACTTCATGCAATGAGAGCAGGCCCACGTTAAGAGAATAAAGACCGAGTTTGGCTACTAGGCGGGGCAGAGCGCCGCCTTGTACGCCACGCTGACTGCGAACGAACCAACACTCACAAGCGCGGGAGCCCCGCGTAGTTTATTATACTTACAGCAACGGGCACACGAACCAAATACACACAGCTGCCAAACTCTTAACCTCAGGGAAGCCTATTAAATACACAGCTATCCACAATGAAAGAGTGAACCTTTTGTTGTTGATCCCTATATGAATGAATGAATGAAAATCTATTTATTGCACAATAAAAACAAGGTACAATGGCGGACTTATCTACAGTATACCGAGTTAGAACAGTCAGCGCACTCGAGCGGCAAGGCGTTGCGGGGTAAAGTGCGAGGGAAGTGAGCATGGATACATTACGGCAAACGCTAGTAGTTGGCGTTTTTCGCGGGTGGGATTTCTCGAATTTCTGGAACGTTTGAATATCTGCATCGGCAGAGTAGCGGCTATATCGAATCGGTTGCCCACAATGAAAGAGTGAAACTTATGTTGGTCCCTATATCCGCAGTTAGAACAGTGAACGTACTCTAGCGGCAAGGCGTTGCGGGGATAGGGCGCGAGGGAAGTGAGGCAAACGCCTGTACTCGCGGGTGGGGGTTGTCACATTTCTCGAACGCTTGAATATCTGTGTCGGCAGAATTGCAGATATGCGATATGCGATGGCCATATGCGAATTTCGTTCAACATTTCGAGAGTTACAAGAAAACTTAAGCAATTTGAGCCCTCGGGACATGGACAGAACGATCTGTAGCTTGTTTTTACACCAATAGCAATAAAAAACGCTAGTTTGACTTTTCGGCGCTTACGGGTCTCGCATATAGATCGTTGATAAAGTATACACTGATTCATGGCAACCATAAAGTTATAAAAGTTGTCCAAGTATATATTTGTCTCGGACAAACTTTCCAGATAGAAAAAGTATTCACTGGGGAGAGGAATTGATCAAATATAGTAAGCGACAAAAGTCTACATACACCTCCCATTTCTGCTAGTTTGAGAATCCAAAAACGTAATAGTAAAAAGTAATGGTGCAGTTATGTTTAGAACTCTCTTTTAATGACAATGATCAAAAGAAAATATATTCTTCAATAGAAACTAACAAAGTTATTTGTAAAAAACATGAAAAAACTATTGACAAAAGTCTACATACACTTCATTGATAATTATATATAGCCGATAGTAACTTTAAATATTTATTTTTCTTTTTATTATATTTAGTACTTAGTTGGTCCACCGTTCGCATCAATGCTTGCTTGAAGTCATTGCTGCATTGAATCCACTAAATTTCTCAATTCTGCTAGTGTTATGCTGCCCCAAGCCTCTGATATGCGCTTTTTACGTACTAGAGCTCTAGAAATTTGATGTTTACTGATGTTGCCTTCTAAAATTTCTCAGATTAAATAACATTTAGATCCGGACTCTGAGGTGGTGTATTTAAGTTTCGAGGAGCATGTTTCACCAGCCAATCGTTAACAATCTTGGCAGTATGATTTGGATCGTTTTCTTGTTGGAAGATCCAACCTTTACCAAGATTCAAAATTTGAACCGATTCCTTCAAATTATGTTCCAAAATATCTTTGGATTGAAAACGATCCATATTGCAACCCCTCTAATGTCTAACAGCCCGCTCGGGACGATCGCCTACCTAAGGCAAAATGTCTAATGGGCAGTTAAAAAAATTCATATTCAATGCAATCATTTTACAGTTCTTCTTTTTATGATCCGTTTAGTGGTTTATAACTTTTGGTCGTTTTTCTCAAGGCCGTCGATTCACGCCGATTTCACGTTCGAAACGGTACGGCCGAGTTTTTACTTCGCAAATTAAAGATGCTGCCACGGCTTCCCAAACCATAACACTGCTACCATCATGTTTTACAATTTGTATTAAAGTGGACCTGCTAAGTACAAAATATAATAAAAGAAAAATAAATATTTAAAGTTGCTATCGACTAAATATAATAATCAATGAAGTGTATGTAGACTTTTGTCAATGGTTTTTTAAATGTTTTTTTTAAATAACTTTTAGTTTCTATTGAAGAATGTATTTTCTTTTGTTCATTATCATAAAAAAGAGTTGTAAACAAAACTGTATCATTACTTTTTTCCATTTTGTTTTTGGATTCTCGAACTAGCAGAAATGGGGGTGTATATAGACTTTTGTTGCTCACTGTCCATTCGAATATGCTAATTAAAGCATGTGTATGACAAGGCAATATAGTGATTCTATGTAAAAGCCTTCATTTGTGTCGTGTGCCCGTCGACGTATCATAAACTACGCTGTGCTCCCGTTGTATTTAAGAGGAAACGTTCATTCGCGGTCGTTTCTTAACGGCTGGGTCGAAATCAACAAAACGGTCTTTAAAAACAAAATATTATTACCTAGATGAGAACACTTTTTATTAATTTTCTTGAGATTTAGCAAAATTCTGCGAATATTTATTTACATTTTTTATACGCATGTGATTGATTGATCGAGTGCGGGGCGTGCCAACGAGCTGAAACCATCCTGTATAACAAAAAACAGTCGGTTTGGCACGCTCCCTATTCGAGAAACTGCAAATTTTAATTGTTTAGATAAAATTAAGAAATTTATATTTTATAATTACCGTATAATATAAATTAGGCGTAAAAGCACCTAAACTCCGATATTTTAAACGTTTTTCTAAAATGCACTTTAGAGTGGTGACAAGAAAGAAACCTATATGAATACATTGTATATACACTCGTTTGCGAGTTTTTTTTGATTGATTTAATGTACTTATTGACTTTTCTTTTACGGGAATTAAATTATATATTCTAGAGTATTAAGAATTCATGTGGTTTATTTAGATTTTTCGTGTACAGGGTGGCAAGGAAAAAAGTTTTTATGTATTGGAGCACATTTCACCTCTATTTATTTCAATCTTTATGGTGACAAACAATTTGGTCTATACTTTGGTCATAGTGAAAGCTTCTGGAGTCAAATAGCTTAAATCAAACAGCTAATAGTTGCCCTCTGTCATGTTTTTGTATCGTTTTAACCCTTCAAGCCCCGCGACTTCTATATCGAAGTCAACTGAACGCGTCCAGGAAAAGTGATTTGATTGGGTTTTTCGTGTCATTCCGTATTTAGTTGTATTTTATTTAAATGCACGATGATACAAATATCATCGTGTACCAACTGTACCAATGATACAAATATCATTGTGTACCAACGTGTATCAACTGCATACAGAATGACACGAAAAACCCAATCAAATCACTATTCCTGGACGCGTTCAGTTGACTTCGATATCGAAGTCGCGGGGCTTGAAGAGTTAATATTCTAGACAGTTATCTTTTTGAGTTACCGCTAACTCACGCGGTATCCATCTTGTGCAGATTATGAACTTTCATACCGATTCCAAATTTGCTGATATACCTATATGTAATGTTTTTATCAGCTTCAATTAGTTGACGCACCGCATCAATTTTATTTTCGGTTTTTGCTTTCTCTGACTGTTCTTCACAAAAATCGTCATGGAACTGAATGGAAATGAAAATCGTCAATTAGCTTCGAACGCTGTGGCGAGTCCAACGCCTTACGCGAGATACTGAGAAGCACTTAACGGGCCGTCTCGACCCTGACTACCAGTTGCAGCCAGATTTCTCCGGTCTTTCGATTGGTTACAGGTTTGAGGTCACTTGCGCAGTCCTCTACCTTATGTTCGCGGTGACTAGGTGTCAGCGAATCTATTGCTGATTACAGCGTCTGCCCCGGGCGGCCGATTGGTCTTTTCGTGAGCGGCTGTCAAAAGGTTAACGACCACTTCCGTTCTACAGGAAATACAGTCGTTTTCAGGCGCCTTCGGTTATGTCGGATGCACAGTTGATTGGCGCACACCGCATGATGCGCAAACCATCCAGAAACGCTCAAAGAACGATTCCCAAGGAAAACAGGCCCGCAGGCACAGAGTCCTACCCGGGCTCGCACTTTTACTAGGAGGCTACCAGATAGGTGCTGACCCAAGAGGTTAGGCCGACCCTAACACATGGGTCATAATGACCCAACTGCACTGTGCCCATTAGCTCCCGAATTTAACCACAAAGAAAAGTTTGCACATTCTCAATTTTCAAAATGTCTCAAATAAAACTAATAACAATCACAGGGAACAAATTGTATTCTACAGCTGAAGAATGAAATTTCTAAAAACCGAAATTTGGATACCCTTTAAATATTATTAATATAAGTGTACATTTCCAGAATCTTTTAGTATGCCCATTGTATAGGTTTATATTATATAGAATGACGATGAATCGGTCTTAAAAATGCAAACGTTTTATTTAGTTAGCTGTCTCTTGGTAGTCATAAGGTTGTAAATAGTAAATTTACTTCGGCAGCTTTAAAAGAGGACGATCCGCTTTGGGGAGATGGCGGTAGTGAAGCGTCGACTCGAATAGAAATTCCCGACGTTTCGGCAGTATTCCTCCGCGTTTTCCTTCAGCAGCATTTACTTCGCTGTCTCGTCATAAAATCATAAATTATCGCTGTATCTACGCGTAAGAGTATTAAAATACATTAAAAAATGTTCCAATGTTAATTGTATAGTAAGTAAATCGATAATTAAATCAAGTATGTGTAATGATTTTTTAAATGATAACAGATAAATGTAGAGTTATGTCAATATTATATTAGTGAATAAATACCTTTTTTGGGATTCTTTCGTTTCATTTTAAACATGCTTTTTTATGAAAGTCTTAAGTGTGAAACGAGAAGGGACAATACACATCGTTGACATTGGTCAGAGCGTTGCCTTCCGTCATGTTCTGTTGACAAGTTGGGTCGTCGACTACAGCGGGCGAGCCCGTCACCTCAGGAAGTTTTAACGATTAGTCTTTCTATCTCCCTGGAGTGAGCGCAGAAGACTTGAGGACGAAACAGTCCACCGTCCAGCTACGCCACAAGCCCGTAAGAGGCCAACGCCTTAACCACGAAATAGCCAGGAATGTTACTCAGCAGGCCTACACTAACGCCCTTACTTCCAATTGTGACCAGATTACTCCGGTCTCTCGATTGGTTATGAGTTCGAGGTCGCTTGCACGGTCCTCTCCCTTACGAAGCGGTGAAACGGTGTTTACCGAATCTATCGCGGACCACAGCGTCTTTTGCCCGGCTGTTCACCCAGGATCGGGTAGCCGATGGTCATTTCAAGAGCAGTCGCCGTAAGGTCCGCAACTACCCCCGCTCTATAGGAAACAGTACTGCTTCCAGACTCCCCCGACTGTTAGTCAAAGTGCACAGTCGATTGGCTTACGCCACAAGGTGCGCAGACCGTCCAGGAGCGCCAGAAGGTTGATTCCCAGGGTAAACTAACCATAAGGCCAGAGTCCTACCCAGGCTCGCACTTCATGCGTGGAGGTCGTCGGATAGGTGTTGACCAGTGAGTGACCAACCCTGAACAGAATTGGTCTACGTGGCCAACTCAGCAAGGGCCCATAAACTCCCGACATGATTTACACTGTTCTGTTGACAGTAGGTATAAATCAGAGGTACAGGTGGGGTTTGGTCGATATCCTGAACGTCATGCAGAAGACTGTATTTTTAGTAAGGTATGGTGAGCGCTGAACGGCCAAAGTGGTTAACATAGTAACTGAAACTTTTTTTTATCTCGTATCAGTAGTTTTTTAATATTATTACCTTGATGCATAAAGTAAACATGGAAAAATACAAAAAAACAGGTTTCAGGAAAGCTCAGAAAATGTGGATCGTTTTAAAGATCAGTAGTAATAGACAGGTAGGTTAACGCTCATATAACTTTATACTACTTTATCGAATGTATCCTATTTTAAATTAAAGAAACACAGTTATTACTATGAAAAAGGCTTTATTATCTATCTATCTATATAATCTTTATCTATCTAGGTCGTAAATTTATAAAAAACGTGCATAAAATAAATTTCAATCACAAGCTTATTTGTAAACACTTACCGTTTTGAAGACATAGTGAAAGTTAATTACGCTAATACGAATTAAAATAGAAAAGCACTTCGAAATTATCATCATAACATAATTATCTATGCACTGAAACACTGTCAAACGATCACTGCTGCGATTGGTAAACAATATGCAAAAGTTATCTGCTTGTTAATATTTATAAATTGAGGGTATTCCCCATACTTTTTTTGATCTTTTTAACGATCGGTCGTTGTAAATGGGTTAACCGCTTGAGCGGCAAACGGGCAATTGTCCCACAATTGAAATTACCGTAGAGCGGCAAAGGGGACATCTGTCCCAGCCGAGATCGGCGCCGATGATTTCCAATTATTTACCCTTGATGCCTCACATAAATCATACGGCCTGTGGTATGTACGAAAAGAGGAGAAGATTCTATGTCGTTAACTAGTTGGTTCATTATTTTTCATACAGTCGCCATTTTTTAGTCTATGATTGAACCAAACCAAAAACTTCAATATTCATGTTGATTTTCAACACCAAATATTTTTTTTTTTTGTATGGGTATAAGTAAAACGAAGTCATAGGTTGAATGAAGCATATTATAATTATTATAAAAGTATTCACAATTTCTTGCATAGGGTGATTTATTTCCAGAAAAAACATAGAAATGTTGGACAAGGCGGTTTTTTCTGTACCACAACTTTGACAGATAATTCTGAATAATGCTTATTGCTTTACAAGACGACGTTACACGTATCTAATAGCAAATTTCAACAGGAACATAAAACAGGTCTTTTTTATACGATCCGTATAGTAGTTTCGGAGTAATCGTCGTTTTCCTGAAACGCTATATTTTTGTTGTGATGTAATCTTCTTCTTCGCGTTCTCTAAGAGAAACTACAATTCAAACGTCAGCGCTCGAGGTATTAAGAGCTAAGGATGAGAAAAAAAAGAGTACCTCAAAATTCCGTTTTCTCCGGTTGGTCTTCTATGGTTGCTTCGCTGATGGGTAGCTACCCAGACGCTGGTGCAGATCCCGACGATGAGTTCACGAAGTACTCGGCACTTCCGAAACATTTTTATATATTTTTTTCTATTTAGGATAGAGATAATCACGACGTGCGATACGATCGCAAGTGCGCTGGTTTGTTAACTGCATCGACCGCACAGATAGTCCGAGCGATGACACTTTGTAGGTACATATTTTTTAGCAGGAGAGGGAAAATATTCAAAACAAGTTAATAAGTAGAATAGGATTAAAGATACACTAGGCGTTTCCAGCGTTAGCGGTGAGTCAGTTCCTGAATGGTGTGAAGTGAATAATGCACCACCCGAGCCAGCATACGTATGAAGCTTGATACGAGGAGTGAGAGGGACCTTAGATAAATTAGCATACGTGCATATTTACATTGAGTCAGTTACAGGCGTCCGTGCTGTTGCCGACAACTGACTCTCACTGTTACATGCGGTCAATCAGTCGTAGCACTGTAAATATACAACTAAAGCAGTATGGAAACTACGTACACATTCGAAACAAACGCACTCACACAGACGCACAGCTTTACAATAATCTAAGCGGTTGTCGCAGTGTTGTCAGTCGCGAGTGCCGCCTCGAGGCGAGTGGTTACATTTTGCGTTTATCTCGGCTTGAGGTTCGTGCGTTGTGGTTCATAGCAATCTAACGTAACCGAACCACCCAAAACAACACAAATCCGACCTGGGTAATATATTTACCAAGTCATGATGGTAAATCATAAGATTTACTAAAGAAACCTGAGATTTACCACTATTCGGGCTTTTTTAGCTACGTATGTATGCCCTGGTTGATTCGATGTGCAACCAGTATTTTTGATAAATAAAATTATTTAATTGATAAGTATTATTTGATGGGTGATAAGTTTTTTGATGTGCATTTAAAAATGTTATTTTAAAATAACTAACAATAAAGCCCTCTTAAAATGTTTTTAACCTATTTTTATTTGTAAACTAGTTAATTCATTCGATTATTTGATTATTATAGAAGCCAAATAAATATTTTATTATATTTTAATTAACAATTAAAAATAAATTTTCATTTTGACAAAAAAGAAAGAGTGACAACCCTAGTGCTCCAATGGAAAGTAGGTATTTATTTTAACAAATGGGTCTATTTTCTATACTGCTTTAACCCGGTAACTCCCTAACATCCCTTGCGCGACCAACGACCCCCAATTTCCAGGTTATATTTTTTTATATGTCAAATTTCAATGCGATCATTTTACAGTATTTTTATTATGATCCGTATAGTGGTTTACAAGTTATGGTCGTTTGTATCAAGGTCGTCGACTCGCGTTGATTTTACGCGTGAAAATGTCGCGGGCAAAAGTGATAGCTGAATTTTTACTTCGCGAGAGGAGGGGTTAATATATTAACTGTGTTCATAGTTATTTGTGTGTGAGCGTACACAAATGATTAAAGTCAGTAGGGTAAAATGCGTCATTTGTACTAATAACCCCTAGAGCCCCAATTGGCCGATATCGGCCACAACATGATTCAGCGTGACGGCCCCGTTTTTTTTAAAAAAAAATATAATTTGTTTTATTATGTTAATATGTTTTATTTTAATTATGGGTACAGTGGTTTGGCAGTAATTAATGCATCACTCATCTTAGACCAGTGCTATTCTGGATGATTCCAGGAAGAAAATTTTTGTGGAAGTCTGCGCAGGCTCGTAGGTCATTTGATGCACTATGGACATTTACTAGGTGCTTCGACATTGCTTGATCCTTAGAATTGGACAGAATTGAAATTTTGATTATTGTGGAATTGGCAGAGGGCAGTTTAAGAGCTAGCCTAAAATTGTTTTTGGACGTTTAAGTCGAGGAGTCAGTCGGTTTGGCTAATGACGAGGATTTTAAACTGGCTGTCACTCGTGCACCCAGACCTGACACTTTTGACTTGTTGACTGCTAAGGCAGAACCTGCCGTTCCAGGAAGGTAAAATGATATAGATCATTATTTCAACCGTAAGGTGAATGCAGAGACTAAAAAGCTTAGGTCATACGGAGCGAATAATCGCTGCGAGCAAATTCGCTCCGTGCGACCGAAGCTTTAGGGATGACACAGTCCACCGTTTAACTACAACGACGCCTTACTGCGAGGCACTGTGGAAAGTGCACCCGGCGGGGAGCCTCGTGCCATCATTACTAGATTTGGGCGGATTTTTCCGTCTTCTAGTCCGTTTGCAGGTTCGAAGTCGCCGGCGCGGACTCTACTTAATGCCACGGTCAGCGATATATTTGAACTAAATGAAAACTACAAAGGTCCTCTAATGTCATTAGATGATCAGTGGTCATCAGCTTTAAGAAATGCAGCCTTTCCTCATACTTAGCCTTTCCTTTTACTTCTTTAACTGATCGAACGATGTACCATGATCTAGTCTTCCTACACAAAATCTCAAACAACAAATTAAACTGCATGGACTCGGTCCAGCTAATACATTTCCGGACCCCATCAAGAACGACAAGACAGTCCTCATTGTTTCACATTAGCCGTTGCAATAACAACTACCGTAAAAAATCTTTCTTAAACCGTGCGTGTAGAATTTACGATGATCGATACGCATCAATAGATATCTTCGCCGAATCGAACATTGGATTCAGAAATTTGTTAAAGAGGGCGGTATTTAACACTTAATATTTATAATTTAATAATTATTTAAAATATATTACTATTTATCTACCGTTTGCACTTGTACTTATTCATACCAACGTACCTGTCTCAACTTCAATTATCGTGCTGGTAAATTTGTTAAATACCTGGACGCCCATCAATATAATGTATTTATGTTTTACTATGTTTCTCCTTCCCTTCCCGGTCCCTCCCTTCCTATCCTCTTTCTTTTCTCGTTTTTTTTTCTTTCCCTTATCATTTAGATAATCTCGATGTTATCATTTAGTATCTCGTTTGGCTACTTGCTTTTATACATTGTTATTTTCTCGAATAAAAGAAAATAAAATAAAATAGTGTGTTCGTTTTGATTTTTCCCGTGTAGAAAATGAAACGACGAAAGAAACGTGCGGGATAATGGTTTATTGAGATATGGGCTCGTTCAGAAGACGCGGTCCTGGTAGCCGCTGTCCTGCATGCTGGTGGAGGGCTTGGGCGGGTTCTGGGGGCCGGCGATGTGGTGGTGATGCCGGAGGTGGCCGGGCCTTCTCGGGGGGGCCAGGTACTCGAACATGCTCTGCGTGTGCTGGGCCAGCATGGTGCTGAGGTCGCAGGGCATGGGGTCGGTCCAGAAGAAGTCGTGGTTGAGCGCCGTGTCGCTGTCGAAGCGTTTGGCCGGGTCCAGTTGCAGTAGCTTGTCCAGGAGGTCGCAGCCGTACGGGTCCTTCACGTACGGCTTCAGGCGCTCCTTCACCTTGCGCTTCTGCCCCTTCGGCAGCTCCAACTTGTTGTACAGATCTGCCGAGGGAAAACTTCATTACGTTCGGCGACCGATAGGAAAGGACGGCTCCGTTACCAAATAGAGAGTTCAAATTTATTTAGGATTTTTATTAATTTTATTCATTTAAGGTAATCCCCGTCTTAAAAAATACCACTAAACGCCCGAGGAGAGAGGTACCGATGTCGGCTTTTCCATCGGCTCGAACCGAATTCGGGGCCGCCTACGAGGAGTACCCTTTTATTATTCGCCTCGTTAACCGGACGGAAGCCAGCCTTCGCGCGCAAAAAACTGCGCCGCAACTTTTTGATCGATTTTGTAAATAAATAATAACAATATCGTTTCTTCAAAGAATCCCTCCTTTAACCCGTTGGCTATGTAACGACCAAATTGAGTTTCACATCAGAACACACACACTACGTAACGACCAATATTGGCAGCTTTTCCCGGAGAGCGCGGTAATATTATTTTCAAATTCGAACGCATCCTAAAATCCATACCAAATATCTTATTATTACGATAGATACATAGACGGCCGCTAGAATAACTTCGCGCATCATTTCGCAGATGTTTCTGGTAAAATTCCATTGTCAAACATCGTCATTTCTTTTTCCGACAAATCATCAAAATTTTTATCGGTTTTTATGAGCTAATATCTAAATATTTTTGTATGTAAATAAGCAAAAATATTACCTTTGATAGATAATCTAAGAAAGATCACGAAAGTATTTACAATTTCTAAATAGGGCTCTGTATTTTCCGTAAGACAAGTACAAGTTAGAAATGCTGAGTTTTTTTCACTTTTTCGACTTTCTCATATTTATTCATTCCCCCCACTTCCTGTCATTCCAGTTTGAGAGGAAGTGGGGCTACCGTTTTAAAACAGACGGCCAATACACCTCGTCGTGCCTCGCTTTTGCCGACGACCTAACTTTTATCACCAGAAGCCCCAAGCAGCTTTCCCTGCTATTACAGAAAGTGGAGCTTTTCTGCGACTGGTCAGGCTGTATAAAAGTGAAGCCCTCCAAATGTTTTTGCCTTGGACTCGCCCGCATGGGCACAAAATTTACATCCTATGACCCCAAATTGGTCTATAAGGGCTCTAATATCTCCCTTATAGACCCAAACAATCATTTCAAATTTCTCGGCAGAAAAATCACCCATCAGGGAAAAGACGTCTCGGGCGATCATGTTATAGAGCATTTCAAAAGTTGCCTGGCGAAAATAGATGCCTTGCTAATTTCTGGCCCTCGTAAGGCCTGGATCTATGACAATTATCTAACGTCACATTTGTCATGGCCCTTTCTTATTTACGATTTTACCAAAACCCAACTGTCCCATCTAGATGCGCTGGTGACAGCTAGTTTAAAATCCTGGCTGTCCTTAGCCAAACCAGCTGACCCCTCGACTCTCTTCAGGTCCAAACAAAATTTTGGGCTAGCGCTTAAACTGCCCTCTCTGCTCTACGCCAACTCCAGAATAACCAAAAATTCGATTCTGTGCAATTCCAAAGATCCGGCAATATCGAAGCACGTAATAAGTGGCCGTAGTGATTCAAATGATCTACAAGCCCGCGTAGACTTCCACAAAAAGTTCCTTACTGGAATCAGCCAGAATGGCACTGGTCTGGGGTATGGCAGTACAACCACGAGCGACGTGGACTTGAAGAAGTCTCTTTTGCGGGAAGATTACGACAGCAAGAGTATGGCTCATGCTATTGGCCTTCAATGCCAGAATGATTGGACAACAATTGGGGACTTTTGCATTCCGCCTCCAATGCACTGGAAGGTAATGCTCTATGACTGGACGCCAGAGATGCTAAAATTTTATTTGAATGCCTTTCAGCATACACTTCCAGACCCCAGTAACCTCGCTCGTTGGAGCTTTGCCGAGGATAGTTCTTGTCCCCTCTGTAGCAATACCCCTTGCACAGCTAGACACATTCTAGCTGGCTGCAAGGTGGCCTTAGATCAAGGACGGTACACTTACCGCCATGACAAAGTTCTCGCTGTTATTCGCGAGGTAATTAGTCTCTCAGTGGCTCGTGCCAACAAGGGTTTGACAGTATCCTCCAAACCCCCAATACAGTTTGTGCGGGATGGCTCTAAAGGCAAAAAACATTTAACTACAAAACCTTTCTCAATAATCGAGAAAGCTACGGATTGGATTCTGGAGGTTGATTCGGTCTCTAAGCAGTATAAATTCCCTGAAAGTCTCGGATGCACAGCCCTCCGTCCAGATATAACTCTTTACTCTCTATCTCGGAAGGTGGCTCTTATTGTAGAATTAACTATTCCATGGGAATCAAATATCCCAAAAGACCACGAGTACAAATTAAATAAATACCATGATCTCGCAAATGCCGTAACCCGGAACGGCTTCACTGTTCACCTTCACGCGGTGGAAGTTGGCGCTCGTGGCCTGCCAGCTAAATCTCTATTTCACCTCTTTAAAGATCTTGGCCTTTCCAGAAAAATAATCAACTCTTTCTTAGAAAAATTATCTAAAACTGCGATTTGCGCATCTCAAATTCTATGGCTTCGAAGAGGGAGTGAATGGGTGGCAAGGTGAACGCTCACATGTGGCAAGACAGCTGTCCTAAACCTACCACAGCCGGTTCGTAAGTCCGGAATCCACTGCTCACCCCCCAGAAGTGTAAAAAAATGTATTATGATGGGCCCGACTCCGGTCGGTGAATTCCATGGCAGCTCCGTTTGTATTTATTTACAGTTATTCTTTTTGTGATTGCTATAGTAGTTCCATAGTTATAGTACTGTTTGTCGATTGCGGCGATTTTGCAAGAAATTCCAATAAATTGCCGCGGTCTGCCATGAAATTATGCCGCTACTGGAAGGGTTAACCGAGTAAATAATCTTGTTAGTCGTGTATATTATTTATCTATCAAACTTTGTAAGTCATATATATTACATATCTGTCAAATGATGCAAAATATCTATAGGCATTGTTGGAGATAGACCGGTTAAAGAGCGCGATAAGCAGATTCTACGGTATTTTCATGTCAGCCCCTTATCACCTTTCCCTCATCGCCGCTTATTCAAGAGATATAGAAACTTTTGGGCCAAATTGTCTTACGTAACAAAAAAAAAATATTTCTAGTCACAAGATCATATGGAAGCACTACATAATTCCAATAGTGTCAAGGTAAAAAGCCTCAACATCAACAATATAAGATACACAGATGATACTGTAATAATTGCCAGCAGCGTGGAAGAACTCCAGATCCTAAATGACAGTCTTACAAGAGTATGTAACAAATATGGATTCAATTTAAATACCACAATTATAAATTAATAGTTTAAAAAAAAAACACAAAACACGCTTTTATAAATGCACGTAAAAACCAAAAAATCCGGCTTCATCATCAGACCTTGAAACTTAATCGTGGTCAAAGTTCATTACAAGACCTTTCTAACAAGTCCAAACACAGCTATGATACAATATTCCATCATGGAATGCCAGTGCCTATCTTCCGGCTTCATCATCAGACCTTGAAACCTAATCGTTGTCAAAGTTCATTCCGAGACTTTTCTAACAAGTCCAAACACAGCTATGATACGATGTTCCATCATGAAGTTCCAGTTCATATCTTCCGACTCCATCATCAGATCAGTTCGACAGACAGCTGCCAATTTTCATGACGCTACGATCCTTGGAAGATGGTTAAATTAGTTACCTTAGATTCCATTACATAGTTACATACAGGTCGACCTAATAAAAGCGTGTTAAAAACCAAGTAAATTAAATACGAACGAAGTTGCCGTGGAGTTCACGGACTGAAGTCAGGCCCATCATAACACTATTATTACACTTCTGGGGATGAGCGGTGGATTCCAGACTAACGACCGGCTGTGGTAGGTTTAGAACAGCTGTCTTGTGAGCCACATGTGAGCGTTCACCTTTCCCCCTTCGAAACCATGGAATTTGAGATGCGTAAATCACAGTTTTAGTAATTTTTTTCTACAAAGGAGTTGATTATTTTCCTGGAGAAACCAAGATCTTTAAAGAGGTAAAACAGAGATTTGGCAGGCAGGGCAAGCGTCAACTTTCACCGCATGAAGATTCAGTGAGGTCGTTCCGGGTGACGGCATTTGCAAGACAATTGAGGCAAACTTAAATGTTTGAGGGAGCTATTAGAAATTATTTGCGAGGCAAACAACGGCATTTGAAAGAGATATTAAAGCCCTTATAAACAAATTGGATTCTGTCTAGTGACACATATAAGGCTAATGTATATAGTTAAATGACTTGCGGATGAGGTACATCGAGTTTGCTTTTTTCATAATCTGTGTAAGGTCCTCACCCCACTTCAGATCGCTCACTATCGTTATGCCCAAGTCCTTTTGTTTTGTAACACTTTGAATTAATAAGTGATACTGTGCGTTTGTTAGTTTAGCAGACTCTTCTTGCAAAATCAACTATGTCTTGTTAATAAGAAAAGGTAATTTCTCCTTTCCTTGGCAAAGAGTCTAGAAAACATTACTATGGACTGGTTTAAAAACCTTATCAACTAATGCGTAAAATGTTGGGACAAGTGATAGGACACAAACTCTCACCTAGTTGTTCTACACCTGGCCAAACGTCGGGTGTGCAGCTTCCGCACAGCTGTGATATGAGGATCAGCTGCTGCTGCTCGGTAGCTCCTTGCATTATCGGAGATCTCGTCCACATTTCCGCCATAATACAGCCGGCGCCCCACATATCAACTGGTGGTCCATAGTTTCTGTCCCCCAAGAGTAATTCTGGAGGTCGATACCATAGCGTAACTACACGATTCGTATACCTGATGACAGGGAAAACAGTAGGCTATTATTTTTCCAGTGCAGGATCTATTGCATTGGAAGTGGGTAGCTATCGCATTAGGAATGCCATTAAATTTCAATAATAAATGGCATTTTTCAATACTTTTAAATCAGGAGGATCGTTTGAAGTTTCTGGCCTTTTTAGCTGGTCGAAAGTCAGTCTTCGCTGCTTTCCCTGTTGTTACCTAATAATTAATGTCATGTATATTACATATTTATATAACATATATGGGGGTCGGCCAAAACTGTCAATTGACGCAAAGTTCCTATAAGCATTGTTGGCGTTCGTCGGGTTAAGAAAAATACATATTTAGAAGCAAAACTAAATTTATTACTCTAAGTAGTCTCCCTGCAACTCGATAGATTTGGTCCAGAGTTTTTCCCATTCTTTTAAACCGCCAGAAAAAAAAATATTTGCTAAACCCGAAAAATACTGTTATACAGCAAACTGAAATATTTTTAAAATTAGGAAATAGGAAAAAGTCAGTAGGTGTAGAAGCAATTTAAGCTCGCGTGACACTCGCGCAGCGTGTCCATCCTTATACGATTTTTTTCGTCTACAAGAATCACTGCACCCAGAGCGCGGATAATTTTCTCATATGGGTTCATCCAGTTTTTGGAATTTTTGACCTCCCCCCGCCCCCATGTCAACAGAAGTTTACCCTCCCCCCAAGATTACATAATCAATCGAATTTGCGGAAAATAAGAAGAATCGTGAAACCAGCGTTTGTAAAGTGTTTTCGAAGACGGTAAGCGGAAAAAAACATTTTAGAATACTTTTAAAAATGTACTTTATTCATTCAAAGTAATTACAAAATCTCAAACTCTTTGGTTTATTTTACAGATCCCAATCTTCAGACCGGAGTGGCTGTAAAGACAGTATTAAAGAGAAAAAAATATTTATGAATGCATTTAAAAATGCACATTTAATGTGCAGGTTTAGAAAATAAAATTGCGATTCGGTGACCAAAGTTGATTACGAAATCAGGACAGGCACCCCCCCCCCCCCTACGTAATCAAGCGTAAGTCTCACAACCCCCCCCCCTCCCCCTCGGTGATTAAGCAATATGTGGACGGCCCCTATCCAAATTCTTATGTAAAATCTTATGCCCCCGTTCGGATAAAATCTCACAAGCCTCAGCAATATCCTCAACAGTCAATCGATTATCTTCTATCGACCATTTTGTTAGTTGTAGCTGTTTTCAGGCGCCCGGAACGTTCCTCGTCTAAAATGCTCGTACGACCACCGATGTACTCGGCCATCCAATGTTTGACCGTTGTAAATAAGGGGAGCCTTCACCATATACAAATTCAAAGTCATCTTTTATTTCCTGAGTCTTCCCCATTTCTAATGAAATAAGTTTATCACTGTGCGATACTCAATGTTCTACATTGTTGACAGACAATGTCAGCTGACAACTTTGAAAGAGCGCCATAGACAGAATGACTTACGGTTTACATAAAATATATCAAGGCCATCTATCGGACGGCAAAAGAATTTTTATTCTACATTGTGTAAATGAGGCCGGAAACTTTTCAAATGACCCTCGTATTAAACTGCAATACTTCCTCATGGCCACATTATTATTGTTAATGAATAAATATAAAAATATAATTCTTCTCTCATTATTTAATGTTTAATATAATGTCCCATTATTAGCCAGAGCCATGTCATTGCGCCAATCTGACTAACAGTCGGGGGAGTCTGGAAGCAGTACTGTTTTCCTATAGAGCGGTAGTGGTTGCTGACGTTACGGCGACTGCTCTCGAAACGACCATCGGCTACCCGATCCTGGGTGAACAGCCGGGCAAAGGATGCCGTGGTCTGCGAAAGATTCGGTATACACCGTTTCACCGCTTCGTAAGGGAGAGGACCGCGCAAGCGACCTCGAACTCGTAACCAATCGAGAGACTGGAGTAATCTGGTCGCAATTGGAAATAAGGGCGTGAGTGTAAGCCCGCTGGGTAACACACCTAGTTATCTCGCGGTTAAGGCGTTGGCCTCTTACGGCCATGTGGCGGAGCTTGACGGTGGACTGTTTTGTCCTCTCGTTAAGTCTTCTGCGTTCTTTTCACGGGAGATAGAACGACTAATTGTTAAAACTTCCTGAGGTGACGGGCTCGCCCGTTGTAGTTGACAACTCTAGCTAGAGTCATGTCATTATGCAAGTAAATGTTTACTTTAAAATAATATTGTTTCATTATTTTTTTTAATATTTGGTAATGTAAAAAAAACAATTTTTAGTCAAAGAAATCATCTTACCTATGTATTATATTGATCCAATAATATCAAAATTACTAAATAGTAAACAAGTACTAAATTAAAAATTCGGTTGTATCATTTAAAGACTTTCCCGGCAAGCAGACAACCCCCTCCACCCGATAGTGATTGTGTTTATGCTAACAAAGTAACTACGATAGCAAATGTAGTATATTTTAGTATTTTGTAGTATTTCTTTGGTATTAAAATGGCCAATTTTCCAATATGACTTACTATATTCCTAAATACGGCAATATTTGGAAAAAAAAAAAAAAGAGTCACTTGTATACGAGATATTCCAACCAAAATTACACAAATATACGAGATATTTCATTGAATGTAGGATAAAGGGATTACCAACCCTAGGCACGCCACTGAATATAGTATGTTCAGATCGGTTGGTTCAGTCAGTATTACTTTGCATATAACGCATATTAGGTTCCAAATCCCACAAATACGGCCTACCGTTCCACATAGGGTACACAGCGCCGGCGCTACTAGTAGTTTCCGTACCCTTTAGGGTACATAGCACAGAATAGGTTAATGTACCTGTTTGCTTGTCCTGGTTTAGTCACGCTAAACGGTCGTGCTAATCCAAAATCTGCCAATTTTAAAACTCCATTCTTTGTTATCAGTACATTTGCAGCTTTCATATCCCTATGTAAGATTTTATTACTATGTATGTAGTATAGACCGTTGAGGAGTTGCTGCATAACCTAAAACAATGAAAATAAATAATAATCAATGATGTCAAACATATGGTACTATGTTTTCAAGCAGTCTTCCACCTTTCGTGGAACTATCCAGTCTGTTTGCACATAACACATTTAAAAGTTTAGAAGTTTGTTGCAATCATCTATGACCTTGTTAGAACGAAAATATTTGCATGGATTCATATAGAAAATTGCCTTGGAAATATGGGTTCTTGTTTATTTATTTTATTTATTTATTTTAAGTCACAATCAAAATACAATTATATAGACGATAAACCAATGGCGAAACATTAACTAACTCTTCGTAGCTATATCTGTTCAACGCCGCCCAACTGGGATAAACCCGTTTCAGGGCTAGCGTTTCTAAAGCATTTTAACCCATATATGCCCAGTGGTTCAAAAACGAAACAAAGAAGTAATACTTTTGTAAAAGCATCGGAAATCCTTTGTAAGTTCAGTAAATTAAAAAAAAAACTACCATCTATCGCAAGAGTACAGAACTATCCCCTATTAGCAGCGCAGTTTTAGCAGCATTGACAGTTTTGATTGAAATAGTAAGCGGGGCAAGTTGTGTTCACGTCGTGCAAAAATCATGTTGTCTCCCGAAAAAAGTAAGTAATTATAGTTGACTAAAGCTTCGTACGAGTATCATAGTTTTGTAGGAAATTTTGGTAAATTATGGAGATACTCGTGTTTTTAGAATTAGTTAATAGTAATTTATAAATACTTCTACTAATAATATCTACTACTACTAATAATAATATCCTTTTAACTTCAGTGTTTCGAAAACGATACGTTAGGCAAATATACAGCGGAGACCTGTACTAAATCTCTTTTTTTTGTGTTTTAGACGGATCAGGCGCTTAACTAAAATACATAGTTAAACAAAAAAAATATATACTAAAAGTAGTCAATACTGTGATAGGGACCTTTCAACATAAACATATCTGAAAATAAACAAAATCGAAATCCCGAAATAGTTCTGGGCATATATGGGTTAATACAAATTGAGAATTATACCTAAAATAAATTACCTAACATATAAAAGAAATCTAGATACAAAACAGAAGAAATACAAATCAAAAAACTATAAAACAAAAATGTTTTTTTTAAATGATGGGGGTATAGAAAATAGTCAATTTAAATGTCAAATTAATAACAAATATAATCTAAAATATAATAAATAACATTAAATATAGATATAATATAGTCAAAAATAATAAAAATTCGATTATAATAAAAAAAAACAATGATAATCTTTTAAGAACTAGTTTATGCTATAATGTCTAGCATAGAGTGTATTGATATACGCTCTTGGCTAATCATCCACTTTATTAATTTAGTTTTAAAAATATGTTTGTTAGTACACTGCTTAATGCGGATATTGAGACGGTTGAATATTCTAGGCGCTATAAAAGTGTAATACCGCTAATGTAATGTAATGTTGAATGTATACATTTGTTCAATATCGGTACAGGTTTATTATCCCGAAAGCATCTTGTAGGTCTCGATCGAGTCCCATCACTTTATACTTTTCTCGGATGTTGTGAGTCATAAGGTTCGTAGCCTTGTAGAATATACACAAATTGGACATAATGAATAAGCATTTCCCGGGAACCGCGGCCATGACCTGTATGTACTATTCCTATTTTATAACAAGTGTGTTTATTTGGGTCAGGCAGACACAAGTTCGACGAAGAGGTCTACCGACGAATCCAACTCTCATGGGCAGCATCCGGGAAACTAAACCACAGAGCCTCAAGACAATACCACAGAACCTCAAAACAAAAGTCTATAATTATTGAATGTTTTTATTTTATTTTGTTAATTTCAAACCAGTTGATAGGAATTCCTACACTTGGTTATGTCAAAAACTAACAAAAATAACAAGTATAATATTAAAATATATACCTATTAAGGTATAAGGTATGAACGTCTGTATTGCAAGGTATGAAAGTTGAACATCCAAGCGCAGATTTTCTAGGTTATATAGAAGAAACAACATTTTCCAATATTTTATCAAAATTCTTACATTAATTCATAGAATTTTCGTACTAAATAATCAAACAAATATTGGAACATTTCACAGATTATCATACGGCAAGATATTTTAAAGAAAAAACACAAATACAAAACAAATCAGTAATAATAATAATAGTCAATAGCCAATAGTTAGTAGGAAAAAAAACGCAATTGTAAAATAGTCAATAATAGAAAGAATAGGGAATAATAATAGTCAAGTAGGTCAATAGAGCTGCGAAAAATTGATATTGTCGAAATCCTCAATGCTATAAATGGGGTTTTCAGTCAAAATACCCTGCACCTTTTTCTTAAAGTGAACCTCCCCAAGGCCCCTGATGTGTAATGGAAGTTTGTTGTAGAATAAGTAAGATTGGCAGAGAAAGCTATTCCGAACCTTACTCAGTCGCACCTTAAAATTGCCAGAGGACAAGCGGCAGTAAGACGTGGTCGCTAACTACTAACCTCATATATAAACTCAAAGTCGCGCAACGAGCCATGGAGATAGCTATGCTCAGAGTTTCTATGGATGATAGGATCCGAAACGATGTCACTGACATAGCTCGTAAAATTAGCAATTCGAAATAGCAATGTGCTGACCATTTAGCTTGCAGAACCGATAACCGTTTTGAAAAAAAGGTTCTCGAATAACGACCACAAACCGGCAGACGCAGAGTAGGACGGCCCCCCACAAGATGGACCGATGACATTGTCTAGGAAGCAAGAAGTAGGTGGATAGAGGCGGCTCAAGACCGTTCATCGAGGCATTCTATGGGGAAGCCTATGTTCAATGGCTGATGGCTGATGATGATGATGAAGACATTGTACTATTACTACGTCCATAGCATACAAGAATTCTCCTCTCAAATCCTACTACCCTGCCCCTCCTATAATCCTCCTTTCCTACCAATGTAAGTAGAATTATAGTGTAAATTTATAAACGGCTTTAATAAACTCATAAACTACTTTTATCGTAATTTAATAATGTGCCGTAATAGTACATAATGGGCCCGATTGCGTTTCTTTGTGAACTAAAACTAAAATTAGTCCAAGCGAACGAGTCAGAGCAACTTGTTAGAGCGGAATATGAAACGAACGATCGTCGATAAATACTACCTGTTGAACTTATACTCGTCCAAATAAATTCGAGCATATTTCGTGCGGTGGCACGAAATATGCTCAAATTTACCTCACGATTTGACCTTGGCGCGCAGTTTTAATGCGAAAAAGTGACCACCGGCCATCTCACACTCCGCTCTGGCATATTGCCCCGTCTCGTTCAAGCGGACTAATTTCCGATTTTAGTTCACGAAGAAACGCAATCGAGCCCAATATATCTAAATTTAAATAAAAATGCTTTCCCTCGATAGCTGAAAAACGAACCCTGTAAATGATTTTCTACAGTTTATTGTGTAGAATAATCCCTCAAAAAAGAAAGTCTTCTAATATGTTACATTCTTATTATGTCTAATATACAGGGTGTCCATAAAAGAAATCAAAGTCAAAAACATGCACCGATGGTATAGGCGATTCCGTCGATGGTATAGTTTTTCCACATGGGGGATCACATTTAAAGTTCAAACGAAACGCACATTGAACTGAAATTACAGACTGACTTTTAGCGAATTGCAGAACACAAAACGCTTTACGCACAGTAGTCGCCATTTTGGTTATGTGGCGCTGCAAGCGAGAAAACCACAAAGCACTACTCGCGCATGCGCTTATCTAAAACTGTTTGAGTTAATCTTTAATTGTGACCTTGAACCAACACTCTACAAAGCTTATACTTAAAGCTATTAAAATTTATAACTGGGACGTTATTTTATGGAAACCTGGGTGCCTGGCGATAAAGGAATGAACGATGAATAATACTTTATTTAAATATGTGTAGGTAGATGTGATTATGTCGATCTTTAATCATTAGAAGGGTTGTAAAATCGACGAAAGATGTTGAATAAAATACCCGGTTTTTAACATAAATTCCCCATAGCAATAAATACTTAACAGCGGAGTTTGTACTCAGTGCGTGATACAAAATATTCTCTAACTCGCGACTGACGTACTGAGGCTGTGATCGATTGTCATACAGTTTGTTTAAAAATCACATACTCGGTTCGTACTTCGCGTTATACCAGCGTGTCAACCACCGTATCTATATCCACTCGGATAGCAAGGCAGCTCTTATGGCACTAGCCTCGGATACCATTAATTCAAAGCTAGTGCAAAACTGCGTATCACTACTGAATTCCCTGGGCGAAAAGAACAGGGTAATTCTAAGATGGGTTCCCGGCCATGCAGGTATCGTGATAAATGAAAAAGCCGACGCAAAGGGAACGTTATACGGCCCTGAACCTTGCTGTGGCGTACCAAAAAGCCTTGCAAACCTAATTCTCAAACAAATATATTTGGAACAATCCGTCAACCACTGGAACAACACGCCAGGGTTGAATCAATCCAAAGCGCTAATTAAGGCCTACGACCCTAAGATGGCAGTGAGGCCTTATCGCTAAATAGGAACAATCTACGCATACTGGTGAGGGCGCTCACCGGGCATTGTGGCTTCATCAAACACATGTACAACCTCAAGCTCCGAGACACAAAAATGTGCAGGTTCTGCCAAGGGGCAGAGGAAACTCCTCTGCACCTCATGTGCGAGTGTGGCCCGCTGATGCGTAAAAGATACATCCACTTGGGTGGTCATTACCTCCAACCTGAGGAGGTAAAACAATCTGGCGCCAAAAGCCTGTTGCGGTTCTTAAATGACACGAGGCTTAGCGCAGAACTATAGTAGGTGGCGAACACAATAGATCAGCAATGGTCGCAGTGTTACAAGGCTCATAAAGACCTTAGAAATGCCCCACACAACAAATAAAAAAAAATGTCTAATAGATACAAAACAAATTGATTCTATATCAAATCAGGTTATTTTTTTATAGCCGTTACAGCGATGCCAAAAATCACCCGCAGGAAACGTAACACACGCTATAAAAATCGTCCGCTGGTAAAGTGTTATGAAGGAATCTTTTATTAAAAAATATACTCCTATCTTTAAAAAATGTGAGATTACCACAGGATTCGAGAGAATGGCAGTGAATTGTTAGGAAATTCCAAGACAATAGTAACCAATAAGCGATACGAACCTTTTTGATTTCGCCGAGACTGAATTTCACATTTACGTTCGACAGCAGCCCGGCTAAGTCGTGTTCGCAGAAATCGAACACGAGATAAAACGTAGACCTATATTTATTGTTTTGATTCGCCTTCGTTCGGCATATCTCTATTAAGTTCACGACGTTCTCGTGTTTTAGGAGTTGTAAAATTTTGATCTCGCGCAAGGCCGTTATGGGGAATCCTTCCTTTTCGTTGTCCATCAGCACTTTCTTCATTGCGACGAATTTCTTGTTGCTCATCTTCGATCGGGCCTGAAAATTGGATATTTATCATGTTAATATAATACAATCAAAACTCAAACAGCTACTCAGGAAGGGAGAAGAAAAATCGGTTGTGTCGCCCCGACTTTCCCGGCAAGCAGACAATACCTTGCCATCCCCCGCATGACAAACCCCCAAACCTCCCTCCGCCGATTCCCCCACACCTTAACGCCCCCGCTGGCAAATCCCACCTGCCGATCCCCCCTCCCCTGACAGTGATTGTGTCAAGTGATTATAATAGCAAATAAATAAAATACAAACGGAGCTGCCATGGAATTCACCGACCGAAATCGGGCCCATTAAATATAATTATTACACTTCTGGAAGGTGAACGGTGGATTCCGGACTAACGACCGTCTGTGGTAGGTTTAGGACAGCTGTCTTGCTACATGTGAGCGTTCACCTTACCACCCATTCACTCCCCTCTTCGAAGCCATAGAATTTGAGATGCGGAAATCGCGGTTTTAGATATTTTTTCTAGAAAGGAGTTGATTATTTTCCTGGGGGGACCAAGATCTTTAAAAAGGTGAAACAAAGATTTAGCTGGCAGGCCACGAGCGCCAACTTCCACCGCGTGAAGGTGAACAGTGAAGCCGTTCCGGGTGACGGCATTTGCAAGGTCATGGTATTTATTTAATTTGTACTCGTGGTCTTTTGGGATATTTGATTCCCATGGAACAGTTAATTCTACGATAAGGACCATCTTCCGAGATAGAGAGTAGAGTTATATCTGGACGCAGGGCTGTGCATCCAAGACTTTCAGGGAATTTATACTGCTTAGAGACCGAATCGACCTCCATAATCCAATCTGAAGCTTTCTCGATTATTGAGAAAGGTTTTGCAGTGAGATGTTTTTTGCCTTTAGAACCAACCCGCACAAACTGTATTGTTTGTGACGGTTTGGAGGATACTGTGGAACCCTTGTTGGCACGAGCCACTGAGAGGCTAAGTACCTCGCGAATAACAGCAAGGACTTTGTCGTGGCGATAAGTGTACCGTCCTTGATCCATGGCCACCTTGCAGCCAGCTAGAATATGTCTAGCTGTGCAAGGGGTGTTGCTACAAAGGGGACATGAACTATCCTCGGCATAGCTTTAACGAGCGAGGTTACTGGGGTCTGGAAGTGTATGTAGTATTTTCCTAAATACGAATTTATAAATTATTTGTGGCACTTGTATAAGAGATATTCTAACCCAAATTTCACAATGTGGCTTTAGCTCAAGACGCATCTGTGTACTGAATTTCAAGTCTCAAGACCGATATTTCGATATTGAAGTGTGACTAATGCGCGCCCCTGGTGGACCGATTTCAACCACAATCTTTTCAACTCTTAACCCAGTTGTTACTAAAACTTTTTTTTTATATTGTATCACAGTAGTTCTTTAGTATTATTACCTTGATGCATAAAGTAAACATGAAAAATACCAAAAAACAAACTAACTTTTCAGGAAAGCTCGGAAAATGCGGATCGTTTTAACGATCAGTAGTAATAGGCAGGCAGTTCAACGCTCATATAACTACTACTTTATTGATTGTATCCTATTTTAAATTAAAGAAACACAGTTATTACTATGAAAAAGGCTTTATTATCTATCTATCTATATAATCTATATGTATCTAGGTCATAAACTTATAAAAAACGTGCATAAAATAAATATCAATCACAAGCTTATTTGTAAACACTTACCGTTTTGAAGACATAGTGAAAGTTAATTACGCTAATACGAATTAAAATAGAAAAGCACTTCAAAATTATAATCATAAGATAATTATCTATGCACCGAAACACTGTCAAACGATCACCTTGGCACGATTGGTAAACAATAAGCAAAAGTTATCTGCTATTTAATATTTTTAAATTGTGGTTATTTCCCATACCTTTTTTTTTTGATCTTTATAACGATCGGTCGTTGTAAATGGGTTAAATGCCCGCATGCCAAATTTCAGCTGTCAATCGGATGAAGCGTTTAGACGCTATCGTGGAGGAATACACACACAAAGATACCGACAGACAGACACACAGACAGACTTCGGTCTTCGGAAATGGTCTTAATCGTCTCGGGGGGAGGGGGAGATCAAAATGTAAATATCCCTCTTCATTTTTTTTAGCGCGTTCACAATACTTTAAAAAATCTTTAAAGAGACATTTACTCAACTTATGAATAGCCCCCTCCCCCCCCCCCCCCCCCGTCTCCTTTGCTTGTCCTTATATTCAACTCCTCCCTTCAATATCGAGTTGGCATTCGTTACTAATCACTGTTTTATATTTTACACTATGATGACTATTATGTAAGTGTATTCATTTATTACATGTAAATAAATTTGAGTGGCCGGTATGGCCGTAAGATATTGCCACTTGGCAATAGGCCCACCACTTTGTACTCTTTTGTGTATGCAATAAAGCTTTTCAAACAAACAAACAAACTTCACCTTCTTGTCGGTTGATTGGACGGTAAAGTAATCAGATATCAAATGGTTGACTGTAAAATATTGCTATGGTGATAAATCCACTCCAAGTTTTACTTAGTTTTTAACATAATTAAAATAAAAACTAACAAAACCTACCGCCATATAGGTGTGAAATGTTAAAAAAAAAAAAAACAAAAACCTACCGAAATATACGTGTTTGACACTTTCTTCAATGATTCATTGAGTCTGACATAATATTATTGCAATTTTAGAATCAGTTTGTTTGTTTCTACTCTTTATTGTGAAATTTCACAATGGGCGGGTTTATTGTCATGACAATCTCTTACAACCAACCTACTATGACAGGTTTATATGTATGTGTGCGTGTAACATGTATGTAAGTGTGCGTCTTGTTATTGCATTCGATCGACAGAATTGAAAATGCAATTCCGTTAATTTGATCCCAACGAAAAATGGTGACCCCGCCGGGAATCGAACCCGGGACCTTACAATGTAAAATCAGGCGACCTAACCACTATGTCACCGGGCCGCAAGAGCTGAATATGGGTGACAATAAAAAAAACAATAATGTATAACTGGTAGCAATACCTAATAAATACCAAACTAACAACATACTGCCATATGGGTATTTATGAATTGAAAAAAACAACCTACCTTCTTTAATTGCCTATATCTCGCTTATTTATTGAGGCCGAATAAAGATTATTGCAGTTCGGAAATAGCATGGTGAATATAGTCATTAAAGAATCAACAATGTAGAATAGGTCCCAATTATACATAAACACATCAGTGTAACTAAGCTTTTAAAGGCATTTAGGATCGAATTTAGTAGTGTATTTCTTTTTAAATATACTTCCCCTAAACTGAATATATGCCAACCCACCTTAAAGACCTCTCCGAAGGTGCCCTGGCCAATTTTAGCCACCTTTTCGTACTTGCTGGACACGTCGCAGAACTGAAAGTCGAAGTCCTCTATGTATTTCTCCTTTTCGCGCATGCTGAGGATCGGCGTTGGCGCCAGTGTGGGCGCTGGCACGCCGTTCTCCCTCTGCGACGCCATCCCCCTTCGAAATTATCACGAAAAACAATCGTTACCTCATTATTTTCACAACAATAAAACTAAAACTTCTCGGAAGAAACTCGAAAATCGCGAGAACGCGCCGTCACATTTTTTTTATATACACAGCTGTCAAACTATTTTTTTCATGACGGACAACTGAGAGTCATCCCACTTTGGCCTTATACAATTAAAAAATACTTACTCTTTGCAGAAAGCGTACATTTTGGGTCCGTTCAGAACGAAATTAAATTATACAATGTCGAAATTACACTTTCTATTTCAATATCGGCGTCTATGTAATTAATATTTTAATTAGGAAAATCATTAGCGTCGAAATTGACCAGTCGTGAAATCACAGTTACATTTACCGCTTTTTCAAAGCAGCAATAATTTGTATTGCCAAAGCAAATCAGCAGTGGCGGCGCTAGGCGTCGGCGACGTCGGCGACCGCCGACGGCCTCGCACCTGAGGGGACCTCGCAAAAGTTTTACAAATTATTTAAATTTTATTTGTGGAGAAAAGTACTTTTGAAATTCAGTGTCAATTTAAAGAAAAAAGAACAGCCAGGAAAACACGAATGTTCGATTATGAACATATTGATGAACCTATTCAATCTTTTGACATGCATAACAGAGATAACTTTTTTACCACAATGATAGATGCTATTATAGTCGACACCGAATGTCGATTTAAAGCGCTCAATGAATATTTTCAACAATTTGGTTTTATTTATGATATCAGTTATTTGAAATCGATATCAAAAGAGGACTTTCTCAAGCATTGTAATGATTTAGGTACAATACTGCGGGAAGGCGACGGCGAAAACAGTGACATACAGCCTTTCGAGCTATATGAAGCCACAGCTTTTAAAAGCGAATTCACTTGACTCTGTCAACGACGCAAAACAACTCATTCAGTACATTTTAGAAAATAATTTGGAAGAAATATATCCAAATGTTTACATAGCAATTAGAATCATGTTCACATTCTCAAAGTTAAAATTGATTAAGACTACTTGAGAAGCACGATGACCCAAGAGAGACTATCTGCGTTATCAATTCTATCAATAGAAGCTGAAATAGCGGCTAGTATTAGCTATGACATAATCCTAAAAAAGTTCAGTGAGGCCAAAAGCCGAAAATTTTCTTTTTGACTGGAAAATAAAAAAGGCCTCGCAAACCTAATTTCGACGACGTCCAAGTGTGGTCTAGCGCCGCCACTGCAAATCAGTGCCGGATTATACAATATATCAAGTACCATGCACCGGCCTATGGGCCCACGCCTTTTAGGGGGCCCACGACAAGGGATCATTGCAATCATATGTTTAAATTGTGTCTAATAGATAGAAAACAAAATATTACATTGAAATTCTAAGGAGAACATGGTTAATATTTTTTTTGATCCGACTAATAGCATAATGGCTATAAATTGTGGGCGTGGTGTGGGCATGCAGTGCATATGAAAGACGAACGCTTGCCGAAAGCCGTGTTTTATGCCCAACTGAGCTATGCCTATCCGTGTTTTATGCCTATCTAAGCTATAAATATGTCTTGAAAAGGCACCTAACCGCCAGTGGTATTCCACCTGAGAGCTGGGAGAGAGCTGCTCACAAACGCAGCGGGTGGCGCTTCACGGTTACCACAAAAGTAAAAGAGTAAAAAACCGGTAGCCCGGTTTGAGAACCTCGACTCGAAGCGCTAACAGCGCAAAACTCGTCCGAAGCCATTTTTTCGTGATGAAGACGGCTATATACATTTTGACACCCCCGGAGGCGATTAAACCCATTTCCAGGCTGTTCTGTCTGTGTGGCTGTGTGTGTGTATTCCTCCAAATAGCGCCTAAACGCTTCATCCGATTGAGCTGAAATTTGGCATGCAGTCATCATTCGGTCATAGCAAGAGTTGAAAAGATTGTAGAGTTGAAAAGATTGGAAAGATTGCAGTTAAAATCAGTCCACTAGAAAGCGCGCTAGTCATACTTAGTCTCGAAATATTGGACTTAGATACTTAAAATCCTGTACACAGATGAGCCGAAATCAAGTTGTAAAATTTTGGTTTGAAATATGCCGTAAGCAAACGACACCAATTATATTTAAACTCTGCCATATTTAAGAAAATACCAAATCATTTTTAAAACTATAACATTTTAATACCACGGAAAATTCAATAAATATAATACTGGGGGGGCGGGGGGCTGTGAAAAGTCTTGGGATGGCTGTAAAAATGCGAGCTAGGTGATGAGCTGCGGTTGCTATGCCCGCAAAAAGTGCAGGCAACTCCAATATCTTTTGTGCAACCAATATCACGGTTTTCTGGCATAGTCGTTAGGTCGCCTGATCATTTTGTTTGCAATAATGTAGGTACTGCAGTTTATTATATTGCACTTTTATTTAAATAAATGAATAAATAAAATAGAAACCAAATTTTCTATTAGGAAAGTAAGTTGATAAACAACGTTAGACTTTTTCCAGATCTACCTTCGCATTCATATGTTAGCGAATCTGTTAATATCAATGGACTGGTAAAGCTCCTTTTCTTATAAAAGTATCATTGCTGCATAATGTATCATTGCAAGAACGTGCATGGATCGGTTTAATTTTCTCTCCCCATTTTGTGAGTCTACTATTTTTATGATGTTCATATACTTGCTCGCCTGTATCGTGTACTCTCCCAACCAACACCATCCTATATCCACGAGTTTTTCGAACCATTAAGTTCTCACGCTCTCGTATTTCGGTCGGCCTCTGAAAATTTTCTCAAAATTCCTCGTCGTAATACTGGTTTCTACTCCTACTCTTTCTGTGTCCATGGTGCAAGACTCTGGAACAATATCCCAGCAAATATGAAACTCGTCTACCATAAAATTGCTTAACTAAAGATAAAGGTTTTTAATTTAACCAATGTTTTTAATTTTTAAAGTCATTCAAGGCCCATCTCAAAAAGTACTACTTTTCTAAGAAGTAACCAGCTGTTTCCTTTCTCTCTCCTTCCACTCCTAATTTTCTCTCCTAGGGAATTCTTGGTTTTAAATATAGTAATTTGTAGCTTATGTAGACACACTTATTAATTTATTAAATTAATCTATATTTCCACAACGCGCGCATGTAACACTGCACTGCAGTTAGAGGCCAAATGGTTGAGGGAGATGAATTTGGCTATAATTCTATAAATTTTTATTAAGTTAGATGCTAAAAAGGATGTCAACTTTGGTATGAAGTTGAATTTTCATTTGGATAAGGTTTGGGATAAAAGAAGGGAAATATTAAGGAGGGGACAGTTGAAAAAGAGGTGATCAACTGTGCAGGAGGAGAAACCACAGTCGCACTGGGGAGAAGAGATAATGTTTAGGCGATAAGGATGAGCAGGAGCCGAGCAGTGGCCCAGGCGCATTCTGCTTATAGTGGTAATTTACTTCCGTTTAGACGGCTTTTTGTAAAACCACGGCTTATTGAGGATCAGAGGATTAATTTGGGAGTAGTGAATTCCCTTAGTCTTATGCGAGGAGCGCCAGACCTTCTCCCACTGATTTCTCATCTCCTCTTCAATCAGGGGGAGAAGATCAGACGCCGGGATCTTAACCTGGAGGAGAACTCCCTTAGAGCGGGCTTCATTAGCCAGACTGTCTGCCGTTTCATTGCCTGCTATTCCAGCATGGCCAGGAATCCATGTGAGGATTACTTCACCCCCTCCTCCCCTAACAGTGCAAAACAGAGACCTGATAGAGTTTTCGATATGGGTTGGTCGATGAGAAATTGCAGGGTTGTTCATTTTTTCAACCAGGCTTAGGGAGTCCGAGAAGATGACGTATGGAGATATATGGTTGACCGAAACATATTCTAAAGCTTTCAAGAGGGCGACGCTCTCAGCGGTGTAGATTGAGGCCCGGTTGTGGAGTTTGAACAGAAGGGGGAGCTTGCGATTTAGGTGAAAAACGCCTACACCTACATATGTACCAGCCTCAGCCTTAGACCCATCTGTAAAGATGAGAACCCACCCTGGGAAAGAGGAATATACAAAATTAGAAAATATTTCATTGTTCAGGGGGGATGGACGTTCTCCCGTTGGGGGGGTTCTCCCGATGAGCCGTGTAAAACTCTTTCGTGATATTTTCTTCCACGCGTCCTACGTGAGTGCTGGGACGTCCATGTTTGAAATTCACGACTTATTGGACGACATTACTGGTTACCAATTACTGGTATGAATATATGTACTTGTTACATCGTGTATGCGCGAATGAATGAAAATACTACTACTGTATTACTACACCACCTGGCGCAGTCTCAACAGACTGAGGGTGGGTGTGACAAAATGGCGGGCTAATCTCGTTCGCTGGGACTACGCAGAGAACCCTAAATGCATATTATGTGGAACGCTGCAGGATGCAGACCATCCCCTATCCTGCCCACAACAGTCAGTCACACACCGGGATTTACAAGAGGCAAACGATAAGGCCATCCAGGCCGCATATTTTTGGAGAGACATGTCCTAAAATAGCCCGGACACATTAGAGAAAAAAATATGTTAACACAAAGATGTTTCTTTCTTTTTTCTTGTTATATTACCTGCCTCCCGTTGCCATGGTAATCTATATCGTATCTGGGTGCCAAGGCAACGTAGAATATATTGTATCGTGTTTGATTCGGCGTATGTTCAGTATAAATAGTCTGGCGAATGTTTTCCATTTTGAAAAAATATTGGAGGGTGGTTGGGGATAAAACTTTGGGGTAGAGGTTCTATAGTGCCAGAAATAATTTTTAAAAATCGTCTAAAAATCCTAGAACCCGATTACAATGACACCTACCGGGTCCATATATTAATCTATAGCATCCAGGAACCCACTCAAACACACAGAAAAAAACATCAAAATCGGTCCAGCTGTTTAAGAGGAGTTCAGTCACTTACAGAAGTGCAGAAGATTTTTATACAGAATGTGTTTTAATTAAGGGTGTTGCTACCTAGCTGTGTCAATATTACACTATAATAGATGGCGCTGATGTGAAGTTTTAATTATTTTCGTACGAAAATAAATCACTAGCTTGTCTCCTTTATGAATAAAATTACGTATTTTGAAACGCGAGTACCTAAGAGAATAAAGCATTTTTTAAAAATATTGCGAGAATTGTATAGACTGTAAATATTTAGTAATATACCGGATAAGTTTCGATTTCCCAGCTCCGCCAATCCGTATCAGAGTGTTAGTGATGTCAAAGGTAGTGTGTGTGTGTGTTATCTGTCAGGCATCCTTCAAGGAGTGAATCAGTACAAACTCGTAAGCTATCTCTCCCCCCAAGAGCAGTGCCGTAATCTTTTCTCGGAGAAAAATCCCCCCGCTAGTGAGCATAGCCTATAAGGATTCATCCATCCCACTCAGATCTCAAGCCAAATTTCTCGGCGTTACCCTGGACTCAAAACTCCTGTGGAGGAGCTATATCGACCAGGTTGTGGCCAGAGGTGAGAAGTCTCTGAACATCCTTCGGGCCATCAGCGGGGTGTGGTGGGGTTCCCACCCCTTTACGGTTAAACTCCTTTATAACTGCCTAATTCGGTCGCATATTGATTATGCTGCCTTCATTTGCTTCCCGCTAAGCAAGCACCTGCAACACAAACTAAACTGCCTGCAATTTAAGGGACTCAGATGCACCATCGGCGCTATGAGAAGTTCCCCTACTAATGCCCTCCTCGTCGAATCCTGTGAACCCCCGGTCAACCTTCGCTGTCAACTTCTGGCAGATAGGTTCTATCTTAAACGTCTTCAATTAAACAACCACCCCCTAATTCCAAAACTTACCATACTTTCTGAATTATCATTAAACATCCCTAACAGCAAAGCCCCCACTCTTTGCGTCAGCCATAGAAAGCTCTCCCGATACAAGGACTCCATATTCAGAAACTCTCTTCTCCCTGACTTCAGTCTTCCCTTTTTTGAGAGGTTCACCACCCTCAATATTATCCCCCAAACGGTATTGAGGAAACCCCCAACGGGAGAACGACCACCCCCCCTGAACAATGAAATATTTTCTAATTTTGTGTATTCCTCTTTCCCAGGGTGGGATCTCATCTTTACAGATGGGTCTAAGGCTGAGGCTGGTACATATGTAGGTGTAGGCGTTTTCCACCTAAATCGCAAGCTCCCCCTTATGTTCAAACTCCACAACCGGGCCTCAATCTACACCGCTGAGAGCGTCGCCCTCTTGAAAGCTTTAGAATATGTTTCGGTCAACCGCATATCTCCATGCGTGATCTTCTCGGACTCCCTAAGCCTGGTTGAAAAAATGAACAACCCTGCAATTTCTCATCGACCAACCCATATTGAGAACTCTATCAGGTCTCTGTTTTGTACTGTTAGGGAAGGAGGGGGTGAAGTAATCCTCACATGGATCCCTGGCCATGCTGGAATAGCAGGCAATGAAACGGCAGACAGTCTGGCTAATGAAGCCCGCTCTAAGGGAGTTCTCCTCCAGGTTAAGATCCCGGCGTCTGATCTTCTCCCCCTGATTGAAGAGGGGATGAGAAGTCAGTGGGAGAAGGTCTGGCGCTCCTCGCATAAGACTAAGGGTATTCATTACTCCCAAATTAATCCTCTGATCATCAATAAGCCGTGGTTTTACAAAAAGCCGTTTAAACGGAAGGAAATTTCCATTATAAGCAGAATGCGCCTGGGCCACTGCTCGACGCCTGCTCACCTTTATCGTCTAAACATTATTTCTTCTTCCCAGTGCGACTGTGGTTTCTCCTCCTGCACAGTTGATCACCTCTTTTTCAACTGTCCCCTCCTTAATAATTTCCCTTCTTTTATCCCAAACCTTATCCAAATGAAAATTAAACTTCCTACCAAAGTTGACATCCTTTTAGCATCTAACTCTATAAAAATTTATAGAATTATAGCCAAATTCATCTCCCTCAACCATTTGGCCATTTAGAGCCCCCCAAAAAAGTCTCCACGGGGTCGGCTCTCTCCTAGGGCTGACCGGGACTCGGTCGCTTTCAGTGTCGGGCCGGGGGGAATGTGACTCTCGTTGGCGCCTCGGGTCAGTGGAAAAAGCTATTGAATACAGTGGATTTTTGGCTGCAAGCAGGAGCTGATGGTTGGCACATTGTCACAATGGCCGGGTGCAAGGAGGTGGCTTCGGTCTCGGCGGGCGTGGGGGGTGCCGCCCCTAATCCTAATCCTGAATCCCCCTCCCTTCTCTTACTTCCAGCACCTCAGACCACATAGTAAGACTAACTCTCCCTAACCTAAAAGATACTTTCCAAAATCTACTCCCACTATCCTTTCCTGCAATACTTATGTTTCATCGTCTAAATTATAAACTAAATCATTCCCTAACAGGCATCCCTTCTTACGTTTATCCCTGTAATGTCCATATTGTGGTTCCTATGTTACGTACTTAAAACAGTGTTGTCCCTTCTCTTTGTCCGTAGGTTGGCTACTAACCATAGTTCCAACCCCGTTGTCAAGACAAAACAGGAAACGAAGAAGAATTTCCCATATTGGCACAATCGCCAGCAACCAAGCTGCGTGGAATTGCCACAATTAAGAAGAAGAAGAAGAGAACTCGTAAGCAACTTTTATTTTTATTTTTTTTCTTATTTCAAAATTTGAAGTAGGTACTTGACTACTAAATAATAGTTTGACGAGCGTTTGAGCGCGCTGCGACATCTAGCGATAGGTAAAATATCGCTAATAAGCAATAATAGCGGTATTTTGATAGCGCATAGTGCTCAGCGCGTTTTATACTAGTTTCAAAAATATAACAATGTCAGAATTTAAAAAAAAATATACTTTTTTGTTTTTCTCACAATTTTTTAACAAAAGTTGCTTACTAGTTCGTACTGTATCACCCTCTTGAAGGATGCCGGTTAATTAAAAGTCACCTGTATATAATGATATTATTGTTATGATTGCTTTGCATAACAGCTTAGATATTAGCAGCGGTTAATAACGTCTGGAAACTGCTATTTAATTAACTGTTGCAATTTAGCAGTATTTTCACAACACTACCGATGACAGCTCTACTAAAAAAAACATTTGTTGATGTCACGGATGGTTAACGATTTTCCTTAATTTTCCCGATATATCTACTACTGCTACATATACGACTATATTAGAGACTGTTAACACAAAAAGTGGCAATAATCTTGCATGAATGCATAAGTTGACTACACAACGTCTTTTAATATTTAGTCTGTCAAGAACACCAGACGGATCGAGACTTGGGTAAGAATTTTGAAAAAAGTAATTTACATGCTTCAACCTTGAAATGCGGGATTAGTTGTGTTAGAGAGCAGAGGTATTTTTTGTTGTTATTTTTTGTTTTTATTTTTACATTGTTGCTGTTTTATCTATTTAAGTTTAGTTCTGCAACAAATTGTTTCCTTGTTTATGTGGCTCATTTTGAAATTGCAGTATAGCGTGACTATCGGACCCCAAACCATAGTAAATTTTTGTCCAAGTTTTTGCTGTAGGTTTATTAATAGCTCTTTTATTTTCTCGTCTTAATTTTCTGCCTTTTCTTGTTTAACATGTCGGACGCTAACAGTGCCTATAGGCACTTTGCGTTGTTTGACAGATCCGCGCGTAACCGATTCGGCAGGGCCCCATATATATTAAACTCTTTTCAAGAAAAATTACCTAAAACTGCAATTTCTGCATCTCAATTTCTATGGCTTCGAAGGGGTAAGGTAAACGCCCACATGTGGCAAGACAGCTGTCCTAAACCTACCACAGCCGGTTCTTAGTCCGGAATCCATTGCTCACCCCCCAGGAGCGTAATAATAGTATTATGATGGGCCGGACTCCCGTTGGTGAATTCCATGGCAGCTCCGTTTGTATTTTATTTAAATATATTTATACATATGAAACAAAGTCGGGTTTGTTCGAACACATAACTCGAGAACGGCAGGACCGATTTCCATGGTTTTTGATTTGTAGTATTTGTCTGCGTCCCGAATAGCAGAATAACTATTAAAAACAAAAATTGGAAAGTTGATTTTCCCATACAAAATGTAAATCCGTGTTTTTCTCATGGTCAGTTGCATGTAGCATGTTCACATGTCGGCAAATCTTCTGCTTTATTTGTTTTTGCGCCTGTTAAAAAAACAAAAAAAGTCATAAATCACAAGGTGCTTCAATGAAGAGAATTAAACCGAGTGCATCCCATGCTTCACAATATGTAAATAGTTTAATTCATGTCTTGCTGACACGCGATTGATATACTTAATTTGTACTTTTATATTTCTTTTTGTGTTATTATCTTAATAAAGTAGTGAACTTAATATTTATTTTGTATTATTGTATTACTTTCATAAAATCATAAATTAAGTTCAGCTAATCTGTAACACGACATTCCTTGACTGTTAGGCGGAACGAAGTTTGCCGGGTCAGCTAGTAGTATATATAGTTAGTTAGTTAGTTTTCCTGGGCGGGGATTGGGCCGTTGTGCGTGGGTCATGTTTCTATTTATGTTACTCCAGCCAACCCAGGCTGTCCCAGAAGGTTAGCAGCCTGTTTGGGTTGCTACAGGCCTCCGGGACAGATGCTGGAGAATGTAGTATTCTTGCCCGTTGCTCTGCCTCGCTCCTGCATTCCATGAGCACATGCTGTGGCGTTTCTTCTTCCTCCATGCATCCTCTGCATAGAGGGCTGTCTGTCACACCTATGGTAAACAGGTGTTTGTTTAGGGGACAGTGGCCTGTCATAGTACCAATGACTTTACAGATTTTGTCCCTTTTTAATCTGGTGAGGTTGCGGGCAAGTTGTTTAGACGCTTCCCGAACCGCGTTCTTTGTTTGCCTGCATCCTGAGTTTTTTTTCCATTCTTAAAGGTGGGTTTCGTCGGTGTTCCTGCGTAGCCATGTTTTTATTTGGGCCTGGGGTATGGGCATCAAGGGTTCCGGTCCATATACTATTTCCTTTGATCCCCTTTTGGCCAGTTCGTCTGCCGCATCATTGCCCAGTGTATATATATGACTAATAAGATTAATTATTATGTAACAAGAGGGAATTTATGAAAAAGCGATATTGTTAGCATTTATTTAAAAAATCGGCTAAAGAGTTGCAGCGCAGTTTTTTGCACTCGAAGGCTGGCTTTCGACCGGTTAAAGATTAGACGCTACAGGAGATTACATTACTATGTGGTCTATTCCACGAACAGTAGAATGAAACATAAAAATTGTCGACAACCAGTTTATATAGCGACCGCATCTTGTAACTATATTAACCCGTTGAGTATGATACGACCAAATCTGGTTCTGAAACAATTATCCGTAGAGTATGATACGACCAGATCTGGTTCCGCGTTTTTTTGACTTTGACGTTCTCATATTTATTCATAATTATCTAATTGTTTTACAAAATGATATTTCAATATTCTATATTCGAAATTTCAATGCAATCATTGTGCAGTTGTTCTTTTTATGATTGGTGTAGTAGTTTCGTAGTTTATGTAAGTCGATGTCGCCGAAAATCCTGCAAAAGAGACAGATGCATCCATGAAAATACCCATTTACTCCAAGGGTTAATCTGGTTATGGCCAGTCAATCATTGGTCGTAAAACCTTGTCACCGACGTGGTTCGCATAAAAAATTAAAAGAATCTTTTTTGCCACCGCATCGCAGCATGTTGATCGTTGTGCGAATAGGTCATAGCCATTGGTCAGGCTGTTAGCTATTGGCTTAATAAAGAGGAGATAATATTTATCCTTACGGTGCACCAGCAACGAGATCAAAAGTATACGAAGCACTGTTCGAAGACTGACACTGTGCGTCCATGGGAGCTAACGGGCCCTTGCTGGGTTAGCCACGAAGACCCATTCTGTTCAGGGTTGGTAATACTCGCGGGTCAACACCCATTCGGCGGCCTCCACGCATGAAGTGCGAGCCTGGGTAGGACTCCGGCCTTAGGGCTAGTTTCCCCTAGGAATAAAACTTCTGGCGCTTCTGGACGGTCTGCGCACCGTGCGGCGTAAGCCAATCGATTGTGCACTCTGACTAACAGTCGGGGGAGTCTGGAAGCAGTACTGTTTCCTATATAGCGGGGGTAGTTGCAGACCTTACGGCGACTGCTCTCGAAACGACCATCGGCTACCCGATCCTGGGTGACCAGCCGGGCAAAGGATGCCGTGGTCCGTGATAGATTAGGTTTACACCGTTTCACCGCTTCGTAAGGGAGAGGACCGCGCAAGCGACCTCGAACTCGGAACCAATCGAGAGACCGGAGTAATCTGGTCGAAATTGAAAGTAAGGGCATGAGTGTAAGCCCGCTGGGTAACACTTCTGGCTATCTCGCGGTTAAGGCGTTGGCCTCTTACGGGTTTGTGACGGAGCTTGACGGTGGACTGTTTTGTCCAAGTCTTCTGCGCTCACTCCAGGGAGACAGAACGACTAATCGTTAAAACTTCCTGAGGTGACGGGCTCGCCCGCTGTAGTTGACAACTCTAGTTGTGCGTCCATCCTTTTTTTTCGGGTCGGCCCCACTGACGATTCAGCTCCTATTCAAAAGCAAGGAAAGGACTTTTTTCCCTCCACGCCTCCCGGCTGGTGAATCGATTTCCCCTGGGGGATTGCCCCCTGGCTTTACTGGACGGTTTGCGCACCGTGCGGCGCCAGCCTCTTGGTTGTGCACTCTGACTAATTTCTAAAGGAGTCTGGGGACTATGGAAATATACTGTCTCCTAAGCAGCGGGGATGGATGTTGACCTGTCGTCAAGCCACTCTTGAAATGACCATTAGGCTACCTGATCCTGAATTCAGAGCCAGGCAAAAGATGGTTTTGGTACACAATAGATTCAAACTAAATCACCGCTGAACATACGGCAGGTAGAGGTCTTGCAAGCGACTTTGGACCCATGACCAGTCGCCTTGGTGGTGGTATCCTGATGGTTAATTCCAGACGGAGATATCCTTCCAAAACTGGTAGGCAGGGGGCGAGGCACCTAACCTGGTGCCTCGCTGTAAGGCGTTGGCCTCTGTCGGGTTCGTGGCTTTGCTGGACGGGAGGTTTGTACCGTCCCAAAGTCTTCTACGCACATCCCACGGCTGAAATCAAATATCATCATACCAGCCTGGATCGATGGGTTCGCCCGTTGTAGTCGACATCTCCAAATGTGCATCCATGCACAATCAGAAAATGTGGCACGTGTGAAGACTCTTGTCACATCAAACCTTCGACTAACATTGTTAAATTTGAATCGTTTTACCATTCATCAGATTTTGATTTGAGATTTGGGCACGAGAAAGGTTTGTGCCAAGACACTGTTAAAAAAACCTCCTGATTGAACAGGGAAAAAGTGGATTCTTGTTCACTAACCATACTATTCACCTGATCTTAGTCCTTGTAACTTTTTTTATTCACCAAAATCAAAACTCATGTTGAAAGCACGTCCAAGAGGATCTGAAGGCAATTCCAGCTGAACCTTTTTTTAAAAAATAAGTTAAGAGGCCTTGGCGGCCCTGGCAGCCAAAAAATAATATGAAGCATAATTTTGTGGCCTGGTTATGAGAACACGAAAAAGAATTTTAATACAATTATGGCAGATTTTAAAAACCCGGTCCTTAAGCTATCATTTCGCCAAAACGAAATTGGTAAATTATTTCCATATTAAGAGGCCGTACACGAAATTTTGCGCATTTCGTGAATTTACGTAATTTTGCAGACGTGAATTTAGGGTTAAAATACTGTATTTCTATAAGTTTTATTGCACAACATAAAAGATAATTTATATTATTGTCTAATGAGTGAGCTACTTTTTTGAAAATTATTATAGAATTTTGATTAATTGACCTTAAACCGGCGACTGTTTGTGAATTTTTGCTGTAAAAGGTTTAGAATATAACATATTTATGAATCGTTTTGACATCTAAACGGTATAAAAAAAATACAATGTATTGTTGTAAAAGTCCTCTATATAATAAGTGAATCACTTTTTACTACTTTTATGTAAAATTGTTGATAAAAAAAATATTTAACTTTGTAAAATTTTTTAGAAAATGGGCAAAGAAATGCTTTTGATTTTGGCCTTTTAGAACTCTCGTTCATAAAATAAAAACAACAGAAATAAACTTTAGTTCAATATCAATCCATTTCTTCAAAAAAGAAATACAAAACATTAATTAAAATTGGCAATAAAGTCTTTTAAAACAATCTAATTCTCGCGTTATGATACTCGCCTATGATACGATTCACGCCTCAAGTCAGCTAGTCCCCGCCGAGCGCTTCCAAAGGGTGGACGTATCTCTTTGGCTCCGAAAATCCTACCTACCTATAGTTATATTATACCATTGATTATAGAGGTATTACGGCCCACATCGATTTCGTACACGGCCTCTTATTTGTAAAATATCTTTATTGTGTTACTGTTTACCAAAAAAATAAAAACGAGCGAGATTTGTCTTCAGTTTTTGGAAAACCTAGAGATGATTCTCAATATTAAAAAATACTATTTACACCAGCATATGATCTATTTGCATAGTACCAAGACAGTTTTTGGAACTTCCATATAAAAAATATAAGAAAAAAATGTTTGAAATTACATTACTTCCAGAAATGTTATGGCCAAACATTATTTTTTCTATTTATTAAGGATACTTTTAAGTGATAAAAAAAATAGCACAGTGATCTTATTTTATTATTGTAATATAATTTTTACTTTATAAAAAACTATTCATTTGATAATTTATTATATTATAATTGAAAAGCCAAATTCCAAGATTCGTTATTGGCCACTGCCAACGGTGGGACGTATTCCCTCGTTGCCGCGGTATATCTATACATCTTTAAGTATATATCGAAAGCGTGCTAGCGCGTAGCATTGCAAAAATACCAAAATTTTTAGTCGCGTCAACTCGGAAGGGGCCTTAATATGATTGAAAAAGAATAGCGGTCTCATTATTTTACCTCGTATATTATATTGTTATAAATAGGATAGAAAACGAATTTACCGCGTGAAATTTGTAGGACCCGACGTTTCGGTGACGTTGCAGCCGCCGTTGTCTAGGGTAGACTAAAGAGCTGTCAGTCCGTTGTTTTGCGGGTAGGCCGCAAACCGCTGCCGCCACCGCGTAGGTTATAACGGTGGTGGGGGGCCGGGCTCGGAGCGCGGGAATTTTTAAAATCCGTCTTACAACACTCACTGTATCCTGTTTTACGTCTTTGCGTTCGGCGGCGGGAACATTTTAAGAAGAGGGTTCCACGTAGAAGAGAGTTTGTAGCCGTCATCTCTATTGAAGTTCGGAGTTCTTCTTATTTCAATGGCTTCCCGGATCATGCGAGGAAAGTAGAATTGTTCCTTGGATAGAACAATGGGATTTTGAAACTGCATCCAGTGGTTACTTCCGCTATCCAATATATCTTCGCAGATCGCCGATTTTTCTCGCTGAACGTTTTTAACAGCTTTGATGTGTTCTGTCAGTCGCGTGGCTATGGGCCGTTTCGTTTGTCCAACGTAGGCTAGACCGCAGCTGCATTCGACTTTATACACACCCGGGGTTTGCAGTGGTATTACATCCTTTACAGGCCTCAAAAATCGAGCTATATTTTGGGTCGGTTTGAAGATCGTTTTTATATCGAATCTGTTTAGCATCTTACTTATTCGATCAGTCACGCCCTTGACGTATGGTAAGAATGCTCTTGATCTGCTCGGTTTTTGAGTTTCGTCCGTATTAGATCGTTTTCTATCCTATTTATAATGTCAAACAACCGCGATAGTCTTCGATTTTATATTATATTGTTGATGTTTATTTATTTATTTACTCTATCGACCTTAATACTGAGATTTTGTGTACTGCTTTTTCGAAGATGAATTCGTGTTTGATTCAAAATTGTAAAATTTTTTGATTGCAGTGCACGCATCATAGTGAATCATCGTTGTTTCAATTCGGGAAATATAAAAATGTCAACGCCGCTCCAAGCAGTGCGGACCCCATCGTCGCCCGTGTCCGGCGACGGCTGTCGTAGCCTCAGCGATGCCACAATTAACAAAACTGTCGCCAAACCCATCAACGTCAATGATTACATTCTTAAACGGTATGACCATATTGAGAAAGCCGAAGAGGACAAACGCACTTACAGGTATGTAAACAAGGTGGGCTTTAATAAAGCTATTGGTGCTAAGATGGCGATTAAGTTTAAGGTTGCTTAATACTAGGGATGCAACAGATTAAGAATACCATATGATTAGAGGTATGGAATTTTATCTATCAAAATTATATCTGTAAAATTAAAATTATGTAACAAATAAATAAATAAATAAATAAATAAATAAATCTTTGCAAAATTAAAATACCGTTATAATTAAGTACATATACCCGTTTAGCTCACCTGTTTCTTTTAATTTTGTTGCGATGGTTTGCCATATTTTGTCTTGTACATTCCCATTGCAATATTTTGAGTTATTGAAGTCATATATGATGGATATTTTTCGACAAACACACATATCAACTTCTTCAAGGTTCGATCGTCGTTTGTGACCGCCACGTGACAATGGCGCCATTTGCATGTTAACCCTTGGAGTAAATGGGTATTTTCATGGATGCATCTGTGTCTTTTGCAGGATTTTCGGCGACATCGACTTAAAGTACTATAACTACGAAACTACTACACCAATCATAAAAAGAACAACTGCACAATGATGGCATTGAAATTTCGAATATAGAATATTGAAATATCATTTTGTAAAACAATTAGATAATTATGAATAAATATGAGAACGTCAAAGAAGTGAAAAAAACGCGCGACCAGATCTGGTCGTATCATACTCAATGGATAATTGTTTCACAACCAGATTTGGTCGTATCATACTCAACGGGTTAACATGCAGGCGCCTCGAAATCACACCCGGTCTGCGCCTCGTCCTCGCCCGACGCCCGCACCGCGTCGTCTCTGTCTGAACTGCGCCGTTTGTCTCTGCCCGAATGTCAAGACAATCGTACAAAAATTTCTGTCTGTGCGATTGAGAGACGTTTAAAACCGAGTGCTGTTTTGCAAAATCCTGACTAATTTTAACATTTTATATCATTTTTATCAATTTTAATTTCATTCATAAGTAAATCGAAATAGAGTACTGAGGGTGTACGAATTTATACAGGGTAACTTTTTTATTAGTGACATCCTTGTAGTCGGTGAATCAGTACGACAAACTAAGCAACTTTAATACACTTGCGAGCAACTAAATCGACTCACCATGGATAAAAACCAGTTTTTTTCTAAAATGACTTAACCGGATGTACACTAAATATATACTTTTATGAAAACCTAATTATTTAGCTTTCTAATGACACCATTTTTATAACAATTGGTTCAGAACTTTTTTAAATAATAATATCTGAACGGAAGTATTGGAAAGTACGCTATTCGTCGCAAGAAGTTTCCGCGTTTTAACCCTTGGAGTAAATGGGTATTTTCATGGATGCATCTGTCTCTTTTGCAGGATTTTCGGCGACATCGACCTTAAAGTACTATAACTACGAAACTACTACACCAATCATAAAAAGAACAACTGCACAATGATTGCATTGAAATTTCGAATATAGAATATTGAAATATCATTTTGTAAAACAATTAGATAATTATGAATAAATATGAGAACGTCAAAGAAGTGAAAAAAACGCGGAACCAGATCTGGTCGTATCATACTCAACGGATAATTGTTTCAGAACCAGATTTGGTCGTATCATACTCAACGGGTTAATCACTCATAAATTCCCCCAGAATAGGCTTATTTTTAGGCAGTCACTTATCAGTAGTTGACGCGAAAACATGTCCGTAAGCCAAACTCATTATTATCGTAAAAGTATGGATACTACGCCAAAAAAGATCGACCGTTATTGCTTTATTGCAGCAGGGCCTTAGTCAACGTACAGTTGCTCGTCAAGTGGAATTTAGTCGTCTGCCGTCTCAAGAGTAAAAAGAAGGTTTGAACAAACTGGTACCATCAATCGGAGACGAAATAGCAGCCTGCTCCGGTGCACTTCTGAGAGAGACGACCGTTACATCACTTCGACGTTACTGCAGAATCGCGACCTCGCTGGCGTTAATGTATAGCAGTAGCTGAGACAAGTTCAAGGGGTAGCTGTCAGTCAGTGAACGATCAGAAGACACTTGAAAAAATCCGACCTCTTTCCAGAAAGACCTGTCACAGGCCTTAAATTGATCACACGCCACCCGCAAGAGCGCCTTTAATTTGCTCAAGAGGACGTCAGTTGGAGCATAGAGCAATGGCGGTCAGTTTTATTTACTGACGAGAGCAGAATGTGTCTGTATGGCAGCCACAGAATAGGCTGTGTCTCCAGGCGTTCAAGTGAGTGATTTTCGCAGTGCTGCTTCGCTGAAACAGTCTCCTACGGCGGCGTTTCCTTCATGGTGTGGGCTGGCATTTCTTTAGAGCAGCGATGCACAGACTTTTTCTACTTGAGGGCCGCATCTTCTTCTTCCAACTAACGGAGGGCCTATGAAACAATGTTATGGTTATGGTCTTCGAATAATTATTTATTTTCTGCTTCTTTGAAAATTTGGATCATTCAACCTCACGTGTATCAATGTCATAATAATAATATAAAATATATCAGTGCCAATACAATAGTTAAAGAATGGAAAATTTTAGATTACAAATACGTATCATTGTTATCCATATTACAGTATAATATACTAGGAATAACATGTATTCTATTCTATTATCTAACTAAGAATAAATTTTATTCTTAGTTAGATACATGACATTGTGTAGAAGACACAATTTTTTGTATGTTAGGGGTCACTTTAGTAGTGGCTAAGCGCAAAATGCCTTCAAGATTTTCGTTGTTAAGACGATTTCGGTTCTTACATTTATTAGCATTATTCATTATTGAAAATGTTTGCGAAGTGCGAACGAGACGTCGTAGCGGTGAGGCGCTCGGCGAGCGTGCACCTATGTATATTAAAAAAATATTTTTCAAATAATTTCGAGGACGGGGGCCGCCCACAAAGTGTCGGCGGGCCGCATGTGGCCCGCGGGCCGCGGTCTGTGCATCACTGCTTTAGAGGGAAGGACCAACCTCGTTTTCGGACCAAGGGGAGGTCGGAGAGAAGGCCTGAATGCTGAACGCTATATCAAATTATTCTCCTGGATCATTTCATAACGTATAAAGGATTTATTGAAAAAAACTCTATGTTAATACACGATAATGCACTGTGTCACACGCGCGTATCACTCGCCGATTCTTAGATGAAGTTGGTTTGGAGACGATGGACTGGCCAGCTCTCAGTCCAGACATAAATCCCATCGAGAATTTGTGAGACGAGCTAAAATGAAGAGTCCGAACCAGAAATCCGGCAACTTCTAATATCTACGAGCTCAAGACAGCGTTGTTAGAGGAATGGGATGGGATTCCTCAAGACTTGACCAAAAAATTGATCAGCAGCATGCAAGATGTCATCTGGGCAAGGGGGGGTAACACTAAATATTAATTTAATTAAAGTTACTTCTTAGGTTTGCATTTTCCGTTTTAATTTAATTTTAAATATCCCCAGTTTTCTACTCCTGAACATCCATTTTACTCCCATTTTATATTTTATTTCACTTTAAAAAAAATCCTAAGCGGATTTTCATGATTATAGTAATAACGGACAGCTAACAAAATAAGGGTTTTAAAAAGTATATAATTGTATGGATCTACTTAACCATTTTTGAAAAAAATAAGTTTTTTTCTGCACTTAGGAGGTGAGTCGATTTAGTTGCTCGCAAGTGTAGAAACTTTTAGAAAAAATAAAAAAAACATTTTTTTAAAAAATTATTAAAAAAACTTGAAAAATAGTTTAAAAAACTTTGAGAACGATGCACTATTTAGTGGTAGGTAAAATATTGCTAATATTGTTTATCAGCGATATTTTACCTACCGCTACATGGTGCAGCGCGCTTTAAGCATCTCGAACTTTTCTTCAATAGATATTACTTACAAATTTGACAAAAAAACAGAACCAAAATAAAATAATTAAAAAAAACCTTTTTTTTTAGTTTTTTTCAATTTTTTTATTAAAAGTTGCTTAACTGTGTCGTACTGATTAACACACTACAAGGATTTCACTAATTAAAATGTGATCCTGTAAGTCGCATAGAAGTATATAACATTAGTACTGATATTTCTGCTCTGTATAATGTTTTAACCCCTCGAGCCGCGAGATTTCGCGAGCGCATGTCTTTGAAAGACTATGTAAAATTATGGAAATTTTAGATTTATTATGGCGGCCGACCAAAATAATAATTTCTCCCAAACCGTTGTTGCACTTTAGAATTGTTGCATATTAGAACTTTAGAATACGAACTTTAGAGTCCGATCGGTCCCAACGAGGCGCAACTGTGCTTTTACATTTGAGTCCGATCGGTCCCTCTGACGCTTAACCCTTGGAGTAAATGGGTATTTTCATGGATGCATCTGTCTCTTTTGCAGGATTTTCGGCGACATCGACCTTAAAGTACTATAACTACGAAACTACTACACCAATCATAAAAAGAGCAACTGCACAATGATTGCATTGAAATTTCGAATATAGAATATTGAAATATCATTTTGTAAAACAATTAGATAATTATGAATAAATATGAGAACGTCAAAGAAGTGAAAAAAACGCGGAACCAGATCTGGTCGTATCATACTCAACGGATAATTGTTTCAGAACCAGATTTGGTCGTATCATACTCAAGGGGTTAAGGTTATTTTTTTAGTTATTTTTTTGTTTTTCAAATAAGCCAGTTGGTAGGGATCTCTACTCTTGGTATAGTCAAATATTTTTACAAAACCAACGCATCTCAAAATGCATTTCTATACAGAGCGTGTCATAGATATAATACAAACTTTTTAAGTGTGGACATATTACACTCATCAAAAACCCTTATAAGAACTCAATAAAAAAAATCTAGAGTCTATCTAGATGATCACAAAATATTATATTTCATTTAATTTAGTTCAAGGACATAATTTTATCTCAAGTATATTCATTAGAATAACTATATATCATACCTAAAATTAAATATAAAAATATTTATATACATACATAATATATTTTTATCTATTTTGTCTCTCCCGTTCACCTCACTTCCCATCCTGATTCCCCCCATTCATTTTTAATTTTTTTTTTTATTTTTTATTTTCTTATTTTTTTATTTTCCTAAGGATAACTTACAGCCAATAATTTTATAGTGAACAATAATAGGAAGCTTAGAGCCATTTCATAAAATTATATTGCGTTCATTTTGTATACTTTATATTCGGAATCACATTAATGGATTTTTGTCACTTTTAAATAGGTTTTTATTGCATTGTATGTAGTTCTGTTTGGTTCCATAATAAAATAAAAAAATAAATACATATTTATGTGGTATATTTATTTTATTTAAATATTGATATATAAAAAAAATGTATAAAATTATTAATTAAATTTGATTTTTTAAAAATAATTTCAGTTGCTAAAATACTGCAGATAGTCAAAATATAAAAACGAGGAGTCAGTTATGAAAAAGTCAAATAAAAAATATTACAATAAATATAAGATTACAACAATGACAATGACGCAATAGAAAAAGTCAATATTTTTTTTAACCCTTTGAGTAAATGGGTATTTTCATGGATGCATCTGTCTCTTTTGCAGGATTTTCGGCGACATCGACCTTAAAGTACTATAACTACGAAACTACTACACCAATCATAAAAAGAACAACTGCACAATGATTGCATTGAAATTTCGAATATAGAATATTGAAATATCATTTTGTAAAACAATTAGATAATTATGAATAAATATGAGAATGTCAAAGAAGTGAAAAAAACGCGCGACCAGATTTGGTCGACTCGTACTCAACGGATAATTGTTTCGCGACCAGATTTGGTTGACTCATACTCAACGGGTTAATATTATAATCAAAATTAGGAAGTTTTCGCAAAAAAAAAAAAAATTAAATATCGAAATTTCACTAAAATGTGCATATATCGCATAGAAAACAACTTTCGAATACCCTTAAAATTCATATTTTATAATAATTAAAAGCTAATATTGGTGTACTTCCAATATTTGACGATTTAGAATCATTCTGTCCGTAACGGCTACATTATATTTAGTAAAGAAGCTTTCTGCTTCTCTGCTGTTTACCAAACGGCGTAGAAGTAGCTAACTCTGTAACGCTGCTTCAGCAAAGGTTAAAAAGCAGCTTTTAGTACCCCAGAATATGTTCATAACATTGGCATCTTCATTCCTATTTACCGACTGAAGCATTAGGAGATGAAAGTCAGTATACCCATCAATCATCTCATTTTGAGGAAGTTCTCGGAAAAAAGGATTTTTTGAGAAGTTCTCGAGTAATATATTTTGTTTTAAGGTAGTGACTTGCAGCGACAGATGGGCGAAATAACTGACCAATTTGAAAGTAGGCTTCATTTCTTGTATTTAATCTCATCTGCAGAGAAATGTTAGTGAAACTTTTTTCAGACGCGTATTTCTGCATGTTTCAAATTTTGCAAAAATTCGCATCTATTTCGTAAAAACGAAAACTCCATATCTCTAAATACTATAATCCATCTTCCACAATTATCAAAATAATTGGTTTTAGTAATGTAAATAGTCAAAATTAGAAAATAAAAAAATTAAAAAGGTTGCAACAAAAATATTTATGGAAGATTAGAAAATTCTTGTAATAATCTACTTACTAATGTGTAAAGCTCTACATATCCTTATACTATTTTTTGTTTTATTTTCAGAGGTCTAGAATTGGTAAACAACTTAAAAGTGTTTCTGGTCAGTGATCCAACTACTGATAAGTCTGCAGCTGCTATGGATATAAACGTCGGTAAGTCTTTTTTTTTTTTTGAGCTGGGCTGTAGGACTTTGTCCAATATTTTATTTTTGAACGACACATATTTAATATTGGTCATTGATTGATTTTGCAGGTTCAATGAGCGATCCAGAGGACTTGCCAGGTCTCGCTCATTTTTGCGAGCACATGTTGTTCCTGGGAACGGAGAAATACCCACAGGTAAGGAAGTGTATGCTGAAAGTTGAAAGTGTGTGCGTTTTTAGCTTTAAATTGTCAACCCTGCAAAAAAATAAGTGAGGGCAAAAAATTTAAAGAATTTTTTAAAAGAATCTCCTAAAATCACAAATAGAGGATTCATTACTGAAAATCGCGGGCGCTTCGGTCTTCCTACGTACGACAGCAGACTGGATTACTTCGGTATTCAAGCTCTAGAAGACCGACGCACTGTGGCTGATATGGTACTGTTACACAAAGTTATCCACAATACCATAGATAGTCCATACCTTGTTGAAAACTTACGTTTTTTCGTTCCTCCGTGATTAATTCGCAATTCACGCATGTTTGAGGTCTCTCGTACCAATACCAACTACGGTAAACATTCCATCACTTATAGGCTGATGTGCACGTACGACTCTCGTTTCTACACCATCGACATTTTCAACATCACCCAACCGACGTTCGTTAAAGAATTATTCAAATCAATTGCACCTAACGAGCTTGTTAATACCTATCGTACTTAGTTATATACCTTCCATACAACATATCAGTAGCTACTACAAATATTTATAAATATCTATAAATATTTATTATATCTATAAACATCAATAAATATCTGTATCTATATATCCACTATACAACCTATCTATATCTTTATTTATATCTTTCCATCTATATCTATATCTTTTCCAGTTGAAACCCCAAACAACGACACTGCTAAAACGACACCGGACCTTGCTTGCCCTAACTGCAGAAAACAATATAAACGATTAGCATGGTTAAACAAACACATTGCTGGGCACGATGATAGCGACGCTGCACGTCAGTGTCTTAAACCGTCGCAAGGAGTCACGGACAGAGTTGAACCTCACATGTCCCTTGACTCCAAATCTGCCCGCAGTTTGTCACCCGACCGGTCTCCTCTACTCGCGCAAATCGTATCCTTCCCTCCTCTAAAATTCCCTTCACTTGCGAAAGAGGACTGGGAATTTCATAATAATAATTTAACTTCTATTCTTGACCACTCTGTGAACCGTAATGCTCCTGCCAGCGTCCAACTGTCATCCTTCCAGGTGGCGGTCCATGAATACTTTTCGGATATTTACCCAAAATCTACCCATGTCGACCCGGTTCACAAAGAAAACGCATTGCAAAGCTCCGTAGGCAAAAGCTACTTCGTCGCCAGTTACGTGAAGCCAAGAAAGCCGGGGATAAAGCCCTCTGCCACAACTTCTCGCGCGCGTACCGCTCTATACTAAAACTCATACAGAGCGTAGCAACGCAAAACGACAAGCGCAAGGCAGCATTTCTCAAATCCAAAAAGGAAGCCCGGTTCGACAAAAACCGTTTTAACTACAGCAAAAAGGTTTTGTCTGCCGCCAAAGGAAAAATCCAAATCCCGGAAGAAATGGCCACGGAATACTTTTCGACCATGTATGAGGACCCAACGCGGCTCCATAATTACAGCCCTCCGCCGGGCATTACACCTCCGCCCCTGCCTACGGTAGCTTTTGCTTCTCAACCTCCATCTCTAGATGAGATTCTAAATCAAGTAAAGAGGAAGCCGTCGGGCTCTACTCCGGGTCCCGATGGTATTCCCTATTTAGTATACAAAAAATGCCCCTGCCTTCTGCAATATTTAGGATCCATCTTCCGGAATATATGGAATAGCGGTGTAGTCCCACAGAATTTTGGCCGAGCGACAGTCATCTTAATTCCGAAGGTCCCAGTTTGCACCGGACCAAAGGACGCTCGGCCCATTGCTCTGACAGACACTGTGGCCAAAATCTTTTTTAGCATAGTCCACACGAGGATGAGCGAATTCATGCACCGGAATGAGTACCTTGGAGTATCAGTTCAAAAAGGCTTCATGCGTGGCGTCTCGGGCTGCCTCGAGCACAATTCTCTCCTGGCTGCTGCCATCAAGGATGCGAGACAGCACGAACGCCAAATCAATGTATGCTGGCTCGACCTAGAGAATGCCTTTGGGTCAGTCCGACACAGCTGGTACAACTTCCCACCAGTCGTGTGTGACATTGTAGCCTCCTACTACAACTGTCTGACGTTCCATGTACGCAAGAATGGACTACCCGCTCTACCATATTCAATTGGACTATTTCAGGGCTGTTGGCTCTCCCCGACGATTTTTAATATAGTTTTTAATATACTGCTGGAAAGCCTGACCCAGTTTGACAGGAAGTGGGGCTACCGTTTTAAAACAGACGGCCAATACACCTCGTCGTGCCTCGCTTTTGCCGACGACCGAACTTTCATCACCAGAAGCCCCAAGCAGCTTTCCCTGCTATTACAGAAAGTGGAGCTTTTCTGCGACTGGTCAGGCTGTATAAAAGTGAAGCCCTCCAAATGTTTTTGCCTTGGACTCGCCCGCATAGACACAAACTTTACATCCTATGACCCCAAATTGGTCTATAAGGGCTCTAATATCTCCCTTATAGACCCAAACAATCATTTCCAATTCCTCGGCAGAAAAATCACCCATCAGGGAAAAGACGTCTTGGGCGATCATGTTATAGAGCATTTCAAAAGTTGCCTGGCAAAAATAGATGCCTTGCTAATTTCTGGCCCTTGTAAGGCCTGGATCTATGACAATTATCTAACGTCACATTTGTCATGGCCCTTTCTTATTTACGATTTTACCAAAACCCAACTGTCCCGTCTAGATGCGCTGGTGACAGCTAGTTTAAAATCCTGGCTATCCTTAGCCAAACCAGCTGACCCCTCGACTCTCTTCAGGTCCAAACAAAATTTTGGGCTAGCGCTAAAACTGCCCTCTCTGCTCTACGCCAACTCCAGAATAACCAAAAATTCGATTCTGTGCAATTCCAAAGATCCGGCAATATCGAAGCACATAATAAGTGGCCGTAGTGATTCAAATGATCTACAAGCCCGCGTAGACTTCCACAAAAAGTTCCTTACTGGAATCAGCCAGAATGGCACTGGTCTGGGGTATGGCAGTACAACCACGAGCGACGTGGACTTGAAGAAGTCTCTTTTGCGGGGAGATTACGACAGCAACAGTATGGCTCATGCTATTGGCCTTCAACGCCAGAATGATTGGACAACTATTGGGGACTTTTGCATTCCGCCTCCAATGCACTGGAATGCTCTATGACTGGACGCCAGAGATGCTGAAATTTTTATTTGAATGCCTTTCAGCATACACTTCCAGACCCCAGTAACCTCGCTCGTTGGAGCTTTGCCGAGGATAGTTCTTGTCCCCTCTGTAGCAATACCCCTTGCACAGCTAGACACATTCTAACTGGCTGCAAGGTGGCCTTAGATCAAGGACGGTACACTTACCGCCATGACAAAGTTCTCGCTGTTATTCGCGAGGTAATTAGTCTCTCAATGGCTCGTGCCAACAAGGGTTTTACAGTATCCTCCAAACCCCCAATACAGTTTGTGCGGGATGGCTCTAAAGGCAAAAAACATTTAACTACAAAACCTTTCTCAATAATTGAGAAAGCTACAGATTGGATTCTGGAGGTTGATTCGGTCTCTAAGCAGTATAAATTCCCTGAAAGTCTCGGATGCACAGCCCTCCGTCCAGATATAACTCTTTACTCTCTATCTCGGAAGGTGGCCCTTATTGTAGAATTAACTGTTCCATGGGAATCAAATATCCCAAAAGACCACGAGTACAAATTAAATAAATACCATGATCTTGCAAATGCCGTAACCCGGAACGGTTTCACTGTTCACCTTCACGCGGTGGAAGTTGGCGCTCGTGGCCTGCCAGCTAAATCTCTATTTCACCTCTTTAAAGATCTTGGCCTTTCCAGAAAAATAATCAACTCTTAGAAAAAATATCTAAAACTGCGATTTGCGCATCTCAAATTCTATGGCTTCGAAGGGGGGAGCGAATGGGTGGTAAGGTGAACGCTCACATGTGGCGAGACAGCTGTCCTAAACCTACCACAGCCGGTTCGTAAGCCCGGAATCCACTGCTCACCCCCCAGAAGTGTAAAAAAAATAGTATTATGATGGGCACTATATGATGGGCCCGACTCCGGTCAGTGAATTCCATGGCAGCTCTGTTTGTATTTATTTATATACTATATTCATATACACATACCATCGTCTAACTCCTTCCTAATCACTTCCAATTGCCTACCTCTCCCATCGGTTTTTTATATTAATTTTATATTTAATATGAACTTAGTTTATTTTATAATAAATTTTCAAGTGTAATATGCTGACATCCAAATGTGTAATATGCGGAAATCTGTTTAATATGTCACTTTCATAGGAAACGATTATCGGTGTAATGTTTTTCTTTTTTTCTACATTATGTTTATGCACACGTATGTATATTGTATGCGCTGTATGTTTCCAGAAATAAAATAAATAAATAAATAAATAAATAAATAAAAAGGATTTCCAGTGCTAAGGGGACGTTCAAGTATTACTTAATGCAACTTTTTAAGATTTTGACCCTCCCTCCCCTCCCATGTAACGCGTCGTAACAATTTTCTGTACCCCTCTCCCCTTCCTAAACCCTCCAGTGACCATTTTTACCTAAAATTCACAATTATGTTGCGCAAAGTCGCTAAAATACCTTTATTATTGTTTTAATCGCGTTGGCGGTAATAATAAATAAAACAAGAGATTTTTAACTCGCAATACATGCCTATATTGTTTATTTTATTTATTCATATTGTAATAAACATTCGCTTTATTTTAAAATATGTTAAAATGGGCTCAAATTCATCCTAATAAACTTTTACTACTAATCTTACACTTTTCCTGACTTGGCCCTGTCCTTACATATATTTTTGGCTTCATCCACCAATGTTTTTCTCATGCATTCTCCTTTTTTAGCCTTTTTTTATACTAATATAAAATAACTCTTAAAATAAAATAACATATTTATTTTAACCTTTGGCAATGGAATTAGAAACGGAAACCTAACTGAAATAAAACATTTTAGTCCCCTATATTTAGATTTATACCCGTTTTTTTTTTTTAATAAAAAAAAACAATATTACCCAAGGCATTGTTTGAACCCCCCTCCCGCCTCTATGATGCATCGTAACGTTTTTCAAGACCCCCCCCTTCCCCCCAAATTGCTTTACATAATACTTGAACGTCCCCTAAAACATAAAACTGTTATTGCATTTCCAATATAGAATCGAAATGTAACTAAACGGCTTTTACAGGGCCATAGAGCAGATATTTTGTTTGTAGAATGAGCAATAATCTCATATTGCCAAAACTGCATGTGGCAGTTTTTGTTGACGCAACGACGATATATCGGACTACAAGGTGTTTGATGTTTTTAGGAGAACGAGTACAATAAATTCCTCTCCGAACATGGCGGCTCGTCGAACGCTTGCACGTTCAGCGACCACACGTGCTATTTCTTTGATATCGTTCCCAACCAACTACCTTCAGCTCTCGATATGTAAGTATTCGTTAGTCTTAAGTTATTATAAGTAGCAATACCCCTTGCACAGCCAGACATATTCTAGCTGGCTGCAAGGTGGCCTTAGATCAAGGACTACTGCCACGACAAAGTCCTTGCTGTTATTTGCAAGGAAATTAGCCTCTCAGTGGCTCGTGCCAACAAGGGTTTGACAGTACCCTTCAAACCCCCAATACAGTTTGTGCGGGATGGCTCTAAAGGCAAAAAACATTTCACTACAAAACCTTTCTCAATAATCGAGAAAGCTTCAGATTGGATTCTGGAGGTCGATTCGGTCTCTAAGCAGTATAAAATCCCTGAAAGTCTCGGATGCACAGCCCTCCGTCCAGATATAACTCTTTACTCTCTATCTCGGAAGATGGCCCTTATCGTAGAATTAACTGTTCCATAGTAATCAAATATCCCAAAAGACCACGAGTACAAATTAAATAAATACTATGATCTCGCAAATGCCGTCACCCGGAATGGCTTCACTGTTCACCTTCACGCGGTGGAAGTTGGCGCTCGTGGCCTGCCAGCTAAATCTCTGTTTTACCTTTTTAAAGATCTTGGTCTCTCCAGGAAAATAATCAACTCCTTCTTAGAAAAATTATCTGAAACCGCGATTTCCGCATCTCAAATTCAATAACAATGGGTGGTAAGGTAAACGCTCATATGTGGCAAGACAGCTGTCCTAAACCTACCACAGCCGGTCGTTAGTCCGGAATCCACTGCTTTCCCCCCGAGAAGTGTAATAATACTATATGATGGGCCCGATTTCGGTCGGTGAATTCCATGGCAGCTCCGTTTGTATTTTATTTATTTTATTTATTTACCAGACACCAGACTTATGTATGTTTATAAGTTAATAGTAAAAAGACGTTTTTAAAAACAAGCTTTTATTAAAATGCTCTGTCTTGAGTCAACCCTGGATGCAGCAGCCATGTCATAGTGGAACTTACAATGGGCTATCATAATTGAATGCATATACAAAATTTCGTTTCTGTGCTGTTGTCCGTTGAAGAGTCCCCTCGTCGGGAGCCAACCCTGGGTGCAGCAGCCATGTCATGGTGAGATTTAGAACGGTCTGTCATAATTGAATGCGTATACAAAATTGTGTGTCTGTTGTGCACCAATGTGTCCAGATAAGCGACGAGGCGTATCTCAAGGCAAATGTTTATTCGCAGCCCGATGACATCGCCTTTAGACGCACACATGTTTTAAAATGAAATATCTATGCAATTGCAATATTCCCATATTAAATAACTATGGTAATTCAGAGCGATATGCGTTTCATCGGTGACCGTTTTCCCCATCGTAGACCATTATTCGTGGTCGGCCAGTTATCGGCCAGTATAAATATATATGCATTTACTACCGCAAGCGTGTGGCGTTTTCGAGATTCTTATTTTTGAGCCAATGAATAGAATCGACTAGAGTCGACCTAGTCGATTTTTAAATTTTATTTTCCATTGTGCTGTTGACCGTGGAAGAGTAGCCTTGTCGGAAGCCAATCCTGGTCGAAGAATCTGGTCATGCTCACCATAAAAATGCCCTAACAGCCGGGCAAAGGTGGTCCGCGATAGGTTCGGTATACACCGTTTCACCGCTTCGTAAGGGAGAGGACCGCGCAAGCGACCTCGAACTCGTAACCAATCGAGAGATCGGAGTAATCTGGTCGCAATTGGACGTAAGGGTGTGAGTGTAAGCCCGCTGGGTAACACACCTAGTTATCTCGCGGTTAAGGCGTTGGCCTCTTACGGGTATGTGGCGGAGCTTGACGGTGGACTGTTTTGTCCAAGTCTTTTGCTTTCATTTCACGGGAGATTGAACAACTAATCTTTAAAACTTCCTGATGTGACGGGTTCGCCCGTTGTAGTTGACAACTCTATTTGTCATAAAAACTGAACCAACATGTAAAATTTCAACTTCATAGGATAAGAGGAAGTGGCTCTTATTAAGCTTACAAGATTTAACACAAACAAACATACTAACATTGTAAGATAAATAAAAGCTTGTAATAATAAAAGCTTGTAAAAATACACTGTTGGCAAGCCCAAATTTTATTATTATATTTTCAACAGGCGGGCAGTTCAAGCTCATCACCCTGAGTCAATGCTTGCACTAAAGTTTATTGTGGAATAAGCAGTTTGTTTTTAAAGACGTTGACACTTTTGGCACTGATCACTTCACTAGGGAGAGCATTCCATACCTAACATTTATGAGCTAGGATTTATAACGCTCACAATTATAAAAGTGTAATAAACGGGAATACCTGCTTTCAGTTGATTAGAAAATGACAGTTCGGAACCATTTGTTCTAATACATGCCGACAGAAAGTTCTTTTACCCCTAGAAGTGATTTTCCTGCCTAGGAATTTAAAATGGCTCTTAGGATCATTATGTAGAAGAGCCCTTATAGACCAATTTTGGGTCAAATGTCGTAAATCTTGTATTTATCCGATTAACCCTTCAGGCCTCGGCCCCTCAGCCGATTGACAAGTTGATGTCCCAAAAAATTTTAGTAAAAATTAGTAAAAAAATTGATTTATGACACTGTCTCACCAAAAACATTAATTACTGCCAAACCACTGTACCCATAATTAAAATGAAACATATCAACATAATAAAACATAATAAAATAAAACAAATTAAATTAAAACAGGCCAGTCACGCTGAATCAGTTTGTGGCCGATATCGGCCAATCGGGGCTTGAGGGGTTAAGGCCAAGGCATAAACTTGAAGAAGGCTTCACATTTACACATGCTGACCAGTCATAAAATAACACTACTTTCTTTAATAGTTGCAAAAGCTGCTCAGGGCTCCTGGTGATAAAAGTCAAGTCGTCGTCGGCGAAAGCTAGGCACGACGAGGTGTAATGACCATTTGTTTTAAAACGGTAACCCCATGTTTTATCCAACTGGATTAAGCTTTCGAGAAGCATATTAAAAATGATCGGGGAAAGGCACAGTCCTGAAACAGCCAGTTTTTATGAGATAGAGCGGGTGGAGGAGACTGTGTCGGATCGACCCAAAGGCAATTTTGTTGTACGTAAACAAATCCAAGTGCGAAACTACTGTTCGCATGATGTTTTAAGTGACGAATATCTGGAGCAGCCCCCCCCACCTGTACGATGTTAGTGTGCGCATTCGGCCTAGCAAGCAGTTCATGTGCCTTCACTCGCAAGTAGTTATCGGATACGAAACTCTTACCAAATAATAATTATCCAACTTATAATCCTATCATGTGATTTAATAAGTACTGGTATAACATGGCAGAGTGAATGTGCCTTGCCCATTTCTCAGTCCACGGCTTCTACCCTTCTACTCTATTTTCAGATTTGCGCAATTCTTCCTCTTTCCACTCTTTACGCCTTCTGCTACCGATCGTGAATTGAACGCTATTAATTCTGAGCACAGCAAGAATGTCAGCGCGGACACTTGGCGTTTGGATCAGCTGAACAAGTCCACGGCGAAGAAAGGACACGACTACACCAAATTTGGAACCGGTTAGCATCCTCATTTTAACATTATAATCATAGTTAATTATTTTTACCTTGTAATCATAGTTATTTACTTATTGATTCGCTCCATATTCCTACAATTAAATGCTAATAAAGTAAGTGTTAGGATTTATCTGATTTTGATCCGAAAAGCAAAGGATCTTTTTATTATAAGGGACTTACATATACCTACGCTTTTGATGAAAAAAATTTGTCTTTCATAATAAATTGTTGCATTATGTCCGCAATACGAAAAATGTACCCAAATCACGAAGATAACTATTTTTAGAAACTGAACCTTTCGGAAGACAGTAATTCCATGCAAAATTTTCGAAGCTCTCAAAAATTTCTTTGTAAAAGGTGTGTGCAAGCATACCAATATATAACGGTGGCTTATTCAATGGCAGGCTTCAATGGCAAGCTTTTACCGCAGTGGAGGGAGAAAAAGAGCCGATAATTATCTGCACGCGGCAATCCCGAACTATACATTTTGACGTCCCTCGAATGCAGACCACTTTTGGGCAGAGGCATTTTGTGTACATAGCCCCCAGGATCTTTAATATGCTAGATGAAGATTTAAAAATGTATGTGCCGAAGTCTTCTTCTTTTAAAGCCAAAATTGATTCCTGGCTAAAATATGACGCCCGGCAAAATATCCACAAATTAATATACCGAGACAATTATCCCTGACATTTCTTATTATTATTATTATTTTCTTTGACTTTTTTTATTTTTATTTATTACTATTACTTATTCATACATTTTGGTTACTATTGTTTGATATCATTTGACATTTAATTTTATTTTTATTTTATTAACACGATTATTTATTTTTGTGTTTTATTTCCTATTGTGATCATTAGTTAGTGATTATTAGTTATAATTTGTAATGGTGACGGTAATATATATATATTTCTTTTCCTTTTTTTTTTTTTTTTTATTCATTGCCGAATATATGTGATATAAAAACTAGAGAGCTAGCTGCCCTGGAACAAGTCCTGGCACTTAGTTGGGCAGCAGCAGTACTTAAATGCTAATGCTCATATCGGCCGTGTTTAATTTTAATTTTAATTTTAATTATATGTATTTTTTTTATTGATATGATTATTAGTGATACTTGTGCACTTGTAAATGAATTGTTAAATTAAATAAATAAATAAAATTGAATAAATACGGATTATACGAAAAGTGCCGATTGGAGTGAGTGGCCACTCAGGGGTTAAGCGGACAGTTTCTGGGCACCAATTGGGTTTCTGCTATTTTTCTTTATACTTCATTTATACTGTATAAATACTTTTAAATTTTTAATTCCCCTTTCACTTCGTCAGCTGTGAAATAATAGCTTTTTCGCCAAAGCCACTATCATTATTCATGAAGCCACTCTCAGTTAGTTTGCTCAATTTTTTTCAGAATTTTACAATGCATATTTTCCGATTAAACAAAGTTTCAGTAAAAACGGCTGAAACCCCATTGGGCCCCAGTAATTGTCCCTTTCCTTTTTTAAGTTCTTTTTATTTTTAGGTAATTCCGAAACACTGGACATCGGGCCGAAGTCTAGAGGGGTCGATGTGAGAGATGCTCTGTTGAAATTTCACAGCGAATGGTACTCATCGAACATCATGACGCTCATGGTCCTTGGGAAAGGTTAGTGCACCGAGTCAGAAAGATTGAAAAATGAGCATTAGTGATTTGAGATAGTCCATTTGTTTTTTTTCACTTATTTTTAAGCAAAATGTTTCCAATTACGCACGAATGGCCGATTTTTTTTTCGTAATTTTTAAGAAACGACCGAAATATCGCAAAATATGACGTAATATTGGTTTAATTCGCTGATAATAAATAAAAAAAAAATATTATTTCTGTGATTATTTACATCGTAAATAATCACAGAATTAGCCATATTTTGGTCATTACCAGTTGTTTCGTAATATGGGGTCGCGCATAGAAATTTGTTTTAGTAATTAGTATGGCAGTATTACCATATTTTGAGTTTGATTTTCTATAGTTTTTCTATGTAATGTGACTTTGGAGTATAATAATTAGTTATTGGACATATAATAAGCATATAATGAGACAATATATTTGAAAAACTTTAACCATTTTTGTATTATGATGCGTCAAAGTTTCCGTCAAAGTTACCAAGTTTCCGTCGCTAAATCTGACAAGGTTATATTTTTCTGTAATATCAGACAAAGCTGAAAGTTCTGGTGTTTCTAAGAAGTGTAATGTAGTGGTAAAGTTATTATGAAAGAATTTCATATAAATAATGACCCTAAGTAGTCACAAATATAATTTTTTTTTTTTTTTACGAGAATACATAAAATTTTTCGTGGTTATTATGACTGAATAACTAAATATTTTTGGATGCAAATAAGTAAAACAAAATAATAGTTTTGATAAAGCATTTAATAAAGAACATAACATACAGTTTCTGCATATGTTTTGTGATAAAAAATCGAAATGATTGAATAAGCGAGTTTTTTCAGTTTGCTAACTTTGTAATATTTATTCATTATTATCTTAATCGTTTTACGAGATAAGGTTATAATGTTTTAAATTTCAAATTTCAATGCGATCATTTTACAGATCTTTTCTTCTTTTTATGATCCGTATAGTGGTTTATAAGTTATGGTCGTTTTTCTCAAGGCCGTCGATTCACACCGATTTCACGCTCGACGGTTTCACATTCAAAAGGTACGGTCGAGTTTTTACTTCGCGAGGAGAGGGGTTAATGTGCATAATTGTATAAAATTATAATGCACATAATTTGCATTCCAGGACAAATAAAGGAAGTATGAAATAACTTTATTTGTGTAACTTCAGAGTCCCTGGACGAGTTGGAGGAGATGGTCGCCCCACTCTTTGCCGCCGTGCAGAACAAGAACACCGTCGCACCCACCTGGCCTGAACATCCTTATCCTCAGGAGTTGAGGGGGATGTGGGCACACGTCTTCCCTATCAAGGACGTTAGGAACCTAAACATCAGTTTTCCCGTTCCTGATACTAGAGAGCACTATAAAAGCGGGGTATGTCGATTTACTCTCTATGATGATGTTTTTTTGCTGTTGAGGTTGGTTAACCTGTTCGCTGGTATTCACTCTTTTAGTCTAAGATCCCATCGAAAATTTGTGCACCTATCAGTTATTTCAACGAAATGTGATTTAAATGGAAGTTTACAACGGAAATGCTGGCAACCTCCACTTGTGACAGGTTTTACGTAGGCAACCCTATTCCTTCGCGTTAAGGAAGACAGTAGCTTCAATTCGGTGTAAAAATCAAGTGAACACATGATAGGTGCATTAATCGATGAAAAATAACCTCTTTGCACCTGGCAACCCAGGGGTTGCGACAGGTTGAGAGGTATAAAATCGAAGACTATCGCGGTTGTTTGACATTATAAATAGGATAGAAAACGAATTTACCGCGTCAAATTTGTAGCACCCGACGTTTCGGTGACGTTGCAGCCGCCGTTGTCCAGGGTAGACTGAAGAGCTGTCAATCCGTTGTTTTGCGCTATCCAACCCTATCCATTGTGCTATCCAAAGAACAATTCTACTTTCCTCGCATGATCCGGGAAGCCATTGAAATAAGAAGAACCCCGAACTTTAACAGAGACGACGGTTACAAACTCTCTTCTTAGTGGAACCCTCTTCTTAAAATGTTCCCGCCGCCGAACGCAAAGACGTAAAACAGGATACAGTGAGTGTTGTGTGCAGGACGGATTTTCAAAATTCTCACTCCGAGCCCGGCCCCCCACCACCGTTATAATCTACGCAGTGGCGGAAGCGGTACGCGGCCTACCCGCAAAACAACGGATTGACAGCTCTTCAGTCTACCCTGGACAACGGCGGCTGCAACGTCACCGAAACGTCGGGTGCTACAAATTTCACGCGGTAAATTCGTTTTCTATCCTATTTATAGGTTGAGAGGCGTCAACCTACTTTTTTTCAACTCTTCTGATCGGTATCTTTATGATAACACTTAATTTACCTACCAAGCAAATAGGTGCTGTATACCACCCAGCAAAGTAATATTTAAGATTTTTAAAATATCGTTGTAATATCAGTGTAATAGTTAAGTTTCTTAAGTAATGTCGAGAAGTTCTCTTCAAAACACATCTCTAATTTTGCAAAATCTTTGTTTTTTTTTTTTTTTTGCTTTTTTATATACCCCATACTATAATTCGAACACTTTGTTAATTGTTTGTTTTTTTCTACTCTTTATTGTGAAATTTCACAATGGGCGGGTTTATTATCATACGACGATCTCTTACAACCAACCCTACTATGAAGTGTTTTGTATGTGTGTGTCTTGTTATTGCATTCGATCAACAGAATTTAAAATGCAATGTCATTACTTTTACATGCAATTCCGTTAATTCCGAACAGGGTACAAATTTTCAGTGTTCGGTTTATAAAGGCTACTTTAGTCATCTTATGCATTGGTTTTCGTTTTTGTTTCAGCCCGGGCACTACATCTCGCATCTACTAGGTCATGAGGGACCGGGCAGCCTTTTGTCAGCCCTCAAGGCGCGTGGATGGTGTAATAAGTAAGTGATATTTCTTCAAAGCACAACTTTACTCACCACCCGCTGTGCATTGTTGGGCGAGAGCTAAGAGGCCCTTGCTGAGTTGGCCACGAAGACCCATTCTGTTCAGGGTTGGTCACACTCGCGGGTCAACACCTATTCGACGGCCTCCACGCATGAAGTGCGAGCCTGGGTAGGACTCTAGCCTTAGGGTTAGTTTCCCCTAGGAACCAACCTTCTGGCGCTCCTGGACGGTCTGCGCACCGTGCGGCATAAGCCAATCGATTGCGCACTCTGACTAACAGTCGGGGGAGTCTAGAAGCAGTACTGTTTCCAATAGATTGGGGGTGGTTGCGGACCTTACGGCGACTGCTCTTGAAACTACCATCGGCTACTCGATCCTGTGTGAACAGCCGGCCAAAGGATGCCGTGGTCCGCGAGAGATTCGGTATACACCGTTTCACCGCTTCGTAAGGGAGAGGACCGCGCAAGCGACCTCGAACTCGTAACCAATCGAGAGACTGGAGTAATCTGGTCGCAATTGGAAGTAAGGGCGTGAGTGTAAGCCCGCTGGCTCCGAGATAGCCAGTAACACTCCTGGCTATCTCGCGGTTAAGGCGTTGGCCTCTTACGGGCATGTGGCAGAGCTTGACGGTGGACTGTTTTGTCCAAGTCTTCTGCGCTGACCAAAACCTGCTCGCTTACCAGTTCAACTCCCATCTGGTAAGAAGTTAACTTTTCCTAAGAAGCGGGGGTGGTTGTTGACCTGATCTCTTGCAGCTCTTGAAACAACCTGTTAACCACTCAATCCTGTGTGAATAGAAAAGCAAAAGACGCCACGGTCCGCAGTAAATTCGAACTGAATTACTGCTTATATCAGGTAGAGGCCGCGCAAGCGACTTCGAATCTGTGACCAGACTAGAGGATTGAGAAAACACGTCAAATCTGGTAGCGAGGGCGCAAGGCTGCAAGAGTCCATAGACGGTGGACTATATTGTCCCTAAGTCTCTGTGCTCACCCCACGGTTGAAAGAATAATCATTTATCGTTATACCTTCCTGGGGGTTCGCCCGTAGTACTTGACAGCTCCAAGGGTCGGGGATTCGAACGATTACATGCAGCTTGATCCTGATGACAGACTGTATTGTTCATTTCCTGTCCGGTAACTTTCTCAAAGAGTAACTACCTTGGATTGCCCCTGTGAACTCTGTCTGCAGCCGTATCCTGCAGTTTTCTGGCAGTTTGGAATTTCCCTTTTTTGTTGGGCAGTCGTGTAATTAGGCTATGAAATGGTCGACTGTAAAATATCGATATAGCGATCAGTCCGCCATTTGTGCACAAATTGTTTTTTTTTTAAACTAATGTAATATTCGAATCGGTCATTTTGAAAACAACATGAGTACCAAAAAGTGAATTTTACAGAAGAGATAAAAAACTGATTTTCTTAAAATATTACAACTAATGTGTTCAGGGTTCATCTATGTATGTTTTTCGTTTTTTTATTCCACCATAACTTCGAAACGCTTGTACGGATTTAAATGTGTGTGGTATTGTTAGAATTCTTATGTCATCCCGAGTGTCATAGGGTACCTTAACAGTCCAAATATTAAGTAAGTAGGTAGTTGTCTAAATGTCCAAATCTACAAATTTCAAATAAATTAACATAAATTTATCGTGGTTAGTGTCAAATGAAAGGTCTGATTAAGTACATTCTGGAAATATACATCTATCTATGAAATCGAAGACTATCGCGGTTGTTTGACATTATAAATAGGATAGAAAACGAATTTACCGCGTGAAATTTGTAGGACCCGACGTTTCGGTGACGTTGCAGCCGCCGTTGTCTAGGGTAAACTGAAGAGCTGTCAGTCCGTTGTTTTGCGGGTAGGCCGCAAACCGCTGCCGCCACTGCGTAGGTTATAACGGTGGTGGGGGGCCGGGCTCGGAGCGCGGGAATTTTTAAAATCCGTCTTGCACACAACACTCACTGTATCCTGTTTTACGTCTTTGCGTTCGGCGTTCGGCGGCGGGAACATTTTAAGAAGAGGGTTCCACGTAGAAGAGAGTTTGTAGCCGTCATCTCTATTGAAGTTCGGAGTTCTTCTTATTTCAATGGCTTCCCGGATCATGCGAAGAAAGTAGAATTGTTCCTTGGATAGAACAATGGGATTTTGAAACTGCATCCAGTGGTTACTTCCGCTATCCAATATATGTTCGCAGATCGCCGATTTTTCTCGCTGAACGTTTTTAACAGCTTTGATGTGTTCTGTCAGTCGCGTGGCTATGGGCCGTTTCGTTTGTCCAACGTAGGCTAGACCGCAGCTGCATTCGACTTTATACACACCCGGGGTTTGCAGTGGTATTACATCCTTTACAGGCCTCAAAAATCGAGCTATATTTTGGGTCGGTTTGAAGATCGTTTTTATATCGAATCTGTTTAGCATCTTACTTATTCGATCTGTCACGCCCTTGACGTATGGTAAGAATGCTCTTGATCTGCTCGGTTTTTGAGTTTCGTCCGTATTAGATCGTGTGCGTGTCTCGTGATATTTTCCGTATCCATTTTTCCTAAGGACATCATTGACATGTTCCATCTCCTTCGGAAAATGCTCAGTGTCGCATAGATCGCGTGCTCGATTCACGAGCGACGTTTGCACTGAACGTAGATGGTAGGGATGATGGTGTGAGCTTGCATGCAAATATCTGTCCGTATGTGTGGGCTTCCGATATACCGTATGTCCGAGAGTATTGTCACTTCTCCTCGTCACTTTGACATCCAAAAATGGTAAGGAGCCGTCCTTCTCTACTTCATAGGTGAAACTGAAAGCTTAAAATCTCTGCGGGATAATAAGGACGTAGTTGTGTTGCGGGCCGATAAAGGCAACGCAACCGTGATACTCGATACTGTGGACTACGAGCGGAAAATTGGGACGCTCTTAGAAGACGCCAACACTTACGAGAAGGTGAATTACAGTCCCACGAGCAGAATTACCAGGCAAACGAGAGTTTTAATCGATAAATCTGTCACTTCCCTCCCAGAAATAGCTTATCTCACTAAACCACGTAACGTACAGCCACCGAAATTATATGGCTTACCTAAAATCCATAAGGATAATGCACCATTGAGACCGATTGTGAGCCAAATCGACAGCCCCACATATCCTCTGTCAAAACACTTGGCTGGTGTCCTCCAACCGCTTACGGGCAAAACGACGTCTTACGTGAAAGACTCGCGACATTTCGTAAGCATTATTAGAAGCTTAAAACTGGCCGAAGACGAAATAATGGTGAGCTTTGACGTCGAATCTTTATTTACGAATTTGCCCATTTCGGAGTGTCTTACGGTGGTGAGAGATAAACTAAGGTCTGAGGACCTCCCTATTAGCTACGCCGACATGCTTCAACATTGCCTGACATCCTGCTACTTTCTATGGAACGGCGATTATTACAAACAAATCGACGGAGTAGCAATGGGATGCCCCGTATCGCCGATAGTTAGTGACCTATATATGGAATATTTTGAGGAATTAGCCATAAAAACCTCCAAAATTAAACCCATTCTCTGGCTTCGCTACGTGGATGATACCTTCTGCATCCTGAAAGGCAACATTCAAACGGTGAAAGAATTCCCTAAACTCCATACACCCAAAAATCAGTTTCACCTATGAAGTAGAGAAGGACGGCTCCTTACCATTTTTGGATGTCAAAGTGACGAGGAGAAGTGACAATACTCTCGGACATACGGTATATCGGAAGCCCACACATACGGACAGATATTTGCATGCAAGCTCACACCATCATCCCTACCATCTACGTTCAGTGCAAACGTCGCTCGTGAATCGAGCACGCGATCTATGCGACACTGAGCATTTTCCGAAGGAGATGGAACATGTCAATGATGTCCTTAGGAAAAATGGATACGGAAAATATCACGAGACACGCACACGATCTAATACGGACGAAACTCAAAAACCGAGCAGATCAAGAGCATTCTTACCATACGTCAAGGGCGTGACAGATCGAATAAGTAAGATGCTAAACAGATTCGATATAAAAACGATCTTCAAACCGACCCAAAATATAGCTCGATTTTTGAGGCCTGTAAAGGATGTAATACCACTGCAAACCCCGGGTGTGTATAAAGTCGAATGCAGCTGCGGTCTAGCCTACGTTGGACAAACGAAACGGCCCATAGCCACGCGACTGACAGAACACATCAAAGCTGTTAAAAACGTTCAGCGAGAAAAATCGGCGATCTGCGAACATATATTGGATAGCGGAAGTAACCACTGGATGCAGTTTCAAAATCCCATTGTTCTATCCAAGGAACAATTCTACTTTCCTCGCATGATCCGGGAAGCCATTGAAATAAGAAGAACTCCGAACTTCAATAGAGATGACGGCTACAAACTCTCTTCTACGTGGAACCCTCTTCTTAAAATGTTCCCGCCGCCGAACGCCGAACGCAAAGACGTAAAACAGGATACAGTGAGTGTTGTGTGCAAGACGGATTTTAAAAATTCCCGCGCTCCGAGCCCGGCCCCCCACCACCGTTATAACCTACGCAGTGGCGGCAGCGGTTTGCGGCCTACCCGCAAAACAACGGACTGACAGCTCTTCAGTTTACCCTAGACAACGGCGGCTGCAACGTCACCGAAACGTCGGGTCCTACAAATTTCACGCGGTAAATTCGTTTTCTATCCTATTTATAATTACATCTATCTATACGGGTAAATCCATAAATCACATATATTTCGTAAATAAACCATAATAAAAATTGTTATAAATACAATAGTTCACTTTTTGTAACGGCAGCACTTTTTTATACTAATATTATAAAGAGGTAAAGTTTGTGAGGTTGTAGGAAGTAATCTCTGGATCTACTGAACCGATTTAAAAAAATCTTTTACCAATAGAAAGCCATGTTATTTGTGAAAGTCATAGGCTATATATTAATCCGAAAAATGAAAATACTCTTTCGTGGTAGTCGGATTTGCAAAGTAAGTCGGAGAAAAAACGGTCGATTGAAAATGTTTCTAACTAACGCTGCCTTAACGATGAGAGATATATGATTAAGTTCTAGAGAAAAGTTGTAGAGCTTAATAATGCCTACAAAAAAGTCAGCGACAGCATATGTCTAACTTTTATATTTAAGTCACAAAAAGTAGTATTTTATATTAAAAAAATAGTTTAAATCGTTAGGTCATGTTTATTGGTCATATTATCAACAATTATGTATTCATATCAAAATAAGTAATATTATCGTCTCAAGTTTTTGAAACAAAAGACTTTTCCCTTTTACTGCATATAATTTCCCTTTTACTGCATAAATGGTTAAAGAGATAATACACTCACAAAAAGACACTCACAAATAACGGTAATATAGTCAAATTGGCATGCAAATACATACATATGCAGTAAAAATATAATCCTTCTTTTGGCAGTCAGGAAATAAATCATAGCACTCCACCGAACCACTCTCATAATTTCATCACAAGTAAAAAGTTTTACCGCCCAACGAAGTGGGCACGGGTCAGCTAGTTTTTTATATATTTGCTTGCTTTTAATTGTCGCTATACAGTACACCTATAAGTATAAAGGTAAATTTGAAATAAACTAATACAAATATACGCCAGTAAGTTATGGTAGGGTCATAATATACTATTTTTCCTATGTTTGCCCAGCGATAAATAAGGAAGAGGATGAGTGGGTATTTGAATAGTAACCGTGTAAAAGTAAATGTTTCTTTAACAACTTCTTGAAAGTGAGCAAGGAAGGTGCATGCTTATAAGTGTATTTTCGCCGAACCAAAGGTTGGATATATTGTGAACAGGGTGTTATATTGATAAATCCAATGACAGACCAGTCTTAATATATACCTATTTTATTCCTCCAGTTTAGTGGGCGGTACGCGGACTGGTGCTAGAGGCTTTGGGTTTTTTGGGATCCAAGTGGACCTTACCGAAGATGGAATAAACCACGTCGAAGACATCATCACACTCATCTTTCAGGTACATAAATGATAACGCTTAGAAAATGGGTATATTTTGCAATATCGATATTTTCAATACTTAATTACTGAGATACTTAATTACTTAATTACTGAGATACTTAATTTTGATATTTTCATACTTAATTACTGTACAAGGATCCCAGTATTTTTAATGTTGAATTCAAAATGTGTCCAGAATAAATAAAATTACTAGATTCGGGATCAAAATTCGATTAGAAAATGGGTATATTTTGCAATACCGATATTTTCAATACTTAATTACTGAGATACTTGAATACTGAGATACTTAATTACTTAATTACTGAGATACTTAATTTCGATATTTTCATACCTAATTACTGTACCAAGATCCCAGTATTTTCGATATTGAGTTCAAAAAGTGTCCAGAATAAATAAAATTACAATATTCGAGATCAAAATTCGCTTAGGAAATGGGTATATTTTGCAATACCGATATTTTCAATACTTAATTACTGAGATACTTAATTACTGAGATACCTTATTACTGAGATACTTAATTACTGAGATACTTAATTACTGAGATACCTAATTACCGAGATACTTAATTACTGAGATACTTAATTACTGAGATACTTAATTTCAATATTTTCATACTTAATTACTGTACCAGGATCTCAGTATTTTTGATGTTGAATTCAAAAAGTGTCCAGAATAAATAAAATTACAAAATTCGAGATCAAAATCAAGTGAAGTCTTAAAAACAAGGACATGTTATTGTTAATAACTAATATTATTATAATAGGCTTTAAAAGTAACAAACAATAATCAGGAACAATCAACACATAAAATATTAATAACCACAATGGCATGTATCTTTTTCGTAAAAGTGCACTTTATTTTAGCACATAAAACGCTCTGGTGTGCCCTTTTGTCATCTTGTTTATTTTTTTTAGTACATAAACCTGCTGCGGTCCATGCCGCCTCAAGAATGGGTCCAGGAGGAACAGAAAGACCTGCTAGCCATGCACTTCCGGTTCCAGGACAAAGAGGAACCCAGGAGTTTTGTCTCTGGTCATGTGCACATGTTACAGGTATTGAACTACATACAGTACCAAGCATATTAACCCCTTGACCTACCATTTAAGATCCGACAGCATTGTCCCAAAACGTAAACAAAATGCCAATCTAAATATTTTCTTAGCATAATCGAAAAAAAATATTTTCTCAGCTTAAATGGGTTTATAAGATATAAATTTGCAATTTTAGACAATATTTGCTTTCCTAATATTTTATATGGCCAACCTTAGCTTCTATTCCTAACGTAACTTTGTTTGGTCCGCCAGTCGTGAATTATAGAGCAAATCAGGTACTTTTGATCCGGCAATCCATTTTTGAAAGCCTTTTCTTGCCGATTGTTTATATTCAAATTCCGTCATATATTTGAATGATTGTCGTGCGATGGCGTCGTTCGGCGGTGATGTTTTTTGGTGCGTCCGCAACATCAGGGCCCGGGAGCTGCCCCTGCTTCTGCCATATTACCTTAACTTAATTAACTTCGCTGAGAAACAAACCGCGCCGCCTGAGGTGTCGCAATGGAACCCAACCGTGTTTGACAGCCGTCCAAGAGAGATGAAATTAATATTCAGATGAAATCAGTCCTTGGTTACTTGTCGACAGATTTTTTTTCAGCTCTGGCAACATCTGATGCCTAATTTACTGGAGACCATTGCGGAAGAAGTTTAGGCGATAGTAATCAAATTGAAGAAGTACTAATTTTGATAATATTTTTTTTAGGAGTATCCCATCGAAGAAGTGTTATCAGCTCACTATTTACTCACCGAGTGGAAACCGGATGTGATTGAACAGTTGCTGCAACTCCTGACTCCGGAAAATGCGAGGGTTGCAGTCGTTGCCAAGGCTTTCGAAGATAAATGCGTCCAATCTGAACCTTGGTACGGAACGAAGTACTTAATGGAGAAGATATCCGACGATCTTATCCAGGTACATCCGACTGTAATCGAATTTGTTGAGTGATGTGTACCGTTTAACCCTTAGGAAGCTAGCCATGGGAATGAAACTAACGACGGCATGTTTTCAACCCTCGAAAATTTCTTTGTATGGGGTGCTAGTGCACGCATACTAATGTATAATTGTACATCTTTTTTTCGCATATAATTACAAAATTGCATAATTACGGAGATCGGCTGCCTGCGAGCTGTCGCAGGCAGCCGATCCCCACGTGCCAATCTTTCCTTCCTCCTGATAGTGTAAAATTGCGAATGTATATCTAAGATTTTTGTAGTCTTTTGGTAGTATTTTTGTAGTATTTTATTAATATTCTCTTACTATAAAAGTAATATTTTCCGTGGTATTAAAATGGTATTTTTCCAATATGATGTAGTATTTTTTTAAATATGTGAATTTTAAAGTTATTTGTGTTTGTATATTAGATATTCAAACCAAAATTTCACAATGTTTCGCATAGTCCACAAGGCATCTGTACTATCTGGACTATCTAGGCATCTGGTTTTTCTACTGGACTATCTATGTTTGTTTTGTCTATAGACATGGAAGCAGTGCGGTATGTGCCCGGATCTCAAACTGCCCCCGAAGAACGAGTTCATTCCGACATGTTTTGACCTGCACACTCGCCCGGAAACTCCTCTTGATTCGCCGCCCGCCATCATTGCTGATACGCCCTTCTTGAGACTATGGTTTAAACAGGATGATGAGTTTCTACTTCCCAAAGCGACGTCCATCTTTGAATTTGTTAGGTATCTATTTCATTCATATTATAATATTGCTCTTCGCATTGCTTCACTTTGAATATTAAAATATTCTTTTGCATTTCAGTTCAGATATAGAAATAGAATAGGTGTTTTACTTTACTGTCCGGCTGGGTGATTTTATATCCCCATCGCTAAAAACTCAAAATGAACCAAAACGTAACGCTTTGAAAACGATTTTGCAAAGCGAAACATAATATATCAATTTTATAACAAACACATTTCGTTTTCCTCAGTTTTTACGGGGGGCGCCAGTTTTGCATGCGGCAAACTTGCACAAATGTCACTTTTGACAGCTCCAAATTTGTTGAGGGCAGATTTGCAGGAGGCAACCTTGCAGGCGGCAACCTTGCAGGCGGCAACCTTCAGTACATCAAACTAAATGTTTTAAGTTTTTCTGTTAGGTTAGGTTAGGTTAGGTTTTTCTTTCCCTAAAATCGAAGTGACATTAATTACCGGCATCCTTGTAGTGGATGATTTAGTACATCAAACTAAACATTACAAAAAAAGGTTTTAAGTTTTTCTGTTAGGTTAGGTTAGGTTCTCGAAACGTCAGTTTGACATTTGCAAAACTGCCTTCTGCAAGATTGCCTTCTGCAAAACTGCCGCCTGCAAGAATGCCGTCTGCAAGATTGCCATCTGCAAATTTGCCTTCTGCAAGTTTGATGGGACCCAGTTTTTACTATAGCGATAGAGAAATGGCAACATTGCTTACTAAAGCAAGATGCGCGCATGTGTGAATTGTCACGCATACGCATGCGAAAACATTTTATTATTGGCCTTTGTTGAGGGCCTTTTTTATTGGCCTTCAATGCCAGAATGACTGGACAACAATTGGTGACTTTTGCATTCCGCCTCCAATGCACTGGAAGGTAATGCTCTATGACTGGACGCCAGAGATGCTGAAATTTTATTTGAATGCTTTTCAGCATACACTTCCAGACCCCAGTAACCTCGCTCGTTGGAGCTTTGCCGAGGATAGTTCTTGTCCCCTCTGTAGCAATACCCCTTGCACAGCTAGACACATTCTAGCTGGCTGCAAGGTGGCCTTAGATCAAGGACGGTACACTTACCGCCATGACAAAGTTCTCGCTGTTATTCGCGAGGTAATTAGTCTCTCAGTGGCTCGTGCCAACAAGGGTTTGACAGTATCCTCCAAACCCCCAATACAGTTTGTGCGGGATGGCTCTAAAGGCAAAAAACATTTAACTACAAAACCTTTCTCAATAATCGAGAAAGCTACAGATTGGACTCTGGAGGTTGATTCGGTCTCTAAGCAGTATAAATTCCCTGAAAGTCTCGGATGCACAGCCCTCCGTCCAGATATAACTCTTTACTCTCTATCTCGGAAGGTAGCTCTTATTGTAGAATTAACTGTTCCATGGGAATCAAATATCCCAAAAGACCACGAGTACAAATTAAATAAATACCATGATCTTGCAAATGCCGTAACCCGGAACGGCTTCACTGTTCACCTTCACGCGGTGGAAGTTGGCGCTCGTGGCCTGCCAGCTAAATCTCTATTTCACCTCTTTAAAGATCTTGGCCTTTCCAGAAAAATAATCAACTCTTTCTTAGAAAAATTATCTAAAACTGCGATTTGCGCATCTCAAATTCTATGGCTTCGAAGGGGGAGTGAATGGGTGGCAAGGTGAACGCTCACATGTGGCAAGACAGCTGTCCTAAACCTACCACAGCCGGTTCGTAAGTCCGGAATCCACTGCTCACCCCCCAGAAGTGTAAAAAATAGTATTATGATGGGCCCGACTCCGGTCGGTGAATTCCATGGCAGCTCCGTTTGTATTTATTTATTATTATGGTGAACTTTCTACATGGGGAACACCGTTTTAAATGTTTTATTTAAACGTGCAATTATCCCTGAACCCTCGAAAAAATACAAACTGACAGTTATTATACTTAACTGATGAATCGATTTTGATAAAAGTTGGCAAAAAATTATATTCATTATGTAGTCTATATGATGGGTGCTGAGAAAGGGGCGGCTGGTACCTGATACATGGCATGGGGCCTAGGGCGGCCAAGACTGCAAATCCGCCACTGGATATCTTACAATCAACCATTTCGATACTGTCAACCATGTTGTCATTTAGATACGAAAAAGAAGGCATAAAATCAGCCGCCAGTTATAGTTCGCTAAATCAGCGCGAAAGCGAAGCCAATAGAGAACGTTAAAGTTATAAAATCCTGCTGTTTTAAAAACTAACCATTTATATTGTAACAAGAACCGCATTTGTTGTTGTTTTGTTTTCGCACCAGTGTGCCGGTATGTTCGCCGAATCTGTTTTTATGGTTTCCCGGTGTTTTTTTTAATGTTTACTGGTGTTTTTTCGCTGTTTTTGTGCATTCCTCCCATATTTTGACAATTAAATAAACCATGTTCGCGAACTTTCGTAAAGGTCGGTTTTGACAGATAGCCATGCACCAAGCTCTCACGTGATTGGTCGAGACCGCGTTTTTTGTTGTTCCTTCTGAACTGTTGTTGTTGTTCAGACTATAGGCGACTATAGGTGGGCAGCGCTTCATCTTCAACTCGATCTTATACGATTCGACATGGCGAGATCACGGTCGTTGAAAATTCGACGCAAGGCAGAACAACCACCGTAATCTGCCGTGATGCAGTAGTTTTTACCGGGAGGCGTTACTTTTTTTATGTGAAGTGTTCGTGTTTTTTCTGCTTGGGGCAGAAACTTTTTTTGCTTATAGTTGCTGCTAAGGTGACGTGAATTGTCACGGAATGTGAGGATTTAACCTCTTCCTTCAATTTCACCGAGATTTTTGCCTACATTTGAAAGAAATAAACCCCCAATCTGTGGCGATCTGTAAGGAGTGATGCCTTCGAGGCGTATTAAAAGCGAACTTTTTTCATATATGCGTGTTTATTTTTGGGTTTTTCTGGGGGAAAAGGATTTTCTGTGGGCCAAATCCAATGAAAACCAACATAGTGTGGTTAACCAACATAGTGTGGCAAACCACACTCTGAGTGTGGCTATGTTGTCTTTGCTATACAAGAGGCGGTGGCGTCCATAAAATATTTATTTTTTTGGTTTTGGTGATTCTGCGGTGTTTCTTAAAAACACGGTGGGTTATAACTTTTAGGTCATATTATCTTTCAGATAAAACTGGCATCTTGAAATATTAAATATATTTTTTTCAGTCCTTTGGCCTATGCTGACCCTGTCAGTTGCAACATGACCACTCTGTGGGTTTTACTGATGAGAGATGCGCTCGCCGAATATACTTATTCTGCGGAACTAGCCGGACTCAAGTGGCATGTCTCCAATGCTAAATATGGACTAACGGTAAGGATTCATTGATTTAATTGTTTCCACTGCTACCGCAGGACTGAAAGATACAAAAAGTAAGGAAGAATAATCCAGTTTATCATAGTATAGGCATCGATTATATATGATATTAGATTGCTTAACTCCATAGTAGGATTTGGCAATCCTTCTGAAATGGCAAAATGCAGGTGGCACTGATAGCATTGACTTTTTAACTTGAAGCATCTTGCATACTAGGAAAGATCGGCGGCTCTTAGTTTGACCACTCTCGAGCAACGCAGGCTCGGGGTGACAATCGAGACATATAACCTCCGTACGAGGTGACTGACCTCCTATGAGAAAACCTCGTCCTTGTTTCCACCGCCGATCGCAAGGACGTAAGACAGGATACAGTGAGTGTTGTATGCATGACAGTCCATACAACACTCACTGCCATTATAATCTACGTGGTGGCGGCAGCGGTATGCGGCTTACCCGCGAAACAATGGATTGACAGCTCTTGCAGTCTACCCTAGACAACGTCGGTGCAACGTCGCCGAAACGTCGGGTGCTACAAACTTTACGCGGTAAAATCGTTTTTATTCTATTTATAATGTGAAACAATTGCGATAGTCTTCGATTTATTTGTTAATATTATCTTTATTTCCACACATACCTTCCTTAACCCTTGGAGTAAATGGGTATTTTCATGGATGCATCTGTCTCTTTTGCAGGATTTTCGGCGACATCGACGGCGCTCGACTTAAAGTACTATAACTACGAAACTACTACACCAATCATAAAAAGAACAACTGCACAATGATTGCATTGAAATTTCGAATATAGAATATTGAAATATCATTTTGTAAAACAATTAGATAATTATGAATAAATATGAGAACCTCAAAGAAGTGAAAAAAACGCGTGACCAGATTTGGTCGACTCGTACTCAACGGATAATTGTTTCGCGACCAGATTTGGTTGACTCATACTCAACGGGTTAAATCATTGGTTCTTAACCTTTCGGAAGCCAGTCATTCCACACAAAAAAACCATCAAAAATTTGTTTGTAGAAGGTGTGTGCAAGCATACTAATATATAACGGTGGCTTATTCATTAACAGGCTTTTACCGCAGTGGAGGGAAAAATAGAGCCAATAATTGAATAAATACGAATATAAAACAGATAAAACGAAAAACGCCAATCGGCATGCGTTTTGGGCCTGATGACCAGTCTGTTATCTTAGGTCGGCTCAACTCACAGTTTAGCTCCCATCCTGTAGTCACCTAGAAGAGGGACTAATCTGGAAAGGACTCTGTAAACCCTGCTTGCGGCTATGAGCCCAATCTTGGATGTTTGGGATCGGATACTCCAATCCGGGGAACACCTCGGGCGGAGCTGGACGGTTTAGGGGGGAATAATTGGGGGAGTTTAGAAATGTACGTTTCCTAAGCAGTGGGGGTTGTTGTTGACGATAAATTCTAACTGAATTACCGCTATCATCAGGTAGAGGCCGCGCAAGCGACTTCGAATTTGTGACCAGACTGGAGGATGGAAAAATCCATCCAAATCTGTTAGTAAAGAAGCAAGCTAGCCCGCTGGGTCCTCTTTCCAGCGCCTCGAGGTAAAGGGCTGGACTTTTAAGGGTTGGTTAGTCTAACTAGATAGTGGACTGTTTTTGTCCGCTAAATCTTTCACATTCACTCCATGGGAGATAGCCGTTATAACGCACTGGGGTGATAGGTTAGCCTGTTGTTTGACAATACAATACAATCAACTACTCCAGTAGATAGGCATTCCTACGCCCGGCCCGGTGGCATAGTGGTTAGATCGCCTGATCTTACATCGTAAGGTCCCGGGTTTAATTCCCGGCTGGGTCACCATTTTCCGTTGGGATAAGATTAACAGAATTGCATTTTAATTCTGTCGATCGAATGCAATAACAAGACACACACTTACACACATGTTAAACGCACACATACATATAAACACTTCATAGTAGGGTTGGTTGGAAGAGATTGTCGTATGACAACAAACCGGCCCATTATGAAGTTTCACAATAAAGAGTATAAACAAACAAACAAACTTATGGATGCATCACAAGATTAAATGCTAAACATTTTATTATTAAAAACTTAACTATTATGATAGTTGATTACGATTATAGGCTTTTGATATAGATGACTATAGATTATAGATGATTGATAGGTGATTACGGGCTCATCAATGGTTTTTTTTGTATCTAAATTTTTCTTGTTCACTCCATGGGAGATAGATTAGTCACAAGATATGTGGTCTTTATTTAATTATGTCTGAAAATGGCTTAGCCATCTAGCAACACTGGAACAGTCGCCTACATGCCCTTTAGTGGGATATTGATATATTATCTTTTTTGTCTATGCCCACAGCTAACTGTCGACGGTTACGATGACAAACTACATGTGCTCTTGGACAAGGTGGTCTCAAAACTGGTTGAATTCACTGTGGATTCGAAAAGATTTGAAATTATGAAGGAATTGCATATGAGGTACTTATTGATTCTCTATCTATACCTATCTCCTAAGCCAGGGATTTATCTATCTCTCTCGTACGTAAGATTTAAAGCTGTTTAAGACAAAAGAGGGTGTGCGACAGAGATGCATACTGGGTTTAGAGGGGGTCGTTGCGGGTAGAAGCGTTGGGGGATAGCATTGGGACAGTGGGGTTTAGGGGGACGGCGGTTGAGGGAAGGATGGGTTGGGGGAGAGGGTTAGGGAAGGTGGGTTGGTTGGGATTTGGGGGGAGTTAGGGGTTAAAGATTTGCCTTGCGGTGGGCGGGGGGGGTGTTAGGGGTTAATGGTTTGGCGAGTGGGAATGGGGGGAATTGTCTGCTTGCCGGGGAAGTCTTGGGGTGACACAACCAATTTTTAAATTTTTTTGTTTACCTTCAAAAAAATATGTGTTTAACATACTACCTTGATCAAAAGGTAATGACTATTTCGTTTTTTCTCAAAAAGAAGTTTTTTCTCAAACAATACTACCAATTAAAAAAAAATAACCAGATCGATGAGTCTCAGAATTGTCGCTACTTTTTGATCATACCACATCATACATCATTTTTTTTGTACCTCAATGAAAATAAATTAAGAAAATAAATAAATACATATTAGCTCATGATTGTCCACCAAACCAGCAAACTCTCTGATGACAATACCATTCAGGGATTTGAGATTGTATACAAGTTCCCGCAACATTTGAAGGTGGCTGGTGCAGAATTCGATTCGATTCGTTAAGGTGGATGCTCACTTTCGACATGACTTAGTTTTTTTACATTGCAGGTCTCTGAAGAACTTCAAAGCGGAACAGCCCTACCAGCACGCAGTGTACCATCTTGCGTTTATGCTGACAGAACATGCCTGGAGTAGACAACAACTACTAGAAGCTGCCGAAAGTGAGTTTACCTAACAGTTCGTTTTCCTTCTGTAGATCCACTCCTTGCTTAACTAGATATATACACTGTCAAATAAATACTGTGAATTGTTCATTTAAAAAGGCCAGCCCTTTGACCGAGAAAGATAAAGGTCGCTCTCGGTAAAGGTATTGGATTCTCACTGGAGCTACTATTTGGAGAGTTTAATCTGCTAACAAGTCACCCCAAGACTTTCGCGGCAAGTAGCCAAGCAGGGGCGGATCTATATAAGGGCTTTTTGGGCTGCAGCCCAGGGCCCCGTGGATATAAAGGGCCCCAGCCTCCATTGAAAACAATGGACAATATTGTGAACCGGGTTCCTACCGAGGCTAGTGCCTTGTCAATAGGTAACTAGTAATGAATGTTTGTTAAAATTTTACTTATATTAACTAGCTTTACAATTAATATCAATACTTGCTTAATTAAACTACTAATTAAGATATTATTACAATTAGTATTAATGTTGTTTAGTTTAATGTTGTTTAGTAGCAATAGCATTAGTATTAATGTTGTTTAGTAGCAACGTTTTCTTACGCTAATCAATTTGTCTATTTTTAGTGAAAAGTTAAATGTATGTGTGTCTTACAGTTGTGTTTGTGTGTCTGTCATATTAAACAAATAAAATATTGTATTGTCCTCTTTGTTTCCTATATTGTGTACCTAGTGACCTAGACATCATTATCGAAATAAGTTTTTGGACAAAATGGCAATTAGTTGATTAATTAGGCAGGCCCCCAAGGAATAGTTAGCCCAGGGCCCCACAAACGCACGGTCCGCCCCTGTAGCCAAGGGCTGATTTCATCTGAATATTTACTTCATAAATAAAATAGATGAGCGCCCTCTCTCGGCCAGCAAGCGAACCCATTTAGTTTCCGTTACACAATACTTTCCCTCCTCGTCGGTTAGTGGGCTGGAAAGTAATTAACTTATTTAATGCGATGATCTGATAGATTTAGTCATTTAAACTGAAGCCGTGGAGGTTGGCACTCGCATTCGGAATGATGACCATCTGAAACCTTACTCTGTCGTCCGGTTGATTTGCTATATACGCATTCACCCCGTAGAAGACTACATATTTTATTTATATCAATATCTTCTTTTTGTCGTAGCGATCACAACAGACATGGTCCAAGAATTTTCCAAGCGGCTGCTGAGAAGAATCCACATTGAAGGTTTTGTCTATGGCAATGAAACTAAAGAGAAGGCGCTTTATCTAGCATCACTCGTTGAAAATAAGTATGTCATTTGCTCATAAGTGTGTTACGTTGCTGACTATTTTGCTCTAAAATTTCTTTTATGGAACGGCAAATTTTGGCCGTTTGTATTTTCCTTTCTTGGTTCACTGATTGCTGTCATTTTTGCCGATGTTTTTTTTAATCTTTGAATGATTATTTAATAAGACTATGTTTTTCCTTGCACACAGACTTCCGAAGGACGCAATTCCTCTGCTATCACAACAGCTGCTCCTGAACAGAGAAGTTCAACTTGAAAACGGTAATAAATAAAACATTTTATACATTAAACATTTAAACATTTATATTCCAATAATAAATGCTAGTGATTGGCATTAATGCTAAGTATGAATAATTTTAATTAACATGTGATAAGATATGGTTAGCATGCTAGCCATTATTGTTAATATTAATATGAATTCTGTCATATATATTGCGATGAAACACCTTCCCTACCCTTTACTACCTTTGCTAACCTTTTCTCTCCATGGACCATCCTCTCCTCTCCATATATATTACTATGTATATATACATATATTCCATATATTACATTCCTCTACATATATCTCCAACCTTTCCTCTATATAATTACATCACATCATAAATTGGTCACAAATTGCCAAAAATCAATGATGATATATAGACGGCCCTATAGTCATGATTTTGATTTAAAACTAGCTGACCCGACAGACGATGTCCTGTCCAAATTTCAATAAATGTGTTTGTGATCGTTTTGTGAATTTGTAAAAAGCTATTAAAATATGTAAACAAAGGAAAAAATCAGTTGTGTCACCCCAAGACATTCCCGTCAATCATACAACCCCCCGCGCCAAACCCCTCAATCCCCCCACTCCCCAAATTCCACCACCCCTTAACTCCCCAACCCCCCTCTAAACTCCACCCCCTTTACTCCCCCCCCTAACTCCCCCCCTCCCCCTCTCCCCCAACCCCCTCCCCCAACCCCCACAATCCCAACCCCCCCCCCCCAACTTGAGGTTGCTGAATTGGACTGGAAAAGGAACGACCTAATACATCAGTAGAAAATACATGTAGGTAACGCAAAGTTGGGTTTCATTGTTTCCGTTTTTATTTTTTTTTACAGTTGATTCCAAGTAAGATATTTTGGCATTTCGACGTATATCAACGTCTGGGCAAAGTCATCATTCTGGCACATTTCAAAATACAGATCAATACCGAAATAAATATAAATAACTACATTTGTTGGACAGATCGCAAAACAACGCAAAAGTAGAAAAATGTAATTTTATTTTAATTTAGGCTAGATTGCATTTTTCCGGATTTTTCTCAAGATTTTCCAGATTTTTTCCAATTCAATACATTTGATTGAAATAATTTCCATCTCGAGAGCATAGCGATCAAGACTAAAAAAATATCAACCTAATATGTCATTCCTATTCAAAAAAAGAATTACAGATATTCATCGTTCCAATCATGAGTGGAAAAAAGCACTTTCAGATTTTCCCGAATTTTCAATTTTTCCAGGCAATTTTTCCAATTTTCCTTTCTGTTAGGACCTTATTGAAACTATTACTACATTGATCAGAAATAACAGTGCAACGCCATCTGTGGCCTTGCTTCCGGGCTATTGTGTTATTGAACGCCATTCAATGCCGCCGAGTTCAACGACCTAGGCACATAAGCAAGGTCAAGCAAAACAGCTGATTGATTCTCAAGCTGTTGTAAATCATTTGGAATAAAATGTAATTTCAAAATAATTTTATTATATTATTTGATTCAACAATTTGTTGCCAAAAGTTACTTATTTGTACTGATTCACCCATTTTGAGGGTGTTACTAATTAAAAACTCACGCTGTACATATGTTTAATCCTAATATATTTTCAATACGGAATTAACCCTTCGGCTACGGAACGACCAAATTTGGTTGCACATCAGACTTTGACTACGTAACGACCAATATTGGCGGCTTGCTTCCGGAGCGCACAGTAATATTATTTTCTAATTCGAATGCATCCTAAAATCCATACCAAATATTTCATTATTACCATAGATACATATACGGCCGCTATAATAATTTCGCGCGTCATTTCGCGGATATTTCTGGTAAAATTCCATTGTCAAACATCATCATATTTTTTTTCGAGAAATTATCAAAAATTTTATTGCTTTTATGAGCTAATATCTAAATATTTTTGTATATAAATAAGCAAAACAAAATATTACTTTTGATAGAGAATCTAATAAAGATCACGATAGTATTTACAATTTCTAAATAGGGTTCCGTATTTTTTCATAAGACAAGTACAAGTTAGAACTGCCGAGTTTTTTTCACTTTTTCGACTTTCTCATATTTATTCATAATTATCTAATTGTTTTACAAAATGAGATTTCAATATTGTATATACAAAATTTCAATGCGATCATTGCACAGTTATTATTTTTATGACTGCTATAGTTCCATAGTTATAGTACTTTTTGTCAAGCGCGGCGATATTGCAAGAAAATCCAATAAATTGCCGCGGTCTACCATGAAATTATGACGCTAGGCGAAGTGTTAAACTCTCAATAATTTTGTCTTCAGGTAGTAACTACCTTCTGGAAGTAGAAAACTCGGTACACAAGAGCTCCTGCGCGGAGTTATACTTCCAGGTCGGCTTGCAAGACTCCAGGTCTAATGTAATCCTTGAACTGCTTCTTCAGATCATATCGGAGCCGTGCTTCAGCATTCTCAGGACCAAGGTGAGTTTTAGAAATTGCGTCTTCTTTATAGGGTTATTTTGTGGAATAATTTATAGCCGGGTCATTTTAACCCAACCATACCACTCCCGCGTATTTTTTTCTCTCAGGAGCAATTGGGCTACATAGTCTTCAGTGGCATGCGGCGTTCCAGCGGAATTCAGGGTTTGCGAGTGATCGTTCAGTCCGAACGCCATCCAGCTGTCGTCGACGACCGAATAGAAGCCTTTTTTCACCATATGAAAGTAAGTCATTATGTTACTTGGGTAGATAGATATGAAATGTAAGTATTTGAGTAGGCAAAAGTCGATAAATGCAATTTCTTATTTAAACATGGTAATATAGCCACAAAAGTCTCTCTTGCGAGTAGATTACAACAACAACAGTATGGCTCGTCCTATTGGCCTTCAATGCCAGAATGACTGGACAACAATTGGGGACTTTTGAATTCCTCCTCCAATCCACTGGAAGGTAATGTTGTATGACTGGACGCCAGAGATGCTGAAATTGTATCTAAATGCCTTTCAGCATACGCTTCCAGACCCCAGTAACCTCGCTCGTTGGAGCTATGCCGAGGATAGTTCATGCCTTCTTCATAGCAATACCCCTTGCACAGCCAGACATATTCTAGCTGGCTGCAAGGTGGCCTTAGATCAAAGAAGGTACACTTACCGCCACGACAAAGTCCTTGCTGTTATTCGCGAGATAATTAGCCTCTCAGTGGCTCCTGCCAACAAGGGTTTGACAGTATCCTCCAAACCCCCAATACAGTTTGTGCGGGATGGCTCTAAAGGCAAAAAACATTTCACTACAAAACCATTCTCAATAATCTAGAACGCTTTAGTTTGGATTCTGGAAGTCGATTCTGTCTGAAAGGAGTATAAATTCCCTGAATGTCTTTGATGCACAGCCCTCCGTCCAGATATAACTCTTTACTCTCTATCTCGGAAGATGGCCCTTATCGTAGAATTAACTGTTCCATGGGAATGTCCAACTAGAAAGGCTGTGGAAGAATTGGGTTATTAGTAAGTGGACTAGGGTCAGTCTGGTTCGAGCTCTGGTTTTCTCAATCTTTCTCTATGCATCGGAGACGTGTACCCTGAAGGCTCAAATACGCTCCAAAATCGATGCACTAGAGATGTGATGTTGGCGTAAAATGCTAGGAATTCCATAGACATCCCCGACCCATCTAGGGGGGATCCCTCCCCCCCCCCCCCTGGATCTGCCACTGAGCCAAACTTCCACTTAAAGGGTGTTTCCTTTTATTTCAGGATTACATAACGGCCATGCCCGATGGGGAGTTCAGTCGGCATAAGAGCGCGTTGGCGGCGCAGCGTCTGGAGAGGCCGAAGCGACTCGGGGCCAGGGCCTCGCAACTCTGGTCGGAGATATCGGTTCAGCAGTACAACTTTGACAGGGCCCGAGTTGAAGTGGCCGAGCTGGACAACGTCAACAAGGACGATATCCTCACCTTATACGAAGTAAGTAATGGTTTGTCTCTTCATTGCTTTACTAGCTGTTGCCCGAGGTTTCGCTTCACGTAAAGTTATGAATTGATTTGTTAATTTAAGTAAAATGGCGTTTATTTGCCTTTTTAGATGCTGCCTTTATATAGTGCAAGACGTCCCATCTCAGATGCCCACTACCTATCTTGTAAACGTACGCCTCTTGTTCCTCGCCGCGCGTTAAAAATTCCATGATATTTTTATAACTATACCACCTAAACACTTGCAGTATATGGCTGCATTTATCTGTATTTAACACCCTTGATAATACATTATTTTATTTTGATAAGGATTCTTATTTTATTGCCAATGTCTTCAACAAACACTGTCTACTTATTTTTCTTACTTTTTTGAGACATAAAAACAGTTATTGCAGCTTAAATATATAAGTTAGATATATGCTATCTTCAACTTTTTTATAGACCTCTTTATTTTTATTTTATTTGTTGAGTGGGGCTTTTCCAAGGTCTTTATGAGCCTTGTAACACTGCGACCATTGCTGATCTATTGTGTTCGCCACCTACTATAGTTCTGCGCTAAGCCTCGTGTCATTTAAGAACCGCAGCAGGCTTTTGGCGCCAGATTGTTTTACCTCCTCAGGTTGGAGGTAGTGACCACCCAAGTGGGTGTATCTTTTACGCATCAGCGGGCCACACTCGCACATGAGGTGCTGAGGAGTTTCCTCTGCCCCTTGGCAGAACCTGCACATTTTTGTGTTTCTGAGCTTGAGATTGAACATGTGTTTGTTCAGGCTACAATGCCCCGTGAGCGCCTCACCGATATGCGTAGATTGTTCCTATTTAGCGATAGGACCTCATGGGCCGTCTTACGGTCGTAAGCCTTAATAAGCGCTTTGACAGTAAAAGCAGTTATTGTAGCTTAACCCGCTAGGCACTTAACATCCCTTTCGGGATATGTATGGCGGCCGCCTAAAATCCAAAACATCCCATACGGGATATCGCGCTCGCCGCTGCGAAAAATGCAATTTACGATTCGAAACGTCGTGACCGGAAATAAGCGCACAGGAAAAAAGCGCACACGAAAGTTGCGCATCGGAAAAAAGCGCACATGTATATATGCGCACGCGAAAAAAGCGCACAGTGAAAATAACGCACAACAAACAAAGCGCACAGGTATATAAGCGCACATAGAATAAAGCGCACATAGAAAAATGCGCACAGGTATATAAACGCACATAGAAAAAAGCGCACAACGAAAAATGCGCACAGGTAGATATATAAGCGCACACAAGCTTTGCTCATTTTTTGGACATGTATTTTTAATTTTACTCTCCATTTATTTATTGCTCGACATTTAACCTAATTATATAAAATGGATCAATATACTCACAACAACACATCATTTGAGATAATAAAAAAGAATGTAAGTAAGTACATAATTTGTAAACACATATAATTAAAAAGTTCAAACAATTAGGTACAAAGAATTAAAACTATGGGACAGAAAACTAACATTTTTACCATCACAAGCCAGTCAATAAAAAAAATACGATTTTTTTAAATATTACAATATTTATTTAATTGTGGCTTCTAATATATTTTATTATTATTTTACTTTCCTGGCAAGGAAAGTATTGTGGACGCACTTCTGTCTGTCTGTCGGTCTGGCGCCTCGCGGTAAGGCGTTGGCTTCTTACGGGTTGTTGGTGGAGCTTTTGGTCCAAAATAATCTGGTGTTGCAATAAACAATTCCACCACTGTATTATAACCATTATAATTAGGTAATTAATCCATCATTATGTACTAATTCACTAATCATGTAATTAACTAATGACCTAACACACTCTTCTATTGTACATAGGTACTTCATTATTATGAAATAAGCTAAATTGTTTGATAGGTTATTAGTTATTATTTACCCGTTATTTATTTGAACTTCTAAATACATTTCAACATGTAAGAAACTACCTATGTAAGCAAAGCTTGTGTGCGCTTATATACCTGTGCGCATTTCTCGTTGTGCGCATTTTTCTATGTGCGCTTATATACCTGTGCGCATTTTTCGTTGTGCGCTTTTTTCTATGTGCGCTTTGTTCGTTGTGCGTTTTTTTCTCTGTGCGTTTTTTTCTCTGTGCGCTTTTTTCGTGTGCGCATATCTACATGTGCGCTTTTTTCCGATGCGCAACTTTCGCGTGCGCATTTTTCCTGTGCGCTTATTTCACAGAATCGTACTTTATGCTTTCTGACGGCTGAACGACATGGCGAAATAATCTTTAATCCGGCGGCCACCGGCGAATAAATCGAACGGCAATTTAAAAAGTTAGCATAGACGTCAAACGCCTAGTCTCCCGTCGGCATTCGCACGGCCGCGAACGGCTCTGCGGAATTTGTGATAAAAAGTGTGTGTGTGCAGTTTTTGAGTGTTATTTACTGGAGAACAGTAAGTAATATGCATTTTAAGTAGTTTCGGAATAAGTATTAATCATTTGAGATACTCCATTTGCTGTTTTTCACGAATTTTTAAAGAAAACACTTCGCGACAACAAACGGCTCGCGAAAAAATGGTTGTTATTATTTTGTAATGTTTATGAAATATCCCGATATATTGCGAAATATGACGTAATGTCGCTTTAATTTACTAACAAAATAAGTATTGTTTCATTTACATCCTAAGTTATCACATAATTAGGCGTATTTTGAAAATTATATCTTGTTTTGTAAAATGAATCGCGCAAAGAAACTTGTTTTGATAATTACCATGAGAGAATAAAGTGCGATTTTCCATAGTTTTTCGATGAAATGTGACTCTTTGGAGTATAGTAATTAGTTATTAGACATATAATAAGTCTATGATAAGACAATATAATTGAAAAAATCTAACGAATTTTATATTATGACCATTCAAAGTTTATTATTAAGTTCGGACGCGGAAACTCTCGAAACTTTAGATTTTTCTATAATATCAGACAAAGCTCAAAGTTCTGGTGTGATTTCTAAGAAGTGTGATGTAGTAATAAAGTTATTTTGAAAGAATTTCATATAAAAAAAAAACCATAAGTAGTCACAAATTAAAAATTAAAAAATTTTTTTTTTACGAGAATACATAAAATTTTTCTTGGCTGAATAAATAAATATTTTTGTATGCAAAAAAGTAAAAAAAAAATATCATTTTGGTAAAGCATTTAATAAAGAACATAACTGTATTTACCATTTTTGCATATTTTACGTATTTTGTGACAAAAAAATCGAAATGGTTTTATAGGCGAGTTTTTTCAGTTTGCCAATTTTGTAATATTTATTCATTATTATCTTAATTGTTTTACGAGATAAGGTTATAATGTTTTATATGTCAAATTTCAATGCGATCATTTTTCTCTTTATCTCTTTTTAATCCGTTTAGTGGTTTATAAGTTATGATCGTTTTTCTCAAGGCCGTTGACTCGCGTCGATTTTTTGCCCGAATATGTCGCGCGCAAACGTGATAGGTGAGTTTTTACCTCGCAACGTGAGGGGTTAAATATAAAAATTTGATATATGCAGTCGTTGACTTTTTTATAGGTCTCTTTAAGGCCGATGTTGTTGTTCTATATGGTTTTTACATATATCAAACCGTTTCTTCAGCGCACGCCGATAAAGCAACTCACCACCTCATTTTTTTCCGACTTGATTTACAAATATTGTGATTTCTTATTGAAAACCAATATCTATCACAATAAAATAAAGCCTTTAGCACTCATCAATAATGGAGCTATCCATTAGTGAAAGAATTTTTGAAATCGGATAAGTAGTTTTGGAGCCTACCCCCTCCCTAACCCATTTTTTTCCTTTACGCCACATTTTTTTTTAGCGATTGTAGTCTGCTCTATATAACTGTGCCGAAACATTTTAATCATTTCAATAAATTGTGGCAAAAAAAATGACATAAAAAAAGAATTTTTCACATTCATTTTAATACAACAGTATTTAAAAAAAATTCTTCATTAAATTGTAAGACGATTCAACTCAAAACAAGACAAGACTTTGTTTACTGAACATAACCAATTGATATTAGCGAAGATTCAAGACAAACCCATTAATAAATGGCCCAAGTCAAAGCAAATTGCGGTAACGGTTTAAACATAACACAAAATAATACTGGTTTGGCAAATTTATTGAAAAGTTTTTGCATATCTATACTAATATTATAAAGAAGAAATGTTTCTAAGTTTGTAAGTAAGTATGTTTGTGTGTTTGTATGTAGGGGGTAATCTCCGAAACTGCATATCCGATTTCAAAAATTCTATCACTAATGGAAAGGTTTATTATCGACGAATGCTATAGGCTATATTTTATTGTGATAGATATTGGTTTTCAATAACAAATCACGATATTTTAAAATCAAGTCGGAAAAAAATGAGCTGGTGAGTTGATTTATCGGCGTGCGCTGAAGAATTTGCTATATGTGAAAACAATATAGGACAAAAATATTGGCCTTAAAGAGGTCTATTAAAAAGTCAACGACAGCATATATCTAACTTTTATATTTAAGCTACAATAACTGCTTTTATGTCTCAAAAAAGTAAGAAAAGTAAGTAGGCGGTGTTTGTTGAAGACATTAGCAATAAAATAAAAATATCAAAATAAATTAATCCATTATCACGGGTGTTAAATAAAGACACAATTAGCCATTTACTGTAAGTTTTTATGTGGTATAGTTATAGAGATATCTTGAAATTAGTAATGCGTGCAAGCGCCTCTAAATACCTAGCAAGCGGCGGCGGCTGCTGGCCCAGCAAGGTCAGCGTTTAGCGGAGGTGGCGCGGGGGCGAGGAGCAAGACGTGTACGCCTACGATATAAGTAGCGTGCATCTGAGGGGAGATGTCTTGCACTATATATATGTAAAGGTAGCGTCTGTAGAGGCAAATAAACGCCACCCTACTAAAATAAACAAATAGATTCAAAACTTTACACGAAGCGAAGCCGCGGGCAACAGCTAGTCTATATAAATAAAAATATAAATGTTCCTTTGTTCAATATCTTAAATCTCCGAAAGTTCTTCACTGATTGCTTTGAAATTTTGCTCGGATTGCTTTGGATTCATTGCTCCCAAATATATATTTAACGCAAAAATAATGATGAAAAGTCCTCGTTGGTAGTTGATGGCTAATTGTGTAACTTGTTTTTCTTCGGCAGCAATCCATATCTTCGGCTTCACCGATGAGACAGAAGCTCTCTGTGCATGTTATCTCCACCGCAGAAGGTGGAGCGGGATCAGCCACTGCAGTAAAGGAAGAACCCTCAAACGCGGATGCGGCTACACTTTTACCAGTGCCCACAAACTTGACAAAGGTATGACAATAACTAACTATTACACCAACTAGAGCTGTCAACTACAGCGAGCGAACCCGTCACTTCAGGAAGTTTTAACGAAATATGATTGTCCTGTCTCCTATGAGATAAGCGCAGAAAACTTAGCACAAAACAGTCCACCATCAAGCTCTGCCACAAGCCCGTAAGAGGCCAATGCCTTATCCGCGAGATAGCCAGGTATGTTACCCAGCGGACTGGCACTCACACCCTTACTTCCAGTTGCGACTAGATTACTCCGGTCTCCCGACTGGTTACGAGTTCGAGGTAGCCGTTCTATAATCCTGCAGTCAGCTCCCTTGACAGACCAGTCGCAGATGAATTTGCTGTGATGTCATCAAAACTCTGAAAACGGCGCCCTTTCATCGCTGATTTTCATTTCGGAAATAAGAAAAATCGCAAGGAGCCAGAACTGGCGGGTAAGGAAACTGCGGCTAATATATCCTCTCGGATAGCAAGGCCGCGGTACATTCTGTTGACACCGTATCACCGCTTCATAAGGGAGAGGTCTGCGCAAGCGACATCAATCCTGTAACCAGTCAGCAGGTAGGAGGTATCCTGAAGGTTAATTCCAGACGGAGATATCCTTCCAAACTGGTAGTCAGGGGCGATGCTGCCCGCTGGGTACCTCTCCCGGTGCCTCACTGTAAGGCGTTGGCCTGACGGGCAGGTGGCGTAGCTAGACTGTGGATTGTTTTTCATCCCAAGTCTTCCGCGCTCACCACACGGGAGACAGAACGATAAATTTTGTTAAAACTTCCTGAGGTGACGGGTTCGCCCGTTGTAGTTGACAGCTCTAGTTGCACATGCTCAGCTGATGCATATACTGTTCCGCAACTCCCCCATAAGGGCTTGTCGATGGCAACTCCGTTTGCATTTATTTATCTCTCATTTTTTTTAATTCTAGCCGCAGTCCATAGAGGACGTGACGACCTTTAAAAGTAGGCACAATTTGTTCCCGCTGGCGACACCATTCATCAATATACCAAGGAAAGGTGCACACTGCAAACTATGACTTAAAATGGCAATTTACTAAATCAAGTGGAGTATTTTAGATTTTGTTTTTTAACGCTTTGTTATTATTTTGTTGAAAATTAAATAAAAATTCGACATTAGAACATAATTTTTATTTTTATTTCTTAAGACTGACTAAGAAAATTTGATTCGATTCACAATAGATGGAGAAGCGGCTAAGGTCTTCTTGGAATTTTAAACAATCACTATATTTTCCAAATCCATTGACATGTTCCATCTTTTGCGGAAAATGCTCAGCGTCGCACAGACCACGCTTGAGCAACGTTTGCACTGAACGTAGATAGTAGGGATGATGGTGAGAGCTGGCATGCAAATATCTGTCCGTATGTGTGGGCTCCGATACACTTTATTTAATATTTTTTTTCCAAAACTGTAAGGGTGCATTAAAAAAAATCGTTAAATGAACTAACAAATTAGGTTTTAGGGATAATATCCATGTACTTGCGAGATGCAGAAGTCTATCATTTCAAAAATTGTCATTTTTAAACATAATTCACAGCATATTTAGTTTCAAAACCAAAAATTAACGACTTCCTATTTCCGGATATACATGAATATAAGCTAATTTTTCGTATTTTTTTATAAACAAGTTTTAACCTCAACCTAACCTTTTTAAAGATCTTGGTCTCTCCAGGAAAATAATCAACTCCTTTCTAGAAAAATTATCTAAAACCGCGATTTCCACATCTCAAATTCTATGGCTTCGAAGGGGGAGTGAATGGGTGGTAAGGTGAACGCTCACATGTGGCAAGACAGCTGTCCTAAACCTACCACAGCCAGTCGTTAGTCCGGAATCCACCGTTCACCCTCCGGAAGTGTAATAATAGTATATGATGGGCCCGATTTCGGTCAGTGAATTCCATGGCAGCTTCGTTTGTATTTTATTTATTCTATTATTTGAATATATTCCAAGCGTATGAGAAATAAAGAAAATCGGTTGTGTCACCCCAAGAATTTCCCGGCAAGTAGTCAAGGACTGATTTAATCTGAAAATTAATTTTATAAATAAAATCGATGACTGTCTTCTCTCAGTCGGCGGACGAACCCATTGGAGTTTCGTTACACAAGCCTTAGGCGGCGCGGTTCGTTTGACGACTAGCCTCGAACGGCTCGGCGTTAATATTTGATTAAAATATATGGCGGAATATAAATATTATTATTGTAGCTTGTATATGAGAACAGACAAACAGACGAACTGGCCAGAAGGAAATCAAAGAAAATAGTATATGGACCAGAACCCTTGATGCCCATACCCCACAGGCTCAAATAAAAACATGGCTATGCAGGAACACCGATGAAACCCACCTTACAGAATGGAAAAAAAAACGCAGGATGCAGGCAAACTTGCCCACAACCTCACCAGATTAAAAGGGGACAAAATCCGTAAAGTCATAGGTACTATGACAGGCCACTGTCCCCTAAACAAACACCTGTTTACCATAGGTGTGACAGATAGCCCTCTATGCAGAGGATGCATGAAGGAAGAAGAAACGCCACAGCATGTGCTCATGGAATGCAGGAGCGTGGCAGAGCAACGGGCTAAAATACTACAATCTCCAGCATCTGTCCCGGAGGCCTGTAGCAACCCAAACAGGCTGCTAACCTTCTGGGACAGCCTGGGTTGGCTGGAGTAACATAAACACAAATAGAAACATGAGCCACGCACAACGGCCCAATCAAGAGGCCAAGTGCGAGAAAAAAGCCCAGACAAACTAACTAACTTGTGTATGAGATTCCAACTAAAATCTCAAAATGTGATTTCGGCCCTACAGACAACAGTGTGCCAAATTTCAAGTCTCCAAGTCCAATATTTTGAGATTGAAATATGTCTAGTGCGCCCCCTCGTGGATCGATTTCAACCACAACCTTTTCAACTCTTGCCAAATAATTCCCGCATACCAAATTTCAGCTCATTCGGATGTAGCATTTGGGCGCTATAGTGGAAGAATACACATAAACAGATACAGAGGCAGACACTTGGACTGTAAATGGTCATCATCGTCTCAAGGGGCTCAAAATTGATATTTCCGTTTTCATATAGAAAAAAAAATGCACGTTCACAATATTTTCCCCCCTTGTTGATTGGTATGCCGAAAAAGTAAAATGAGACGACCAGCCTTAACCCCTAGAGCCCCAATTGGCCGATATCGGCCACAACACGATTCAGCGTGACGGCCCCGTTTTAATTTAATTTGTTTTATTTTATCATGTTTTATTATGTTAATATGTTTTATTTTAATTATGGGTACAGTGGTTTGGCAGTAATTAATGTTTTGGTGAGACAGTGTCATGATTCAATTTTTTTACTAATTTTTACTAATTTTTTTTGGGACATCAACTTATCAATCGGCTGAGGGGCCGAGGCCTGATGGGTTAAATAATTTTTAACGTGCACGAGCATGAGTGCGCGTTTAAAATAAGGTTTTCAATAAAGAAGACGTGCACAATGTAATATATTATTTTATTATCTCATGAAGCAAGTATAATAACACATATTTTGAAAAATAACTATTAGAGAAAATACTTTACTAGTAACTAGGGAGCAAACAGTGAAGTATCTTCGCATTTACTAGGATGATATCTTTTCTACTATCTTAAGATATCTTCACTAAGCAGATACGCAGATAGATCTAGCAAAGCTTATGTGTGTTTAAGTGTACCTACACACATAAGCTTTGTGTTGTAACACAAGCAAATACATATGTATTATATTATAATATTCTACCAAATATTTCTACGGGTTGATCATACGTCTGTCATCGAACAATGCAATACCCTTTTAGACTATATGCAGTACCTACTTGTAGAGATTGTATCAAGTATATATGTGCTGCCACATCAGTACCTAACTGCCTAAAGTGACTCTTACCAATAGGCAATATACTGTAGTGACTCATGATGATGAACCATGTACTTAAATCAACAAACATTTCTGATTCCGAGATTCAATTGACTTAATTTAACAGGGAAAACTGTTGAATTGCCGGATGACTAATAGTATTCAAAGAAAAAATAATTTTATTTTTAAACGAGTCTTTCGCATGCAGGAAATTATCATTGTATAGAAAAGAATGTCTTTCATAGTCCTAAGTTTTAATTCACACGAAAATTACCCCACCAATAAAAATTCTACCGATATATAAGCACGTATAATTAGCATTATAGCATCAATGGAGCATTTTAGAAATTCAGAATTTAAAATACCAATACAGTACAATAGGAATGTTAGAGAAAAAGTCCGTAAAAGATTTCAAGAACCAAGAGCGAACAACTACTATGGTGAAAGGACATTAAAGTACCTCATTCCAAGAATCTTTAATACTATTGTATCTGAGGAAGACTGTGTAAGCGTGAGCAAACAGATGTTTAAAATGAGATTGAAAAGCTACCTGTTGAATGTTTATAGTGAAATTAGTGGTAATAAGTAAATTTGTTATACAAAATCGAAGACTATCGCGGTTGTTTGACATTATAAATAGGATAGAAAACGAATTTGCCGCGTGAAATTTGTAGGACCCGACGTTTCGGTGACGTTGCAGCCGCCGTTGTCTAGGGTAGACTGAAGAGCTGTCAGTCCGTTGTTTTGCGGGTAGGCCGCAAACCGCTGCCGCCACTGCGTAGGTTATAACGGTGGTGGGGGGGGGGGGCGGACTCGGAGCGCGGGAATTTTTAAAATCCGTCTTGCACACAACACTCACTGTATCCTGTTTTACGTCTTTGCGTTCGGCGTTCGGCGGCGGGAACATTTTAAGAAGAGGGTTCCATGTAGAAGAGAGTTTGTAGCCGTCATCTCTATTGAAGTTCGGAGTTCTTCTTATTTCAATGGCTTCCCGGATCATGCGAGGAAAGTAGAATTGTTCCTTGGATAGAACAATGGGATTTTGAAACTGCATCCAGTGGTTACTTCCGCTATCCAATATATGTTCGCAGATCGCCGATTTTTCTCGCTGAACGTTTTTAACAGCTTTGATGTGTTCTGTCAGTCGCGTGGCTATGGGCCGTTTCGTTTGTCCAACGTAGGCTAGACCGCAGCTGCATTCGACTTTATACACACCCGGGGTTTGCAGTGGTATTACATCCTTTACAGGCCTCAAAAATCGAGCTATATTTTGGGTCGGTTTGAAGATCGTTTTTATATCGAATCTGTTTAGCATCTTACTTATTCGATCAGTCACGCCCTTGACGTATGGTAAGAATGCTCTTGATCTGCTCGGTTTTTGAGTTTCGTCCGTATTAGATCGTGTGCGTGTCTCGTGATATTTTCCGTATCCATTTTTCGATACGGAAAATATCACGCACACGTTTCTCATTCACAAACATTCCCGCGCTCCGAGCCCGGCCCCCCACCACCGTTATAACCTACGCAGTGGCGGCAGCGGTTTGCGGCCTACCCGCAAAACAACGGACTGACAGCTCTTCAGTCTACCCTAGACAACGGCGGCTGCAACGTCACCGAAACGTGGGGTCCTACAAATTTCACGCGGTAAATTCGTTTTCTATCCTATTTATAAATTTGTTATGCGTTTCTATAATTTAAGCTTGTAGTATTACTGGCCTAATTTAAGCCTGTAGTAATACTGCTGTGCATTGTTTTTTATATTTTAATAATGTCTTTTTGTACCACAAAATTAGAAGTGTAAGATTAGAAAAATAAGAGTTTGTCTCGCCAACAAACTGTATACCAGTTTGGCGAGATTGTAATATTTAAAAAAATTAATCTTTTTCTATGAATAAATTAAATAAAAAAAAAAAAAAAAAAAAAGCCATTTGTTCTAAATTTTAAACATTGTGTTTATCTTATTGCGAAATCACACTACACAGAGGAACAACATGCCACAAAGTGGGGCTCTGATCATCGATAACTTACTGTATCAGAGAAATACCTACAATACCAATAGACAAAGACATTTGTGCTGTTACATTGTGGAAATCGATAATCATACTTACAATTGTCACTTTAATGCAATCTTTGTTATTATATTTGTATATCAAACTATACTTTATCCAGTGAGCCTATGATATACGATGTTGCGGCCGCTAACAGAGCGGTAAGCCGCCAAAATTTATAAAGTTAAATTAAAGGCGGAGGCTGTTATGGAGGCCGACATACAGTCTTCGTCCATCGCGCAGCGAAGGGAATTTGGGCATTTATATTTAATGTTTGCATTTGTCGTAGTGATAATTAATTTTATTTCACAGTGCTTCTAAAGGTACGTTTACATCTACCGGCATAGTGCGTGCCAGACAAGTACCGTGGCAGACAAAATAATATTCTTCTATACAGTGTCTATTAACGTATTTACTGTCTATCATAAATATTTAACTACTTGATGTATTCTACAAAATATGCACATACTTTTCTAGAGTGGTTTTCGTCTGATTTACTTTCAGCAAAATCGTTGATCAGTTTTGAGACATAAATTTTTTTCGGCTTCCTTTAGCTGGCAGGCCACGAGCGACAATTTAAACCGCGTGAAGGTGAACAGTGAAGCCGTTCCGGTGACGGCATTTGCGAGGTCATGGTATTTATTTAATTTGTACTCGTGGTCTTTTGGGATATTTGATTCCCATGGAACAGTTAATTCTACGATAAGGGCCATCTTCCGAGATAGAGAGTAAAGAGTTATATCTGGACGCAGGGCTGTGCATCCGAGACTTTCAGGGAATTTATACTGCTTAGAGACCGAATCGACCTCCATAATCCAATCTTAAGCTTTCTCGATTATTGAAAAAGGTTCTGCAGTGGTGTTTTTTTTTTTTTTTTTTTTAACGCTTTACAAACGCTGGGTTGACGATTATTCACATTTTCCGCAAATTCGTTTGATAATCTTGGGGAAAGGGGAAGGGGTCAGGCCGCTGATTACGTCAGTTGACATGGGAGAGGGGGGAGGGGGGGAGAGGGGGGAGGGGGGGGTCAAAAAATCCCAAAAACGTGATTACGTAATATGTGGATGGCTCCTAAGAATATTTTCAAGGCTGTATTTCTGCAACCTCCTTGGTTGCGCGCAAAGTATCTTTGCATCAGCATTTGATTAATGTATGTGGATGTTCGATTTTACTGACAGATGTTGACTCCGAAGAAGAAGAAGAACGACTTGAACGCTGCCAGTACTGCATTTGCTCGAAAAATACCTACCCCCCCGCTAGTTTTTATAATCATCCGCCGCGCTGTCGAAACGACAGCATATATAAATTTCAGATGTCTGAGGGATTTGTGCGCATCGATTTCGTCTCATTTTGTAAAGTACCCACATATTAGAATCTATTTATTTTTTTAGATTATAATTTATTCACGGTTATGATCCCGCCGTTGTTCAACTATTTACACGTTGAACAACCATAATTACTCCTCACCGGTTTCAGATGAGTTGCAAAGTTTGCTACGAAATATTCCCAACTAATATAAAACCTAAGGTAAGACATCTTTTGGATAGACACTTATATAGGAAATCTTCTTAGTGCCGTCGGCCACCGGCTTGAACGTATCTCCTCCTATCGTGATCCTCTTCACTGGGCCAACTTTCTGCTTGCGCGGCTTGAAGAAGAGGTCCTTCTTGATGCTGATCAGGCCCTTCTCTTTCTTCTCTTCTTTGTCAGGCTTCGAATCGATCGTCTGCACCATATTCTTTTCTTTTCTTTTATAGTAGAACACTTCCCAGGCTAATGTGAGCATGGCTAAACCGAGGCCGAACAGTGTAGCAATGAAGACACCACCTGAGAATAAAACATAATTTTATGGCTTAGTCAACGACAATAAGTTAACCCAGTTGTTACTGAAACCTTTTTTTTATCTCGTATTACAGTAGTTTTTTTAGTATTATTTATGCATAAAGTACCTTAGCAAGTTACCTTTATGCATAAAGTAAACATGGAAAAATACCAAAAAAAGCTGAGTTTTTAGGAAAGCTCGGAAAATGCAGATCGCTTTAACGAACAGTAGTAATAGGCAGGTAGGTTAACGCTCATATAACTACTACTTTATCGAATGTATCCTATTTTAAATTAAAGAAACACAGTTATTACTATGAAAAAGGCTTTATTATCTATCTATATAATCTTTATCTATCTAGGTCATAAATTTATAAAAAACGTGCATAAAATAAATTTCAATCACATGATTATTTGTAAACACTTGCTGTTTTGAAGACATAGTGAAAGTTAATTACGCATACGAATAAAAATAGAAAAGCACTTCAAATTATCATCATAATATCTATGCACCGAAACACTGTCAAACGGTCACTGCGGCGATTGGTAAACAATAAGCAAAAGTTATCTGCTCGTTAATATGTTTAAATTGAAGGTATTCCCCATAATTTTTTTTGATCTTTAAAATAGTCTGTCCCGAGCCAACCTTTGGCGCAGCAGGCATGTATGAGTCATAATTGAATGCTAATACAAAATTTCGTGACTGTGCTGTTGACCGTTGAGAAGTACCCTCCTCGGGAGCCGACCCTGGGCGCAGCAGCCGTGTCATGGTGAAATTTAGAGGGGGCTATCATATTACATTACATTACATATTCGCCGTGTCCAATTGACGGATAAAGACCGCTCTTGGACGTGTCAAAATAATTGGGTTAGGTAGTAAGTTTCGTTACTACTCTTTACTGATCATACATAGGTAGTCAAGAATTAACTACTAGATTGTCAAAATATAAATATAAATATTCAAAATAGAAGCCTTATATTTGATGTAGTTAGTAATTCGAAAAGATACGTATTAAAATTATTCATCGTAATATTCAAATTGTCAGTAAAATGTTAAATTATCAAATTAAATCTACGTTATGCATTTTAAACTAAAAGTAAAGATATAAGACCATATAAAATAATCAGATAATAAGGCTCTACTTTTTTAAGTAATTTAAATGGGCACAATATTTGAAAAATCATGGCCCTCAAATTCGGCCAGATTATCGAAAGGGTGGCCTATCAGCATCTCCTTGATGTTTTTTTTTAATTTTATGTCCTCCAGCTGTTTTAATTTTGTAGGGAGTAGATTATAGAATTTAATGCTAGAATTTAATTTAATACAAGTAGCTTTTCTATACTTTTGGCAGTCGTATTCAGGGTACGCATAAAAGAGAGCTACCGCAGGTATGATGCGACTGAATGTCTGCATTAATTGGTGTTTCTGCTAGGTGCTGTCTAGCATACATTAAACACTGGTATATGAACGCCGAATACATAGTCATTACCCTTGCCTTGGTGAATTATTCTTTGCATGAGGTCCTAGTCGTTACCTGATACATGCTGCGCAGTGCTCTCTTTTGCAAAAGAAAGATTCTTTTACTGGTTGCATACTCATATTTGAATGCGTATACAAAACTGTGTGTCTGTGCTGTTGAATGTGGAAGAGTATCCTTGTCGGGAGCCGATCCTGGTCGTAGAATCAGTTAGGATGGGAGACAATGGGCCCTTGCTGAGTTAGCCACGAAGACCCATTTGTTAAGGATCGGTCACACTCACGGGTCAACACCCATCCGGCGGCGGCGAGCCCGGGTAGCACTCTGGCCTTAAGGCTAGTTTCCCCCAGGAATCAAACTTCTGGCGCTCCTGGACGGTCTGCGCACCGTGCGGCGATAGCCAATCGACTGTGCACTCTGACTAACAGTCGCGGGAGTCTGGAAGCAGTACTGTTTCCTATAGAGCGGGGGTGGTTGCTGACCTTACGGCGACTGCTCTCGAAACGATCATCGGCTACCCGATCTTGGGTGAACAGCCAAGCGAAGGATGCCGTGGTCCGCGATAGATTCGGTTGACACCGTTTCACCGCTACGTAAGGGAGAGGACCGCGCTAGCAACCTCGAACTCATAGCCAGTCGAGAAACCGGAGTAATCTGGTCGCAACTGGAAGTAAGGGCGTGAGTGTCGTTTTGCTGGTTAACATACCTGGCTATCTCGCGGATAAGGCGTTGGCCTCTTACGGGTGTGGCGGAGCTTGACGGTGGACCGTTTCTGTCCTAAGTCTTCTGCGTTCACCTCACAGGAGCTAGAACGATCAAATTTCGTTAAAACTTCCTGAGGTGACGGGTTCGCCGTTGTAGTTGACAGCTCTAGTTGTAGAATCAGTTCATGCTCACCATAAAAATGCATTGTCATCGGAACTGAACCAACGAGTAAAATTTAAACTTGATAGGATAAGAGGAAGTGGTTCTAATTTAACTTGCAAGATTTGTTTCTTCCTGCTATCCTATCAAGTTGAAATTTTACTCGTTGGTTCAGTTCCGATGACAATGCATTTTTATGGTGAGCATGAACTGATTCTGCAACCAGCATCGGCTCCCGAAGAGGATACTTTTCCACGGTCAACAGCACAGACACCTGAATCTAAGGGGCTCTCTAGGCGATCAAGCATGCTTGTCAAGCTTCGCGTCGCGGGCTGGGGGGGACCGTAAACCGCAGGTAATGTTTTTTTTAAATATTAAACAAAAATGCCTAATTTTGTAGTTTATATCAGGGAGTCACGTTAATTAGACGTAATTGATTGATAAATGACGTGACTCCCTGGTATAAAACTACAAAATTAGCCATTTTTTGTCAATATTTAAAAAAAATATATGCATAATTCCTGCGGTTTACGATTCCCTCCTAGCCCGCGACGCGAAGCTTGACAAGCATGCTTGATCCAAAATGTGTTCAAATTTATTCGGACAAGCATTGACAGGTAGTTTTTAATCGACGATTGTTTGTTTCATATCTCGCTTGAACTAATTTCAGTTTTAGTTTACAAAGAAACGCAATCGAGCCCAACATAAGCGATATTTCTCCTACTGCTAGATGGCGCGTCCTGCTCAGTGCTTTTTACTATTTTTCAAAAAATTACAATTTTTAAAAAACAAATTGTTTTGATTTTACCACAATTTTGTATCAAAAGTTGCTGACCTGCTGATTCATCCCCTGTATATATGGTCGTTATTAGTGGTGGGGACGCGTCGCTTGCATTTTTGCCCATCCTCCTTTAGCATTCTATTTATTCAAGAATAGGCCTTATCGTACCTCCTAAATAACACGTGCTTACTTACCTAAACTCTCAAGCGTGATCCCTTCCGATTCGTCCGAATTGGCGCACGATCCTCGAAGCGACTGGTTCCAGTACCGGTTGACCAGCTCCTCGAGGAAGCGGTCTTTCTGAAGGTCGAGCAGTCGCCTGGACAGTTCCTCCTGCAGGTGGGAGCCTTGCTGGACGGCCACCGCGTAGGGCTGCTCGGCGAAGATTTCGCCCACTTCAGTCAGATTGCAGTTCCTCGTCACTTCGTACCTTTAAATGAAAAATACTTAACTCGAGCAACACTGACCCCATTGATGCCATTGCAGAAAATATGGGTCAATGAGGATTTTGGAATTTCTGTAATATTTTTAATAATTTTGGCCTGTAAACTACATAATATAAAATGCAACAACTCCCTATCTGTATGTCCGTCTGTCTGTGTGTTAATACCTCGAGAACCACTGCACTGATTTCAATCGCTTTCCTATATGTAGCTTGCCTATACCCATCGGTTATTCGTGTTGTCTAATTTCAGACTTTCCAGATCCACCTTAAAAAATGGGGTGTGGTTGTGTCATGGACACGGCCATATGTTGTACGTAAATACGTGTACGTAACGGGTAATATTTTCTATATAAAATATAAAATACGCTATTGTAAAATATAAAATACGCTATATGTTTGGGCGCTTGCAACAGTGCCGAAATATCGGAGACTCATCGAACACAATTCACATGGTACATATCCCGTTATATGCCCAATGTGTCTTCATAATCGACGATCGTACACAATCGATGCCTACACAGTCCGGCGTCGATATAGAAGCGATTTCACTTGCATAATTTCAACCGCCCCAGCTGCAGATGTACTGGCACCGTAGTTGATTTGTCTCCGACAGTGCCTCCGTGCTACAAGCGCTAGCAAAAAATACTATAACCTCTGTCCTTGTACTGGAATGCCACAATGCGCTTCAATCCATTGCAAGGTCAAATAGTGACCCTGCAATGGATTAAGGGGCACAGCGACTCACTGGGCAACGACGCGGCAGACGAACTGGCCAAAAGGGGATCAAAGGAAATAGTATATGGACCGGAACCCTTGATGCCCATTCCCCAGGCCCAAATAAAAACATGGCTACGCAGGAACATTGATGAAACCCACCTTAAAGAATGAAAAAAAAACGCAGGATGCAGGCAAACAAAGAACGCGGTTCCGGAAGCGCCTAAAAAACTTGCCGCAACCTCACCAGATTAAAAAGGGACAAAATCTGTAAAGTCATAGGTACTATGACAGGCCACTGTCCCCTAAACAAACACCTGTTTACCATAGGTGTGACAGACAGCCCTCTATGCAGAGGATGCATGGAGGAAGAAGAAACGCCACAGCATGTGCTCATGGAATGCAGGAGCGAGGCAGAGCAACGGGCAAAAATACTACAATCTCTAGCATATGTCCCGGAGGCCTGCAGCAACCCAAACAGGCTGCTAAGCTTTTGGGACAGCCTGGGTTGGCTGGAGTAACATAAATAGAAACATGAGCCTGGCACAACGGCCCAATCAAGAGGCCAAGTGCGCGAAATAGCCCAGGAAAACTAACTAACTAACCGTTGTTGATCCGCTCGGCCACATACATTCTTTTACGTTCCCGGCACTGCTTAACTCGGGCATAGTGTTTTGTTGGTATCATGCGATTGCTTTTGAGAAGCCCTTTCCAATTGTATACGATCTTTGTATTTGGATTTGGCCTTTTAACGCGTATAGGCGACATTATATATTTATTATGATTTTTTTATTATTTTACCACAATATATATTACCACACTATAACTATTTTAAACTAATGTTCGACGACAGCTGACGATTGAGACCTAAACGAACGGCGTAGCTTCTTCGAGTCAAAAGTTCAATATACAATATAATAAAATACAATACAATTTAGTTCTGCTCCAGTAGGTAGACTTTCCTACACATGGTTGCGTCTTTGCCTCTAAAATTTTAAATAATGTAATTAATTAAAGAATATTAACTATCATGAAATATAAATAGGATAGAAAACGAATTTACCGCGTGAAATTTGTAGGACCCGACGTTTCGGTGACGTTGCAGCCGCCGTTGTCTAGGGTAGACTAAAGAGCTGTCAGTCCGTTGTTTTGCGGGTAGGCCGCAAACCGCTGCCGCCACTGCGTAGGTTATAACGGTGGTGGGGGGCCGGGCTCGGTGCGCGGGAATTTTTAAAATCCGTCTTGCACACAACACTCACTGTATCCTGTTTTACGTCTTTGCGTTCGGCGTTCGGCGGCGGGAACATTTTAAGAAGAGGGTTCCACGTAGAAGAGAGTTTGTAGCCGTCATCTCTATTGAAGTTCGGAGTTCTTCTTATTTCAATGGCTTCCCGGATCATGCGAGGAAAGTAGAATTGTTCCTTGGATAGAACAATGGGATTTTGAAACTGCATCCAGTGGTTACTTCCGCTATCCTATTTATAATGTCAAACAACCGCGATAGTATTCGATTTTATATCATGAAATAGTTGTGGCAATATAAATTAATTTTAGTAAATTATAATCGGTTTGAAAACCATTGATAAATATAAAATAATCTAATAATCAAAATTGCTGATCAAAAAAAAGAGCTCAATGTCTGTAGTCATAATTATCTAGGCAATATTATGATGTTCATGAAAATAGATAAGCGCATACTAAAAATATCAAAATTTAAATTAATTGTCAAATCTAGCAATATACCCGTCGTCGATAAAAATTAAAAAAAAATGCGTGTGGCACTCGGGGACTGCCGCGGTAAAGCTATTGCATAGCATTTTTAACAACTTATGCAATTCTAATTATTTATTTATTTTATTTTTTTTATTTTTTCTGATAACAGATAACTGCGCTCTATCGGAAAACGTTGAAATTATTCCGAATCATTTGCGGCTGCGGTAGCAAATGATTCGGAATAATTTAAACGTCTTCCGATAGAGCGCCGCACACGTTTTTTTTTTTCGATAAAGCAAAAAAAACGGATTTTTCGAAAAAAATCGTTGATAAAAAGATAGATAATTAAATTATCTTTAAAATGGTGCAGGTTTCATAATAATACGCCAGATAATATTTGCGTAGTAGTCGTTTTTGTGTTCGGTTAGACCTAATTTCACAAATTAATTACACTATGTAATATAAACAAAATATAAAATATTCAAAGCTAAGAATATTAGGAAAATGTTCTTGTTTAACATATATTTTTTTCGAATCGTAAGCAGTACTCGTTTAGACGTAATTATCAGTTTAAAATCATTAATTTTCGTTAAGAAATTTCTTCATTCGGTCGCCGCGCTGGCCTAGGCCCGCGATAAAAGCTATGCAATAGCTTAAAATTACGCTCTTTGGCAAAGTGATTATCATTAATTTTCCGTTATTTTACATTAGGATGCTCTTGGAATAAGAATTCAGCATTATATACTGGATTCTTGACTAGGCCATTAAATAAGATTTTTTTGAATTGGTCCTCTCCAAGACTTCTTATATGTGTTGGGAACTTATTATAATAACACAGGCTTTGGTAAAGGAAACTGTTGCGCACTTTGCTAAGCCTGTGCCGATATACTAAATGGAAATCTCGAAACACAGCAAAATGGCCTCAAAATGGCGGCGCTTTCCCCTCCACCGTGTGCGATGTGTCACAGTCCTCACTTAGCGTAACGAATTTTTTGATTCTTTAGCTATCCACTGGGGTAATTACATCTTGAATGGAGATGATAGATATGTATCTGCCACACGAAAGTGTATCCCCCGATTTTGTTATGGTTCGTTTATTGAATTTCCTCCTACTATGGATAAATAAAATACAAACGGAGCTGCCATGGAATTCACCGACCGAAGCCCGGCCCATCATATACTGTTATTACACTTCTGGGAGGTGAGCAGGGAATTCCGGACTAACGACCGGCTGTGGTAGGTTTAGGACAGCTGTCTTGCCACATGTGAGCGTTCACCTTACCACCCATTCACTCCCCCTTCGAAGCCATAGAATTTGAGATGCGGAAATCGCGGTTTAAGATAATTTTTCTAAGAAGGGGTTGATTATTTTCCTGGAGAGACCAAGATCTCTAAAAAGGTGAAACAGAGATTTAGCTGGCAGGCCACGAGCGCCAACTTCCACCGCGTGAAGGTGAACAGTGAAGCCATTCCTGGTGACGGCTTTTGCGAGATCATGCTATTTATTTAATTTGTACTCGTGGTCTTTTGGGATATTTGATTCCCATGGAACAGTTAATTCTACGATAAGGGCGATCTTCCGAGATAGAGAGTAAAGCGTTATATCTGGACGCAGGGCTGTGCATCCGAGACTTTCAGGGAATTTATACTGCTTGGATACCGAATCGACCTCCAGAATCCAATCTGAAGCTTTCTCGATCTTTCGCAATTTTAAAGACGAATTTACGTAAAAATATACATTTTCAAAATACATTCCATTGGCGCCAGGGAACAAGCGGATATCCACGAGAAACCATTCACAAACACTTACTTAATTTCGGCCGAGTCGTGTATGAAAGCGAAGTCCGCATCGACGTGGTCCTCTACCATCTGGAAGCCGACGCTCGCGTTGTCGACGGGGTTGGAGGAGTTGATGGCGAGCAGTATGTGGCCGTACTGCTCCCGGATGGGGTAGTCCCACACGCGGTACTTGGACTGGTCGCTCGATGCTTTCAGCGTGATTTCCTTCCATACTCTACATTACAATTATAATTAAAGACATAGATATCGCAGTAGGGTGCAATGTTTGCCGCAGAGTTACGGGAAAAAATGGTCAATATCATTTTTCTAAGAAAATTAAAAATAACAATCAAATATGTAGATATATAATCTGGTGAATTTGTCAAAAAATACGTATTAGGAACATAGCTACTTACATATCAGCGTAATAATATGTCACATTACATTACAAAATAATACACAAAATTTTAACAAAAAGAAAAACTGACTCCATTTTTTTTATACGTGTAGCTGCCATGTCATGGTGATACTTAGGACGGGCTATCATAATTGACTGCGTATACAAAATGTCATATATGTGCTGTTGATCGTTGAGGAGTTCCTTCGTTGGAAGCCAACCCTGGGTGCCGCAGTCCAGGGAGTTAATGGCCCGCAGGGAGTTAATGGGCCCTTGCTGAGTTGGCCACGAAGACCCATTCTGTTCAGGGTTGGTCACACTCACGGGTCAACACCTATCCGACGGCCTCCACGCATGAAGTGCAAGCCTGGGTAGGACTCTGGCCTTATGGTTAGTTTCCCCTGGGAATCAACCTTATGGCGCTCCTGGACGGTCTGCGCACCGTACAGCGTAAGCCTATCGACTGTGCACTCTGACTAACAGTCGGAGGAGTCTGGAAGCAGTACTGTTTCCTATAGAGCGGGGGTGGTTGCGGACCTTACGGCGACTGCTCTTGAAATGACCATCGGCTACCCGATCCTGGGTGAACAGCCGGGCCAAGGACGCTGTGGTCAGCGATAGATTCGAAGCGACCTCGAACTCGTAACCAATCGAGAGACCGGAGTAATCTGGCCACAATTGGGAGTAAGGGTGTGAGTGTAGGCCCGCCGGGTAACACTCCTGGCTATCTCGCGGTTAAGGCGTTGGCCTCTTACGGGCTTTTGGCGTAGCTAGACGGTGGACTGTTTTGTCCTCAAGTTTTCTGCGCTCACTCCAGGGAGATAGAACGACTAATCGTTAAAACCTCCTGAGGTGACGGGCTCGCCCGCTGTAGTCGACAACCCTAGTTGCCGCAGTCCACGGTGAAACTTAATGGGCTGTCGCAATTGAATACATATAAAAAAAACTGTCTGTGCTGTGGACCGTTCAGGAGTTCCCTCGTCGGGTGCCAATCCTGAGTGCAGGAGCCATGTCATGATAAAACTTAGAACGGGATATCATAACTGAATGAGTATACACAATTTGGGGTCTGTGCTGTTGACCGTTGAGGAGTTCCCTCATCGGGAGCCAACCCAGGGTGTAGAATCAGATCATGCTTGCCATAAAAATAAATGAATTGTCATCGGAATTGAACCAACATGTTAATTTTCAATTTCATATGATAATATTTGAGGAGTTCCCTCAATTCCTCATGGATCCCATCATCAGATCAGGATTTCGATAAAAATGGGACCAATCTGTAATAAATAAAATAAAATACAAACGGAGCTGCTTTGGAATTCACTGACCAGAGTCGGGCCCATCATGATATTATTTTTTTACACTTCTGGGGGGGGGGGGGGGGAGCAGTGGATTCCGGACTAACGACCGGCTGTGGTAGGTTTAGGATAGCTGTCTTGCTACGTGTGAGTATTTACCTTACCACCCTTTCACTCCCCCTTCGAAGCCATAGAATCCATGTTGCATGTAGAAGCCATAGAGCCAATATACATCCGTCTTCATCGTGAAAAAAAATGCGCGTTCACAATATTTTCCCTCCGCCAGGAAAGTAAAAGTGGACCATATGTTTCCAGTTACTTATTGCATCTACTTGTCTACTGACGCTACTTGTCTACTACGCTTCTAGGCAAAGTACCCAATTCTCAGGGCCTTATTATTTTAACCGCCTACCAGTTGGCATAAAAGACAATAGCAATCTCAGAACGTTCCAAAAACTTTTAAAGGATTTTTTTACAACCAATACGTTTTACTCTATTGAGGAATTTATAAATTTTACAAAATGACTTTTTTTACAGCCCCTTTATTTTAATGTAATGCGTATACTGATTATTTCATTTGTTGATTGTTTTAACTTGAATTAATAATTTTATTGATTGTTTTAGTTATAATATGGTATCTTATATTTAAATGTAATTACAATGTATTTAGATACTTCTTGGACAAAACATTATAAAAATTAGTTTGATTGATTATGTGATTATTGATGATTATTGCTTGTGTTTGATCATTTCTGATATTGAATATTTTAATTGTTGATAGTTTTAGTTTTACTGATTGCGCCTTATATAGCTTCTTCTTTATGAAGTTTCTTCTGAAACAAAATGTTGTATGCTCTCTGGGCAGTTTGTTAATTAAACATTGTATGTTTTTTAATAATTCCCACAATAAAGAACTCTGAACTCTGAACTCTGAACTGATGAGTTTTCAGCTTTTCCAAAACACTTTAGTGGTACTAATTAAAATTACAACTTTCCTAGTACGCCAGCGCCAGGTGTCCCTGAATCTGGCCTGCTTCTGTATCCTGGCTTTTTTTTTATACTAAAAAACTTATTTTTATCGGTATTTTAAAGAATTAATTACTCTGTGTTTTTATCTGGTAAACTAAATGGTGAGACTCGATTTAATTCTACAATAATACCTTCTTTATTCCTACGAGTAACCTTTTATGTTTTGATTATTAATAGGAGAATTTGATCATTAATGAAGAATTCAATCATATCACGGCCAAATGTAAATGTAATACAACTGTGTATACAACTATGTATTAGTTTTTAGGAAAATAAATTATTTGATTTGATTTGATATGTCCAAAATGCAGTCTGATCTGAAAGTATCAGCTTTTACAAAACTTGCACTTTTTTGTCGCTGGCTCTTGGCTATGAGGGATAAAATTTAAAGCCGAAAGTTTCTCACCTATACAGAGTGTCTTCAGCTAACTTCATGTTGATGAAGTACTGGTGGACGGTGCTGCTTTCCACTACGGTATAATTAATGCGCGATTGCCTGGCCAGCTGTTCCAATGATGAAACCGGCGACTGCAAAATATAATCAATAGTTTTTATAATCTGCCATTCGAGATTTTGATCTTACAGCCGTGTTCACGGTCGAAAATTAGGACAATCAATTTAGTTATGGTTGACGCACAATTTCGCTCTGGGATGAGCCTGAACAAAGTCAAAGAATATTATTCCGCCAATTTATTAACCACTCTAGTTTTAACGACAGCTGACAACCAATGCCTCTTCAGCATAATCGCCGTTACCAGTATTGGAAAGAGCCCTTGCAGAAGTGCCAAAGGACCTGGCATATACACTGCCGTGAAGTCATGTGAAATAAATAACATTTTAGGAGTATGTCTACCGCCGGAAAATTGACCAAAAACTGACGGGGATTTGGCAAAAGGGAAACTATCACAATTTTGTATAATGTCGGAACAAGAAACTGTATGCTGTATCCAACACAGCCCCATGAGCAACAACACGAGATCATCAGAAAACCAGGATAAATCCAATAATGCATCTTCTACATCACCGCCTACTACAACAACTACCAATAAGTCACCGGTCATCTCTACAATAGCTCCAGAAAAACCTCAAACATCACCACAAGCCATAACTACTAATTTCATAAATGACAGTGTGGAAAAACGAACTAAATCCGAAAAAATAGCTCTGCAATATTGAGTACAAATTTAACAATGACAGCCATTGCTGTGTTGGCGATTAATTAATTTATTTTATTTTTTCTGCATCCAAACTTTTCTCTGGCTGTAACGGTCTCCGTTCCATCGGGTTCAGAAGAGGGAGGAAGAGAGAGTGCACCCGTGGTCGAGCGCCCACCTGTGCACTATAATATAGCCTGCGCACTTGACTGCTTCCGAACAATGGACTCTGAGAAGACTAAAGAAGTCACTAGAATCTACAATGCAGTCGCTATGGCCGAACACGGCTAGAAGGATATATATAGGTATATATACAATATATTTTTTACGACCTTCTCCTATTTTTTTTCACACATAGAAATCATTGTATTTTATTTCTTCTTCTTTTTTTCTTTTGGCAATCCACCCAATGAGGGTGATTTCTGCCAGGTGGTTACTTATTTTTTTAATTTGGGAACTTTATTGTTAGTAGGACAGCACTAAACAGACACAAAACTTACACTAACGGAAACAGTAGAAACTAGTATATTATGGAATGGAATATTGTTACTAAAGGGAAATGTGGTTGAGGAAGATAAATTTGCAGAGGATTTTGAGGACTTTTGGAGAAATAAGGGAGAAGAGATGGTCCACACACAGTGGGAGCTGAATTTTGAGGGCTGTAAGGTCCGAGACGAAATTATTATAGGTGTTGTTAAATGGGCAGTTAAAAAAGAGGTGGTCAGCAGTGCAGACTGCATGACCGCATCGCAATGGGGGGACGGGAGGACGTGTATCCTATAAAGGTGAGCGGGAGTGCAGCTGTAGCCAATACGCAATCTGCAAATGACTGCTATTTCCTTGCGGCTAAGTGGCTGATGATGGAACCATGGCTTAGGTCGGATCCCCGGCTGTAAGGTGGAGTACCTTTGCGCCTTGATTTTGGATGACAGACGCCACCTCTGTGTCCATTTGTGGGGGGAGCTAATGGGCCCTTGCTGAGTTGGCCACGAAGACCCACTGTGTTCAGGGTTGGTCACACTCACGGGTCAACACCAATCCGATGGCCTCCACGCATGAAGTGCGAGCCTGGGTAGGACTCTGGCCCTAGGGTTAGTTTCCCCTAGGAATCAACCTTCTGGCGCTCCTGGACGGTCTGCGCTCCGTGCGGCATAAGCCAATCGATTGCGCACTCTGACTAACAGTCGGGGGAGTCTGGAAGCAGCACTGTTTCCTATAGAGCGGGGGTGGTTGTGGACCTTACGGCGACTGCTCTTGAAACGACCATCGGCTACCCGATCCTGGGTGAACAGCCGGGCAAAGGATGCTGTGGTCCGCGATAGATTCGGTTTATACCGTTTCACCGCTGAGGGAGAGAACCGCGCAAGCGACTTCGAACTCGTAACCAATCGAGAGACTGGAGTAATCTGGTCGCAATTGGAAGTAAGGGCGTGAGCGTAAACCTGCTGGGTAACACTCCTGGCTATCTCGCGGTTAAGGCGTTGGCCTCTTACGGGTTTGTGGCGGACAGCTGGACAGTGGACTGTTTTGTCCAAGTCTTCTGCGCTCACTCCAGGGAGACAGGAACGACTAATCGTTAAATCTTCCTGAGGTGACGGGCTCGCCCGTTGTAGTTGACAACTCTAGTTGTCCATTTGTGGGATAACTGGGAATCAAGGATGGGGAAGAAATCATCATCACCCATCTTTGGAAATTGTCTATCCTAATGTCATCCTTCCTAACCTACCCGCACAGCATCGTATAAAGTCATTATTCAGGAAAGCCGACTACGCTAGTATCAATAACCTTCTATCTTCAATCGACTGGCCGCACTATCTTGACGGTGCTGACCTAGAAACATTAGTAGCAAAATTTTACGATATCTTGTACACCGCGATCGAGCAGTTCGTGCCGCAAACCGACGTCCGTAACTCGAGATTCCCAAAGTGGTACTCGGTCCCTCTAATTAAAGTAATTAAGGAAAAGCGTAAAGCTCATACGAGGTGGAAAAAATATGGTAATCCTCTTGATTATGACGAATTCACGTTACTGAGGGCTCGTCAAAAACGATTACAATCTGAATGTTTCAATTATTATACTCAGGAATGCGAGTCTACAATTCGCAGTAATCCAAAGTTTTTATGGACTTATATAAAGTCACTTCGGAAAGACAGCAATATACCTAGGGAAATGATTAATAATGGAGAAACGTTCAGCGATGGGACACATATATGTGAAGGTTTCAGTGTCTACTTTAAATCAGTGTTCATAGAATCGGAAACCGATTCGAACACACGTCACGCAACGCCTAAAAGTGGCTCGCACAATTCGTTGAGTATCGGAGGCATCGAAATCAGCCAAGATATTATTCTTAGATACTTAAAGAAAATTGATATAAATAAGGGTTCGGGCAGTGACTCCATCCCTCCTATATTTATCTATAATTGTGCTCAGTCCCTCTCTGTTCCATTGGCCATTCTTTTCGACAAATCTCTTAAGGCGGGCATTTTTCCGACGAGATGGAAAGAAGCGTGTGTCGTTCCAATTCACAAGGCCGGCCCAAAGAATGTAGTATCTAATTACAGACCGATATCTATTCTTCCGGTTATTAGCAAGTTATTTGAGAAGGTGGTATACGATTCCCTGCTGCCCTCGTTTAGGACAATTCTCCCTGAGAATCAGCATGGTTTCTTACCAGGACGCTCGGTTACATCAAATCTATGCCAATTTCTCGACTTTGTCACGGTCAACATGGATAAGAGACTGCAAGTAGATGTAATTTACACCGATTTCTCGAAGGCGTTTGACCGCGTCGACCACGGTATTCTACTTGGAAAATTAGAATCTGTGGGCATACACGGCGACCTACTGCGATGGCTCTCATCGTACTTGAGGAACAGGCGACAGGCTGTTGTACTGGGTGGTTTTCGGTCGAATTATGTAAACATTCCATCTGGTGTACCCCAGGGCTCTCATCTTGGTCCGCTGCTGTTCAATGTATATATACACGATATTCAGGATTGTTTCCAACACTCACACTGCATTATGTACGCTGACGATCTTAAAGTTTATTCTGTGGTCAAAGATATTTCACAGTGTCATCGATTACAGGAGGACCTTGCTCGCATGTCAGACTATTGCTCTCTCAATAAATTAAGTTTAAATGCGGCGAAATGCAGCAAGTTATCCTTTACTCGTAACCGATCAAAGTATGATTTCGACTACAGGATAGGCGGAGAGATTATAGCAGAGAAGAGTGTAGTGCGGGATTTGGGGATAATGCTGGACAACAAATTAATGCTGGATACACACATTGAACACTTGGTGGGAAAAGCTTACAGAGCTCTCGGTTTCGTACTGAGAGCATGCAAACCATTCTCCGACATTAATGTGCTCTTCACTCTTTATAACGCCTACGTTCGCAGTATAGTGGAGTTTGCGTCACCTATATGGTCACCGCAGTATAATGTACACATTGACCGTATAGAGCGTATTCAGAAAACCTTCGTAAGGCACTTGTGTCATCGAACCCTCGCTGAATATACCTCATATTCTGACGGATTGGCAAGGTTCGAAATGCTGAGTCTTCAGCAGCGACGTAAAGTGACTGATATGACGTTCTTCCACAATATACTTTCGCATCATATCGACAGCCCACAAATTCTAAGCAGAATAGCCTTAAACGTCCCATCGCGCCGAACTCGTCACCCAAGGGTATTCAATGTACCCAGACTCCATACAAATCAAGCAAGGAATTCAACTCTGTATCGAATTATGGAAGCCTACGACGAATCGTTTCAGGAGCTTGACATTTTCTCAATGAGCAAAAACGAGTTTATCAGAGCGGTAATAGACCACACCTTAAAAGCTTGAACAGACACATACCTGTGCAGAATCACACACTCTCATATATACACAACTGACACATACACGTAGATGTACTTACACACACCCATTAAACACACATTACAATCACACACATAAACACACTCATCCTACTCTATCGTACACACTCAGAAATCGAGAGAACATGATAATATAACATAATATATAAATATTATTACACATCACGCACATTAACGGTATATTACCAGGAGACTATTTTGGCCGTAATATTGTTATTATTATTTATTAACTTAAGACCTGTGCGCTGTTTTTCTCTTTTGTTGGAATAAAAAAAAAAAAAAAAAAAAAAAAAAAAAATCAGAGGGGGCAGGCGGATGCCGCCAGCAGCGCCGAGCGTATGGGCCGCATTCGTCAGCTCGTCCGCCCTCTCATTTCCCCTAGTATACCTGTGTGTCCTGGGATCTAACAGAGGATCACCCGAAAGTCGGCTGACTCCAAAGTAAAGCATTTTAAACGTATATCATTCTCAATGTGGGATGGCTTGTTGTTTAGGGAGGGGAAGCTCAGTTTTTGTAAAAGACTGAGAGAGTCTGTGAATATGACGGTTTTTCCTAACTGAGCTGACTCTATATACTGCAACGCCTTTAGAACTGCACGCTCTCCGCTGTATAGATTGACGCTGCGCTTGGCAGCTGGCATTGTCTTTTAAACACATCAAAAGTGCATTCAACTCCTGTCAAACGGTAATTCGTAGCAGTTATTTATGGTTGGCACACTCCCCGACTTCTAGCATCAAAAATAAAACATTTAATATCTCAAAATCGACATGCGCTTTTTGTTTTAGTTTTGATACCGTAGCATTTTCATATTATTTTCTTTCAATCTGAATTTTGTGTTGATCAAATTTACATCGCAACACTGTTGAATTGCTAAGCAGTTCAGCACCTACAGTCTGCTCTCTTTTTGTAGACGATAAGAATGCTAACTTCTGAACGATTTAAGCATATTTATATATGTATATACTAGTGGTATTACCCGGCGTTGCCCGTATTATACTCGCGCTGAAATACCTATGTATACTAATTTCATGGCGATGGGTTGAACGGTATATAAGTTGATGTGCTGCTGCGCCACCTAGTGACGAGTTACAACAAAATGAATAGCGATAAAATAGTATGCGGGCTGAAATGTCTATGTATACCAATTTTCATGGCAATCGGTTGAACGGTAATAAAGTTATGTGCTGCAATGCCATCTAGTTGTAAGTCACAACAAAGCGGATATCACAAAAACCTTCGCCATGAAAATATACATAAATGTGCCAACTTTCATCGTGATCGGTCAAACGGTGTCGGAGTCTTACAATTAACCCATTTACAACGACCGATCGTTATAAAGATCAAAAAAAAGTATGGGGAATACCCTCAATTTTAACAAGCATTATATTAACAAGCAGATAACTTTTGCTTATTGTTTACCAATCTTGATTGCTTATTGTTTACTCAAATGTCTATATATATATATATATATATATATATATATATATATATATATATATATATATATATATATATATATATATACCAAAAGAACAGGGTTATTCTAAGATGGGTTCCCGGCCATGCAGGAATCGAGGGAAATGAAAAAGCCGACGAACTTGCTAGGATGAAAGCAAAGGGAACGTTATATGGCCCTGATCCTTGCTGTGGCGTACCAAAAAGCCTTGCAAACCTAATGCTCAAACAAATGTGTTTAGAACATTTCGTCAACCACTGGAACAACACGCCAGGGTTGAATCATTTACGACCGTAAGACGGCCCGTATCGCTAAATAGGAACAATCTACGCATACCGGTGAGGGCGCTCACGGGGCATTGTGGCCTGAACAAACACATGTTCAATCTCAAGCTCAGAGACACAAAAATGTGCAGGGTCTGCCAAGGGGCAGAAGAAACTTCCCAGCACCTCATGTGCGAGTGTGGTCCGCTGATGCGTAAAAGATACAACCACTTGGGTGGTCACTATCTCCAACCTGAGGAGGTAAAACAATCTGGTGCCAAAAGCCTGCTGCGGTTCTTAAATGACACGAGGCTTAGCGCAGAACTATAGTAGGTGGCAAACACAATAGATCAGCAATGGTCGCAGTGTTACAAGGCTCATAAAGGCCTTAAAAAAGCCCCACTCGACAAATAAATAAAAAAATAATACCAATTTCCATGGCAATCGGTTGGGCGGTATAGAAGTTGATGTGCTGCTGCTCCGTCTGGTGGATAGTTACAGGAAAGTTAAAAACGCATAAATAATATGCATTCTCAAATATTTATAGATATATACCAATTTTCATGACTATCGGTTGAGAAGTGTAAAAGTTGATGTGCTGCAGCGTTATCTAGTGTTCACTTACAACAAAGCTAATATCATAAAAAAACCTTGTCCATGGAAAAGTACATAATTGTTTATATGCCAACTTATACGAGTAGGTATTTGGTGGTGATCGCCGATCGGTCAAACGGTTTCGGAGTCTATTAAGCTCGGTGAGACAGAAATGCATACCAACATGCATTTTTATACATATCGATTATATATAAATTGATTAGATAATGCAACTAGAGCTGTTAACTACAACGGGCGAACCCGTCACCTCAGGAAGTTTTAACGTTTGGTCGTCATCTCCCATGAAGCGAACGCAGAAGACCTAGGACAGAACAGTCCACCGTCAAGCTCTGCCACATGCCCGTAAGAGGCCAACGCCCTATCCGCGAGATAACCAGGTATGTTACCCAGTGGGTTTACACTCACGCCCTTACTTCCAGTTGCGACCAGATTACTCAGATCTCTCGACTGGTTACGAGTTCGAGGTCTCTCCCTTACGATGCGGTGAAATGCGTAAGCCGAGTCTATCGCGGACCACGGCATTCTTTGCCCGGCTGTTCACCCGGGATCGGGTAGCCGATGGTCGTTTCAAGAGAAGTCGCCAAAAGGTCAGCAACCACCTCCGCTCTATAGGAAACAGTACTGCTTCCAGACTCCCCCGACTGTTATTCAGAATGCTACCTGGAACCAATCGAGAGACCGGAGAAATCTGGTCACAATTGGAAGTGAGGGCGCGAGTATCTCGAGCCCGCCGGGTTTATTCCTGGCTCACTCGCGGTAAGGCGTTGGACTCTCACGGGTTGTGACGTAGCTGGACGTAGAATGTACTGTCCAAAGTCTTCTACGTTCACTGCAGGGCGACAGAACGACTAATCGTTAAAACGTCCTGTGGTGACGGGCTCGCCCGTTGTAGTTGACACCGCAAGATGTTAGTCAGAATGCACAATTGATTGGCTTACGCCTCACGGTGCGCAGACCGTCCAGGAGCGCCAGAAGATTGACTCTTAAGGGAAACTAGCCTCAACGCCAGACTCTTAAGGGAAACTAGCCTCAACGCCAGGGCTCGCACTTCACGCATGGAGGCCGCCGGTTGGGTGTTGACCCGTGAGTGTGACCAACCCTGAACAAATTGGGTCTTCGTGGCCAACTCAGCAAGGGCCCCTTAGCTCCCTGGGGGCCCTCCCCATTAGATAATGCAGTGTAATGTCCGCTTGCAAAATATTAGTATAAATAAAATATAAAAAATAAAATCCAAACGGAGCTGCCATGGAATTCACCGACCGAAGTCGGGCCCATCATATAGTGTTATTACACTTCTGGGGGGTGAGCAGTGGATTCCGAACTAACGACCGGCTGTGGTAGGTTTAGGACAGCTGTCTTGCCACATGTGAGCGTTCACCTTACCACCCATTCACTCCCCCTTCGAAGCCATAGAATTGAGAAATCGCAGTTTTGAATAATTTTTCTAAGAAGGAGTTGATTATTTTCCTGGAGAGACCAAGATCTTTAAAAAGGTTAAACAGAGATTTAACTGGCAGGCCACGAGCGCCAACTTCCACCGCGTGAAGGTGAACAGTGAAGCTGTTCCTGGTGACGGCATTTGCGAGATCATGGTATGTATTTAATTTGTACTCGTGGTCTTCTGGGATATTTGGTTCCCATGGAACAGTTAATTCTACGATAAGGGGCCATCTTCCGAGAGTGGAGCGACATGGATAACGTATTTATAAATACACTACTATGGGTTCTTTTCTTTGATGTAATTATATCTAGTAAGAGATGTAAGCAGTTTGTTGTGAATATCCCATAAAAATAAATAAAACAAAATTAATAAATAAATCCTTTGTACTCTTACATACCTGCATACGTTCTACTGTTAAAAATGCTGCCAAGTTAGCGGTGAACGTAGCCAGCATCAGCACAACGAATAGCCAGTAAGCTGCGACCAAGGTCCTGCCCGAAAGCGCCTTAGGCGCTTCCCCACCGCCTTGAGGGGTGAATGATGTCAGAGCGAACCAGAAGCTTTCCTTAAGGGTGAAGATCCTGTCGAATAAACATGTGATAGAGGGTTGACAGAAACGGAAACAAGCTTGAAACTGAATGTACAAGAATACGAGAGATATGTGTCCCATAAAGCATACGCTATTAGTCTTTTGTAGCGTGCTATATTCAATCAGGTCAGCGAACCTATACATTCATTGCCCCAAGGTTTTTCAATGCTCTTTCAGGCGACATAAAATCAGCACAAAATAAGACCTACTTTAAAAGGCTACTTAAAAACTGGCTTGTAAAAGAGGGAAGACAAGGAATTTTAAAAATATTGGACATTATAATCTAACCCGGACATTTGAATATTTTGAATCTTATATTATATTATGTTATATTATTATTATTATTTTATTTATTATTATTATTTTTATTTATATTTTTTCTTAACGTAGATAAGGAGATAATTTGTTTTAGTTTTAACACTATCTTATCTTAGTTATAAGTAAAATGCAGGACTATTTTGTTTAAACTCTTATTCTAATTTTTACTATTTTAAATTGTTTTGTTTTTTTTCTGATTTGAATTTATTTGCTGACATTTTAATTTTCCACTTCTAACTTTAATTTAATTATTTAGTTTAAGTATTTAGTCATTTTTAATATGGTTTTGCAATTCTATTGTTTTGTGCATACATCTAAAATATGCCATTTTTATAAACACGGTATTGTTGCAAGCACATTTAAAAATAAATGTTTACCTTAGAACAGGTCCCGGCCTAGTTAGCTGACGTTGCGACTAGACTATGCGATGTATTCTTTTTTCTGCTTTTGATTCAATTTTGTAAGTATTTTTATGCATAATTCCTATGCTGAAATTGTTTACTCTTATTTTTAATATTTGCATTACTTATATAAATAAATAAGTTGACGCTGTGCTGAAAAGTACATAAATCAAAACATTTGGCATTTGAATTTGGCACCTTTAGCATGAAATATCTCAGTGACACTAGTAGTAGCGAGTTAGGATTTTTGAATTATTGGGCCATTTCACAAGCTAATGTATCTATGTATACTAATATTTTAAACAGGTAATATGTGTAAGTTTGTAAGTTTGTAAGTTTGTAAGTAGGGGGTAATCTCCAAAACTTCTTATACAATTTGAACAATTCTTTCACTAATAGAAAGTTACATTATCTAGTAATGCTATAGACTATATTTTATTGTGATAAATAATATCTTTTAACCCCTAGAGCCCCGTTTGGCCGATATCGGCCACAGCACGATTCAGCGTGACGGCCCTGTTTTAATTTAACTTTAATTAATTTGTTTTATTTTAATTACGGGTACAGTGCAGTTTGGCAGTAATTAATGTTTTGATGAAACAATATCATAATTCAATTTTTTTACTAATTTTTACTAAAATTTTTTGGGACATCAAGTTGTCAATCGGCTGATGGGCCGAGGCCTGAAGGGTTAATACGAAATCACCATATTTGTAAATCAAGACGGAGAAAATGAGCTGGTGATGTGCTTTATCGAAATGCACTGACGAAACGGTTTGGTATATTAGAAAGCTATGTAAATCCAAAACGTCGGCCTCAAAGAGATCTATAAAAAAGTCCACAACAGCATATATGTAACTTTTATATTTAAGCTACAAAAACTGCTTTTATGTTTCAAAAAAATAAGTGGCGCCCTTTGTTAGAATTCGCGTGTACCACTACGATGAATTCCGTTCAGACCTTCACATACGCCACACTAGACGGCGCTACACGTCAGCCGCGCCCCTTGTAAGCAATAAAAGCAATTGTCAGAAGTTCCACACATGTATAAAACAACGCCTTCCACGGGAGCGAAGCCGCGGGAAATATTTTCTGGTATCGCAGGTACATTATCGGAAGGAGATCGAACTACATACTTTGCTTTAAAATTGCCTGTTAATGTTACCAATTGGAATCCAATATGCAACATTTCAAAGAAAAGCAAGCTGACCGAAGTATTATTTAAATAGGTTAGCTATAAAATATTGCCTGCAGGCAATAAGCTCAGCTTTTCGTACGAATAAAGCGTTTTATTATTATCATTATTATTATTAAATAAAAATAATAGTATGGGACGAAAGCACTACGGAACATAAGAGGTAATGAAGCATTAAATAGAACTCTACAGGACGTAATAAACAACAATAATTCGTCAAGCTTTACCAGTCAAACTTATCTTTAAACTTTTCCAAAAGGAAAGCGCGCTGATGAAATTAAAGGATGCCTTAAAAGGTCTCATTTATGGCCCTTTATAAAAATCATAAATTTAACTGAAAACATGAGAGTGCATCTGAGACGGGATGTCTTCAATTATTGCACTATGTATCTAAAGGTATCGTTTAAAAGAGCAAATAAACGCCAAACTACTTAAATTAACAACTCGATTCGAAACTCTACGCGAAGTGAAGTCGAACAGTTAGTTATCTATAAAAAAGAATAATACTTCAATATTTCGAGACTGACGAATCCAAATTTGCGTCCAACATAGACATAGCACTAGGTGACTAGACAGATACAAAATTAATGGCTACTCGTCCACCCTTTTCGCAACCTTTATGGAAAAAGAAGCACCCGATATTCCGGCAAGGTTGCAGCCGCCGTTGTCCAGGGTAGACTGTCTACCCTGTACGTCCTTGCCAATAGAGGGCACCACTATACACACACCTACCTGCGTTACTAACTTTGGGAGCTAACGGGCTCATGATGAGGTGGCCACGATGACCCATGTGTTCAGGGTCGGTCACACTCACGGGTCAACACCCATCCGACGGCCTCCACGCACGGGGTGCGAACCTGGGTAGGACACTGGGTCAACCAGTCTCCCCTGGGAATCAAACCTCTGGCGCTCCTGGACGGTCTGCGCACCGAGCGGCGCAAGCCAATCGATTGTGCTCTCCGACTAACAGTCGGGGGAGTCTGGGAACTGTATTGTTTCCTTTAGAGCGGGGGTGGTTGTCTACCTTACGGCGACTGCTCTTGAATTGACCATTGGCCATCCGATCCCGGGTCAGAGCCGGGCAAAGGACGCCTTGGTCCGCGATAGATTCGGTTTACTCCGTTTCACCGCTTCGTAAGGGAGAGGACCGCGCAAGCGACCTCGAACTCGGAACCAATCGAGAGACCGGAGAAATCTGGTCACAATTGGTAGTTAGGGCGCGAGTGCCGCCCGCCAGGTAACATTCCTGGCTACTCGCGGTAAGGCGTTGGTCTCTAACGGGTTGTGGCGTAGCTAGACGTCGGATTTGTTATGTCCAAAGTCTTCTACGCTCACTGCACGGTCGATAGAACGATGAATCGTTAAGGTGACGGGTTCGCCCGTTGTGGTTGACATCTCAATATGCGTTACTAACTGGAGCGTTGGCCTCCACGCATGAAGTGCAAGCCTGGGTAGGACTCTGACCTTATGGTTAGTTTCCCCTGGGAATCAACCTTATGGCGCTCCTGGACGGTCTGCGCACCGTGCGGCGTAAGCCAATCGACTGCGCACTCTGACTAACATCTTGCGGTGTCGACTACAACGGGCGAGCCCGTCACCACAGGACGTTTTAACGATTAGTCGTTCTGTCGCCCTGCAGTGAACGTAGAAGACTTTGGACAGTACAATCCTACGTCCAGCTACGTCACAACCCGTGAGAGTCCAACGCCTTACCGCTAGTTAGCCAGGAATAAACCCGGCGGGCTCGAGATACTCGCGCCCTCACTTCCAATTGTGACCAGATTTCTCTGGTCTCTCGATTGGCCAATCATAAAAAGAACAACTGCACAATGATTGCATTGAAATTTCGAATATAGAATATTGAAATATCATTTTGTAAAACAATTAGATAATTATGAGAACGTCAAAGAAGTGAAAAAAACGCGGAACCAGATCTGGTCGTATCATACTCAACGGATAATTGTTTCAGAACCAGATTTGGTCGTATCATACTCAACGGGTTAATGTTTAATATAATGTCCCATTATTAGCCAGAGCCATGTCATTGCGCCAATCGATTGCGCACTCTGACTAACAGTCGGGGGAGTCTGGAACCAGTACTGTTTCCTATAGAGCGGGGGTGGTTGCGGACCTTACGGCGACTGCTCTTGAAACGACCATCGGCTATCCGATCCTGGGTGAACAGCCGGGCAAAGGACGCTGTGGTCCGCGATAGATTCGGTATACACCGTTTCACCGCTTCGTAAGGGAGAGGACCGCGCAAGCGACCTCGAACTCGTAACCAATCGAGAGACAGGAGTAATCTGGAAACAATTGGGAGTAAGTGCGTGAGTGTAAGCCCGCCGGGTAACACTCCTGGCTATCTCGCGGTTAAGGCGTTGGCCTCTTGCGGGTTTGTGGCGGAGCTAGACGGTGGACTGTTTTGTCCAAGTCTTCTGCGCTCACTCCAGGGAGATAGAACGACTAATCGTTAAAACTTCCTGAGGTGACGGGCTCGCCCGATGTAGTCGACAACCCTCGTTGCGTTACTAACTTCCGCGTCATGCTCGTTATATCGTCTGTCTCGTATTCATTTGATTGACCCTTATATGATGAAATTCTGGCCACCACTTGTTTTCAATTGACCTATTTTTTTTTCAATTGACGTGCATAATTGTAATTGAATATACCTGCAGGGATAGGGATAGGCCTGTGGGTTATTCCTGGCGCTGTATGGAGAGTACTTGTCGAGAAGCCAAATACATATACCGGTGGCAATCAGCGCCGCTAGTATACTGAGCCACACCTCAGTCTTGAGCACCGTCATAAATTTGAAGAGAGACGTCTTGCGAACAGGCTTGCGTATCACTGCGAATAAAATAAATTGGTTGCGTCACCCAAAGACTTTCCCTGCAAGTAGCCAAGGACTTATGAAAGGATTTTGAAAGTGATATCCCTTCGGGAAGGAGATTAATGATATGAAAGAGATAGTCATCGAAGAGCGCGTATAGTGAGAATGATAGTTTTGGCAAATATACTGACCGACGGAATTCAAGACAAGACAGCCGTGACCCTGACAGATAAAGTCCCCCTTAGAGGAGGCTACCGGATGGGAATTAAACCGTGAGTTAGGCGGGTTAAGGTGACATAGAAATTGGTCAACATCAAGCTACGCGGAACTACAAGGAACCAAATGACAAGAAAAAATTAGGAAAATATTACAGTTTTTGTGGGTGAAAACCCACGATTTTTAAAAAATATTGTCTATGGAAAATGACCACTAATATGACCGTTAAATATTACAACCACTAAATATATGACCATTAAATATTGACTTCACTAAATATTGATACTATCACTATCACTATACGGGGTATCACTATACGGGGTGTTATTACTGCACGGGCTTTTTTTCGTGGGTGAATCAGTACAACAAAATAAATAACTTTTAATAAAAAAAAATGTTTTTTTTTTTTTAATTTTTCTATTAAATATTATGAAAAGCTATGATCACGATGCGCTATCTAGCGGTTGGTAAAATGTCGCTGATATTGTTTATTCACGACTTATTGCCTACCGCTAGATGGCGCAGCGCGCTCAAACGCTTCTCAAACCTTTATTTAACAGTCAACTTCTTCAAAATTTTAAATTAAAAAAAAAACACATTTTTTTCTGTTTTTTTCTAAAAAAAAAAGCAAAAGTTGCTTACTGCGTTGTACTGATTCACCTACAGAAAAAAAACGCCCGTGGAGTTATAACACCCCGTATATTGTTAATGTTACTATATATTGATACTATCACCAAATATTGTAAATATGACCACTAAATATTATATATGGCCCATGACCACTAGATATTGTGACCACTAAATCTTGACTTCACTAAATATTGAGACTATCAGTAAATAAATATTGATACTACCATTGTAAGATATCGCTATAGCGATAAGTCCGCCATTTGTGCATAAATTGTCTTTTTTATAAAACCAGCGTAATATTCATTAAGTTATATTTTTATAGCACAATAAAGTTATTCTATTCTATTCTATTCTACTACCACTAAATAATGTAAATATGACTACTAAATATTGTATATGGCCCATGACCACTAATTTGACCATTAGATATTGTGACCACTAAATATAGGTATGACCACTAAATATTGACTTCACTAAATATTGACACTATCAGTAAATATTGTTACTCTCACTAAATATTGATACTATCACTAAATATTGTAAATATGACCACTAAATATTGTATTTGGCCCATGAACAGACTATAAAACTTACCGATTAATATCCCGGTTTGTTCAAAGTATGGAGCGACAAAATCAATTACTTCTTCCCTATCGGATGTCATCGTCAGAGCCGCAACAGCTATATCCGTTTCCTAAGCAAAAACAGGCAAATAAAGAAATCACACATAGACCGGTTGGTGGCAATTTTGTTTTAGCTTACTCCTCTAGTGAGGTCGCCAACGATGCCGGTCCAACTGCCGTTTTCCTGGCGTCGTCCGAAGGTCCCCATCTTCGGTGTTACGATCTCGTAGTCGAAGTTCATTACCTGCAACAAGATACCCTCATCACACACTCAAAACTTACTCATAGAGAATTAGCTAGATTGGGTCTGGATACAGCTGGATAGATTTACTATCTGTCATGAAACGAATAAATACTAAGGCTTGTTTTCTATATGTGACCTGTGAGTAAAAGTCAAACTGTCGGTTTGCTCAATATACCATACATTTTGCATTTTAATATGTATCTGATATCGGTGGATCAAACCAACTAGTCAAATTCGTACGACACCGTTTCACCGCTACGTAAGGGAGAGGACCGCGCAAGCGACCTCGAACTCGTAACCAGTCAGGAGACCGGAGTAATCTAGTCTCTCGATTGGTTACGAGTTTGAGTTTCGAGTTTGAGGTCTCTCCCTTACGAAGCGGTGAAACGGTGTATACCGAATCTATCGAGGACCACGGCATCGTTTGCCCGTCTGTTCACCCAGGATCGGGTAGCCGATGGTCGTTTCACGAGCAGTCGCCGTAACGTCAGCAACCACTCCCGCTCTATAGGAAACAGTACTGCTTCCAGCCTCCCCCGACTGTTAGTCAGAGTGCACAGTCGATTGGCTCACGCCGCACGGTGCGTAGACCGTCCAGGAGCGCCAGAAGGTTGATTCCTAGGGGAAACTAGCCCTAAGGCCAGAGTCCTGCCCGGGCTCGCACTTCATGCGTGGAGGCCGCCGGATGGGTGTTGACCCGCGAGTGTGACCAACCCTGAACAGAATGGGTCTTCGTGGCCAACTCAGCAAGGGCCCATTAGCTCCCTCTGTGAAAATCTGTGTATCCTACTACTATTATAAACGCGAAAGTTTGTAAGAATGTATGTATGGATGTTTGTTACTCTTTCACGCAAAAACTACTAAATGGATGTTGATGAAACTTTACAATAATATAGCGTACACGTCAGAATAACACATAGGCTATAATTTATAAAAATATATAGTTTTTTATCATCATTATCACAATTTTCCATCACCACGCGAGTGAAACCGCGGGGCGCAGCTAGTCGTATATATAAGGGCTGGTTTGGGCCATGCGCCAACAGATAGCGATAATATTTAAATTAAATATATGGCGGAATTTATGTAGCTTGTATAGCTTGTATAGCTTGTAAATATAGCTTGTATATGAGATATTCCAACCAAAAGTACACATTGTGATTTCGGCCCAATAGGGTCGAAATCACCTAGTACCTGTGTACGAAATTTCAAGTCTCTAAGTCCAATATTTTGTGATTGAAGTATGACTATCACGCCCATTGGTGGACCAATTTCAATTAAAGGCTTTGAACTCTTGCCATGGCCAAATGACGCCTGCATGCCAAATTTCAGCTCAATCGCATGGAGCAGATAGATAGTCACACAGAGAGACTTCCATCTGGAAATGGTCTCAATCGTCTCAGAGGCCACAAAATGGATATATCCGTCTTCATCTCGAACAAAACAATGTTCTCAATACTTCCCTTACTTATAAATAGGATAGAAAACGAATTTACCGCGTGAAATTTGTAGCACCCGACGTTTCTTAACATACAAGAGCATTCTTACCATACTTCAAGGGCGTGACAGATCGAATAAGTAAGATGCTAAACAGATTCGATATAAAAACGATCTTCAAACCGACCCAAAATATAGCTCGATTTTTGAGGCCTGTAAAGGATGTAATACCACTGCAAACCCCGGGTGTATATAAAGTCGAATGCAGCTGCGGTCTAGCCTACGTTGGACAAACGAAACGGCCCATAGCCACGCGACTGACAGAACACATCAAAGCTGTTAAAAACATTCAGCGAGAAAAATCGGCGATCTACGAACATATATTGGCTAGCGGATGTAACCACTGGATGCAGTTTCAAAATCCCATTGTTCTATCCAAGGAACAATTCTACTTTCCTCGCATGATCCGGGAAGCAATTGAAATAAGAAGAACTCCGAACTTCAATAGAGACGTCGGTTACAAACTCTCTTCCACGTGGAACCTTCTTCTTAAAATGTTCCCGCCGCCGAACGCCGAACGCAAAGACGTAAGACAGGATACAGTGAGTGTTGTGTGCAAGACGGATTTTAAAAATTCGCGCGCTCCGAGCCCGGCCCGCCACCACCGTTATAACCTATGCAGTGGTGGCAGCGGTATGCGGCCTACCCGCAAAACAACGGATTGACAGCTCTTCAGTCTACCCTGGCCAACTGCGGCTGCAACGTCACCGAAACGTCGGGTACAAATTTCACGCGGTAAATTCGATTTCTATCCTATTTATAATGTCAAACAACCGCGATAATCTTCGATTTTACACTTTCCTTCCTTCTCGGTTTGTGGCCTGGGAAAGTAAAATGTAATGCTTTCTATCGCTTAATACCGGCTTACCTCTGATAACTTCTGAATGAGGTCGATGCAGTATCCCTCATAGATCGGGTTGCCCTTTTCATCAACGAGTGGTTGCCCTGTTTCTGGATCTCTCCTCACCATTGTCCAAGGAGTGGCCTGGAAATATTTTTTTATGAATTAAAACGAGATAAATAAAATACAAACGCAGTTGCCATGGAATTCACCGACCGGAGTCGGGCCCATCATAATACTATTTTTTACACTTCTGGGGGGTGAGCAGTGGATTCCGGACTAACCATCGGCTGTGGTAGGTTTAGGACAGCTGTCTTGCCACATGTGAGCGTACACCTTACCACCCATTCACTCCCCCTTCGAAGCCATAGAATTTGAGATGCGGAAATCGCGGTTTTAGATAATTTTTCTAAGGAGTTGGTTATTTTCCTGTAGAGACCAAGATCTTTAAAAAGGTGAGAGATTTAGCTGGCAGGCCACAACCGCCAACTTCCACCACGTGAAGGTGAACAGTGAAGCCGTTCCGGGTGACGGCATTTGCGAGATCATGGTATTTATTTAATTTGTACTCGTGGTCTTTTGGGATATTTAATGATTCCCATGGAACAGTTACTTCTACGATAAGGACCATCTTCCGAGATAGAGAGTAAAGAGTTATATCTGGACGCAGGGCTGTGCATCCGAGACTTTCAGGGAATTTATACTGCTTAGAGACCGAATCGACCTCCATAATCCAATCTGAAGCTTTCTCGATTATTGAGAAAGGTTTTGCAGTGAGATGTTTTTTGCCTTTAGAGCCAACCCGCACAAACTGTATTGGGGGTTTGGAGGATACTGTGGAACCCTTGTTGACACGAGCCACTGAGAGGCTAAGTACCTCGCGAATAACAGCAAGGACATAGTCGTGGCGATAAGTGTACCGTCCTTGATCCAAGGCCACCTTTCAGCCAGCTAGAATATGTCTAGCTGTGCAAGGGGTGTTGCTACAAAGGGGACATGAACTATCCTCGGCAGTGGCGGCGCTAGGCGTCGGCGACGTCGGCGACCGCCGACCGCCTCGCACCTGAGGGGACCTCGCAAAAGTTTTACAAATTATTTTATTATGTTTATTTTTATTTGTTATATTTCACAAATTAGTTTTATGAACATATTGATGCACCTATTCAATCTTTTGAAATAAGAATAAGAATAAGAAAAAAAATATTTTCGTAAGTAATTTTCCAAAAACATTATTCACAAAGTCTGCCTAACTAGGCCGAAGCCCGTACCAAGGTAGACTCGACTAGGTCACTTGTACATTTTATATTGTGCGCACACTTATTAAAGTACTATTACTGAGAAAAACAAAAATTAAAAAATAAATGAAATATAGTAAATCTAATAACTCTAATAAATACTTAGCATAAATTTCAAGAGTTATTTTAATGATAACTAATACCTAAATTATAATCATGTTGAAAAATAAAAAAGTAATAATGAAATCAAAATATATCCAGTAAAAGAATTGTTAAAATAATTATAATAATAAAATACAATAAAATTATAATTGCAGTGATAATCAGTTAGTAGAGAAAAATAACAAGGTAATAATTTGAAAAATAAAAAAATTAAATAAATAATTAAAATAAAATAAAAAGCCAGTAATTGAAATAGTCAAGTAGCTAGTCAATAAATAAAACAGAATAAAAAGATAATAATTATCCTAGTAGCAACAAATAAAAAGATAAGATTTATTTGTCAGTGTAAATATTAGGTGTTTAATGGAGAATGACGGAGATGAGCACCTCAATCTCATGTCTTCCAAATTCCAAAAGTAGCGGAGAAATTTGTTTGTTTGTTTTTATTCCATTAGTGGTCGACTTCAAATTAAATTGTAACTCATTAAAAATCTTGGGCGCTATGTATGAAAAGTGTCTTTGCGCAAACGTTATCATTGTTTTGGGACGCAAGTGCTTATGAGTAGTGGTGCTCCTCGTTTGTGTTGCATGTTTAGGGATTTGGTGTAGATGGGGATTTTGTATATAGTTTATGAGGACTACTTTCGCATATATTTGCCTAATATCCAGCAACTGCAACTCACTAAACAGGTCATTGGAAGAGTATCTCCAAGGTTTGTTAGCCATAACCCTAAGTAATGCTTTATGAGCCTTAACAATTGGGTCTAAAGCAGTTCGCGTACATCCTCCCCAGCCCAGAATACCATATGATATTTTGCTGTAAACTAGCGCATAATAAATAGTTTTGAGCGTTTGAAGAGGAACTACTTTTCTGAGGGTCTTAAAGAGAAAGATGGATTTTCGTATTTTGGCCGTCAGAAAACCGATATGAATATCCCATCTTAGTGTACTGTCAAATGTTAGGCCAAGATATTTCGCTTGTGATTTATGCTTTATAATAGTACACGTACAGCAGGAGTGTTCAGGCCTTATTGGAGCAGTTGTATTGCACGTATGAATTTTGAGGCCTACATGTTTAAAATTTCTATTATTAGTTATGGAAAATGTGATGTAACTAGTTTTTTCTTTGTTTAGCATAAGAAGGTTATTTTTTAGCCAAAAGTTAATATTTCTTAGGCCCCATTCAGCGATTTGGTATACGACTGGCCATGTTTTCTGACGAAAAACTAGAGCAGTATCATCAGCGAACAGTAGTGCCTTTCCTCCATGAAAAGACACACTTGTAAGGTCATTAATGTAGACTAGAAAAAGAATTGGCCCTAACACACTACCCTGGGGAACTCCATACGTAATGTACCTTTCAGAACTCACTGTACCGTTTATTTTGGTGACTTGTGACCTATTCGAGAGGCAGTCGGTAAACCATTGCAAGGCCTTCCCACGGATACCACACCTGTCTAGTTTTTTCAGCAATAAAACATGTGACACCGTATCAAAAGCCTTGCACAGGTCCAGAAAGACCACCAGACACTTTACCCCTTCATCGAGACTGGTCACTATTTCTTCAGTTAAGAAGGCAATAGCGTCTTGAGTAGATCTACCAGAACGAAAGCCATATTGTGTGGTTGATAGCACATTATGTTTATTTAAGAACATCAATAACCTACGTTTTATTGCTAGCTCAATTACTTTAGACAGTGTATTTATTAAACTGATAGGACGGTAACAGTTGACATCGCATAGATTTCCGCTTTTAAAAATTGGCGAAATTACGTCTGTTTTCAGGCACTGGGGAAATACTCCACTTGAGAGACTCAGATTAACAATAAACGTGATAGGAATTAATAAACTATCGCTACATCCTTTGAGCATTTTCGAGGAGATACCATCGCTGCCAGTTGAAGTTTTATCTTTTAGGTCAGTGATGATTTTTTTTATCTCTAAAGTATCTGCTGGTTCTAGGAATATCGTTTGGGATACAGTTTTCATACTGACAAGGTTATGTGACAATTCTGCCTCCGCACAACTCAAAGATTCTAACGTTTTTTTAGCCAAACTAGCTCCTATATCTGAGAAGAAATTATTAAAATGGTCTGCAGTATCTTTAATGGTTTCATTATTTACATTGATTTTTTTCCCATTGATAATAACCTCTTTCAGGCCTGGTGATCTGGGCGGCTTCCGATTGGTCAGTTCATCAATTAAGCCCCATGTTTTCCTGGGGTTCCTTGCATTTGAGGAGAACTCCTTTGTGTAGTACATTTCTTTGACCCTAATTATTATATTTTTACAGAAATTTCGATATTTGATATACTTATGCCTTAATATCCTTAATATAAGATCCTGAGGGTTTCTGTGGACTTGTATGTGTAGCTTATCTCTATTTTTTATGCTATTTAAGAGTCCTAGTGTGACCCATGGCTTTATTCTTCTTTTACGGTGTGGTATATAATGTACCTTACTATGCGTGCTTATTGTGGCTTTCAGAGTGGTTATAAAGTGCTCAGTTGCCTCATTTGAGTGTGTCATAGCAAGCAGTGGCTTCCAATCTATATTATTTATGTCTTCATACAAATTTTCATAATTAGTGACTTTTAACCTGGCATTAATATGACGTTTAGCAATATTTACGTTATTTTTGGACAGAAAGATAGTAGCGAAATGATCGGTTAGTTCACTGAAGCAAATCAATCCTAAAGTGTCTGATTTCACAGTCGTAAATATGTGGTCTCGATACACGATTGCTGCCGAGTAGGCGCGTTTATTATTGGTAATAGCCCGAATTCAGCAAGCATACATAAATAATCATTTACCACAGTATTTGGATCGAGTATATTGATATTTATATCTCCTGCCAGGATGTAATCCTGACCTTTGTTATTATCCAAAATATTCGAAAGAGATTCCAGGAAGGGTCTAACCGGGTTAGACGGAGACCGGCAAATTGCTAGAAGTGATAGAATTACTTATGGTAACTTTTAAACAATTTGCAGTAGACATTTTTATCTCTTGAACGTTGACAGTGGCTGAGTTCTTTGTGAATAATACGACCCCATCACTTTTATTGTAGTTGGATGATGTGTAGAAGATATTATAGTTTTCTAGTTGCTGGGTAGGAAAAGACCTCTTCATACAGCACTCTGTCAAAATAATCATGTCGAAATCCCCATCGAGGGAAGCTAGTAGTGTAATCAATTTGTCAAATTTTTTATTAATACTTCTTATATTTAAGTTAAGGACTTTAAAACCAGGATCTAGCAGTATTTTTTTGCATTTCCAGGTAGTTAGCTGCATTGTAGGTGGAGCATCACATTCTAATAAATCGTGAATTTCAGCCGCGCCTGTAATATCGGTGGGCGTATAATCGACATTGTATTACTTCGCGGCTGCAGAGGGTTAAGGCATATTTTATTTTAACATAGCGATTTATTTTTCTCATATGATTTGGTATGAAATAGATAATTGAGATATTATAAAACAGTCGTATATAATGGTATTATTTTTTTCGTAATATACATCAAAATCAACAAAATGTAATGTCATAAAAGAGTCAGATAAAATAACAGAATGGTTGTAATAGTCACTAGAATAATTTAGGAATAAAATCACGAAATAGTCAAATATACATAAATTAAAAGAGTCATAGAAAATATTTAAAAGTAATACCAGCATATAAGAATAGTTAAAAAATGTAATATGAAAAATCCTATTCAAATTTACAGGAGCAAATAAGTGGAGTACGATGGAATAGTGAAACGTAAGTATATAATCAGCAAAACATAATAAGTTTGAAATGGTCAAATAGTAGAATAAAATAGTAATGGATAAAATAAAATTGTAATGATCATTAAAATAAATAAACAATTATTTCATAATATTAAAATAATAGAAAATCGTACCTAATTAAAATATTATAAAAATCGTACAGGTAAAAACAAATCATTATGGGGCTAAGACAAAATAGGTTAGAGTGGAATTTTGTAGCTAAAAATAGGTATTTATCAGTGACAGTTGTCGAGTTTCTAGAATTGGTACGAGCACACAACCTTCACAAAATGTTTTCTAAAGAGCTTAAATATTTGATGGTGATGGGTCGGCTGTTGTCGTCTTTTTTGACTCGTGTGATGCCATTTTTTAGCCAGACGTACGCGTAGTTTCTGCTTTTCCCTATTTTCCTCGCTTGTAGGTAGAGATAGTGCAAAAGCGGAGTGAGTGCTTCTTGCAGATAAATGGGTTGATTCACTGACATGCCAATATTAGAAGTATTTAATTTTTGATCTTGATTACGTTTACCCTTGTTGTATTTTTTGTTGGCCTGCAAGTAATCATCCCGTAGTTGACTAGATTTAAATGAGACAACCAACGTTTCTCTCGACTGCTCCGCATTCTTTCGCGTAACGCGCGCGCCGGCCGTCGCGACACCTCCCGCGGCAACGGACGCGGCCCTAAGCCCTAATGTCTCCGCCACTGCTGTCTGCGGCTCGGCGCGTCTGTAGGGATGTAGAGATTATATCGTCTTCTTGTAATTTTAATCCAATTTTAGACGCAATTTGGGTGACGACCATGCGATGATTTTGTTGATTTAAGGCGGGTATCCCATTTATTTCCAGTTTATTTTCATTCATTATTTGGTCTCTGAAGTCCATCTTGTGTTCTAAGTATTCCACTTTGCGAAGCAGCTCAACATTTTGTTTTTCCAGGCTCTTAATTCTAGGTGGTAACGATTCCATATTTTTAAGTTTTGCCTTCATATCCTCGTAATTGTCGTTAAGATGTTTTATGCTTTTCATTATTTCTTCGTTGTCGTTGTTAACCTTATTAACTGTAATTACGAGGGCGTCCAGCTTTTTCATAACGTCCTTATGAGATTTTTGGAATTCTGCACAAATCTCCTTTCTGATGTCAAACATCGAGGGACTAGAAAAACCATCTTCTCCAGCAGACTTTTTTACTTTACAACATTTCCATGATTGTTTGTTTTTTTAAAACTTATCTTCGGTCATCCCAGCGCATGTGTAGTGGTAATCCTTCTCGCAAACCATGCATGCTATAGTGTCCTTTTTTAGTATGGCACTGTCACAGACTATGCATTTGCTGGACATCTTTATTATAGCTAATATAGATAGCGAGTATTTCGTAAATATATATTACACAGGATCTCGTAGAACGGTCGATATATCGTACAATGTCTATCCCTAGTATTTCGGCAAATTAAAAGGTGACCGTCTAGACGTTATTTGTTTAAATAAATGTCTAATAGATCGAAGATTTTCCAATAAAAAACTATGTTTATCTCGTTACTTACAGAGTCAATCTTCACAAATTCCTCAAAATACATGCACTGTAGGATCCACTTGGCAGTAGTAGCTTTTAGAGAGAAAATTCACTTGTTATACAATATTTATCCTCGATTTCACGGGAGCAATCAAAAATGCGTGTGCGCACAGTGACAACCTAGGAGAAATCCCAACCTAGGAGAAATCCTGGAGAAATGCATTACAGAGTTACCTTTTTTAACACAATGCTATTATAGTCGACACCGAATGTCGATTTAAAGCGCTCAATGAATATTTTGAACAATTTGGTTTTATTTATGATATCAGTTATTTAAAATCGATATCAAAAGAGGACCTTCTCAAGCATTGTAACGAAAACGGTGACATACAGCCTTTCGAGCTATATGAAGAGCTACAGCTTTTAAAAGCGAATTCACTTGACTCTGTCAACGACGCGAAACAACTCATTCAGTACATTTTAGAAAATAATTTGGAAGAAATATATCCAAATGTTTACATGGCAATTAGAATAATGCTCACAGTTTCCGTCAGCGGAAGCTGTCGTACAGCGGAAGCTGTACAGCTTCCGCTGAGAGAAGCTTCTCAAAGTTAAAATTGATTAAGACGTACTTAAGAAGCACGATGACCCAAGAGAGACTATCTGCGTTATCAATTCTATCAATTGAAGCTGAAATAGCAGCTAGTATTAGCTATGACATAATCCTGAAAAAGTTCAGTGAGTCCAAAAGCCGAAAAGTTCGTCTATTTTAATTTCTATTTGTGTAATTTTAAAACATCATTTGATTAGCAATAAAACTCGTTTACTCATACATTAGTTTCACTATAATTCGGCTCATGTAATGTAATGTTTTCTTTTTGACTGGGAAATAAAAAAGGCCTCGCGAACCTAATTTCGCCGACTTCCAAGTGTGGTCTAGCGCCGCCACTGATCCTCGGCATAGATCCAATGAGCGAGGTTAGTGGGGTCTGGAAATGTATGCTGAAAGGCATTTAAATAAAATTTCAGCATCTCTGGCGTCCAGTCATACAACATAACTTTCCAGTGCATTGGAGGAGGAATGCAAAATTCTCCAATTGTTGTCCAATCATTCTGGCATTGAAGGCCAATAGCGGGAGCCAGAATATTCTGTCGTAATCTACCCACAAGAGAGACTTCTTCAAGTCCACATCGCTCATGGTTGTACTGCCATACCCCAGACCAGTGCCATTCTGGCTGATTCCAGTAAGGAACTTTTTGTGGAAGTCTACGCGGGCTTGTAGATCATTTGACTCACTACGGCCACTTACTACGTGCTTCGATATTGCCGGATCCTTGGAATTGCTTAGAATCGAATTTTTGGTTATTCTGGAGTTGGCGTAGAGCAGAGAGGGCAGTTTTAGAGCTGAAAACAGTCGAGGGGTCAGCTGGTTTGGCTAAGGACAACCAGGATTTTAAACTAGCTGTCACCAGTGCTTCCGCCAGGTAGCATTCCTGGCTATCTCGCGGTAAGGCGTTGGTCTCTTACGGGTTGTGGCGTAGCTAGACGCTGGATTGTTTTGTCCAAAGTCTTCGACGGTCACTGCAGGTCGATAGAACGACTAATTGTTAAAACTTCCTGTGGTGACGGGCTCGCCCGTTGTAGTCGACAACTCAAGTTGTCACCAGTGCATCCAGACGAGACAGTTGGGTTTTGGTGAAATCGTAAATAAGAAAGGGCCATGACAAATGTGAAGTTAGATAGTTGTCATAGATCCAAGCCTTACGTGGACCAGAAATTAGCAATGCATCTATTTTTTCCAGGCAACTACTGAAATGTTCTATAACATGATCGCCAAAGAGGTCTTTTCCCTGGCAGGTGATTTTCCTGCCAAGAAATTTGAAGTGGTTATTTGGGTCTATAAGGGAGATAATAGAGCCCTTATAGACCAATGTTGGGTCATAGGACGCAAATTTTGCGTCTATGCGGGCGAGTCCAAGGCAAAAAAATTTGGAGGGCTTCACTTTTATACAGCCTGACCAGTCGCAGAACAGCTCCACTTTCTGTAATAGCAGGGAACGCTGCTTGGGGCTCCTAGTGATAAAAGTTAGGTCGTCGGCAAAAGCGAGGCACGACGAGGTGTATTGGCCGTCTGTTTTAAAACGGTAGCCCCACTTCTTGTCGAACTGGGTCAGGCTTTCCAGCAGTACCTATATTGAAAACGAAACGAAAATATAATCAAATTGGTTTAACTAACTAATTTTATTTGTTTGTATTCCCATAGACCAGAGGTGCTCAAACGGTCGATGGCGATCAACCGGTCGATCGCGAGTGATTTTTGAGTCGATCTCGAGAAAAAATTGCCGTAAAAAATGTAACCGTAACACCGAAATAGCAAGTGAGTGCACATGGGCACGTCTTATGTTGAAAATAAGGTAGTGGAGATTATATAACATTTACATATCAACGCCACAGCATCTGATATGAAATTCTGGTCTTTTATATCTGAAGATAAATATCCGACGGCAATGTTTGGTTCAATTTACTTGTGCCTGCTTTTCTGAAATGAAGATAGTTAAGTCGAAATATCGCAATCGACTAACTGGCGAACATATGTCATCATGCTTGCGATTAGCCCAAGCAGTGCCCCGCTTTAACATCCAAAGTAATACTTTAGTTAAGTTTTGAAACTAGATCTCGTTTATAAATAGGATAGAAAACAAATTTACCGCGTGAAATTTGTAGCACCCGACGTTTCGGTGACGTTGCAGCCGCCGTTGTCAAGGGTAGACTGAAGAGCTGTCAATCTGTTGTTTTGCGGGTAGGCCGCATACCGCTGCCGACACTGCGTAGGTTATAACGGTGGTGGGGGGGGGGGGGGGGGCGGGCTCGGAGCGCGCGAATTTTTAAAATCCGTCTTGCACACAACACTCACTGCATCCTGTCTTACGTCTTTGCGTTCGGCGTTCGGCGGCGGGAACATTTTAAGAAGAGCGTTCCACGTAGAAGAGATCTTGTAACCGTCGTCTCAATTGAAGTTCGGGGTTCTTCTTATTTCAATGGCTTTCCGGATCATGCGGATTGGCAAAACAACGGATTGACAGCTCTTCAGTCTACCCTTGATAACGGCGACTGCAACGTCACCGAAACGTCGGGTGCTACAAATTTCACGCGGTAAATTTGTTTTCTATCCTATTTATAATGTCAAACAACCGCGATAGTCTTCGATTTTATAGATCTCGTTTGTTTTGTAAGAACTAATAAACTCGCGATTTTGAATAAGTAGTGTAAAACGGGATATATGCCCCAGTTTTCGTAAGAGCCCCATCATTTTAAAACCAAATATATTGGCTTAGATTATCCCTGTAATTTAGTTAGTTTAATCATGTATATAGCTTTTGAATCTGTATCTGTTTACCTAACTATTACTGGTTTTGCAGAATTGAAGTTCTTGCGAGACAACTTTTTCGGGGATAGATGCCTACCTATATACTATATGTATATGGGTATGTTTGTACTATTTGAGTGCGTTTTAACTTGGGGATTTATGTTATTTTATTTTATTTAATTGTTGCATTTTTTTCATGTTTGTATTTCCTACACTATAAACGGGTTTTTTGAAAATAAATATGATTTGATTTAATCAATTTAGACTTCAATACCGAGAACTGCCACTTCACTTACATATATTTGAGTGGATTTTATTGAATATGGTCTGTTCAATCATCGATTGTACACCGATTGCTCCAAGCGCGCGCGACTGTGAACTGCCAACTGGCTAGCGGTCTTTCACGCGGCATAGCTCCCGGCAGCCAATGCCAGGTCTATATATTTATAAAAGTAGGTTCTGATAGGTTCTGTAGGTTCTGTTCCTGATAATAATTCCTGAAAGTCTTTACCGATGTCGTGCCGACACGGAAGAACCTCTTGACTGGCTTGATCTCTTGGTCGCGCAGTAAGGACAACTTGCGATCGGCGGTCCATCTAGCCAAGGTGGAGACGCTCTCCGACGTGGAGTTGAACAGCTGAAGATCGAGCTGCGCGCGGAAGAACAGACCAGACCTGCGCGGAGAGAAATGCCCAGATCAATCAGCTAATTCTATTGCATAGATAGTGGGATCGATTGCATTTCTTCGTGAACTAAAATCGGAAATTAGTCCGTGTGAACGAGACAGGGCAATACGCTAGAGCGGAATGTGAAATAAACGGTGACATGATACCTGGGAAATAACCATATCTGAAGAATTTTAGTTTTATGTTTTTTTTGAAAAAAGCAGGCAAAAGTTTCTAAGCGAATCCCTCCATAATAAACCATTTTACAATTTGGACTGAAAAAAGTTGCTCATTGTCTTAGACATTAAGGCTTTAAACTGATATCGAAAACTTTCAGGCGCGATTACTCCTACAATGTAATCTGGTGAGTGTGTTTTATTTTAATTGTATTATATTGACTGGTTAATTTACTAGCGTCGTGCTTGGCCACCTTTTGTAATTATACCCTAAATTAATTACAATTAATGAAAACGTGAGAGCGCTCTGAAAATTACGCTAAATATGCGTTACCATTAACACCCTTATACCATCACTGCGCAAAGATAGTTATTCTGTGCTAGTGCTGCGATCGAAAGTTTAGTGTGCGCCTAGTCGTCGGCGCGAGCGGACGTGGAATCGGTGCTGGACACTTCGTTTATTGGTAACCTAACCTACAAAATTGACCCCGCCTATTTCTTCGCGTGTCCGTCCATTTCGGATATTTTTCTGAGGTCTCATGTCCCCTTAAAACTACCCACAAAGGAGAAAGCATCTGAATCTAGCACCGCTAGAAATATGTTCAACTTTATTCGGACGAGTATAAGTTCGACAGGTAGTTTTTATCGACAATCGTTCGCTTCATATTCCGCTCTAACGTATTGTTGTATCTCGTTCGCTTGAATTAATTTCAGTTTTAGTTCACAAAGAAACGCAATCGGGCCCAGTGTATATGTAATAGAATAAGGCCAGAATGGCCAGATATCGGAAGACATCTGTCCATAATGAATATAGTCACTGGCACACACCCGCGGCATCATCAACACAGCTACAAAACTACAAAATACGCCAAAATAATATTTCTAATTATATAATAGAAAAAATAAAAATAAACAGACTTCATTTTTTAATAACTTTAGCTGCCATGTCATGGTGATTCTTTGAACGGGCTATCATAATTGAATATGCGTATTATGAAATATGTGTCTGTGTTGTTGGACACATATTTCTGGATGTGTTGATGGACACATAAATACCACAGGTCACTTTCTGTAGGGGCGGTCGTGTTTTTTGTTCTATTTATTATGTTTACTTTTTTACCACATTCCTTAAAAAAATGTGTTGAAGTTTTAAATAGACATATATAAAAACATACATGTTACCATTTCCTTTTTTCTATCAAATCAAACTTCACTATCGTACATAATAATTATAGCAATAAATACTTAAGACTATATAAGATAAACATTATTTTTTTTAAATGATTATTAATTAATAAATTAAATCAGTATATAGGATCTAAAATGTAGTTATTTTAAAATAAGAAGTAATAAAACGTGCCGATTTTTAAACATAAATTTGCCCACTTTTAGAAATTCTAAAAAAAGTTTGGTTAAAGCTTTATTTCTGATAAAGCTTTGATTAAAAAAAATAAGTGTCGCTGATGAGAAGTATTTCCACTATGAGAAGTATTTCCACCCTTTGTGGAAATACTTCTCTAAATCAGTAGGAGCCTTTATACTTATTGAACAGACTATGCGGACTTACCCCTTATTATCGTCCCAGTATATGAGCGACGCGTTCGAAGATCTGGAATCGTCTTTGAATCTTCTGATGGTCCTCGATCTGGTTTGCTGGCCGCCAGGGTTGGGAGTTGGATCAACGTCACATTGAATCGACACCGGCTCTAATGCGGTCTCACCGGAGAGAACGTGAGCTATATAGCTGATCAAAACATCCAGGAAAGCCCTTTCTCTCTGTTGAAGACAAAATTATAAACAGATTTTACCGCTTGAAGTTTAAAGCATTTTACGTTTCGGAGATGTCACAACCGCCATTGCCCAGGGTAGACTAAAGTGCTTGAGGGTTGTCAATTAATATAGACGAACCCGCCATCTCAGGAAGTTATAACGATATTAGATCATTCTTTCTCTCATGCGATGAACGCGGAGACTTAGGGTCAACACAGGCCAACGTCTAACTGCCTCAACAGGCCCGTTAGAGCCCAACGCCTTACCTCGAGCACTGGAAAGTGAACTTAGCGAGCTGACCTCAGCTCTCACTACCAGATTTGGCCGGATTTCTCTGCCCTCCAGTCTGTTGGCAGGCATCGATATATGATCCACTATATATATGTACTAGCTGACCCGGCGAACTTCGTACCGCCTAACAGTCAATGAATGTCGTGTTACAGATTAGCTGAACTCAATTTATGATTTTATTAAAGTAATCCAATTAATACAAAATAAATATTAAGTTCACTACTTTATTAAGATAATACCACATAAAGAAATATAAAAGTACAAAAATGAAATATACCAATCGCGTGTCAGCAAGACATGATTGAATTAAACTATTGTGCAGCATGGAATGCACTCGGTTTAATTCTCTTCATTGAAGCACCTTGTGATATACGACATTTTTTGTTTTTTTATCAGGCGCAAGAACAAATAAAGCGGATGATTTGCCGACACGTGAACATGCCACGTATAACTTACCATGGGAAAACACGGATTTACATTTTGTATGAGAAAATGTTTTTCTTTTATTTTAATTTTTCACCAACTTTCCAATTTTTCTTTTTAAGTTATTCTGCTATTCGGGACGGAGACAAATACAACAAATCAAAAACCATAAAAATCGGTCCAACCGTTCTCGAGTTATAAGTGTTCGAACAAACCCGACTTTGTTTTATATATATAGATATACATATATAAAACAAATATGTATTGGATTTTTTTTTCCTCAAAAAATAAAATGTTTGAGAAAATGTTTTTTCTTTTATTTATTTTTTTCGGAAAATTTTTTTTTTGGAAATAATATGTATGGTAAATGTTTTTTTTTAATTTTATTTTTTCGGTAATTTTCCAATGTTTTAATAGTTATTATGCTATTCGGGACGGAGACAAATACAAAAAAACAAAAACCATGAAAATCGGTCTATCCGTTCTCGAGTTATAACAAACGCGGTTTCACCCGCGTGGTGATGAAAAATTGTGATAATGATGCTTTAAAGTATTTTATATTTTCGTTAATTTTTCAATGTTTTTATATTATTTTGCTATTCGGGGCGGAGACAAATCCAACAAATTAAAAATCATGAAAATCGGTCCATCCGTTCTCTAGTTATATATATGTGTTCGAACAACTATATTGTTCGAACAACTATATATATGTATCTTCGAATAACTATATTGTGAAATGTATGTAAATTGGAACTAAGTATTTTTTATGATGATCTCACTAATAGGTATTATACCCTATAGTTTGTAAGGATACATAGGTACGGATGTATATGATGATTGATGATAATGCAAAAGTTATAGGTAGCTACTGCAATATACTCCTATAAACTATGTTTAACCCCTTGAGTATGATACGACCAAATCTGGTTCTGAAACAATTATCCGTTGAGTATGATACGACCAGATCTGGTTCCGATTTAGGTCAGCATAAACATGCAGATTTTGCGATTTAGAAACGCGTGAGCAAGCCACATATAGCTGGCCGTGGGAAAAACACGGCGTACCCAAATGTATACCTGCTACCTTTAAGGTTTGACCTTGCGATTTGTTGATAGTCATTGAAAATGCAACTTTTAATGGGAACTGCAGGCGTTTAAAATTAAATGGTACCCTAAGTTATTGGGTATAATTGGGATACGTGACTTAAGAACATTGTTTCCCTTGGCTTCTCCAGTTAAGATTGTGGCCTTCACAATATGCCTTCCTAGTTCGGTGACTCGCAACCGAGTACCGTTGCATAATCTTGACGCGTCCAAGTTACGCATTAACAAAACGGGTACACCTGCTTTTAATTCCAACTTATGTGATGGCACCCCAGATAACTCCAAAGAGTTTAGGAACTCCACGGGGTAAGTCGTAGTGTCATCGGATGATATAACTGTGTCGATGCAGTTATACACTGATGTTTCGCTGGTTATTTCGTCCAAGATTTTTTATTTATTTTCGCAACAGTCTCATTTGTTGGTGCCAGTATGGTTCTTTCACACAACCAATTTTCGTCAAGAATATATTGTTGCAGATTTGGAAAAACTTGATTAATGAGTTCGTCTTCCGACTCCACGACATGGCAAAAGTGGTGTGTGAAAAGAACCATACCTTCTTGGTCGGTGTGTAGGTGGCCTTCACCAATTTCTATGAGTTTTTGAGCAAATGCTCCAGACTCGACATCGCTGAATAACTGAACTCGCATGTTAGTGGTAAGATAAAGCTTTTCAACTTTAGTCCACAGATATGATGCTTTCAGACATGCATTAATCTCGTCTGCTGCAGTACCTCTCTCGATAACAGGTAAAGTCTGTCTGAAATCCCCTGCCAATAACACTACCACACCACCCATCAACTTTTTATTGCGTTGAATGTCTTGTAGACAGAGATCAAGCGCCTCGATGGCGCGTTTGTGTGACATTGTGCGCTCGTCCCACACGATCAGCTTACATTGTTGCACCAGGTCGCCGCGGGCACTGTTCTTACTGATGTTGCACGTTGGGGTTTCTTCCCTTGCCAGATTAAGAGGTAATTTAAAAACCGAGTGTGCCGTCCGTCCACCGCTCAGTAATGTAGCAGCGATCCCAGAGGAAGCCACTGCTAATGCAACATTACGGTCTTTACGAATTTTTGCTAGAAGCAAATTAAGCAAAAATGTTTTTCCCATACCCCCCGGGGCATCAAGAAAAAAAAGGCCGCCTTCACCAAGCTCAACTCGTTGTAATATTTTGTTATAAATGTCTTTTTGCTCGGGTAGCAGGCGTGGCTCAGTTTCGCTTACCTGAGCATCTAATAAAGCGGTATCGTACCTTAGCTCTTTGATGACATCGGTCGACAGCTCTCCTCGACGCTGTGGTATGGGCATACCGAAGTCGGACAATTTCTTTCCGGAAATTGATATTATTTTGTCCTCTATAAGTCTCAGTGCTTCATTCAAACAAAGATTATTGTTGACTTGATCCATCCTTTCAAATCTGTGCAAGATATCTTCTGATAATGAAGTTTTATACTTATCCCATAGTTGAAGAGGATTTGATAAACCGCAAGTGCATATCAATATTGCAAATAGCTCCCTTATTTGCGAAGGAGAGCGACACAGCACGGCCTCTTCCATTGTGGCATCCCAGTGGTTGTCATCTTCCAACAACCCCAACTTCTCACACGCTTGTCGAAAAGTTTCAAGTTCTTGGCCGTCAACTGTTTTTAGATCCGAGAAGTTAGTGGGGCCCTGTATTACATTTAGCAGCATTCGCAAACAGTAACATTCGAAGTTACTAACGTGCACTGTGTAAATGCGCCCAAGAGCATCTCCTACTTTCACGCCTGGCCAGCCGTCGACAGATGTTCCTTGTAAACGACGTTTCCATTCTTTCAACGACACGTTCCAAGTATAGTAGCGGGGTACGTCAACATAAAGTAATGTGTTTGCAAATGCGTCATTTTGGCAAAGCAGGAAGAATGCAGTTAGTGTCGTCTTAGGTGGTGCGGCCATTCTCTCTCTAAAATTGTTTTCAGTGAAATAAATCCGCTGGCCATTGAACAGATGTACCGCAAGATGAGTGACTGTTGGATGTCTCTCATGCAGAGGCAGACCCAAAATCCGCCACGCTGCTTCGTTACTACTAACATATCGACCGGTTCGAAATGTTTGCACCTCATCTCTCATTCCCTTGCTGTCGTATGTTAAAAATAGCCTGATCACTACCTTTGTTAATATATTTACAAATATATTTTATAGCCTGTACCGTATTGCAGAACTCTACATTTATATGGTAATTAAAAATCATGATGAGAAGAGGAGAATATGGTACTATCCAGCTATTGTCAACCAATACTTCCTGTGTTCCACCTCTGATTTTTTGAGTTATCGTACAGCCGCCATCTTCTGGTGCTCTACGCCTGTACAGAGGATAGCCCTTGTCGTTGGTTTGAGTATGTTTTAAAAGCGCCCTTGGATACTTTTTGGTACATTTGCCTTCCTTTATGCATGGTGATGACGGATTTAGTGCACCACAGGGACCGTGAATCATATTTATGGTCACAGAGCGTTCATAGAGCTTTCGATCAGTTTCGGCGTTGGGTATCTCTGCATTTATGACTTCATCAATTTGGTTAGGGCGTAATTTATCCATCAACCACAGCAGTAAGTGCACGTGAGGCAAGCCTCTTTTCTGCCACTCGATCGAGTACATGAAGCACTTCATATCACCAAATATTTTACCTTTTGCAAGTAGAGCAACTAATTTTTGAACTTTTATTTTAAATAGTCTGGCTGTTAAGTCATGTCTGTCCGTTGAATTTTGACCTGGAATGAGCTCTTTAGTGATTTCTGGCCAGGCGGGATTACATATCATTGTAATGAACATATCAGGCCTCCCGTAGTTACGCACGTATGTGAACGCATCCTGGGTGTATTCGTAAAGATATCTCGGGCTATTTACAAATGATGACGGGAGAATTACCATTTGACCCAAGTTATTTGGATCTAAATCCGCATCATTCCTTATCGCGTCTTGTAAATGTATATAATTTTCTGCGCGCAGTTTCGTTTGGTTCAAAGCAATAAACCTTAAGCGCTCACTATCCACTTTGACGTACATGTCCACCAAAAATTGATGTAGGAGAAGTCGACACCGAAGCAATAAATTAAAATTGTTGCGTCGTACCATCATATGATAAGCATAAAAGTCTGAAAGAAGGCCTAGTCGCACTCGGGAATCTCTGATCTTTCTATGTACGCTGGCGACTTTTTCTACACTTCCTAAAAAATACAATACCTGCTTATTCAATGAAAATTACAGCAACATACTAATTAATAGTCAAAAAATAATTCTAATCTGCTAATTGTGAAACAAAATCACGCTTTTTACCTATGCAATGGAGATAAAAACGAAGTAATTTCTATAATTACCTACTAACCACAAACAAATTACGCTTTCGTTGTTTTATTGTAAGTAATAATTAATTTACGATTACGATGATAACATTAATTACGGACACATTATGAACACAGCTGTCAATGACGTCGCCATAGTAACGTCACGCAATCGTCGCCATAGTAACGTCGCGCAATCGTTACAAACTTTCGCGTTTATAATATTAGTAGGAAGTAGGATTGTTGAGAAAATTTTCAAAATATATGTTGACGCTTAGAATTTAAATTTCGAATATCAATTTCTTAGATTTTTCCTACTTACTTGACAGTTATCGTTATATTTTAGATAATTCAAACTATATCTTTATAAATTATAGCCTATGTGTTATTCTGATGTGTAAGCTATATTATTGTAAAGTTTCATCAAAATCCATTCAGTAGTTTTTGCGTGAAAGAGTAACAAACGTCCATACATACATACAAACTTTCGCGTTTATAATAGTATAGGATATATATATATATATATATATATATATATATATATATATATATATATATATATATATATATATATATATATATATATATATATATATATATATATATATATATATATATATATATATATATATATATATATATATATATATATATATATATATATATATATATATATATATATATATATATAATATTATGTTGTTAAAAATATATATAATATAATGCTGTTAAAAACTTGTCATCCAAAGTAATTAACCACAATGAATATTTAGTATTAGCTAAAGGTCTAAATTTCACACCGACTCAAAATGTGAACCATTTTAGTTTTGGTAATGATGTTGTTAAATTTTGTCGTAATTTAAGATGGCGCGAATTTTGGCATTCAAATCAAAAGGATAACAATAATAATATTAAATTACACAATGCACTATCTCAATTTCGTCCACACTCTAATAAAGAACCCCCTCCATTACCAAAAAATCATCCGGTAGAAAATTTTATTACTATTTTATTAAACAAAGTAACACAGCCATCTTTTCTAAATAGCCTCAAGCCAACATCAAACTTGTCAGTAGATGAACGTGCAGCTCTTGAGAGTCTTAGCAAGGATACCAGCATCGTCATTTTGCCGGCTGATAAAGGTTCCACTACTGTCATACTTAACAAAACTGACTATGTTACTGAAGGCTTGAGACAACTTAGAGATGAAACTTTCTATAAAAAACTATCCAGAGATCCAAACAAAAATTTTGCAGTGAAAATAAAAAAATATATTGAACAAAATAAATCAAATGAAAAATTATCAGACGAAGATGTTAAAACTTTAATTCCTGATCCTATCCGAACTCCAAATTTTTACCTATTACCTAAAATTCACAAGCCTAATAATCCTGGACGACCGATAGTCGCAAGCTTTAACTCTCCGACAGAAAGAATTTCGGCTTTTGTAGATTATTTTTTACAACCTTTTGTGAAAAATCTAAATTCTCATATCAAAGACAGCTATCATTTTATTGATATTTTAAATAATACTGTAATTCCAAAGTCAGACGACCTATTATTTGTTACTATTGACGCCATATCCCTGTATACCAATATTCCTCATAATTTAGGATTGGAAGCCATTTCTTATTTTCTTGATGAGAGACCTCATCCTCAAATACCTTCTACAGATTTTCTTTGCAAATTAGCCGAGTTTGTCTTAACGTGTAATGCTTTTTCCTTTGAAGATGAATTTTATCTTCAAATTAAAGGGACTGCTATGGGAACTCGAATGGCACCTTCGTATGCCAACCTTTTCATGGGATTATTCGAGCAAAATTTTCTTCAAACGCAAAATTTAAAACCCATATTATGGTATAGATTTATTGACGACATAGTAATGATTTGGCCACACGGACAAACTACTCTAACAACCTTTCTTGACGACCTAAATAATTTTGGCCCTTTGAATTTCACTCATACCATTTCTAAATCACAAATTACTTTCTTAGATGTTGATTTAACAATTTCCGAAGGTAAAATTAAAACCGCGATTCATATAAAACCTACAAATAAAGAACAGTATTTACACTTTGATAGCTGTCATCCATTTCACACCAAGAGATCCATTCCCTATTCAATGTCCATTCGCGGACACCGTTTAGTTAACAACAAAGAAAATTTAGATAAATATCTCAATAATCTAAAGCAATCTCTTCTTGAAAGAAAATACCCTGCTCCTCTATTGGATAAACATATTCTAAACTCTGAAGTAAAATATATACCAAAACCTAAAATTACTTCAAATAAAAATAAAAATAATAATAATAATAAAATCTTCCTTAGCACCACTTATTTTCCTGGTGCTGAGAAACTGCGAGATATATTATCAGATTTATTCCCCATCATTTCTAATGATGCATCCACTAAGGATCTCTTAGATTCACCGCCAATTTTATCTTTCCGCAGACCACCTAATATTAGATCAATATTAAACAAAACAAAAAATAATCAAAATTTCTCTATTGGTAATAATACTTTTGGCCTTCAACCTTGCGGTCGTCCACGTTGTAAAACTTGTCCTTTGTTAGATCTAAGTCCTTTTTTTACCAGTCCAAATACTACTAATAGTTACAGGGTTCCCTTTCATTGCAGTTGTATTTCAAAAAATATAGTATATCAACTTCTGTGCAGGACTTGTGATGCCTTTTATATCGGTGAAACAACAACACCACTTAATATTAGACTAAATAATCATAGGGCTAGTGTAGGAAATGAAAGCCAACTCCCAATATCTTTACATGCCAGGGCGCATAATTTATCTTTTGATCAATGTTTTAAAGTTAAAATAATAAAATGCCTGGGTGATAATGCAAAGGAAAGGGACGTCAAATCTTGGGAATTAGCTTATATTTATATTTTAGGCGCTTGCAAAGGTTCCGGTCTCAATAGGCAAAATTAATAAGGTTTATCATATTATCATAATCATCAAATGCTTTTTATTTTAATTTATAATCATTCATTTAAAATAACGTTTTGCACGGTTGGTTATGGTACCTTAACTAAATCGTGTAAAATATTATTAATCCATTTCTTTTTGTTCGATTCCTTGAATTTAAATTTTCAACGAATTGTTCGATTTCAGAAATGTCACATATCTTGACGACGGCTGAGCCGAAATATTGATATACATTTTATAACAATCATTAATATTTAAGAAACACTAATCGCCTATTATTTTCCAGCATTCATTCTCGTCTCGCATTGTTGTGTTGCCGCTACCATTTTAATCAAGTTCCAATACCACAGCAGGAAACACCTAGCAAGCGCTGAAGGAAGAGAAGAATAAGGCGTGGAGTCACTCCTGGTCACCACAGACCAGATAAGTGCCCTTTCATTATTTTATCATTTCATTTATTTAGTAATAAACATAATTTCAATTTGAAAAAAAAAATATATATATATATATATATATATATATATATATAAACAATAAGCATTTCCCAGTCCAGTCCGGGAAAACCTTCCAGCTATGTAAGTGGCTTTTATTATTTTAATTTTTTCATCAAAGTGTCATCCTTTAAACGAATTCTTTAAAAAAAGATTTTACAAAAAACCAATCAAATATTAACAATATATATATATATATATATATATATATATATATATATATATATATATATATATATATATATATATATATATATATATATATATATATATATATATATATATATATATATATATATATATATATATATATATATATATATATATATATATATATATATATATATATATATATATATATATATATATATTATTATTATTATACAATTTTATACTGGTTTACCGTATTTTGATAACATTATACAGCCTTTTTTATAAACTTCTCTGCCAGAAATTAAAATTGAAGTTTCTTCTTTCATTTCATTAAGCATATGGAGTTTTTTTTATTTTTATTTCGATTTAATGGCTCGGTAATAACAAACTCAGCCTAATTGTATCATATTTTAAATGTTGGTAGCATTCGAAATTTGAATTATTTCGATATGTCACCTTCATTTATGTCACGGCTTTGCCGAAGTGATTAATTTGTTTAATTTTTGACTTTTTCGCTTTAATTCGTCTCAATTGGAGGCATTTTGTGTTGCAAAAGGATTAGCTTGATTTTTGAGATATATGGATAAATAGTGATCGTTAGTCGACTGCAAAAGGACCTTTAAACTTACATTGCACCGTCGAAAGTCGTGCACATCCGTAAGTATATCTCATTCAAATATCAGCATTTCCCGATCCAAGCCAATCAGCATTTCCCGATCCAATTAAAAAATAAAAAGTCTAGCAAACGAAAGTATTTATATATCAAAAGTGTACATCTTTTAACCCGGACCACAAACAGTGGTACCGGTGCCTTACAATACCTATCGTGAATATCGTTCTGGGACATTTGTTTCACCAACTAACCGAGAATCCTCTACTGCATTCACATCCTTCGTGCAGATCCAGCAGCCGGCAGCAGTCCGAAGCAGGACTGCTGATCAAGGAGCCTCCTCTGAGGAGTTGCTTAGGGTCGAAGTCGCCCCGCTTGTAGTCGGTGAAGACGAGGTGCCAGCGCTGGTCCAAATAGACCAGACCGGCCTCCACCACCTATGGATGGCAAAAAAAGAGTAGTTAAGGCGACAATGTATGTAAATTTCGAAAATTACTTTTTTTGGAAATTTTTGAACGGTCATACTGAAATAACCGATGATGTCAGCCAACTGAAAAAAATATATCATAACTCGCGGTACCTTTCTTAAGTACATAGCTATTTCGGATTTTTAAAAGAGGATTGGAAAATTGAGAAAAATTAATAAATCTGGGAGGTATATAGGAAATTTTCATTTTAGAGCATTTTTTGAACCGTGCCTCACACTAAACTGCACGATCAACAAACTCAAAAAAAATACTACGGCATTTTAACATGCGTTGTCAAGTGGAATGCTATCGCACAAATGAAAAAAAAAATTGTTTTTCTTGTTAAAAGGAATTATATAAAAAGTGCAATTCACTGTTAAGTATTACTTATTACTGTGCGTTTTTTTTCAAGTTTGTTATTTTTACATAAACTTGTAGTACAGTCGATTATTTTTTTCAAATAAAATATTAGTATATTTTAAAAATAATATTTTGCAGAGCCTGCTTATATTATTTTTGTCATACAATGAGATAAGCGCACTCGTCCCGCGACGGCGCTGACATTCAAAATGCCGCAAGGGACATTGTATATTTATATATAATACAACAAAAATGAGCTGGTGAGTTGTTTTATCGGCGTGCGCTGACGAAACGGTTTGATATAAGTTAAAATAATATATGACAAAAATATCGCCGTCATAAAGATCTATAAAAAAGTCACCAATAGTATTAATCCAATTTCTATATTTAATCTACAATAACTGCTTTTATCTCTCAAAGAAATAAGAAAAATCATTAGGCAGTGTTTGTTAAAGACATTAGCATTACAATAAGAATCCTTTTCAAAATAAATTAATGCATTATAACGGGTGGTTAATAAAGATATAACTATCCATTTACTATACGTTTTAGGTAGTGTAGTTTTAGAGATATCATGAAATTAATAACGCGTGCAAGCACCCCGAAATAGAAAAGTGAAATTGAAGTCATGTTCTTTAGGAGGCATAGCATATGTTACTGTTATTTATAATACCTTGGTGTAAGCATCGCTTATGAACTGAGTATCTCCCACGATGGCATAAAAAGATGGCGACGGCCTCAACGATCTCAGTGAATTCAGAGCTCTAGCCGGAGTACCCGCCTCCACCCATATGCGTATAGACGACTGCTCGATCATGTAGTACAGAGCTTGGTCCACCTCTGAAAGTAGGCGTGAAATCATCAGTGTTGCTATGGTGTGTACGATGTTTATGGCGTTAGGAAGACCGTCATATTAAAATAAAACATACATAATAATTACTTTTTTAACTTCAGGAAATAAATAATTAATTAAATAACGACGACGTACTTAATTATTTAATAAAATTAATAATAATTACTAATTACAAAAGTGTTTACTGATTACTACGCAATTAAGCAATAACTACTAAGCAATTTTGATCGAACGTAGTATGTTTAAGTATTACCTATACTTAATTCCATACACTCTATATTTTCTACCTCTATCCATTCCGTGGTTTAACAGAGATGATAGATAGAGATGTCAAGACCGGAGAGGTAGACCGATCGGCTATATAGTAGCCGCAAGACTTTATGAGTCAGCGATGTGGGTGCCGCGGTAAAGCTATTGCATAGCATTTTTAACAACTAATGCAATTATAATTATTTATTTATTTAATTTTTTCTGACATCACATAACTGCGCTCTATAGGAAAACGTTGAAATTATTCAGAATCATTTGCGGCTGCGAAAGCAAATGATTCGGAATAGTTAAAACGTCTTCCGATAGAGCGCCGCGCACGAATTTTTTATTCGATAAAGCAAAAAAACCGGATTACTCGAAAAAAATCGTAGATAACAAGATAGATAATTAAATTATCTTTAAAATGGTGCAGGTTTCATAATAATACGCCAGATAGTATTTGCGTAGTAGTCGTTTTTGTGTTCGGTTAGACCTAATTTCACAAATTAATTACACTATGTAATATAAAGAAGATCTAAAATATTCAAAGCTAAGAATATTAGGAAAATATTCTTGTTTAACATATATTTTATTCGAATCGTAAGCAGTACTCGTTTAGACGTAATTATCAGTTTAAAATCATTAATTTTCGTTAAGAAATTTCTTCATTCGGTCGCCGCGCTGGCCTAGGCCCGCGATAAAAGCTATGCAATAGCTTAATAAAATAAATAAATAATTATAATTGCGTAAGGTGTTAAAAATGCTATGCGATAGCTTTACCGCGGCAGTCCCCGAGAGTGCCACACGTATTTTTTTTAATTTCTAAGTTCTAAATGTACCTTCTTCGCTCTGAAAAATAATAGCGGCGTCTGTAGCATTCCTCAGATCAAGATATTGGTCTAGAGCAGCTACGAAGACCTGGATACTGATGTCCGACTTGATGTAGAGCAGGCCCCACGATTCCGCGAGGACTTTGGCCCTCTCCCAGGGATACCAAGTCAGGTCCAGCAGTACAGATACTCCGGAGGCTACAGTCGCACACACTAATGGACAAAACAATAAGTGAGATGGGTATTATCCAAACAAAAACCGAAACATTTTTTGAAACTATATGTTGAAATAGAAGGAATCAATTCAAATCAAATCTTGTAATGTCTTAGAAACTAATACATAGTTGTGTAGACATAGTTGTATTACATTTACGATTGCGATATTGTGATATCAATAAATTCTTCATCCTAGTCATCATGATGTATTACAACCAAACTGATATATTGAGATGTCAACCACAACGGGCGAACCCGTCACCGCAGGACGTTTTAACGATTCATCGTTCTATCGACCGTGCAGTGAGCGTAGAAGACTTTGGACATAACAAATCCGACGTCTAGCTACGCCACAACCCGTTAGAGACCAACGCCTTACCGCGAGTAGCCAGGTATGTTACCTGGCGGGCGGCACTCGCGCCCTAACTACCAATTGTGACCAGATTTCTCCGGTCTCTCGATTGGTTCCGAGTTCGAGGTCGCTTGCGCGGTCCTCTCCCTTACGAAGCGGTGAAACGGAGTATACCGAATCTATCGCGGACCAAGGCGTCCTTTGCCCGACTCTGAACCGGGATCGGATGGCCATTGGTCATTTCAAGAGCAGTCGCCGTAAGGTAGACAACTACCCCCGCTCTATAGGAAACAATACAGTTCCCAGACTCCCCCGATTGTTAGTCGGAGAGCACAATCGATTGGCTTGCGCCGCTCGGTGCGCAGACCGTCCAGGAGCGCCAGAGGATTGATTCCCAGGGGAGACTGGTTGACCCAGTGTCCTACCCAGGCTCGCACCCCATGCGTGGAGGCCATCGGATGGGTGTTGACCCGTGAGTGTGACCGACCCTGAAACAGAATGGGTCTTCGTGGCCAACTCAGCAAGGGCCCATTAGCTCCCACCAAACTGATATATTGACATCTTATCAAACCATATGATACGGGAGCTCCCAAGGTCTATCCTTCCAAGGAGAGAATTTTTAACAGGATCTCGCCCCATGCCATTGTTCGAAAAAAGTTAAACAGTTTTTCACACAGAACCGAATTACTGTCCTTGAATGGCCCGGAAACTCTCCCGATCTCCACCCAATCAAAAACCTCTGGGCCATTTGCAAAAAACGGCCCTCCAAGATGGATTGTACAACAAAAACCAAGATTTATTTATTTATTTGTTTATTTAAGAATTAAATACTATAAAACATTGATTTGCTTACAAAAATAACAGGAACCGAATGGCAAAACCTTAACCTATTGCTTATTTGATTCTGTCACCCAACTGGGACTAACCCGTTCTAGGGTGGACAGGACTCTAATATTACAATCAAGTTTGCTTGATTGCTTGATTGCTTACAGATGTACAAGTTTTAGTAAAAAGCTAATAACACTAAATTGCCCTAAAAGTTGCTCTTCAAAAAAAAAAACAAAAAAAAATTAATAATATTAAAAAATATTAAAAGATAATATAATAAATAAAATGCAATTCCATTATATAATCGGCAATAATATAAAATTCGATTAAATAACATAAATAAAATTATATGTGAGAAAAAAAGAAACAGTCATTAATATTTAATGTTAAGTAATAAAGGATTAATTATGAAAATATCTAGTCAAAAAAAGTACAATTCATTGTCAAAATAATATATAACAATAAAGTCAAATATTTTTTGGTAGTTAGTTCAATGTTAAAATATATTCAACATACCTACATGTTTAAAAATATGTTTAAATTTGTGCACCTAAGTTTTATTAAACTATTATTTCTAACATTTGATGTATGGTTAGTCTGTCGTGATTCGATAACCATTTCTTTAATTTATTTTTGAATTCCCTAAATGTCAAATTCATTTTTATTTCCATATTGATCAGATTGTAAAATCTCGGCGCAATGAAACAGTAATGTCTTTGTCCAAATGATGTTTTCATTCTGGGTATTATAAGGCTATTTTGTATAACTTGTCTCGTTGGTATTCGGTTCTGAATTATTCCTAGATTTGAGTTATTGTCCAAAAATAGCCTTAAGAGGGAAGTTTTTAGAAAAAGTTTCCTACAATCAAGGACATTAGCTTCTTTATAAAGTTCATTATTGGGATGGCGATATGGTCTACGTAAAATAATTTTTAATATAAATTTCTGCGCAACTTGTAATGGCTCTAGCAGGGTTTTACCACATCCACCCCATCCAATTATGCCGTAAGTAATAAGTGATTCACATAAAGCATAATAAACAGTTTTTAGTGTTTTGGAATCCAAAATATTCCTCAGTTCTTTGAAAACATATCCAAGGATTCGCACCTTCGTAGCCACGTTATGTATATGAGAGTCCCAACGGAGAAAGCAATCTAGAGTGATGCCTAGATATTTCCAAGATATTTCCAAGATATTTCTCTTTGTATAGGCCGACAGTTACAAGACTCTACGCTATCGCATTCGTGTACTACATTAGTTTTATTAGTAGTGGGTTGACCTCTGGTGTTTATACTAAATGGTATGTGGTTGGTGAATAATTAGAGTCAAGTAAAATCAAAATTTAGTAGTTCGAGTGCGTCAAAATAGGAGTAGGTAGTACGTCGGGTCAGTCATAATTCCCGGTGTCTGAGCATCGCCTTCCGTCTCCCCGTCTCAACTAATTTTTCTATTATCATCTAAAGGTCGATTTCGAAAATATAATTTAAAATTTAAAATCGCATCCGGGGAGCAGGCGCTAAAAAATCTAGAAGCAACCTTCCAATAACTCCCGCGGGTAGCAGTGTCTTCCTTCTCTATTCCAGAACCCAAAGTACCTGTCCAAAATCCCACTTCGCCGAATTAAGCCCTGAAAAATTGAAAGGCTGTAACGTTCAGTTTTCCACGAATCTAATTTTAGAATTTTGTTAATTCCAACTACTCGGATTCGCCATATGCTATGGCCTAGCTTTCATTTATTATAATTAAAATAAAATATGTTACTCTGTCAAATAAACCTTTCATTTTGGTTAATTTATAATTATTTAGCGAATTAAAGAAATCGAGACGGTACCTAAAAATACCGCCGGGTCAGAGCGAGCTACAGTCTCGTAGGTACCCGACTAGCACTGGACAGGGTAATGTTTCAGGGCAAGGAATAAATAAAGAATAATTTTATAAAAGAAACTTTGAAATTATACATTTTAATTTTATCATTTAGCGGAGAAAAGAACCGCAGTACATTATTTAATTATAGCAGCATCTGCTGGTTTAGAGCGTACCTAGATTCAAATAGTATTGTCTCGTTTTTTAAATATAATTATCTAGCAATTATTTCCAATAAATTCATTAGACGATTTAGCCATTGATTTATGTAAGAGCGCGGACCGAGACCGGGGCCGAGCGCTCCAAGCGGGCGCGATCGACGCGCGCCGGCGCAGTACCTCGTCGGTACACCGATAGAGGGCGCGGTGAGTAAATCATAATATTCGATCTCGTCGCCGCAGCGCACTAAACTTGATATCGCTTCTTCTTCTTCTTTTAGTCCTCTCACAAGATATATCGAAATTCATTTTATAATAAAACATAACTAGGGTACTTGACCGTCCATTCAATTTGAATGCTCTCGACTTTAGGACGACGTCAATACAGGATTTTAACCACCCCTGAGCACGACTGAGCTACCGTGGTATCCTTGGCGTCGCTCCACTCCCACGCACAAAGGTAACTTCCCAGGCGGAGGGAGGCCCTTTGCATTTGTTTATGTGGTCTAACATCTATTTCTCGCATGTGTAGCTGGCGCCTCTACAAATAAATACACTTATATCGTTACACAAGCAGCCATCAAAGACAACTTATATTTTATTTTATTTAGACACATAACAGTATTTGGTTTTGCCAACATTAAGCGTCAACATAAAGTTTCAAAGCCAATTTTTAACAATTTCTATGCCCTCGTTGGCTTTCTCAAATGTGTAATTCCAGTTTGAACCCTTGAATAGTATAACAGTGTCATCGGCATATGTGATGATTTTACCTACTGGTAACTGGCATAGATCGTTTATGTAGACGAGGAATAAAATGGGTCCCAAAACGCTACCCTGTGGCACACCATACGTGAGATGCTGGCTTTTACTCTGGAGGCCCTAAATGGTGACACTTTGTACCCTGTTGGATAGGTAACTATCAAAGCATTTAAGACTTGTATAGTTCATTCCCACACTGCTCAGTTTGCACAATAATATATCATGTGAAACGGAGTCAAAAGCCTTTGCAAGGTCAAGGAAAACTCCTAGACACTTGTCCCCTTTATCCACCGTTTCGACTATAAATTCTGTTAAGGCAGTTATAGCATTTGTTGTCCCTAAACCTTCCCTAAAACCAAACTGATTATCTGAGAGTATTTTATTTTTAATTAAAAATTTATAGGGTCTCGCCTTTGCAACTTTCTCGAAGATTTTGGAGATTGTGTTTAAAATGGAGATAGGTCGATAATTATTGAGATGATCAGTGCAAGCTGTCAAACCCTATTTTTTTATTGTTGCAAGAGGGGAAACCCTCATGGGCACCCTGTGACTGGGTGGTGTCGGACTCTTACCGACTAAAACCCCTCCTGCCTCCTGGCGTCGACGTACCTGCCTTTCGGCCTACTATCGGCGTTTTTCGTCATTTATTTCTCTACATTCTCGTCATTTTTCTTTATTTTCATCACTTTTTCCATGTATTCTTGAACCATTCTCCATCCCTCTTTTGATTCCAGCATTACTGCGGCTACACCGTCCACGCAAATGATTCTTCCTGCTTTTGCCTGCAACTCATTTCTTTCTGTCTCGAATCTCGGGCAGACAAATATGGCATGCTCGGCGTTATCATTCAAGTGCAAGTGCAGTACATACAGCTTGCACTGTCCCTTTTTTTGATGCCTGCGATATAATTCATAAATTCTCCGTGGCCGGTAAGGCATTGCACCATCCTGTATGTTAGTGTTCCGTGCTTTCTTTCAGTCCAGGTCTTAATATTGGAGATTAGACGGTGTGTCCATCGGCCTTTGCCAGACTGGTCCCATTCCCTCTGCCAGTTTGTCAAAGTCCTCTGTTTGCCTCCTTAAGTATTTCGGGGCTCATTTCGCAACCCCATTTTGCCTTCCTTTCGAGCGCCAATAGATGCACCGGCACTAGACCTGCCAGCACAAGAGCGGCCGCTGTAGAGACTGTTCTATAAGCGCTGCATACTCTCAATGCCATAATTCGTTGAGCACTTGTCATCCTATTACGCCAGACCTCTGCGTTCATTGCGTCGGCCCAGACCAGCGACGAGTACAGAATGATGGACTGGGTCGCCATTGCCAGTACTCTTCTTTTGCGAGCGCTTGGGCCTTTTGTATTAGGCAGGATTGTTGTTAGTGCTCTTGTCGTTTTCTGTGCCTTTTCGCATACGTATTTTATATGCCTTCCAAATGTTAGGCCTTGGTCTATTTTAATACCGAGGTACGTCACAGCGTCTGATGGAGTCACACTTATATCTCCGAAGTCAAAAGTAATGTTGTCAATCTTTCTTCGATTGAAAATAACAGCTTCTGTTTTTTTCGGGTGCTATAACAACGCACAATAACAAGGTTTGCATCCATAGTTCGATGGCATGAAAGGTCTCGTTAGTTTTTAAAATCATTTCGTCAGATGTTTTTGCTGGTACTGATATCGCTAGGTCGTCCGCATAGCAAATCAGGTGTACTCCTCCTAGGACCAAGTACCGATCCCTGCGGTACTCCTCTGCCAACCCTTGTCTTGACGTTTCTCTCGAGTTGTATGGTCCAGTTTGTGAAGTAATCAATAATCACATTTATTATAAATTGGTTGACTCCCTTCGCCTTTTACTTGTCTAATAGACAAGCTGTCAAAACCTGGTAAATGCTATGTCTACAAGAGTAAAAGGTGTTATCATCGCAAAAGGAGGACACATCCTATATTAAAACTAACAATCTATAACTACCAGTATACTGTTTTTAATGTTTATGTCCGATAAAGCACTTTTTGAAAAAAAAAACACTTACTCTTCCAATTAATTCGCACGGTACTGTACTCCTATTATATCAATTATTTAAAATAACGATAAAAAATACGTGTGGCACTCGGGGACTACCGCGGTAAAGCTATTGCATAGCTTATATGATTATTAAAATTATTATTATTACAATTATAATTATTTATTTATTTTATTTTTTCTGATATCAGATAACTGCGCTCTATCGGAAAACGTTGAAATTATTCCGAATCATTTGCGGCTGCGGAAGCAAATAATTCGGAATAATTTAAACGTCTTCCAATAGAGTGCCGCGCACGAATTTTTTATTCGATAAAGCAAAAAAACGGATTATTCGAAAAAAATCGTAGATAAAAAGATAGATAATTAAATTATCTTCAAAATGGTGCAGGTATTATAATAATACACCAGATAGTATTTGCGTAGTAGTCGTTTTTGTGTTCGGTTAGACCTAATTTCACAAATTAATTACACTATGTAATATAAACAAAATCTAAAATAATCAAAGCTAAGAATATTAGGAAAATGTTCTTGTTTAACATATATTTTTTTCGAATCGTAAGCAGTACTCGTTTAGACGTAATTATCAGTTTAAAATCATTAATTTTCGTTAAGAAATTTCTTCATTCCATCGCCGCGCTGGCCTACTAGGCCCGCGATAAAAGCTATGCAATAGCTTAAAAAGGAATATTTTTTTAAAACATCACTAAACGTAGTGTATTTTTTTATAACATCAATAAACGTAGTTCAAAAATAGCAAAATAAAGTTAGGATTGTCAAAAAGTAAAATAAAATGTCTTACGTGATTACATTGCAAATACGAATTTCCAAACTCCCTCGGCTGTCGGTCGAATGCACAATCGATTGGCTGACGCCGCACTGTGCGCAAACCGTCCAGGAGCGCCCGTAGGTTGACTCCTAGGGGAGAATGGCCCGCAGGCAAGTGTCCTACCCGGGCTAGCACTTCTGCGTGGAGGCCGCCGGATGGGTTATGGCCATTGACCCATGCTCTTGACCGACCTTGTGGTCTTAGTGGACAAACTGCAACAGGACCCATTAGCTCCTAACACGCGGGAGCTAAGGGGCCCTTGCTGAGTTGGCGCCACGAAGACCCATTCTGTTCAGGGTTGGTCACACTCACGGGTCAACACCCATCCGGCGGCCTCCACGCATGAAGTGCGAGCCTGGGTAGGACTCTGGCCTTAGGGCTAGTTTTTCCTAGGAATCAACCTTCTGGCGCTCCTGGACAGTCTGCGCACCGTGCGGCGTAAGCCAATCGATTGTGCACTCTGACTAACAGTCGGGGGAGTCTGGAAGCAGTACTGTTGCCTATAGAGCGGGGGTGGTTGCTGACCTTACGGCGACTGCTCTTGAAACGACCATCGGCTACCCGATCCTGGGTGAACAGCCGGGCAAAGGTTGCCGTGGTCCGCGATAGATTCGGTTTACACTGTTTCACCGCTTCGTAAGGGAGAGGACCGCGCAAGCGACCTCGAACTCGTAAGCAATCGAGAGACTGGAGTAATCTGGTCACAATTGGGAGTAAGGGCGTGAGTGTAAGCCCGCCGGGTAACACTCCTGGCTATCTCGCGGTTAAGGCGTTGGCCTCTTACGGGCATGTAGCGGAGCTTGACGGTGGACTGTTTTGTCCAAGTCTGCTGCGCTCACTCCAGGGAGTTAGAACGACTAATCGTTAAAACTTTCTAAGGTGACGGATTCGCCCGTTGTAGTTGACAGCTCTAGCTCCTAACACGTATAGAGATGGAACGGTAAGGATTTTAAGCTTTCTGAATGACCACGGCACGATTCTACACAACCCACATTACTTAAAATTCGAATGGTTCGTTTTTGTTGTGAAAAAGTGATGATGGTAAAGGAGGTGATGGTGTTAAAGAAACCGTAAATAGTTCTTCTTACATTTTGAATATGCCTCGTCGTCGTTGTCTCTGTCTAGTATAATGACCTCTTGATCGAGTTTTATACCGGAGTTTTTGGTTTCTGCCGCCGCGAACGCAGATGACAGCCAATCCGATACTTGAGGCTGTGCTGGCTCGATGACAACGACTAGAATGGCAGAAGACAAAAGTATGTTACTCCAACACCTTTACTACTTATTTCTTATTTGATTCATATTAAGAACCTAACACACGATACTAGGAATGGAAGAAATGGTGGGATCGGAATGGGATTGATAGAAAAACATCGATACTACTAGCGATACTAACATCGTAACGGAAACATCGATGGTCGAAAAATATCGTTTTCAAATCATCGATATTTTGATCATCTAAACATCGATATATCTTTTAAAAAACACCGTTCGTTGGACTCATTTTGCTGTCATTGACCCTATGAGTTTTCTTCTGATAAAATCAATAACAGTGATATTAAGTATAATTTAAATAAATATAAAAAGTCGTTTGCAATTAAAATATATTCAATATATTTAATTTACATTATGAAATATAAATGCAGTTCAAATTCAACACAAAACATTATGGTAAACTATGTTTTTCATTTTGTTTTCCGGCACGTAAATAAACAAAAATGATGGCTTTCCGACCGATGGCTTGGCGAACACGGGACATACAGTTGTCCATGCGCGAAATACGGAAATTCCAAGTTAATTCCGCAAACTTCGTTGCTGATGACATAGCGATACGTCTGGCACTAAGATACTTCCTCTTTTGAATTCCTCACAGCGAAAATAGCCATATCGCTGCTTTATTTTACGTATTTGCATATGTAATTTATCGACTTGACGAAGTTGCAGTATTCCACATTCATTTGCGCTTTAAAAGCCTTGGACAATAAGGCACTTTTGCCTTTTGACCTTTACAACTGCAGATCGCCCATTGTCCGCAACTGATCGGCGACGATACAATGGGTATCCGTCATTTTCTGTGATGGTGTTAGCAATCAGGTATCTTTTCCAATCAGGACTTTTTCTACTTTTTCGTCTTCTTCGACTTTTTCAACTTTTTCGACTATTTTGACTTTTACGACTTTTTCGACTTCTCCGACTTTTTTGACGTTGACTTTTCGGCTTTTTGACCTTTTGACTTTTCGACTTTTCGAATGTTGAGTCTGTGAACTGAACCAACATGTAAATTTTCAACTTCATATAATAATATTTGAGGAGTTCCCTTAATTACTCATGGAACCCATTATCAGAACAGGATTTTGATACAAATGGGACCAATCTGAAAGTATATCCTTTCAAATGAAAATAAGATTTTTTCAAATCGGTTCATAAATGACGGAGTTCTGAGGTAACCTTTAAAAAAATGCAACCGAATCGATAACCTCCTTTTTTTTGAAGTCGGTTATAAAGAGTATGTAATACTCGTAAATATATTTACATAAATATTATTTTAGAAACATTTTATGAATGTCATTTAACAACGATTTACTCGATGTGCACTATATACTCGATATACTTTGGAGCTATTGTCTGCAACGGGCGAACCCGACACCTCAGGCTGCTATAACGATATAGATCGTTCTTTTAACCGTGAGGAGGTTATACAGACTTAGGAACAACACAGTCCGCAGTCTAGCTCCGCCAACATGCCAGTAAAAAGCCGACGTTTATCCGGAGGCACTGGAATGTAAAACCAGCAGGTCAACCTCACTCCCTTATTACCAGATTTGGCCGAATTTCTTCGATCCCCTGCGTGGTCACGGGTTCGAGGTTGCTTGAGCGGCCTCTACCTGAGGTAAGCGGTTGTTCAGTTTGAATATTTTCACTTTTGCCCGCCATAGTCACTCGGGATCGGGTGGTCGACGGAACGATTCAAGGGTTAAAGACGTCAGGTCGACAACTACCCTCCGCTGTCACCGGAAACATACATCTCCAGACAGATAGTGCTCTAACCGCCCAGTTCTGCCCGAGGTATTTCACCGAGTCCGCGATTTTCTGATCCCAACTTCCTCCGACTGCAGGATTACAGCCGCGGCAGAAGCTCACAGCGGCCCTGACAGGGTAAGCCCCTCTTCGACGAGGCTACCAGATAGGAGTTGAACTGTGAGTTGGGCAGGCCAGATCACATAAAGAATTTAGCCAACACCACCCAAGCTGCACGGAATCATTAGGAACCAAACAGGAACTATATGTACTTGATGTACTCTTACAAAGGGAGCTAATGGGCCTTGTTGCAGTTAGGCTACTAAGACCCATGCGTTAAGGGTAGGCCAAACTCACGGGTCGACACCCATCCGGTAGCCTCCACTCAGAAGTTCTAGCCCGGGTAGGTTCCCATAGGAGTCAACCTTAGGGCGCTCCAGGACAGTTTGCGCACCATGCGGCGTCAGCCAATCGATTGTGTATTCCGACTGATAGCTGGGGGAGTATGGAAGCAGTATTGTTTCCTGTAGAGCGGGGTAGTTTTTAACCTTTTTTTTATTATTATTTTATTATTAAGGAAACTTACAGCTATTACAGGAGAAACATCTGAATTTTATTTATATACTACAATGCCAGTTAAAAGTTTCCACTTAAAGATAGTAAAAATATACAGTCGCCTAGGAATGGGATAAGAGGAAGTGGGGGGGGGAATTAAAGTTATAAATTTTGTTTGAATAATATATATCTTTTTATTATTTTATTGTTAGGGAAATTTTATGGTTTATTTTAATATTAAAGAAAGAAAAGAAAGAAGAAAAGAAAAAATATAATATAATTATTTCACTCGTACTTGAATATTGCCTTTCAGAAGACCCGGAATAAGAGTCTTGAGCGCAGACGCAGTTGTATTAAACAGGTCAATTTCGCTTAGCTTGGTATTGCAGAAATGAGATACTCGATAAATGTAATTATTTTGGGCGTAGTTTGTGCTTACTTGAGGTAGATGAAATAATTTGAATTGGCGGGAAGGCCGCGGGGGTACATGGAAATTTATAAGCTGAAGCAATTCAGAACAGTCGATAAAGCCATTTTGTATAGGAATATTACATTTGAACTAACCCTTCTCATTTCTAATGGTATAAGCCCATGATAGTCACCAGCTTCGTTTTAATCTGAAAAAGTTACATTACGGCAACTGCTCTAGAAACGACCAATCGGCTACCCGATACTGGGAGAACAGACTGGCAAAGGATCTCAAACCTGAAACATTATCCTGGTTATGTCGCGGTAACGCATTGGCTTCTTACTGGTGAGTGGCGTAACTAGACAGTGGACTGTTATCATCCCCAATCTACTCTACGCTAACCTCACGGGAGATAGAACGATCAAATATTGTTGAAACTTCCTGAGGTGGCGGGTTTGTCCGCTAATATACATATAATCTGTTAATGTATCTCACTTACCAAATTTTAGGGACGATCCTTGCTGCTGTGCCCAAACAGCCGTTAGGCACAAAAATAAAACACCAAGTACTTCCATCTTTTTTCAAAATGTCAACCTTCAATATTTATTTCCACAAGAACATCCAGTGCATCCTTGATTTAGATTCATCAGTACAGTTTTCATGATTACTTGCAGCAAGAGAATGGGTAAGAAAATGGCTATAAGAATATAGCACAAAATACGAAAGTAATCAGGAAACATAATTAAAATTCACTGACGATTATTCAAGACAAAAGCTTGCCTTTGAATGCTTGCTATTTTGACGACTGTGACTTTCTTTTAGAATTACCGCGACGAGAACGGAGCGGTCAACTCGTCGTCTATTTTAAGTAAAGAATTTTATATAGTATTGTATTTTCAGTAGTCGCATCTTGTCGAAGCGTTTTGGCTAAATTGGAAACAAGTAAATATATTAAAATAATAAAAAACACGACTGCCGTTACAGAAAGTGAAATATTATATTTATAATTATTTTATTACGTTTTTTTAATGAAATATTTGTGATTTATGTATTTATCCATATAAATATAAATGACTATTTCCCGAATGTACTCAATCAAACCTTTCATTTGACACTAAACACTATATCCCAAGTGGCACAAATTGGATATGTAAGGGTCACGGCAACTTTATCGCTACAGCTTTTTTATTTATTTATTTATTTATTTTCAGGAAAACCAACAGCTAATTATAATTTAACAATGCCGGAGTAACATAGCAGAGAGCCAATTAAAGGTTTTCACGTTTAAATAACGTTGTAGAAACATATGTGATCTTTCAATTAAAAGCTATCGGTTAAGAATGCATCAAAAATTATTCAACAATTAATGCTAAAAAATTCACTGTTCAGCCGCTGCCTAGCTGAGTTAACACTCGTACAGAATAGATCAAAGTCAAAGCGTTTAATCATGTCATTGAAATTGTCACTTGTTCGCCACAGAAATGCATTTTGCCTATAGTTGGTACCAGCATGAGGAACATGAAGAGCAGGGTTAAATCTATTGAGTTTGGAAGGAACACGGAGATTAATTTTATTTAGTAAGTCAGGACAGTTAATATTATTGGAGGTAATTTTTAGCAAAAAGGTTAAGTCCGCGGTTTTAGTCACAACTCATTCTCTGGTCATATAGCAGTCATATAAACGTTTATATGACTGCTAAATGACCGGATTAGGCGCATTTTATACGGATTTTATCTGAATAGTGGCTAAATAGCGGTCATAACGGCTACCTTCGGTGGTATAAGCCACCCTTATATAGCCAACGGCTGTAAAAGTGTCTCCAATTGATACTTTATTACAACTTCTAGTCGGTTAATGCCTTAAAATGATATAGAATGGTAACGAAAGGAAGCTGCATGCTCATTTTCCGTCGTAAACATAGAATTCGTAATGGCTACCAATATATTGAATTTTATTGACTTTAAAATGATTGTATTGTAGTTTAATATACCAAATTCTCTTGCGAACATCATTTCATCGACAATAATACGGTAAAAGTTGGTAACCCGAATGAAGAAAGCTTGTTACTGCATTTTTCATAACCCTCGGTAGTCTCTTGTGTATTCTTTTGACGGCTCAGCGACTCTCAAACTTCGCTCTTTTACACTTGTAAAAGTTCCCATTCGGTAAGTGACAGCACTTGCTGTCGCTTACCGAATGGGAACAAACATTGATCATTAAATGCAGAAAGACATTTATTTATCACGCCCGGGCCATACTAACAGGAAATGCCGTTAAGGCGACATGAGACCTCAGAAAAATATACGAAATGGGCGAACACGCGATAAAATAGGCGGAGTCAATTTTGTAGGGTTTGACCAATAAAAATCCAGCGTTGACGAAGCGTCAAGCGCAGATTCTACGTCCGCTTGCGCCGGCTACTAGGCGCATACTATACATGCTCTATCGCAGCGCTAGCACATAATAACTATCTTTACGCAGTGGTGGTATAAGGGTGTTAATGGCAAAGCATATTTAGCGTAACTCTCAGAGCACTCTCCCGTTTTAATTAATTGTAATTAATTTAGAGCCTAAATAAAAAATGTGGCTAAGTGCTGTCATAGAAAATTACCCGGTCAATATAATGAAATTATAATAAAACACACTCACCGCTTACATTGTAGGAGTAAACGCGCCAGAAAGTTTTCGAAGTCAGTTTAAAGCCCATGTCCAAGGCAAAGAGGAACTTTTTTGAGTCCAAATTTTAAATTGGTCGCTTGTCGAGGGATTCTCTTAGGAACTTTTTTAAATTATAGCTTATATTTTTCAAAAAACTCATAAAACTAAAATTCCTCAGATATGGTCGTTCCCAGATATTATGTCACCTTAATTATCACGATAATTTAGATATAGCCGCAGCAAAAACGCTAATCATCGCCGACGTTAGTGTGGCCCGGGCATCACAAACTTTCTCGTTTGTCACTTTAGCAGAAAGTCAGTGATAACAGAGTGGTTAATTATTTTGTGCATTTTACTGCCTTAAGTACTTACGAAAGGGTGTATTTTTAGTTTATAAAAGTATTATTTTATTTTACTTTCCCGTTTAAGGAAAGTATTGTGGACGCGCTTCTGTGTGTATGTCTGTGTCTATTCTCCAACGATAGCGCCGAAACGCTTCATCCGATTGAGCTGAAATTCGGCATGCAGGCATCATTTGGTCATGGCATGAGCTGAAAGGATTGTGGTTGAAATCCGTCCACCCTGGGTTGGCTCTGGACGAGGAAACTCCTCAACGGTCAACAGCAGAGGCACAAAATTTTGTATACGCATTCATTTACGATAGCAACTTCCGTATTTCACCATGACATGGCTGATGTACTCTGGGTTGGCTTCCGAAAGGGAACTCCTCAACGGTCAACAGCAGAGACCCCAAATATTGTATATGTATTTTATTTATGATAGCAACTTCCAAGTTCTACCATGATATGGCTGATGTGCCCAGACGTTCAAAATAAAGAAAAGTCGAAAAAATCGAAAAAGTCGAAAAAGGCGAAAACGTCGAAAAAGTCGGAAAAGTCGGAAAAGTCGAAGTCGAAGTCAATTTCCATTTCAATTTTCGAGGGTTAAAGGTCGGCGTTAGGTGGTTGTGGCAGGATTTTTGATATTAATATTCAGATGAATTAAGTTCCTGGCTACTTGACAGGAAGTCTTGGGGTGACACAACCGATTTTATTACTTTGTATTCTTATCACAAAACGGGATAAGAATTAAAAGTAGATACTTTTAGTCTTTCATGATAAGAGTTATACATCTCAAGACGATTCTAACAAGCCCAAACACGTTAATCATTCGTTGGGCCCGATTGCGTTTCTTTGTGAACTAAAACTGAAATTAGTTCAAGCGAACGAGATAGAGCAATACGTTAGAGCGGAATATGAAACGAACGATCGTCGATAAAAACTTCCTGTAGAACAGACATAAATTTGTTTTCGTGCTGTGTTGGATTCAGGTGCTTTTTCTTTGGTGGGTAGTTTTAATGCGAAAAAGTGACAACCGTTTATTTCACATTCCGCTCTAGCGTATTGCCCTGTCTCGTTCACACTGAAAATCCCAAAAACGTGACTACGTAATATGTGGATGGCCCCATATCAATGATCCTTATCTGCTCTGTGACTACAACGCACGACGCACGAGTTAAACTCACGGTTTTATTTCGTATTCTAAAACTGACAGTTTGAAAGAAAGAAAGAAAGAAAGAAAGAAGAAAAATACCTTTATTGTAGGTACTAAAAACTTACAAAGAAAACTTAAATTCTATTTTATCTTAGTACAAACGGCGGGCTTGTCGTTTTGCGATTTCTAACAGCCAACCGTTGTAATATTAAATAAAAGTAATAATAAGACAGCTCACATACTTTAACATATATACATATACAGGAAGTTAATGGGCCTTTGCTGAGTTGGCCACGAAGACCCATTCTGTTCAGGGTTGGTCACACTCACGGGTCAGCACCTATCCGACGGCCTCCACCCATGAAGTGCGAGCCTGGGTAGGACTCTGGCCTTATGGTTAGTTTCCCCTGGGACGGTCCTGGACGATCTGCGCACCGTGCGGCGTAAGCCAATCGTTTGCGCACTCTGACTAACAGTCGGGGGAGTCTGGAAGCAGTACTGTTTCCTATAGAGCGGGGGTGGTTGCGGACCTTACGGCGACTGCTCTTGAAACGACCATCGGCTACCCGATTCCGGGTGAACAGCCGGGCAAAGGATGCCGGGGTCCGCGATAGATTCGGTATACACCGTTTCACCGCTTCGTAAGGGAGAGGACCGCGCAAGCGGCCTCGAACTCGTAACCAATCGAGAGACTGGAGTAATCTGGTCGCAATTGGAAGTAAGGGCGTGAGTGTAAGCCCGCTGGGTAGCACTCCTGGCTATCTCGCGGTTAAGGCGTTGGCCTTTACGAGTTTGTGGCGGAGCTAGACGGTGGACTGTTTTTGTCCTAAGTCTTCTGCGCTCACTCCAGGGAGATAGAACGACTAATCGTTAAAACTTCCTGAGGTGACGGGCTCGCCCGCTGTAGTAGACAACTCTAGTTATATACATATACATACATCCATCCATACATACATATAATAAACAACTTTAACAAAAAAAAACCGACTTCATTTTTTTTATAAGTGTACCAGCTATGTCATGGTGATACTTAGAACGGGCTATCATAATTGAATCCGTATACAACATTTTGTATCTGTGCTGTTGACCGTTAAGGAGTTCCCTCGTTGGAAGCCAACCCTAGGTGCCGCAGTCCTGTCTTCGAGAAACTTAGAACGGGATGTCGTAATTGAATGCATATACAAAATTTCGTGTCTGTGCTGTTCACTGTTGAGGAATCCCCTCGTCGGTAGCCAACTCATGGTGTAGAATCAGGTCATGCTTAGCATGAAAAAATGCGTTGTCATCAGAATTGAACTAACGTGTAACTCCTTTACTTCATATTTGAGGAGTTCCCTCAATTCCACATGGATCCCATCATCAGAACTGGATTTTTAATAATAATGGGACCAATTTGTAAGCATATCCTTTCAAATAAAAAAAAAGAATTTTCCAAATCGATTCATAAATGGCAGGATTCTGAGGTAACAAATATTAAAAAAAAGATACAACCGAATTGATAACCTCCTCCTTTTTTTGAAGTCGGTTAAAAATATAAAAGATACATTGAAACTACAGATAAATAAAATACCTACTTACATAAAATGACTAGCTGACCCGTGCCCACTTCGTTGGGCGGTAAAACTTTTTTCTTGTGATAAAATTATACATAAACTATACTTTTAGAGTGTGGTTCGGTTAGTACTGAATGCTATGATTTATTTCCTGACTGCCAAAAGAAGGGTTATATTTTTACTGCATATGTATGTATGTATTTGCATGCCAATTTGACTATTTTACCGTTATTTGTGAGTGTCTTCTTGTGAGTATCTTATTTGTAAAAGGGAAATTATGTGCAGTAAAAGGGAAAAGTCTTTTGTTTTAAACACTTGAGACGATAAATTTACTTATTTTGATATGAATTCATAATTGTTGATAATATGACCAATAAACACGACCTAACGATTTAAATTATGTTTTTAATATAAAAAACTACTTTTTGTGACTTAAATGTAAAATTTATACATATGCTGTCGCTGACTTATTTGTAGGAATTACCAAGCTCTACAACTTTTCTCTACAGCTTAATCGTATATCTCTCATCGCTAAACCAGCGTTCGTAAGAAACGTTTTCATTCGACCGTTTTTTCACCGACTTACTTTGCAAATCCAACTACCACGAAAAAGTCTTTATATTTTTCGGATTAATATATAGCCCTATGACACTCACAAATAACGTGGCTTTCTATTGGTAAAAGAATTTTCAAAGTCGGTTCAGTAGATCCATAGATTAATTCCTACAACCTCACAAACTTTACCTCTTTATAATATTAGTATATGTAGATAAATATGACAAAATTCTTATTGGAGTATCCAATCAACAACAAAAAAGGGAAGTTGGGAGGGGGTGTTGATGCTTAGTTAATATTTTGAGAGAGAAAATGTTATTTCAGTAAGGCCTTGAAGCAGGGCAACGAAGTTGCATGACGAATAGCATGCGGTAGCTGGTTCCAAAGCCGAGCAGAGTGGACGGTAAATGAGTTGGTGAAAAAAGAAGTCTGATGTAATAGAAATGCTATGGTGTTGTCCTGACTTGATCTGAGTTGAACAGCATGACTTCCTAATGGGCGAAAGAGGTCTCCACGGTAAGGAGGCGCTATGGGACTATTTAGGACTTTTTGGGCTGCAGCCCAGGGCCCCGTGGATATAAAGGGCCCCAGCCTCCATTGAAAATAATTGCCAATATTGTGAATTAAAAAACAAAATCTCAAATTTTCAAAAATCCTATCATAAGGTTGACAACCCTGAGATCAAATTCTCGCATCTATTCGGGGGGACTCCCCGCTGCTTGTTTTCAGTGTATTTTCTAGCAAACGCCGTCATTCGCAGCGAACAAACAAGCTTCATGTATCAATTTCTCGGTGGATGGGGCGGACCGCTAGCGACAAATTCTTTAGAAATACTTTAAAAAAAAATCTTTATTCATAGAAATAACATCTATGTGTAGCAGTTAAGTTCCTACCGAGGCTAGTGCCTTGTCAATAGGTAACTAGTAATGAATGTTTGTTTAAATTTTACTTATATTTCCTAGCTTTACAAATAATATTACTACTTGCTTAATTAAGCTACTAATTAAGATATTATTACAATTAGTATTAATGTTGTTTTGTCATTTTAGTGAAAAGTTAAATGTTTGTGTATGTTAGTTGTGTTTGTGTGTCTGTCATATTAAACAAATAAAATATTGTATTGTCCTCTTGTTTTACATATTGTGTACCTAGTGACCTAGACATCATTATCGAAAACAGTTTTTTGGCAAAATGGCAATTAGTTGATTAATTAGGCAGGCCCCCAAGAAATATTAGCCCAGGGCCCCACAAACGCACGGTCCGGCCCTGGTGAGAGGGCATGCCGATTTCTGCGCTCACGAAAGTTTGAGAGGAACTCATCGATAAAGTGGCGGTGTCTATCAAAAGGGGTGGTCGTTATCCAACGTAAATATTAGGAAAAACGTGTGAAAATCAACATATGGCTTTTCTTTGCGAAGATTTTCAATAAATCACAACGTAATGATAGGTATAAGTCGAGCTATCGCGTAATGCCCACAGGGTTCCGTAATAAATGCCTTATAAATAATAAATTAAACGAATCGATTCATTCGCCATTATTTGGTTGCAGCATTGATTATACATGGATTATACAGTACACAACTGTATACACATGTTCATAATCAACGGTTGCTGTAACATTTCGAAGTAGTTGATCGCGTAGCCGCTAGATGACGCTATAAAATATTTTAAATATTAAATTACTGTATTAATGGTGGAAATAATGGCTGAATGTCGTGTTTCGACTTGTTTATTCAAGTAGATCGATTTTATAAACCTATTATTGCGAAGTATCGCTTCGGCGCTTATTTTTAAATATTAAATTAATGAAAATGACAGCTTGTGATGCAATCGAAAACAGTGGAATGCGCGGCTTCTTGACTAGCGAGGGATTTTGTACGATATAATATTTTTATCGACGATATGTTTGAGAGGTAAATTCCTTAGGGAGCGTGATTTTGGCGATTTTTCGACCCTCCCTCCCCCTCTTGTGATTTCGTGAGATTTTGCTCGACTCCCTCCCCCCCCCCCTAATCTCATGTGAGATTTTGAAAATGCGTATTTTTAGTGTAAATACGTTTATCTGTGATTGATTACGTTGGATTTATTAAAAAAAAACACAATTTTGCTAAATTATTTTTATTTAAGACTGTTATTTATGATTTAAGACTACTAAGAGCGCAGTCTAGAATCACAGTGAGAAAATCGAACAATACAATACTTAAATTCAAACTACTAAAATTCGTTAAACCACGATAAATATTATTGTGTAGGATTTTCTCGCAATTTTACACTGTTTCTAGCAGAAAAAAACGTGATATATGCCGAGACCCTCCTCTCCCCCACGTGATATTGGGTAAGATTCGACTCTAACCCCCTCCCCCCCCTTCCCCTTAACACCTCACGAAATTAATGGACGCCCCTTACTGCGGTTCTCTATACGGGAAACTACAGGGCGATTGGGTAAAAGTGTGTCGTATCCTTATCCTTTTTAGACCTGAGAATTTCCATACAAAGAAGTTTTTGCGTCCTGAACTATTTTACTTTCCCGGCCCAAGGGAAAGTGTTCACTGTGCACACGCACACGTATAGCGCACTCACTGTGCACACGCTAAAAAATGATATGAAGACGGAGCTATCCATTTTGACCCCTCACTGATACCATTCTCTGACACCACCTCACTAGGACCATTTCCAGACTGAAGTCTGTCTGTGAGTGTGTGTGTGCGTGTGTGCTCGCGCGCGCGCGTGTGTGTTCTTACATCTACCAAAATATCATGTACGCTCGTAGACACCTAAATAGCAGAAGTTACGGTGAATAGTGATTTTCATCTTTATTATAATAAGATTCCAGAGCAAATGAAATGCATTGGAGAGGACCAATTTGAAAAGATCATTGTAAATAATTTGGTAAGAAACCCAATTAATGGTATAAGGGAGTTTGAAAGTTCTGAGTTTATTTTCCATGTTGATGATTAGTGAAATCTTTAGTAAGTTTTAAACATGATGGCTGATAGCTGACATTTTAATTTCCATATAATTTATTATTCATCTATTAATTTTCAAAAAATACGAAGGCATATTGCTGGATTGATAAGAAAATAAATTTACTTTGATTATTCTACTAAGAATTTGCATTTCTATTTTAATATATTATTCTCCCTGACATATCACATTAGTATATTTTGATTATTTGTATGAAGGTGTAGGAGCCTACGGCTCCACATACCCACAACAAAAAAGTTAATTTCACAGAACAGAAAACTGCAGACTCGCTCAAACTTACACGAGCAGCTGCAGTTAATTTCCAGCTAAATTTGGCAAATATTGCCCAGGCAAGCGACACATGCGTCGCCCCACTCGTAGCTATTGCATCACCGATCACCCTATAAAACGCAGTACATTGCATTCGATCATCATCATTCCTTTGGCAGACAGTTGCCCCTCTACATCATTACTTCGGCAGACAGTTACCGCGCTCTACACATCGTCCCCTCAGTGGACGGATATCTCGACTACACACTCCGCTCCTCGACTACATACGCACCGCCACGGCTTCACCTCGCGCCCACACTACAACACAACGGCGAACACAACTCAAGGCGTTAAGAACTGGCGACTTCGACTCACTTCTCTTCAATCTTCTGAATAAACTCTTCTACACGGACATCTACGACTCTCATTAACGGAGCAACCTTCATGCTGAGAACCACCCTTCGCTCACAAGCAATTGGAGTCTAGTAAAGGGTGGCCATTCTCACAAAGGTAATATTAAATATAATATTACAGCCATGACAATTATCATGATATTTATATTTTTATTATTTAAATTTTTAGCATTTAATTTTGTGACGCAACCAAGTGTAGGAATGCCTATCTACTAGAGTAGTTGATTGTATTGTATGGTGTATGTGTGTGTTTGTGTGTGTGTTTTTTCACGATAGCGCTTAAGCGCCTCATCCGACTGATCTGAAATTTGGCACACTACATCATATTGAAAAAAAAATAATACCATGGACATACTACAAAATACTAAATATACATTTTTAAATATACATCATAGTCACTTGACATAATTACTATCGTGTGGTATACTAGGCCGGGACCTGTTCTAAGGTATACGTTTAATTTTGTGCGTGCTCGTTCAATACTGTGATTATTACAAAAACAAAATTAAAACATGTTTCTAACAAAAAAAAATGTAATACTAAAATAATTATTTGATCACAAAAGAATAAACATGCAGCAACTACGTTAAAAACTACTAAATACTTGAATTTAGGAGTAGAAAATAAAGATGTACTCGAATGAATTCAAATCAAAAAATAAAAAATGCATTTTGCTTATAACTGTATGATAAAGAATTTTAAAAATAAAACTATTTCTTTTTTTATTAAACTAGTATTTGTATAAAATGCTTGCCCTAGAACTAGTGTTTACTTAGTTTGGCGACATGGGACCGATCTTCACTATAAGCGTGACACAACTTGCTGTGGGTTTTATTTAAAGTGTTGATATTAAGTATAATTTGTTACGCTTGTTGCATATTATGCACATTACCATAAATAAATAAAAAAAAATAAAAAAAAACAATTTAAAATTTGACAAAGAGACATTTTCAATATGCATTTCGAAGCCCCCCCATCCCTCCGCCTCCCGAAACGATTTTAAGGTCATTTCCAGACTGAAGTCTGTCTGTGAGTCTGTATGTGTGTGTGTGTGTGTGTTTGTGTGTGCCTGTGTGTGTATTCCTCCACGATAGAGCCCAAATGTATCATCCGATCGAGCTGAAGTTCGGAATGCAGGCATCATTTGGTCATGGCAAAAGTTGTAAAGATTGTGGTTAAAGTCGGTCCACCAGAGGGCGCGCTAGTCATACTTGAAATTCGGTACATAGATGCGCAGTTGTGCCTAACCAAAATGGAAAAATTTAGTTAAAATATCTCTTATACAAGCGACGCATAAAACCCGCTATATACAAAAATGCCATTGTAATATCACGGCAATACTACAAAATACTAAAATATACTACTTTTGCAACCTAATCACTTGTTACGCATTGGGGGATTGAAGCAGGGGGTGGTGGTGGTGTGGAGAAGGGGGTGGTTGGGGGTTGAGTAGTTTGGCGCGCGGGGGGAAGGGAGTTGTTTGTTTGACGGGAAGGTCGGGATGACAGTACACAACCGATTTTTTTCATAGCAATACTGAAATACTAGTTCCGTGGAAGTAATTTCAGAAAACGTTTGAAACCGCTATTATATTTGGTATTTTGTGAATGTCACGATCCCTTAAATTAAACAATCGATAGTAAAAATCGGTTCATCATTATACGATTATTTGCAGCGCGTTAAATACAACCATAGCGAGCGGCGCGCGAGCTGCGAACCAAATCATTTTTGTTTCAGTTTAGTGTTAGTGTCCCACAATCGACCGCGCGGGATGGTTGCGCTGGAAGTTTTAGCGCTTTTTCAAATAACATCGCGATTTTTATATAAAATAAAAGTAAATATTATTGTTTAGTGCATTTGTGAAAGTGTTCCTCTCAGATTATATAATTGAACAGAGTGAGTATCGTTTTCGTTTATTTATTAGTCATTTTACTTAGTATAAAATATTATATGACCTTGTTTAGGAAGTATTAGTTTCTACGATCTTGTTTAAAACGCAATTTTTACTATATAGATAACCTTAGGAAAATACGTTTCTTCCAATAATTGAGAGGGCTAGTTTTCCGAAGGTCTGTTTTCTATTGTTTAGTATGCAAATTCCCCGACAATTTATGTAAAAATATGAACGAATAAAGGGCCGTGTGTCGTAATGGCCCTTTTCGAGGAAATTAGGTCTAGAACGTATCTACCATTGAGATAACCTATGTACTTATACTGGTTTGTAATGGGCGTCTTATCATTTGGAAACCTTTAAAAAAATAGTCCGTTGAACTGAGAAGATAAGCAGTAATTTTACAGTGATTTACTGTCGTACTTCCTCGTTTGCTAACTGCTTAGTCTATCTTTCTATCTCTCCCCTATTTCTCGATATGGACTTGGATTTCGGCCATAGGTTTCTGTCATAGTTTTACTTTATTCATAAAAAAAATAAAAAATACGTGTGGCACTCGGGGACTGCCGCGGTAAAGCTATTGCATAGCATTTTTTTTAACAACCTATGCAATTATAATTATTTATTTATTTTATTTATGCAGTATTTTTTTTTCTTTAATATTAATTCAAGTTTTTTGCCTTGATATTAATTCAAGTTGCACTTTTTGAGCGTGGTGTCCGATAAGAAAACAATTTTAGAATTTCGTATTTACATAATTAATAAAATCCAACTCTTGTATTCATTGATAGCCAATGATTTTCACAGTCGTGTCCAGTGTCTTTAGCATATTTTTTTGGAAATTCGTGTGGGCTGTACATTTCTGCTGGAAAACTAGGGTCAAAATAATAATAAAAATTCAAATGTCAAAATGTCAAGTTCGAAATTCGAAGTAGAATATTAAGTTCGAAATTTAAAGTAGAATGTCAAGTTCGAAATTCGAAGTAGAATATCAAGTTCGAAATTCGAAGTAGAATGTCAAAATTCGAAGTCGAAGTAGAATGTCAAAATTCGAAGCACAATTTCAAGTTTGAAATTCGAAGTACAATTTCAAGTTCGAAATTCGAAATAGCATTCCAAGTTCGAAATTAGAAGTAGTAGAAATTAGAAAAGAAAAGAAGGTTTGAAAACTGACAAATTTAAAAAAAAGACTGTCTTTACCTACAGCGTTATAGAGTCAGTCAGTAGGTAAGTCAGATATGTGCGTCTACAGTAGGTAAGTCTACTATGTTATAAGTAGAATTATTATGATTACTACTAGATTTTTGCCTAAAAACCACAAAATGATCTTATTGCCTCAAATACAACCCCCTCCAACCAAAATATAATTTACGTCATACTACGAAAATCACGAATGAAATTTTGTTGCTTTATGAATGAATTTAGCAAATCGACGGTTCAACTTATACTTATGTGTAGGTACTTTTACCCGCAGGTTTCATATAGAAATCGACCCTAAATCGATTTTCAAAATCAATAGTCATGTTTGATCTAACAGCAATCACGTCAGTTTATGAAATAAAAGACGTATTTTATTTTATAACTGTTAATTAGTTAACTTGTTGCACGAAGCCTATTCGTCTAGTCACCCCAATGTGACGTCAGGCAAGGAACGTCAGAGCAGACAAATGGTAATAATATACGTTACTTACCTTAAAAATCTATTTTTCTCCAGTATACGGCGTTTATGTTGTAAATTTTTTTATTTCCTTGGCATTTTGTTTTTTAATAACGTAATTTATTTCGTCTTCTTTCGGAACACAGCGTCAGAATCCTACCGTGACAGTGGTCCGCGGGTCCGCGGTCATACTGTATTAATTCAATTTATTTCTGATATCAGATAACTGCGCTCTATCGGAAAACGTTGAAATTATTCCGAATCATTTGCGGCTGCGGAAGCAAATGATTCGGAATAATTTAAACGTCTTCCGATAGAGAGCCGCGCACGAATTTTATTCGATAAAGCAAAAAAACGGATATTATTCTTTGACTATTCTAAAAAACAGTCTAACCGAACACAAAAACGACTACTACGCAAATACTATCTGGCGTATTATTATGAAACCTGCACCATTTTAAAGATAATTTAATTATCTATGCTTTTATCTACGATTTTTCTCGAATAATCCGTTTTTTTTTGCTTTATCGAATAAAAAATTCGTGCGCGGCGCTCTATCGGAAGATGTTTAAATTATTCCGAATCATTTGCTTTCGCAGCCGCAAATGATTCGGAATAATAATAAACAACGTTTTCCGATAGAGCGCAGTTATCTGATATCAGAAAAAATAAAATAAATAAATAATTATAATTGCATAGGTTGTTAAAAATGCTATGCAATGGCTTTACCGCGGCAGTCCCCGAGTGCCACACGTATTTTTTAAAGTTAAAGCACTCGTGATGAGACGGGATAGGACCCCCCCCCCCCCCCCGTCCTTCACTGACACCCCTTTGCACTCCCCCCCCCCCACACATCCTTTCACCAATTGGTTGATTATGATAGCAAATGTAGTATAGAATTTTTGTAATATTGTCGTCGTATTAAAATGGTTTTTTTAAAAAATATGTTTCGTTTCTCGGCTAGCCTCGGGCGGCTCGTTATTATGTATTTGATTAAAATGAATGGCGTTTTTTTTTGTGTCGGTTGTATAAAAGATATCGCAACCATTTAACAATGTATGTTTCGGCCCTACAACCTTATCTGTCTACCGAATTTCAAATCTCTAAGTCCAATATTTCGAGACCGAAGTACGACTAGCGCTCCTCCCGGTGGAACCGATTTCAACCACTATCTTTTCAACTCTTGCCATGACCAAATGATTTCTGCATGCTAAATTTTTATTCCTTTTAATATATTCACTTGTTTTTGCATTTCTTATGACCCAGTGACGCAGGGGTGGACCGTGCGTTTGACCTGCTGACCTTAACCCTTTTACTTTCCTGGCAAGGAAAGTATTGAGGACGCACTTCTGTGTGTCTGTGTGTATTCCCCTACAATAGCGCCGAAACGCTTCATCCGATTGAGCTGAAATTCAGCATTCGGTCATGGCAAGAGTTGAAAAGATTGTAGTTGAAAACGGTCCACCAGAGGGCGTGCTAGTCATACTTCAATCTCGAAATATTGCAGTTAGAGACTTGAAATTTGATACACAGCTAGGTGTTTTGTTGGACCGAAATTACGTTGTGAATTTTCCGTTGGAATATTGGTCTCGATTGCGTTTCTTCGTGACCTAAAATCGGAAATTAATCCGTGTGAACGAGACAGGGCAATACGCTAGAGCGGAGTGTGAGATGACCGGTTGTCACTTTTTTGCATTAAAACTGCCCGCCAAGGTCAAATCTTACACCGCACGAAATATACTCGAATTTATTTGGACGGGCATAAGTTTGTTTCATATTCCGCTCTAACGTATTACTCTGCCTCGTTCGCTTGGACTAATTTTAGTTTTAGTTCACATAGAAACGCAATCGGGTCCATTCTGTATACGAGCGATTTTTTAAAATATCGCCGTAATTAAGAAAATCTTGGATGGGATTGGGTTGGGGGGGGGGTCGTTGGGGGTGTGGGTTTTGGGAGGGAAGAAGGTTAGGGCGGCTGGAGGTAAGCTTGGGGGAATGTGGGGGGGGGGGGGGGGGGGGGAGAGGGAGTTCGGTTCACAAACTAGCACAAAGTATTTTGCATAAGTATAATTCTACCATTTGAAATTAATTGCTCGTTCTTATATTATTATAAGTAAAATCTTTTGCATATTTTTTATCTGGCTTTTTACTAAATTGCTAATTAGGTTTTTAGAAATATTCAATTTGATTTTATTAAGAAAGCCACGACCCCACAGTTCACTTCAGCAGTCGCAAATTAGCAAGAATAACGAGTCATCCACCGAACTCGTTTAACCTTGCTCCAACAATGCTCAACTTCAAGGGCTGTTGGGCTTGGAAAGGCGGGTTGGGGGCGCGTGGGGGGGGGGGGGGGGGGGTAAAGGTTTGAGCGGGGGAGCTTGTCTGTTTGCCGGGAAAGTTTGGATAACACAACCGATTTTTTAAATTCTTTTGTTCCTTAAATTAGATACTCGTTAATTTTTTTTCCTTTCTTAGTGATATTACTTTGATAAATATGCACCCAATTCACAATTTGCAACTAACATAGTCGAATCTACCTTGGTAGGGTCTTCGGCCTAGTTAGGCAGACTTTGTATATATCACCTTCATAATCGACATCATAATCGACATAATCTCCACCATCGACATTTTCAACCTCAACCAACCGACGTTTCAATTATTCAAATCAATTGCTCCTAACGACCTTTGATAATACCTATCATACTTAGTTGTATACTTTTCGTGCAACATATCAGTAGCTACTACAAATATTTATAAATATCTATAAATATTTATTATATATCTATAAACATCTTTAAACATCAATAAATATCTGTATCTATATATCCACTATACGACCTATCTATATCTTTATTTATATCTATATACATATACAGATACCATCATCTAACTTCTTCTTAATCACTTCCAATTCCCTACCTCTCCCATCGGTTTTCTATATTACTTTTATATTTAATATGAACTTAGTTTAATTACAATTAAATTTTAAGTGTAATATGCTGAAATCTGTTTAATATGTTACTTTCGTAGGAAACGATTATCGGCGTAATGTTTTTCTTTTTAAGCTATTGCATAGCTTTTATCGCGGGCCTAGGCCAACGCGGCGACCGAATGAAGAAATTTCTTAACGAAAATTAATGATTTCAAATTGATAATTACGTCTAAACGAGTTGCTTACGATTCAAAAATAATATCATTTTCCTAATATTCTTAGCTTTGAATATTTTAGATTTTGTTTATATTACATAGTGTAATTAATTTGTGAAAGTCTAACCGAACACAAAACCGACTACTACGCAAATACTATCTGGCGTATTATTATGAAACCTGCACCATTTTAAAGATAATTTAATTATCTATCTTTTAATCTACGATTTTTTTTGAATAGTCAAAGAAAAGATTAATATCCGTTTTTTTTGCTTTATCAAATAAAATTCGTGCGCGGCGATCTATCGGAAGACGTTTAAATTATTCCGAATCATTTGCTTCCGCAGCCGCAAATGATTCGGAATAATTTCAACGTTTTACGATAGAGCGCAGTTATCTGATATCAGAAAAAATAAAATAAAATAAATAATTATAATTGAAGTTGTTAAAAATGCTATGCAATAGCTTTACCGCGGCAGTCCCCGAGTGCCACACGTATTTTTTTTCTACATTATGTTTATGCACACGTACGTCAATTGTATGCGCTGTATGTTTCCAGAAATAAAATAAAAATAAAATAAAATAAGCGTTTAATTTCGGAAAAATAATTGTTCCTATTCTTATTTCTAGATGTAGGAGCGCGGCGGAAATGCGTTCGTCGTTGGAGAGCCTTGCGGCGACCGAAGATGTCGCAGATGACCTCGCAAAAGACTCGCAAGTGCCACGTGCGAGATATCTCAAAGCGACGCACCTACTGTTGCCAACGCCGCAGCTGATTGAATTTGCGTGAGTTTGACATTCACTATAGGATCAGGGGATGTAGCGGTAATGCAGCGCAAAACCGAATCACGCAAACTAGACTGGCCACGAAGACCCATTCTGTTAACGGTTCGTCAACCCATCCGGCGGCCTCCACGCATAAAGTGCGAGCCCGGGCAGGACTCTGGCCTTAGGGCTAGTTTCCCCTAGGAATCAACCTTCTAGCGCTCCTGGACGGTCTGCGCACCGTGCGTCATAAGCCAATCGATTGTGCACCCTGACTAACAACTTGCGGTGTCAACTACAACGGGCGAGCCCGTCACCACAGGACGTTTTAACGATTTTCTCGTTCTATCGCCCTGCAGTGAACGTAGAAGACTTTGGACAGAACAAATCCAACGTCCAGCTACGTCACAACCCGCAAGAAGCCAACGCCTTACCGCGAGATAGCCAGTGTTACCTGGCGGGCCGACCCTCGCGCCCTTGCTTCCAATTGTGACCAGATTTCTCCGGTCTCTCGATTGGTTCCGAGTTCGAGGTCGCTTGCGCGGTCCTCTCCCTTACGAAGCGGTGAAACGGTGTGAACCGAATCTATCGCGGACCAAGGCGTCCTTTGCCCGACTCTGAACCGGGATCGGATGGCCAATGGTCATTTCAAGAGCAGTCGCCGTAAGGTAGACAACCACCCCCGCTCTATAGGAAACAATACAGTTCCCAGACTCCCCCGATTGTTAGTCGGAGAGCACAGTCGATTGGCTTGCGCCGCTCGGTGCGCAGACCGTCCAGGAGCGCCAGAGGTTTGATTCCCAGGGGAGACTGGTTGACCCAGTGTCCTACCCGGGTTCGCACCTCATGCGTGGAGGCCATTGGATGGGTGTTGACCCGTGAGTGTGACCGACCCTGAACACATGGGTCATTGTGGCCACCTCATCATGGGCCCGTTAGCTCCCAAGACCCTGACTAACAGTCGGGGGAGTCTGGAAGCAATACTGTTTCCTATAGAGTGGGGGTGGTTGCGGACATTACGGCGACTGCTCTTGAAACGACCATCGGCTACCCGATCCCGGGTGAACAGCCGGGCAAAGGATGCCGTGGTCCGCGATAGATTCGGTGTACACCGTTTCACCGCTTCGTAAGGGAGAGGACCGCGCAAGCGACCTCGAACTCGTAACCAATCGAGAGACCGGAGTAATCTGGTCGCAATTGGAAGTAAGGGCGTGAGTGTAAGCCCGCTGGGTAACAATCCTGGCTATCTCGCGGTTAAGGCGTTGGTCTCTTGCGGGCATGTGGCGGAGCATGACGGTGGACTGTTCTGTCCAAGTCTTCTGCGCTCACTCCAGGGAGAACGACTAATCGTTAAAACTTCCTGAGGTGACGGGCTCGCCCGTTGTAGTTGACAACTCTAATTGACGGGTTTGACCGGACAGTCCAGGCCTTTCCGACCGCCTCATCGTGTGGGACCTATTAAGTCAGATATCATAAATCTAAACACATACTGATAATTACAAATACAAATCTTCTTCTTTAATATGTTAGTTTTAAAAGTGCGAAATTTTATCAAAACGTTACTTTTGCAGTAGATGTACCTCTTTGAAAACATCTTCCACGGTAATTTCATCTTTGTCAATTTTATAATAATTGGTTCCTCGACTCTTACACAAGGCAATTCACTTCAGTATCTTGGTCTTTAATTCATGACTGCCTTAAAAACGGACTGTTATGTATTCAGGATTCATTTATGCATGTTTTCTGTTTCTTTATTCCACCATAACTTCTAAACGCTTGAACCGATATAGAAGTGTGTGATATTGTTAGAATCGCTATGTCATCCCACGTGTCATAAAGTGCTCAAATGTCAAATAAATAATCATCTATATGTCAAATGTCAATAAATTAGGATAAATATATCGTGTTTAGTATCAAATGAAAAGTCTGATAGAGTACAATTCGTATATGTACCTATATATACGGATAAATGCACAAACTACAACTGTTTCATATAAAAAACCTTGTTATTATTTGAGCACCGAGGGCAAACGACTAAAGTGCGACGGCGGCGCAGCGGCTTGCGATCGTTTCAAGATACCTGCCGCAGGGCGTAGGACGAACTTTATTCTCTTACAAAACGTACTTTACAGCGAGAGATTTTTTTTTAATAATTCTAAATACAACAGTTAACTTTTTGTAAGGGCATGTTTTTTATTTTTTTTTAACCGCACTACCTTTGGGCATAGTAAAATAAGAACAGTATAACATCTCTATAGTACGCACCGATTTCGCAATCATACAAGCGCCCGTTGTCCGTACGCTACCAAATCATGTTTTTTTTTTTTTTAAATCTAAAAAATCGGATTAATTTGATTTAAATCCGATTTATTGATTTAAATCAGATTTTTTTTATTGTTTTAATCTTTGTATTTTATTAAATTTGGAAGTCAGGAAAAACACAATACATTGTCGTTTATTTAAATACTAGCTGCGCCCAGCGGTTTCACCCGCGTGGTGATGGAAAATTGTGATAATGATGATAGAAAACCATATATCTTTATAAATTATAGCCTATGTGTTATTCTGATGTGTAAGCTATATTATTGTAAAGTTTCATCAAAATCCATTCAGTAGTTTTTGCGTGAAAGAGTAACAAACATCCATACATACATACAAACTTTCGCGTTTATAATATTAGTAGGATGTTTTAATAACATTAACAAGAATCAACATATATTATTTCTTCTAAAAGTAGAAACACAGTAGCATAATAATTTAATAAAAACTATTGTAAAATGTATAAAAATCAAGGAGTTCTTACTTCTAAAACAAAAACATTTTCAATAATTTTTATAAAAACAGAAATACCCTAGCGTTTTTATCATATTATCAAGAAGTGAACAAGAAAAAAGGTCCTAAAATTAATAAATTATTATAAATTAAACCATATGCGTTTCAGCGCAGTCGCAGTCTCTTACTTATATTTACATTATACTTACATTATTATATTAGTAACAGTAACTTAGATGTTATTGGTTTTGTAATTTGTTCGAATTTAGTTTTTTCAAAAGTAAGACGAATTTAGCCGCCTTCTCGTTGCCTAATCTATTTTTTATTTTGCTGTGCACCAAATTGAATGCCGAAAATATTCTTTCGACCCCAGCGGATGAAGCAACTGTACTTAGCAGTTGCTTGATTATATCCCATTCTTCTTCGGTTATACATTTTTTCATATAATGTATTGCTATCCAGCAATCAGTAGGGGCGGTTTTCACTATGACTTGTTTATCAACTAATGTCGGGGGAAGTCCCTTGACATTTTTTGGCTGAGGTTTACATTTTTTGGTTGCAGTAAAAAAATATTAATTTAAATCATTGATTTTTTTTAAAAAATCGCTTGATTTAAATCGCGATTAAAGTCACCGATTTAAATCAAATGATTAAAAACATCGCAACCCTGCTACGTAGATTCTCGGGCGCCTCGGTGCTAGCCAGTCAGGGCTGTCGCGCGACAGCTAACTATACAAAAGTGGTTTTTTTTTCTGTTCAAGCTGTAATGCAACCAATCAAAAATTATTTACATTTACGTTACGAAATTATATTTACGAGGTAACGTGTATTGTTCATTTGCATAAATATGTGTCTAGGTAAGTGGGTGCATAGGTATGTAAGTGCGAGGGTAGGTAGGTAGATGCGGTAGATGAGGGTAGGTAGATACATTTTTGTTTTTTTTGAGGAAAAAAATATATTTTTTTTAATTTGAAATTTTGAGGAAATTAACTGTTAAATAAAGGTTTGCTGCCCTATCTAGCGCTAGGTAATAAATCGTAAATAAACAATATCAGCGACATTTTACCAACCGCTAGATAGCGCATCGTGATCATAGCTTTTCATACTATTTAACCTTTAAAAAAAAACAAATAAAAAAAAATATATTTTTTAATATTTTTATATATATTAATTTTGTGACATCCTTGTAATATGTGCATCAGCACGACGTACTAAGCAACTTTAAAATATTTTTTTTTGGAAGCAGCAAAAAAAAAATTCTTTTGGAAAACAGTATAACGTTTTGGGTATGATGCGCTATCTAGCGGTAGGTAAACTATCGCTAATATTGTTTATTAGCGATATTTGACATATCGCTAGATGGCGCAGCGTGTTCAAAGCTTCTTAAACTTTTCTTTAATAGATTTACAAAGTTAATAAAAAAGAAACAAAACAAAAGATTAAACATTTTTTTTTGTTTTTATCAGAGTCGCTTGTTTTGTCGTACTGATTTGCCCACTACAAGGATATCACTAATAAAAACTCACCAGATAGAGAAATGTCCCGGTCCCTAGATCTAACCTTTGAATAATTATCGGGAACGTGTCGGAATGTAAACGCTCCCAATTACATTTACTGAAGGCAATTGGCTCTCGTTGCTCTCGATTTACAGGCTATATACAGACCGTCGCCGTAGTCGCTGCATGCGAAATTATCTATAACTAGTTATTAGACACAATTGACTAGGTCAGGGGTTGGTAACTGCGGCACGCGAGCCGCTTGTTCCTCTGACCTGAATATTGCGGTTCTCCTCTTGCTCCTATCTTAGTCCAGGAGAGGTGTCGCTCAGAACAGATGCGACTGAAAGTGCGAAATATATAAGCGACTTGTATATTGGAAATAAGTAACCCTTCGGCTACGTAACGATCAAATTTGTTTGCACACCAGAACACCGTTGATTACGTAACGACCAATATTGGCTGCTTGCTCCCGGAGCGCAGAGTAATATTATTTTCTAATTCGAACGCATCCTAAAATCCATACCAAATATCTCATTATTAGGTACTATAGACGGCCGCTAGAGTAATTTCGCGGATATTTCTGGTAAAATTCCATTGTCAAATATCATCTTTTAGTTTTTCGTGAAATCATCAAAAATTTTATTGGTTTTATGAGCAAATATCTAGATATTTTTGTATGTAAATAAGCAAAACGAAATATTACCTTTGATAGTGAATCTAATAAAGATCACGATAGTATTTCCTATTTCTAAATAGGGTTCCGTATTTTTCCGTAAGACAAGTACAAGTTAGAAATACCGAGTTTTTTTTCACTTTTTCGACTTCCTCATATTTATTCATAATTATCTAATTGTTTTACAAAATAAGATTTCAATATTTTATATACGAAATTTCAATGCGATCATTGCACAGTTATTCTTTTTATGATTGCTATAGTAGTTCCATAGTTATAGTACTTTTTGTCGAGCGCGGCGATATTGCAAGAAATTCCAATAAATTGCCGCGGTCTGCCATGAAATTATGCCGCTACTCGAAGGGTAGTAAAAACACATTTTAAAAACAAGCTTTTATAAAAATGCCCTATCCCGAGCGAATCCTGGGCGCAGCAGCTATGTCAATGTGGAACTTAGAAAGGGCTATCAAAATTGAATGCGTATACAAAATTTTGTATCTGTGCTGTTGACCGTTGAGGAGTTCTTTCGTTGGAAGCCAACCCTGGGCGCCGCAGTCCAGTCTTGATGAAACCTAAAAAGGGACTGTCGTAATTGAATGGATATACAAAATTTCGTGTCTGTGCTGTTGAACGTTGAGGAGTCCCCTCGTAGGGAGCCAACCCTGGGTGCAGCAGACATGTAATTTTGAAACTTAGAACGGGCTATCATGACTGAATAAGTATTCAACATTTCGTGTATGCGCTGTTGACCGTTGAGTAGTCCTCTCGTCGGAAGCCAACCCTGCGTGTAGAATCAGGTCATGCTTACCATAAAAAAATGCATTGTCATCGGAATTGAATCAACTTCATATGATAATATTTGAGGAGTTCCCTCAATTCCTCCTGGATCCCATAAATCCCTGGTTCCCGGATCCCTGGATTTTGATAAAAATGGGACCAATCTATAAGGTTATCAATTCGGTTGTATCTTTTTTTCATGAACTCTGCCATTTATGAACCGATTTGGAAAATTCTTTCTTTATTTGAAAGGATATACTTGTCTATTATTTTGTCTATTATTAATTTGTCTATTATTTTGAATTCGGTTAAAAAAAGGGTTGTGTCACCCAAGGGCGGCTCTGGGCCCGTGCGACCCGTGCCACCGCACGGGGCGGAATTCCCCAAAGCCTTCCGAGTAGGAGTGAGCGGTTTGTTGACGCGCTGACCACTGACCAGTTCGTCACGTGCCGTGTCGTAAAACCAGCGTCGACGGATTTACAGAGTTTTTAACCCGCTTTTATTAGGTCGACCTGTATGTAACTATGTAATGGAATCCCAAGGATCGTAACGTCAATAAAATTGGCAGCTGTATGTAGTTCTGATGACAATACAATAATATGGTACTGTCGAACTGATCTGATGAGTCGGAAGATATGAACTGGAACTTCATGATAGAACATCGTATCATAGCTGTGTTTGGACTTGTTAGAAAAGTCTTGGAACGAACTTTGACCACGATTAGGTTTCAAGGTCTGATGTTGAAGCCGGAAGATAGGCACTGGCATTCCATGATGGAATATCGTATCATAGCCGTGTGTATGTGAATATCGTATCATAGCCCAAAAGCGTGTCTTTAGTGTTTTTTTTTAACTATTAATTTATTGGTTTATTTTAATTGTAATTGCGCGCCTACTTATTAATGAATTTACATTGTTTTATCAGAAAAAAGAAAGCAATCTGGGTTCTTTTGAGAATTATTTTCCAATGATGATAAACATGACGAATTAATCAAATCCGTCAATCATTCAAATCAAAGGAAATCAAATAAAATATTTTCCATTTCAGTTTTAATTTTGTTTGTTAGGTAATTAAGGGCCCCTTAACGCAACGTTAATTAAGGGAACGTGATTACTTAATATGTGGATGACCCATCCACATATTACGTAATCACGTTTTTGGGATTTCCGAACCCCCCCCCCCCCTCCCATCCTCTATGTCAACAGACGTAATCAGCGGCCTGACCCCCCCATCCCCTCCCCCCCAATATTACGAAATCAACCGAATTTGCGGAAGAATCGTGAACCCAGCGTTTGTAAAGTGCTTTTAAAAATGTGCTTTAATAATTTAAAATAATTACAACATCTCAAACTCTTTGGTTTATTTTACAAATCCCAATCTTCAGACCGCAGCGCTTCCAGGAACAGGCCCGGGCGACTCAATCGCAGACGAGCGCGTGGAGTATCTTATACGCACATCGCGCGTGCAGGGGTGGAGGAGTATCACCGAGGTTCAACCTCGGCGATTACGTAATATGTGGATGGCCCCTAAGTACAATGTGGTTATTAAAATCGAGACTAAAACCAAGGGCATAGCTAAGCGGTTACACATGATTTTGTCAATTTTGATCACATTGATTTTGACATTTTCAGTGACTCATCCCCGAGACCCAGGTATGTGGTTTCAGCTTTTTGGGGGGGGGGGGGGGTTCCTACTGTCTTGGATATTTTGGGGGTGTCACTCCCTTTTTGGGAAGGTGTAGAATCCTTTATAGACGCCTCTTCTAAAAAGAACTACGAATGACGAATGAGTCATCCCCTTCCGCCGGAGCAGTGGGGGGGGGGGGGGGGGGCACGTTCACTTTAGGAAGTTTCAACGATAGTGATCGTTCTATTTCTCGTGAGATGAACGTAGATTACATAGAGACAATACAAATCCGCAGTATACTAACCAGTAGCTTTACTCTTGAGCTACAGGGCATTGCGGGAAGAGGACACAAGGAATGTGGGCAGAGGGGTACGTCTCGACGAACGTGAACGGCTAGCATTACGCGCAGGTAAAGACTGGCGACGTATTTGATCTCCGTGGGCCGAGTAGCGGAACATCTGGTGACCATGTCCGAGCCCTTACGACTCGTGACGTATTCGCTTTGATTTCAATTTTGTTCTAAGAGAAGCTACTGTCTGGTATACTATGGTCTAGTTAGAGTCCAACGCAGGCGCCGGGTAACGTACCCAGCGGGCAGCCTCGCCCCCTATCTACCAGTTTTGGAAGAATATCTACGTCTGGAATTAAATATCAGGATACCTCCAACCTCCCGACTGGTTACGGGTTCGAAGTCGCTTGCGCGCCCTCTACCTGCCGTATATTCAGCGGTGATTTAGTTCGAATATATCACAGACCAACGGCATGTTTAGCCCGGCACTGAATTCAGGATCAGGTAGTCGATTAGTCATTTTAAGAGTGGTTGACGACAGGTCAAAATCCACCCCCGCTGCTTAGGAGATTGTATATTTCCATAGTCTCCACACTCCTTCAGTAATTATTCAGAGTGCACAAACGTTTGACTGACGGTGCGCAGACCGTCCAGGATCGCCAGAAGATTTACTCCTATGGGAAACTAGCCAAGGCCAGAGTCCTACCCAGAGATGGGTGTTGACCCGTGAGTGTGACCAACCCTGAACAAATGGGTCTTCGTGGCAAACTCAGCAAGGGCCGATTAGCTCCCCCTTCCCGGGGTAGTCCTCCACACGAGGAGGCTACTGAATAGGAGCTAAATCGTGAGTTGGACCGACCCGGAAACACAGTGAATCTTATTGCCCAAGCTGCACGAAATTGTTCGCTACCTGTATTATTAACTCAAGACTTTCTCGGAAAGTAGCTAAGGACCGATTTTATCTGAATATTAATTTCATAAAGTCAGAGTCTTACACCTCTTGGACTGAAATTTTTATGCTAATTTATGTAAAGTAACTTGATGATGTTTTTCCTAATTGCTACACTATCTTAAAGATTTTTTAACGTTGCCAATCACTACGCTCTTACACCAGGATATTATGCGTAAAAATCAAATATAGGACAACAATGTCAAACTATCGACTAGGTCATTTATCAGTTCTTTTCATAAATTACACAAAGGACTTATAATGTGATGAGCAAATAAATGAATTTTCAGCAAAATTAACCAAGAAAGTTTGCTTTATAATTTACATATATAAATATTAACATTAACAACCTTCATGATGATTTGTTGATTTCTTTTGCAATACCTTTTATAGTTTTTTTTTATTTAATTTTTTATTCATACAAATAACATCTATATATAGCAGCTCAGTTCCCCATTAAGGCTAGTGCCTTGTCAATTTAATAGGTAGTTAAGAATGAATGTTTGTATATTTTTTACTTAATAATTACTTACATTATAATATATATTAGCGATATATTGTTTCACTTAGTTTTTCTGGATAAATCATTATTTAAGTTGCTTAGTTGCTTAAGTTTCAACGTTTTCTTAAGTACTTTTTTGCTAATCGGTTTGTCTATATTAGTAAAAAATACGTGTGGCACTCGGGGACTGCCGCGGTAAAGCTATTGCATAGCATTTTTAACAACTTATGCAATTATAATTATTGATTTATTTTAATTTTTCTGATATCAGATAACTGCGCTCTATCGGAAAACGTTAAAATTATTCCGAATCATTTGCGGCTGCGGAATCAAATGATTCGGAATAATTTAAAAGTCTTCCGATAGAGCGCCGCGCACGAATTTTTTATTCGATAAAGCAAAAAAACCAGATTATTCGAAAAAATCGTAGATAAAAAGATAAATAATTAAATTATCTTTAAAATGGTGCAGGTTTCATAATAATTCGCCAGATAGTATTTGCGTAGTAGTCGTTTTTGTGTTCGGTTAGACCTAATTTCACAAATTAATTACACTATGTAATATAAACAAAATCTAAAATATTCAAAGCTAAGAATATTAGGAAAATGTTTTTGTTTACCATATATTTTTTTCGAATCGTAAGCAGTACTCGTTGAGACGTAATTATCAGTTTAAAATCATTAATTTTCGTTAAGAAATTTCTTCATTCGGTCGCCGCGCTGGCCTAGGCCCGCGATAAAAGCTATGCAATAGCTTAAAAATTAAAATATCTCACAGTTGCTGTTTGTGTGTGTCATATTAAATAAATAAAAAAATACGTGTGGCACTCGGGGACTGCCGCTGTAAAGCTATTGCATAGCATTTTTAACAACTTATGCAATTATAATTATTTATTTATTTTATTTTTTCTGATATCAGATAACTGCGCTCTATCGGAAAACGTTGAAATTATGCGAAAGCAAATGATTCGGAATAATTTAAACGTCTTCCGATAGAGCGCCGCGCACGTTTTTTTTATTCGATAAAGCAAAAAAAACGGATTATTCGAAAAAAATCGTAGATAAAAAGATGGATAATTAAATTATCTTTAAAATGGTGCAGGTTTCATAATAATACGCCAGAAAGTATTTGCGTAGTAGTCGTTTTTGTGTTCGGTTAGACCTAATTTCACAAATTAATTACACTATGTAATATAAACAAAATCTAAAATATTCAAAGCTGAGAATATTAGGAAAATGTTCTTGTTTAACATATATTTTTTTCGAATCGTAAGCAGTACTCGTTTAGACGTAATTATCAGTTTACAATCATTAATTTTCGTTAAGAAATTTCTTCATTCGGTCGCCGCGCTGGCCGGCCCGCGATAAAAGCTATGCAATAGCTTAAAACTATATAATTAAGATTACCTGCAGTATTGTTTTCAAAATACTTTCATGTTTACTGGTCGACATTTTCAAGTCTCTTTTCCACCATAGTCTGTCGCAAATAATACAAGAATGACCAAATGAATTACTCGTAAAGTCTTTATAAAAATCAATATGACTTGTACTGTGTTTATGATAATTTGTGTAAACTGGAATAGTACCATCAACAATAAAATCCATAATTTTTTCACCATAATTTTTTAATTCGATTTTCTCTATCAATCTCAATTTCATTTTCATGATCGTTATGGTTATCTTCGGTAGGGTCTTCATTATAATTGTCACGCAATAGTTGAATATTGGCATCAACATGGGCTTCATTTTGGGTAGCGTCTTGTATTGTCTCCAATAAATCTGATACTTCATAAAAAGGTGTGAAATGTTGTTCACGAAGATGAAGATGAATCCAGTTTTGTGTATTATTCGCTTTAAAATGACAAAAGATAGTGTCTTGATTCGTTGTAGTTATGTTGTAAAAACAATAATGTACACAAACATTTTGATTGTACATTTTTGAAAATAAGTACATACAAACAATCCAAATCTCCGTAATCATTAGTGCTTGATAGAATGTTATATGCTTCTTGCGGATTGTGGCAGGAGTTTAAATAGGGTGAATCGCGTAACTGATTTTTCAAGTCACAAGTCTCAATTTGAATTTGCAAAACACTTATGAGCGAGTGGAATAGACAATTACCATCGCCAGGAATTCCTGTGTTCCTGTATAGAACAACTTCGGGAGTAATGCATTCATTACGCTGTTCATAAATTTGAAGTTGTTGGCTGTGAAATTGATTTTCTTGTAGCGTTACATTTTCTATATTTTCAACAGCTCTACATTGCACGACATTCTCTTCATTACTGTCCAATTTTTGTCTTTTCCTGTGAAAAAAGAAGTAGAATGTCAAGTTCGAAATTCAAAGCACAATACAAAATTTCGAAATTTTAATTCGAATTCCGATATTATCGAAATTTAATCGAAATTCCGAATTTCAAATGTCAAAATGTCAAGTTCGAAATTTGAAGTAGAATGAATATTAAGTTCAAAATTTGAAGTAGAATGTCAAGTTCGAAATTCGAAGTAAAATGTCAAGTTCGAAATTCGACGTCGAATTGCAAGTTCGAAATTCGAAGTAAAATATCAAGTTCGAAATTCGAAGTAAAATGTCAAGTTCGAAATTCGACGTAGAATTTCAAGTTCGAAATTCGAAGTAAAATATCAAGTTCGAAATTCGAAGTAAAATGTCAAGTTCGAAATTCAACGTAGAATTTCAAGTTCGAAATTCGAAGTAGAATGTCAAGTTCGAAATTCGAAGTAAAATGTCAAGTTCGAAATTCGAAGAAAAATTTCAAGTTCAAAATTCGACGTAGAATTTCAAGTTCGAAATTCGAAGTAGAATATCAAGTTCGAAATTCGAAGTAGAATGTCAAGTTCAAAATTCGAAGCACAATTTCAAGTTTGAAATTCGAAGTACGATTTCAAGTTCGAAATTCGAAATAGCATTCCAAGTTCGAAATTAGAAGTAGTAGAAATTAGAAAATAAAAGAAGGTTTAAAAACTGACAAATTTAAAAAAAGACTGTCTACCTACAGCGTTAGAGTCAGTATAAATATGGATGAGTCAGATATGCGCCTAACTAAGTTATAAGTAGAATTATTATGATTACTACTAGATTTTTGGCTAAAAACCACAAAATGATCTTATTGCAACAAATAGGTACAACCCCCTCCAACCAAAGTATAATTTACGTCATACTACGAAAATCACGAATGAAAATTTGTCGCTTTATGAATGAATTTAGCAAATCGACGGTTCAACTTATACTTATGTGTAGGTACTTTTACCCGCAGGTTTCATATTGAAATCGACCCTAAATCGATTTTCAAAATCAATAGTCATGTTTGATCTAACAGTAATCACGTCAGTTTATGAAATAAAATGACGTATTTTATTTTATAACTGTTAATTAGTGAACTTGTTGCACGAAACCTATTCGTCTAGTCACCCCAATGTGACGTCAGGCAAGGAACGTCAGAGCAGAGAAATGGTAATAATATACACGTAATAATACACGTTACTTACCTTAATAATCTATTTTTCTCCAGTATACGGCGTTTATGTTGTAAAAATTTTGATTTCCTGGCCATTTTGTTTTTTTAATAACGTAATTTATTTCGTCTCTTTCGGAACACAATGTCAGAATCCTACCGTAACAGTAGCCGCGGTCATACTGTATTAATTCAATTTATTTCTGATATCAGATAACTGCGCTCTATCGGCAAATGTTGAAATTATTCCGAATCATATGGGGCTGGGGAATCAAATGATTCGGAATAATTCCGATAGGGCGCCGCGCACGAATGTTATTCAATAAAGCAACAAAACCGGATATTATTCTTTTATTCTTTGACTATTCGAAAAAAATCGTAGATAAAAAGATAGATAATTAAATTATCTTTAAAATGGTGCAGGTTTCATAATAATACGCCAGATAATATTTGCGTGGTAGTCGTTTTTGTGTTCGGTTAGACCTAATTTCACAAATTAATTACACTATGTAATAAAAACAAAATATAAAATATTGAAGGCTAAGAATATTAGGAAAATGTTCTTGTTTAACATATATTTTTTTCGAATCGTAAGCAGTACTCGTTTAGACGTAATTATCAGTTTAAAATCATTAATTTTCGTTAAGAAATTTCTTCATTCGGTCGCCGCGCTGGGCTAGCTAGGCCCGCGATAAAAGCTATGCAATAGCTTAATATTTTAATATCTCCTCCCCCTTCTGGATTATGGAGATGTCGCATTTCTCGACCTCACAGAGGAGTTATCCACCAAAGTTGAGCGTCTCCAAAATGTTTGCATTCGGTATATCCATGACCTCAGAAAATTTGACCCCATCACGGAGTACAGAGAGAAGCTTCAGTGGCTGTCGACCCGGGAGAAAAGAGACATGCGAGTTCTCTGTATGCTTTTCAAGATCTTGGATGGCGTCGCTCCCAATTATCTTACCGGCAGATTTACTGCACTATCGGCTCATGAACGCCCTCTGAGATCAAAAAACAACCTGCTACTCTCTATCCCTAGTCACAGCAGTGACTTCTTCTCATTCTCTTTCACCGTGCATGGAGCCCGTCTTTGGAATGCTTTGCCGAAAAATGTGAGAACCGCGCCAAGCATAACAACTTTTAAAAACACTCAGAGAGCATTTGAAATCCTCCAGATAAATTCCCTTTCCCCTCCCATTCCCCTCCTTTTAAAACTTTAGCGTCCTTATAGGTGTTAGATTATTTTGATGTGGCAAATCTGTGCCCACAAAGAGTAAAGTATATACTTCTTTCTATCCTCCTTTATTTTATTTGTCATACTCTTTATATAGGTTAAGTTATGTAGTCTACTCGCAAAAAATGTTCTTACAATAGTATAGGTTAGCACTAAAATATTGCCTGCAGGCAATAAGCTCGCCTTTTCTTAAGAATAAAGAGTTTTATTATTATTATTATTATTATTATTATTAATATCTCATTTTTATCATATACCATGTATGTACCTAGTGACCTAGACATCATTATCGACGTTTTTTGTCTAAATTGCAAGGCTAGCCCCCAAGCAATATTAACCCAGGGCCCCAAAAATCCTCGGTTCGCCCCTGACCCTTTTCGTTGTTTGGAGTAAGCTGACAATTAGCCGCCAATTATGTCTTGTTGTGCGAGAACCTAACAGTTGCATTTCATCGTATTGAAAATATGCATAATTCACCATTCTTCTTTCTGTGCCACTGGATAGCGACTCATCCATTTCACCTTGCCTTATTAATAACGGTGTTTCGATATCAGAATGTATTGATATACAGCGAAATTATATTACCGTCATATCATTGCTTAGTTTGTGTTATGTCTAATAGAAAACTGATTATACAGGTACGTGTTTAATGCACGAACCAGGGTTTAATATATGCTAGACAGCACCTCGCAGAAACTGCAATTAATGCGGACATTCACTCGCAGCATACCTACGGTAGCTCCATTCCATGCGTGCCTCGAATTCGACTGGCAAAAGTACAGAAAAGCTATTTATGCTTTAGCATTAGTATAATGGAATGAAATTAAATGAAAGATACCTTTATTGTACAAAAAAAAAATACATTGGTAAATAAAACTTAAATTCTATTTTAACTTAGTACAAACGGCGGGCTTATCGTTTTGCGATTTCTTACAGCCAGCCGTGTAATATTAAATAAAAGTAACAATACTGCTCACATACATAAACATATACACATAAATATACATATACATACATCCATATATTCATATTCATATTCATTGTATACTATACAAGTCAGATACAGATTGGCAAACATCCATACATATTAGCAAACAAACATTTTTTTTATCGTAAAGAAAAAATAACAATAAACAAAAAAACATACAAGAATAATGTAAAAGAGGAAATACAAGACAAAATGCAAGGAAATCAATAAACACTTTAGCCACCAAAGCATTTTAGACTTCACTTTAGTAATTTTCCTCCAGTGAGTAAAACGCCTTATCTGTGAGGTACCTTTTAAGGCGTCTCTTAAATACGTCAAGAGATTGCGCCTGCCTAATGTGCTCACTGAGTTTGTTGTAAACCGCTGGGCCGGCGATATAGGCTAGCCTCTCTGACATACATACATACATATACATACATACATAAAAAAATAAAAATACCTACTCATATAAAATGATAGATATTACAAAGTTCTTATGAGTCTATCCAATCAACAACCCAACGGAAGGGGGGAGGGGGGAGGGGAAAGGGGGGAAGGTTGGTTCTTAGTTGATATTTTGAGGAAGAAAATGTTCTTTCAGTAATGCCTTGAAGCAGGGCAATATATAATCTACTCCCTATCACTGTTAAACAGCTGTAGGACGTACAATTTTAAAAACATCAAATAAATGCTGATAGGCTGCCCTTTCTATGATCTGGCCGAATTTGGGGGCCAAGACTTTTCAAATATTGTGCCCATTTAAATGGCTTCTAGGCTAGGCCACATGATGCGGTGCGGCTGCGGCGCGGCGCCTGAGCGGTGCCGCCGCGGCATCCTACATGCGTAACACACCTGGTTATCTCGCAGTTAAGGCGTTGGTCTCTTACGAGCATGTGGCGGAGCTTGACGGTGGACTGTTTTATCCAAGTCTTCTGCGCTCACTTTACGGGAGATAGAACGACCAATCGTTTAAACTTCCTGAGGTGACGGGTTCGCTCGTTGTATTTGACAACTCTATTTGTGCAAGGGGTATTGCTACAAAGGGGATATGAGCTATCCTTAGAATAGCTCCAATGAGCGAGGTTACTGGGGTCTGTAGGTGTATGCTGAAAGGCATCTTAATTTAAAAGAAAAGAATCTACCCTAGTACGGGCATTAACCTAGTTGGGTAGTTTTTAGGACATATTTTTTTATACTACTTTCTCTTAAATAAAGCATTATTATTTTTAAAAAAACTTGGGCATCTCTGGCATAGTCATAGACCATTACCTTCGAGTGCATTGGAGGCGGAATGCAAAAAGCCCCAATTGTTGTTCAATCATTCTGACATTGATCGTTCTTTCTTGTAATTCTTTGTGGGTTAGAAAACATTTAGCAGGAGTTTATTAACATGGAACCAGCAAGTCTGTCTAGTGATTCATTAATCCTTCGCGCCTACAGACATATAACTTCAAACAGACGGCATTCCTTCAAATCTCACCAAGGAATTTCCGTTTTTACGCATTGGTATGGACCTCTAAAACTTGTTAGTTATCTAACGACTTTACTACTTTACATTTTTCACGCTGTATGGCTTCATGACGCATTAACTGGGTCTAGTATCGTATATGTCCTTGACTTCTCATTGTATCACAATAGAATCTAATTACATGCGATAAGCGTCTATTAATCGTATTACGCCCATGTCGTCAGGCAGTTTTAATATCACAATTTCCGAATGTTGTGGCATTTTTACAAGATCTTTGATATATCTGGGTAAAATTTGGACCAAGGCCAAGGGACCGAAAATATGGTTCGAAATAAGCGGGAATTCAATATAAGCGGATTCGATATATGCGGGAAAATTAGTACTATCAGCATAGGAAAATTCAAGGGACCGCAAAAAATGATCGACATAAGCGGTAATTCGTCATATGCGGGTTCGATAAAAGCGGGTTTTACTGTATTAATTTATGTACAATATTTCGTAGATCAAAAAAAAAAAAAAAAAGTTACCGTTTTTATATTTTTTCAAGGATTTACGGTGCACATAGCATGGTGCAAACTTTTGTTCATATGAATTTCTCGCCATATAACTCGCAGAACATATTACGGTATAAATACTTAATCACACCATTCAATGGGCCTTCGACCTCTAATCCATATGAATAGTTAGATGGAAAAACGATCGATGTCAACTTTTTGAAATTTTTGTTAATTCCATTTTCAACTTATAATAATACTAGATGTTGCCCGCGGCTTCGCTTCGCGTAAAGTTTTGAATCGATTTGTTAATTAGGGTGGCGTTTATTTGCCTTTTAGACGCTACTTTTAGATATATCTGATGATACATCTTGCGATGATATCTGACTGGTCGAAATCCCACGGCTTGCTCCTAAATCCATCCAAGACTCAAGCTATCATAATCGGAAGCAGCTATTTCACCTCGAGGATCGACATGAACTCTTTACCAAGGATTGGCATAGGTGTGGATGAGGTCCCAATCAGCTCTCAGGTTAATAATCTTGGTGTATACCTCGACCAAAATCTTTCGTGGCAGCCACACATCGAGGAGATGAGACGTATACTCTTTGGTCGCTTTCGTGCAATAAAGAAACTCAAGAATTTTCTCCCCGAGGAAAGCAAAATCACAATCTGCCAATCTATTCTCCTCCCTCTCCTTGATTATTCAGATGTTGCCTTTCTCGACATCGAGGAAGATCTAGCCACCAGGGTAGAAAGGCTGCAAAATGTCTGCATTCGATTCATTTACGACCTAAGAAAGTTTGACCATATTACGGAGTACAGAAGGAGACTTCACTGGCTGACGACCCGAGAAAGGAGAGATACGAGGGTCCTAGGTTTGCTCTTCAGAATCCTGAAGGGGGCCGCTTCGAACTATCTTATAAGTAGGTTCAAACCTCTATCTTCTCACGGGCGCCCTCTGAGATCTGAAGACAACCTACTGCTCTCGATCCCTAGTCACAGTAGTGATTTCTTCTCGCACTCCTTCTCTGTACGTGGAGCCCGTCTCTGGAATGCTTTACCCACGCGTATAAGGATAGCACCTAGTTTGTTTTGTTTCAAACGCAGGCTCAAATAACACTTGAAACCACGCTCATAAACTTTTCCTTATTTTTTCCTCCCTATTGCGTCCCCTGCGTCATTATAGGTTTATTGTTTGTATTGTTTTGTTTACCTGCTGAATTCAAATGATTAAAATTTAATTTATTACTTTTTTTTACCGCATAACATGTTATTCCACTAGGTTAAGGTTAGCTGTAAGATATTGCTTTTAGGCAATAAGCTCGCCTTTTTGTTAAAGCAAATAAAGCGTTTAATTATTATTAATAATAAGTAGGTATATCTGTACTTTTAACGTAGATTTAATTTGATTATTTAACATTTTACTGTCAATTTGAATATTACGATAATAATTTTACTACTATTTTTGAATTACTAACTACTTAAAATATTAGGCTTCTATTTTGATTATTTGTATTTATAGTTTGACAATCTAGTAGTTAATTCTTGACTACCTATGTATGTTCAGTAAAGAGTAGTAGCGAAACTTACTACATAACCCAATTATTTTGACACGTCCAAGAGCGGTCTTTAGCCGTCAATTGGACACGACGAAAATGTAAATGTAAATGTAAAATGTAATAATTATTATTGTTATATATAGTGCAAGACGTCCTCCCTCAGATGCACGCTACCGATCTCATAGACCTCCGTGTCATAGACGTACGCGTCTTGTTACTCACCACCAGGGGCGTAGCTACCGCCGTATCTGCCGTATCAATTATACGGGGCCCCCGGGCCACGGGGGCCCTCAACCTGTACTGACCTGACCTGGCGACCTGAGTAGTATGTTCGAAATATTACAACCGGAGAAACTCCTGTCTTCTTCAAACAAAGAGATAATAAACGCTTCCGGAAAACTGTCGGCTAAATACAGTAAAGACATCTCAGTTATTCTTTATGACCAATAAAGGCTTTAAAAACATGCTTAAAATCTGAAATTCAAAATATTCATTCCATCAAGGAACTAATTGAATTATTGCTGATAAAATTCAATAGTCTTGCATCCAGTTTTGCGGAGGTAATAATAGCATGCTTTTTATTCTTGACCCTTCCAGTTACAACTGCAACTGCTGAAAGAAGTTTTTCAAAATTAAAACTGATAAAAAATAACCTAAGAACTTCGATGGGACATGAACGCCTGTCAGACCTGTCTCTGTTGTCCATAGAGGCAGAAACTTTAGAAAAACTAAAGTCATCATCAACTATAAATGATTTAATAAATCAGTTTGCCGAAAAAAAGGCAAGGAGAGTGTATATTTAATTTGAATTGTTTGTAAAAATTTTGGAAAAAGTGACAGATGGATAATTATGATGAATAAATATTTCTTTTAATTTTATGCAAACATTTTTTTTTCTTCTGTGAGAAATCTTTACAAGGCACGCTACGCCACTGCTCACCACCCGCGCCGCCTTCCGCTGAACGCTGACCTTGCTGCACGCATTACCAATTTCATGATATCTCTTTTATACCACCTAAAAACTTACAGTAAATGGCTAACTTTATCTCTATTTAACACCCGTCACAATGGATTAATTTATTTTGATAAGGATTCTTATTTTATCGCTAACGTCTTTAAAAAACACTGCCTGATTATTTTTCTTATTTTACTTTCCTGTCAGGAAAGTATTGTGGACGCACTTCTGTGTGTCTGTCTGTCTGTATTCTCCAACGATAGCGCCGAAACGCTTCATCCGATCGAGCTGAAATTCGGCATGCAGGCATCATTCGGTCATGGCATAAGCTGAAAAGATTGTTGTTGAAGCCCGTCCACCCAGGGTTGGCTCCCGACGAGGGAACTCCTCAACGGTCAACAGCAGAGACCCAAAATTTTGTGTACGCATTCAACTATGATAGCAACTTCCAAGTTACACTATGACATTGCTGATGTACCCTGGGTTGCCTCCCGATGAGGAAACTCCTCAACGGTCAACAGCAGACACAAAATTCGAAAAGTCGAAAAAGTCGAAAAAGTCGGAAATGTCGGAAAAGTCTGATTAGTCGGAAAAGTCGAAAAAGTCGCAGTCGAAGTCGATTTCGATTTTCAAGGGTTAAAGGGTGGCGCTAGGTTGGGGGTAGGGGGGTTGTGGTAGGATTTATGATATTAATGTTCAGATGAATTAAATTCCTGGCTACTTGACAGGAAAGTCTTGGGGCGACACAACCGATTTTTTTAGATATAAAAGCGACTATTGTAGCCTAAATATAAAAGTTGGATAAATGCTGTCGCGGACTTTTTATTAGATCTCTTTGAGGCCGATATTTTTGTTGTGAATTGTTTTCACATAAATATGAAACCGTTTCGTCAGCGCACGCCGATAAAGCAACTCACCAGCATTTTTCACCGACTTGACTTACAAATATTGTGATTTCGTATTGAAAACCAATATTTATCGCAATAAAATATAGCCTATGGCAGTCATCGATCGATATACACACAGACAGATTATCGACATTTTCATGATTATGTCATTATCGATATACACACAGACAGATAGACACGAAACGGGTGCCTCCACAATACTTTCCTCGACAGGAATGAGGAAAGTAAAATGAAATTGATCGTTTTTTTCCGTAACCCTTCATTTATGTATAGCAGAATCATTTGTTAGAACGCTAATATCACCCTGCATAAGAAAAAACCATTTGCTTGTCACTGGGCCTTAATAAAGAGACAACCAATAACTTTCTACGTTTGTGTGAATAAAGAGTTCTGGGAATCGCCAGCTTAGGGCCTAATAATAGCCTTGAATGAATGCCGAGTCCGCTAGACTGACCGTGTTAAAACAATACATATTACGAAATACATAATATTTGGTGCCAAAACACAAATGCCACACAAAATTAGCTACAGCTGCGTATGTAGTTATAATAATGATAATATTTTATTGTCGCGTGAATAAAATAAATACCTTTTTACATGAAAAAAACAGGTAGTTCCGTAATTTCAGTGAAATGTCATAAAATATGGAGTAGCGGAATAATTTCATGGCAGACCGCAGCAATTTATTGAAATTTCTTGCAATATCGCCGCGCTCGACAAAAAGCACTATAACTATGGAACTACTTTAGCAATCATAAAAAGAATAACTGTGCAATGATTGCATTGAAATTTGAATCTCATTTTGTAAAACAATTAGATAATTATGAATAAATATGAGAAAGTCGAAAAAGTGAAAAAAACTCGGCATTTCTAACTTGTACTTGTCTTACGGAAAAATACGGAACCCTATTTAGAAATTGTAAATACCAGTAAAAATATAACCCTTCTTTTGGCAGTCAGGAAATAAATCATAGCACTCAGTACTAACCGAACCACACTCATAATTTCATCACAAGTAAAAAGTTTTACCGCCCAACGAAGTTGTCACGGGTCAGCTAGTCTTTTATAATGCACTGGATGGATACCGGCGAGAAGTTCATCTTCCGAGCCAACATTGTCTGCTTCCGGAGCGGTTTTCGACGAATTCGACTCTCCACGGATTTGACGGCCAGATCTTGGACGGATTACTCCACTAATATCCGCGAACAAATTTAGAGCTAGATACACAAATCTACGATTACCACCGAGTGGCTGCACAGTCCGAAAGATATCGCAAGGTTCCATTACACATTTTTAAAAGCCCACAATAACAACACGATTTTCGATATCGCCCCATTCCATGATTGTAGATAACTGAAACCGAAAACTTTTTACTAGCAAATATAGCGTAACTGTCACTTGTCAATTATCAGTCAAGGTGAAGTGGATGGTTCAATGGCTCTCTTTCAATGGTTGCGTTCAGTGGTGTGACAGAACTTATTTTATTTATTATTATTTATTAGTTTCAAATAGTATTCAAGAGCATCACAGATAAATCCAATTCGTCCTTGAATATTAAAGCTAGAGTGTAAATGATATACATAACTAAGAAAAAAAAACATAAATTATATGAAACTAAATAAAAGACCGATTATGATAAACATGACATAGCAGGGAGTTGCCTTTTTAGCTGCCAAAGTGATATACAAAAGATATCTATTTCTGTGGGTAAGGAATTAAGAAGAGCTATAACCCTTCCCACTGGCCTGTCAACAAAAATATTTGTACGGTGGTACGGCACATTAAACGATAGATGCGATCTCCTCGCTGTGTAATTTACCGGTACGTACAATTCAAACTTACATAGTATCTCTGGCAAATAAATAGTTCCTGGAATTAATTTATGTGCAAATATAATTAGTGAAATATATCGACGCGTTTCAAGACTGTTGTATCCTATTATGAATGTAGGTACTAGTACACTCGTACAGACTCAGATACGGATATTTTTCAGATATCACGATTTTTGGTACCCAGGATCTTGAAACTTAGAGATCTGAAGAAAACTCGAATTCTATTTTTTTCTCGAAAACAAGACATTCCCTTCATACATAATGTACCTATGTATATTTTTGAGAAGGTAAAAATACGTGTGGCACTCGGGGACTGTCGCGGTAAACCTGTTGCATAGCATTTTTTTAACAACTTATGCAATTATAATTATATATTTATTTTATTTTTTCTGATATCAGATAACTGCGCTCTATCGGAAAACGTTGAAATTATTCCGAATCATTTGCGGCTGCGGAAGCAAATGATTCGGAATAATTTAAACGTCTTCCGATAGAGCGCCGCGCACGAATTTTTTATTCGATTAAGCCAAAAAATGGATATTATTCGATAAAACTACTATTCGAAAAAAATCGTAGATAAAAAGATAGATAATTAAATTATCTTTAAAATGGTGCAGGTTTCATAATAATACGCCAGATAGTATTTTCGTAGTAGTCGTTTTTGTGTTCGGTTAGACCTAATTTCACAAATTAATTACACTATGTAATATAAACAAAATCTAAAATATTCAAAGCTAAGAATATTAGGAAAATGTTCTTGTTTAACATATATTTTTTTCGAATCGTAAGCAGTACTCGTTTAGACGTAATTATCAGTTTAAAATCATTAATATTCGTTAAGAAATTTCTTCATTCGGTCGCCGCGCTGGCCCGCGATAAAAGCTAAGCAATAGCTTAAAAAGTTATAATACTTTTTATATTGCAAAAAAAACCTCTTGTACGACAAATTCAATGAAAATTTACAGCGTTTTTCAGAATAACCCAGAAATGACTTATTGCCTTAAATAAGAAGAAGTGTACAGTTCTTGACGTTCGACGCATGTACAAGTGGCAACCTTACAATGGATTATTTGTTTGAGGGTGTTCAGCTAAAAGTAGTAAATTTATTTATTATTTATTTATTTAATTTAACAATTCATTTACAAGTGCACAAGTATCACTAATAATCATATCAATAAAAAATATATATAATTAAAATTAAAATTAAATACGGCCGATATGAGCATTAGCATTTAAGTACTGCTGCTGCCCAACTAAGTGCCAGGACTTGTTCCAGGGCAGCTAGCTCTCTAGTTTTTATATCACATTAATTCGGGAATGAATAAAAAAAAAAAAAAAAAAAAGGAAAAGAAATATATATATTCCCGTCACCATTACAAATTATAACTAATAATCACTAACTAATGATCACAATAGGAAATAAACAGAATAACCTAGCAATTCTGTTACTCGTGAGCTGTTACATAGAGACACACATTATTGAGATTGCGGAAATAGCAAATTTTCTAGTTTACACTTTATAAAAAGAGCTTTTCATAGCCTGACCGGACCTTAAGATGCGATTCCACCAGCGTGCAGAACTGTGCGGCACTGCAATGCACATTGTGCGACACAAATGTTTATTCTGGTCGACTCACTAAAGCAAACAATAACAAATTGTGCGCGAACATTCTAGAAATGTTCGCGCACATCTGTATACTTTTGTGCGCGCACACATGCAGGCAGTGGACTCGCGTCGACGTGTACAAACCTGTTGTGCGCGAACTCAGTCTTGCTTCCGCTACCGGGGTGAAAACATTGATTTGTGCGCGTACATTGTTAATTAACCAAGCTAAATATGGATTGGACGAATGATAAAATTATTAATTTTATTCAAGCTATTGAAACTTATCCTGTATTATGGGATTCTAGTCACAGTGATTATAAAAATAATTCTAATAAAACTATAATAAAAAATTTCCTGCCCGTTCATATTAACTACTGAACTGTCTCGGCAGAAACTCTGCTCAGTGAACATGTTCGCGCACAAGTGTGCTGAACTGTGCGCTTACAAAAGTTACGCACAGCCTTACCAGTGGAGACGGAAGCCAAATGCGACACCAGCTTAGTACCTGCACTGTTGGAGTTTTGCACAAAATGTGTGCAAGCAAATGTGCTGCACACTATTTTGGTGGAATCGCACCATTATGTTCAAAATGTGCAAAGCTATGTTCGCCCGTTACTACAATATGGAATCTATACTTTGATTAGACCATAAACTGCATAGACTTTTTCGCACCATAAAATGCAAAATTATTTATTAAATAATCAGTTTGGTCAAGCCACAAGGTCAGAAACAGCTGCGCTAAAGTTATTTTAATAAAATAACAATATAACAGTGTTTTCGCAAAACATTTGACGGAAGCGACAATACCCGTATTCTACCCTGTTCGTTTTCGTCTTTATTTACGTTCAAAGAGAATAGAATGTTGTAATAATAATAATAATAAATAACCGCTTTATTTGCTCAAACAAAAAGGCGAGCTTATTGCCTAAAAGCAATATCTTACAGCTAACCTTAACCGGGAGCTAATGGGCCCTTGCTGAGTTGGCCACGAAGACCCATTCTGTTCAGGGTTGGTCACACTCACGGGTCAACGCCCAACGCTCAAACCGTCCAACGCTCCTGGACGGTTTGCGCACCGTGCGGCGTAAGCCAATCGATTGTGCACTCTCACTAACAGTCGGGGGAGTCTGTTAGCAGTACTGTTTCCTATAGAGCGGGGGTGGTTGCGGACCTTACGGCGACTGCTCTCGAAACGACCATCGGCTACCCGATCCTGGGTGAACAGCCGGGCAAAGGATGCCGTGGTCCGCGATAGATTCGGTATACACCGTTTCACCGCTTCGTAAGGGAGAGGACCGCGCAAGCGACCTCGAACTCGTAACCAATCGAGAGGCTGGAGAAATCTGGTCGCAATTGGAAGTAAGGGTGTGAGTGTAAGCCCGCTGGGTAACACTCCTGGCTATCTCGCGGTTAAGGCGTTGGCCTCTTACGGGCATGTGGCGGAGCTTGACGGTGGACTGTTTTGTCCAAATCTTCAGCGCTCACTTCAGGGAGATAGAACGACTAATCGTTAAAACTTCCTGAGGTGACGGGTTCGCCCGTTCTAGTTGAAAACTCTAGCTAACCTTAACCTAGTGGAACAACATGTTATGCGGTAAAAATACAGTAATAAATTAAATGTATAAACATTTAAATTCAGCATGTCGATGTCGAGCGAAGTATGATGTTATCATACTTCGCTCGATTCTCTGTTGTATTCAATTATTATAAAGAAACTAATTAAATACTTTAAACCTACAAGTAGTTTAGAAATACTAATGCACGAAGTATATTAGGCATAATAAATGAACGCCGAAAGGTATATCTATGTTAGTAACCCTATAAAATATACCTTGCTAATTTGGTTATTATAAATATACTTAGTTAATTTGTAATTACGTTTAAAAAAGTAATTACGATACCGTAAGCGTTCTAAAATCATACCGTTAGTACGTTACCTTCTTTAGCACTAGTGACGTTAGAAACTCAAATACTGCATATTGTACTGGGCAGAATCGCTGAGCAATGACATAATACTATACTGACTAGTAATAATAGTAACTAAACTTGTCTAATGATATAATTAGTAGGTACCAAACCATATCGGTTGTAAGAAAATGTACATATATGGTATTATAAATAGAATAGAAACGAAAATTTACCGCGTGAAATTTGTAGCAAACGACGTTTTGGTGACGTTGCAGCCGCCGTTGTCCGGGACTGAAAGAGCTGTCAATCCATTGTTGCGGGTAGTCCGCATACCCCTGCCGCCACTGCGTAGGTTATAACGGTGATGGGGGGCCGGGCTCGGAGCGCGCGAATTTCGAAAATCCGTCTTGCACACAACACTCACTGTATCCTGTCTTACGTCCTTGCGTACGGCGTTCGGCGGCGGGAACATTGAAGAGGGTTCCACGTAAAAGAGAGTTTGTAACCGTCGCACACACAGGTATTTGCAAAATCTGGGCGGACAAAATTATTTTTACGTCTAATTAGAATCTAACTATCTCAAATAGAATGGCAAACATGTTTTAAACATATTATTTATTATATTACAAACTTTAAGTAGGTAACTACTTTACATATTTACATACAAAAATGAAAATCATTTTTATAAATATTTTTATGTTAATTTAAAGACATGTTAATGACATTTAAAAACATTTCTTTACTTCTGATATTTATTATGTAGGTTATACAAGAAAAACAAAAACAAAAAATGGTATATCCCTTTAAACTTCATCATCACTTTCTGAAGAAGTTTCGGTTATATTTGGCTCCGCGGAAACTAACATGGTCAGGAATTCAGGCAGCAATGTGTTAGCTTTCCTTTTTATAACTCCTCGCATGCTGTTTAGCAAAGGATCGGAACTAATAATAAGACTTTATAGCACATCTTGGTTGCAGCTTTCTCTTGAGAATTTTCTGTCGAAATCATGCCGGTATGAGGTTAAATGATTATTTTCTCAGCTGCCTCTTCAGAAAGTTGTCCTATTGGCAGTAGGGCTTTTTCTATTATTATGGCACTATGTACCAGCAATTTATGAAGGATTACTCCAATCCTATGTGCTGGAATTTCTGTGCTGGAATTATCTGATGGATTACTCTAATCCAATGTGCCAGCCATATTTGCTTACATACAGACGAGCAGTTTCTGAGGCGTATTGTTGATATTTCAATGGATTAATTTTGTGCCCACTTAAAATTGCTTCCAATATGACTATTAGTCTGTATAGTCGGTAAGCTCTTAATCTTTCCCCGTGATTTCAGCAGCTAAGCTTGGATTCTCAAAAAATCTTCTGCTTGTATTGCCATCATTGATGTTTCCAAAATTAGACTTAGGTATGTGCACTATGAGCCCTGTTTTAGCGCGAAATCTGCCTTGTAGTTATGTAGTTTTTTTCGATCGTCTTCTAAGCCTTTTTCTTCTTTGGTCTTCTTTTCTCTGTATTTCTTCACTGGTAATTTGTATGCCACATGAAGGATTGTCTCTAATATACGAATTCGTACATGTAAAACTGATATGCCAAATTCAACTGCCTCGAAATTGACGTCTCTTGTGAAATCTAACTTGGTAAAGTATTTTGAGGTTGCTCCGCTAATATAGCACCTGCTCGTAGATTTAGTTCCCGTGGCTGCATTGCAGATTTTCTCGTGTATGTCTATCACAGTTGGTTCTAGAGAGGTTATCGCTTCTTTAACTTATCTTATTTCTTTTTCGGTGAGGATGTCTTAGCGTTTTTCCACAGGACATTTTTGACATATCCGTAAACTATTTGCAAAGGCGCAAAGCAGCGTTGGAAAATGTTTCCATCTGACCCATCACCGTAATTTTTTTGTTTAAACTGTGACACCAGAGTTCTTGAATGCTTTTTTGTATTTAGATGCTCGTTTTGGAGAACTGGTAATATCTTTCAGGACATTAGAAGCATCTCTTTTACTCGATTATCCCAACTCCACTTGCGCAGTACAATTACATCTTTTTCAAAAGCAAAACGGAGCTCTGCCGTCTTTCGCCTTTTGCTCTCGTCACAAACCTCTTCAAAGGATTTTGATGGTCAACCAAACCGATTTTGACAAGTAGTTTCTGCAGCAGGGATTTCAAAAGTTTCTTCCAGCCATGATTTATTAGATGTCAGAAAAACATTATCTTTGTAATGAGCTTTGATCCATCACTGTTTAATTTCTGATTCTCTGATCTTTCTGAAACAAGCAAAATTAGGTTTCAAGGCAACAATTTGCTCTTCGTGGTAAGGCTTGTCTAACAAAGGTCTGTCTCTCAAAAAGTCCAATTTGGTATCCAAATTAGGCAAATCTTGGTTTTTGATAAGGTAGTATAAAAATTGTCGGGTCACAATCCTTACTCCTGGTGCACCTTGTGAGCCTTAAACAAGCATAGACTATGTAGAAGTAACTTTGAAAAAAAAAATACAGATTTACATTTTATTGATTAACATTTTGTTTAGATAAAAAAGTCATCCATTCGGATGTATTCGGATATGTTTATATTGATATTTAAAAGGAAATTGTGCGTAGAATAAATACAAATAAAAATCATAGCCCGATATATCCGGATCACAAACCAAAAACCTTAGCTAAAAACAAAGTGTGTCAAAATCATAGCATAATAATGACTTATTTTTATTAGTTTAAGAAAAGTCATAGTTCTTAGTTTATCGTTACTCTTTGAAAACAGTTATTAAAACTCTTACATGCTTTATCAGAATCCATGACTTTCAAGTCGCAATATGAACTCGAAAACATAAAAGAAACACTTCAATGTTGATGATTTTTCTGAGCGCCCGAGAACAAATACATGCACGAGGTGAAACGATCAAATTCCGACTTACGCTACGCACGTGGCGGGCACAGAAGCGAGGGGAACGGGCCTGGACATTGTTGGTTGGTTTGTTCTCTCTAGCTGGAACTGGTTTTTAGGGTCATTATTGCAATTTAGATTTCGGGACTTATGTCCGCCCAGATTTGGCAAATACTTGTATGTGCGTCGTCTCTATTGAAGTTCGGGGTTCGTCTTATTTCAATGGCTTCCCGGATCATGCGAGGAAAGTAGAATTGTTCCTTGGATAGCACAATGGGATTTTGAAACTGCATCCAGTGGTTTTACTTCCGCTATCCAATATATGTTCGCAGATCGCCGATTTTTCTCGCTGAACGAATTTTTGCTGAACTGAATTTCACGCGGTAAATTCGTTTCTATCCTATTTATAATGTCAAACAACCGCGATAGTCTTCGATTTTACATATATGGTATGTTTTCGACAATTGTTTTTTTAATGTTCCTTTATTTCTGAAAAGCCATGTTTATTCTTTTTATGCTTTCTTTCGAGGTATTTTACTTACCTTTTCGAAAAAGTGTAGGTTAGAAAATCAGTATTTAGTTATATATTTTTTATTTTTTTCTTCTATTTAGAGCTACAAAAATAGACACCTACCGGTTCCTTTTTATTTTATGAGCAGGGTATTATGCAACCATCTATCATTGACGTGATTTATTATCACCATTTTATTATTAGGTATAATTATTTATTTATTTTTTACATATCTGCATGATGCCTTTATCAGACCATATCGGTGGTAAGCAAATGCACGAATTTGTTTGTTTTTTTCTATATGGTTCATTTATTGCATTTTTGTTTAAGGCGACATGAGAGACCTCAGAAAAATATCCGAAATAGGCGGATACGCGAAAGAATAGGCGGAGTCAATTTTGTAAGGTTTGACCAATAAAAATCCAGCGTTGACGAAGCGTCAAGCGTAGATTCCACGTCCGCTAGCGCCGGGAACCAGACGCATACTAAACGGCCAATCGCAGCGCTAGGACAGAATAACTATCTTTACGCAGTGGTGGTATAGCGTAACTCTCAGACCCTTTCACGTTTTAATTAATTTTAATTAATGTAGGGCCTAAATAAAAAATGTGTGAAATTATAATGAAATGTGTGAAAATGTGTGACAATATAATGAAATTATAATAAAACACACTCACCGCTTACATTGTAGGAGTAAACGCGCCTGAAAGTTTTCGAAGTCAGTTTAAAGCCTTTGTCCAAGGCAATGAGGAACTTTTTTAAGTCTAAATTTTAAATTGGTTCCTAATCGAGGGATTCACTTAGAAACATCTTTAAACTAATGCTTATATTTAAAAAAAAAACATAAAACTAAAATTCTTCAGATATGGTCGTTCCCAGCTATCATGTCGCCTTAAAGCACTTTACCTTGGACAACGGCGGCTATAGTGTCGCTGAAACGTCAGGCGCGCAAAACTCCACGCGATAAAATCTGATAGTCTTTTATTTAAAATGTCTAAGCATACTTGCGGCCAGGCCGCGGCGGCCAACGAGATTCTACGAAATGTATGGAAACGCGCGAGGGCGCGCGCACTTGGCCGCGCGGCCCAAGTGCGCGCGCACGACGGCGATTCCATACATTTCGTAGTATTTCGTTGGCCGGCTTAGAGTTCGGCCCAAGTGCGCGCGCCCCGGCTTAGAGTTCATGTTCGCCTCTAAGTTTGATGTATTATCTGAGTTTGCCTCTAAGTTTGATGTATAAGATCCTTGAGTAGGTAATAGTTACAACCCATAGATTACAGTTATACCTTTCTGTGTGACGGGTTCGCCCGGTGACAACTCTCCAGTGAGATGGCAGGTACGCCCGCAGCATCAACAATCAAAAGTGCGCCCCCCTAACGTGTATAACATGTTACATTTGGGAAACTCTGTATAGTGATTGCCTTGAAGATTTTCTAACAAAGGCAGCACCGTTTCGAGTACATACAGTCGCGTGCAGTTTGAATAGGATACGTGGCCCAGATTTATATTATTAGGTATAGTATAGCACGCTGGTTGGACAATGCCCATATTAAGCGAGGACGAGATTATTGATTGATCAAATGAGTTAAGTGCCTTCTAGATACTCTATCTTTTTACACGACTGCCCAACAAAAAATGGGCCCTAATGGGAGCTAATGGGCCCTTGCTGAGTTGGCCACGAAGACCCATTCTGTTCAGGGTTGGTCACACTCACGGGTCAACACCCATCCGACGGGCTCCATGCATAAAGTGCGAGCCCGGGCAGGACTCTGGCCTTAGGGCTAGTTTCCCCTAGGAATCGACCTTCTGGCGCTCCTGGACGGTCTGCGCACCGTGCGGCGTAAGCCAATCGACTGTGCACTCTGACTAACAGTCGGGGGAGTCTGGAAGTAGCACTGTTTCCTATAGAGCGGTGGTGGTTGCGGACCTTACGGCGACTGCTCTTGAAACGACCATCGGCTACCCGATCCTGGGTGAACAGCTGGGCAAAGGATGTCGTGGTCCGCGATAGATTCGGTATACATCATTTCACCGCTTCGTAAGGGATAGGACCGCGCAAGCGACCTCGACCTCGAACTGGAGTAATCTGGTCGCAATTGGAAGTAAGAGCGTAAGTGTAAGCCCCCCGGGTAACACACCTGCCTATCTTGCAGTTAAGGCGTTGGCCTCTTACGGGCATGTGGCGGAGCTTGACGGTGGACTGTTTTGTCCAAGTCTTCTGCACTCACTTCACGACTAATCGTTAAAACTTCCTGAGGTGACGGGTTCGCCCACTGTAGTCGACAACCCTAGTTGCATATGTATGTATGTATCTGCATGCCAATTTGACTATATTACCGTTATTTGTGAGTGTTTTATCTCTTTAACCATTTATGCAGTAAAAGGGAAATTGTATGCAGTAAAAGGGAAAAGTCTTTTGTTTTAAACACTTGGGATGATAAATTTACTTATTTTCATATTAATTCATTACATTTTTACATTACATTTTCGTCGTGTCCAATTGACGGCTAAAGACCGCTCTTGGACGTGTCAAAATAATTGGGTTATGTAGTAAGTTTCGTTACTACTCTTTACTGAACATACATAGTTAGTCAAGAATTAACTACTAGATTGTCCAACTATAAATATAAATAATCAAAATAGAAGTTTAATATTTGAAGTAGTTAGTGATTCGAAAGGATACGTAGTAAAATTATTCATCGTAATATTCAAATTGTCAGTAAAATGTTAAATAATCAAATTAAATCTACGTTATGCATTTTAAACTAAAAGTACAGATATAAGACCATATAAAATAATCAGACAATAAGGCTCTACTTTTTTAAGTAATTTAAATGGGCACAATATTTGAAAAATCATGGCCCTCAAATTCGGCCAAATTATAGAAAGGGTGGCCTATCAGCATCTCCTTGGTGTTTTTTTTTAATTTTATGTCCTCCAGCTGTTTAAATTTTGTAGGGAGTAGATTATAGAATTTAATGCTAAGGTACAAGTAGCTTTTCTGTACTTTTGCCAGTCGTATTCGGGGTACGCATAAAAGGGAGCTACCGCGGGTATGATGCGAGTGAATGTCTGCATTAATTGGTGTTTCAGTTAGGTGCTGTCTAGCATACATTAATAAACACTGGTATATGAACGCCGAATACATAGTCATTACCCTTGCCTTGGTGAAATATTCTTTGCATGAGGTCCTAGTCGTTACCTGATACATGCTGCGCAGTGCTCTCTTTTGCAAAAGAAAGATTCTTTTACTGGTTGCAGCATTTCCCCAAAATATTGATAATAGGACTAATAAACATGACCTAACGATTTAAATTATTTTTTAATATAAAAAACTACTTTTTGTGACTTAAATATAAAATATAGACATATGCTGTAGCTGACTTTTTTGTAGGTATTACCAAGCTCTACAACTTTTCTCTAGATCTCAATCATATATCTCTCATCGTTAAAGCAGCGTTCGTAAGAAACGTTTTCATTCGACCGTTTTTTCTCCGACTTACTTTGCAAATCCAACTACCACGAAAAAGTTTCGGATTAATATATAGCCCAATGACACTTTTCAAAATCGGTTCAGTAGATCCAGAGATTACTTCCTACAACCTCACAAACTTTACCTCTTTATAATTTTAGTATAGATTTGAACAAAAATCGTGGCACAATACTCGCAACGATAAACTACATACCCTGTGTGAGTGTGAATTCAAACTATATATTGCTAAGTCTGCTCGTGTTTTGTCAGCAGTGTATGGGGGGGGGGGGGGGGGGGGGGGAATGGAACTGGGATATGCTGTTTGAACTCTGTAATGTGTCTCATGATTTTACTCCCGATCTGTTTCCTGACATATGTAATATGCTAAGGTCAGCTGTTCGACTAGGTGGGTCCAGTGATCGTACATAATAATATGCTATCTTTTATGGATCTTCACTGCAAATATTATATTTAAAAAAAAAAACAATTTGCTCATGCCAATTGGACAATATATCAAAAAAGACAATGGGCAAAAATGAATTACTGGATCCACATCTCCAATAGCAATATCGTATATACTATTGGAGAGATCTATTTATCTAGAATATTTATGACTACTGTCATAGGGTACGTGCCGCGACCCCTTGCTCTCAAATAAGGAGAAAGCAGCGTCTTTAATATACATCGCCGTGTTACGCGGTGCGTGTTGACATTCATCATTTGACAGTTTAGTTTTTTCGTTCTTCCTCTTCGCGACCGTCAGGAATAGATCCGGTAGGCCTAGTAACGAAGAGAAATTTATGATATATCAATTTAGCAAAATAAATTAAACAAAATATTTAACTATTACACTCCAAAAAATATTACCAATTTTAACCCTTGGAGTAAATGGGTATTTTCATGGGTGCATCTGTCTCTTTTGCAGGATTTTCGGCGACATCGACTTAAAGTACAATAACTACGAAACTACTACACCAATCATAAAAAGAACAACTGCACAATGATTGCATTGAAATTTCGAATATAGAATATTGAAATATCATTTTGTAAAACAATTAGATAATTATGAATAAATATGAGAACGTCAAAGAAGTGAAAAAAACGCGCGACCAGATTTGGTCGACTCGTACTCAACGGATAATTGTTTCGCGACCAGATTTGGTTGACTCATACTCAACGGGTTAACGAACCGTTTTTGGTTCTTACGAATTTATTCCAATCCAACGTTTTGGAAAATTATAAAACTACGCAATTGTACTCGGAAAAAAACCGGTATGTATTAATGATGGAACCCTGATGTTTTATTCCACCATAACTTCCAAACGCTTGAACCGATTTAGATGTGTGTAATATTGTTGGAATCTTTATGTTATCCCGAGTGTCATAGAGTACCTAATCTGTCCAAATGTTGAAAAACGGTTGTTTAAATTTCCAAATGTCATTAAATTAACATAAATATATCGTGTTTAGTGTCAAATGAAAGGTCTGATTGAGTACATTCCGGAAATATACATCTATCTATAAGGATAAATACATGCACTACAAATATTTCATCAAAAAACCTCAAGCCAGTTTAAAGACTTTTAAAAAAATCAGTTAAAAAAAGCCAATGTCCAAGGCAATGAGCAACTCTTTAGAGTCCAAATTTTAAATTGGTTCCTTATCGAGGGATTCACTTAGAAACATTTTTAAATTAATGCTTATATTTTTCAAAAAAATCATAAAACTAAAATTCTTCAGATATGCTCGTTCCCAGGTATCACGTCGCCTTAAAACACGCTGATTAACGAGTCTAGGTGCTGGAGATTTAACAAGGTTCTGTTAGTTATTTTGTGTGATTCTTGAAAGTATTTGTTCATCGATCGTCTCTATGGTCGTGTGTTTACAAAAGTAACATTGAGACATTATTTCATTTCGTCTTGCTTATGCAAGACGCTTCAATATTACCGAAGACGATGTCTTGCATTGCATTGCTCAAGCCACAAAACGACTCTGCGAACGGCAATCATACAAATTGGATTACGTATTATTATGTATTTCAAGTTTAAGTGTAATGCAAGAGGCATTGAATGACGTTCTTTTTGGGGTTCCGTACCAAAGCGTACACTACATACAAAACCAGTTATCTTACTAAAATAACTAATTTTTTACACGACTACCTAAAAAAAGAAGTGTTTAGAAGAAATGTTTAGGACGAATGTATGTATGTTTTCCGTTTCTTTATTCCACCATAACTTCTTAACGCTTGAAGCGATTTAGATGTGTGGTGTACTGTTAGAATCGTCATGCCATCCTGTTATAGAGTCAAACCTAGTGCTCAAATGTCAAATAAATGATTATGTAAATGTTTAGTTTAATAAATATTATTTAATTAATTTAACAATTATTTACAGTGCATAAGTATCACTAATAATCATATCAATATATATATATATATATATATATATATATATATATATATATATATATATATATATATATATATATATATATATATATATATATATATATATATATATATATATATATATATATATATATATATATATATATATATATATATATATATATATATATATATATATATATATATATATATATATATATATATATATATATATATATATATATATATATATATATATATATATATATATATATATATATATATATATATATATATATATATATATATATATATATATATATATATATATATATATATATATATATATATATATATATATATATATATATATATATATATATATACCTATATATATATATATATATATATATATATATATATATATATATATATATATATATATATATATATATATATATATATATATATATATATATAGATATATATATATATATATATATATAGATATATATATATATATATATATATATATATATATATATATATATATATATATATATATATATATATATATATATATATATATATATATATATATATATATATATATATATATATATATATATATATATATATATATATATATATATATATATATATATATATATATATATATATATATATATATATATATATATATACATATAATCAAACTTAAAATTATAATTGAACACGGCCGATATGAGCATTAGCATTTAAGTACTGCTGCTGCCCAACTAAGTGCCAGGACTTGTTCCAGGGCAGCTAGCTCTCTAGTTTTTAGATCACATATATTCGGCAATTTGAATAAAAAATAAAAAGGAAAACAAATATATATATATATATTTCCGTCACCATTACAAATTATAACTAATACTCACTAACTAATGATCACAATAGGAAATAAAACACAAAAAATAAATAATCGTGACTATTTAATAATAATAATAAAATAAAAATAAAATAAAATGTCAAATAATATCAAACAATAGTCACCAAAATTATAAATAAGTAATAAGTATGTATGTTATCCGTTTCTTTATTCCACCATAACTTCTAAACGCTTAAACCGATTTAGAAGTATGTGGTATTGCTGGAATCGTTATGTCATTCCGAGTGTCCGGTCCCTGCACCCCAGCCACGGCTCACATTTAGCTCAGTCCGCAACAGTAAGTTTACCGTTTCTTTATTCCATCATAACTTCTAAAAACTTAAATCGACTTCGATATGTATGATATTATTAGAACCGTTATGTCATCCTGAGTGTCATAGCGTACCTTAACTGTAAGTAAGTAATTATCTAAATGTCCAAATGACAATAAATTAACATGAATATATCGTGTTTAGTGTCAAATGAAATGCCTAATTGAGTATATGCCGGAAATATACATCTAGATAAATACATAAACAACGAGTATTTCGTAAAAAAACCGTAATATAAATAATTATAAATAAAATAGTTCACTTTCTAAAACGGTAGTCGTGTTTTTTGATTTTAATATATTCATTTGTTGAACCGCCCTACCGTACGAACGCATGTGATACGGTCGCTATGTTATCGCCCGAACGCAACAGCCCATAGCACGTACCTTCGAGTACGCTTGATATTTTAAAAAAATATAAAACCCGAAACCCACAAAGAGTATGTGATACGTCAATTTGTTCCTACGATTCTAAATAAAAAAAAGGATAGTAAATGGGTCTCTTTTTGAAAAACAATTGTCTGGTATATTGTAAAAGAGTATTGTTATTAAGAAATGTAATGAAAAAAAAACCAACGATTCTATACCTACTTTTTGAATAATAGCCCAAAGGTAGGGCGGCGGTTAATTATATTGTTCTTGTTAATAAAATTGAATAAATAGGTTAGAAACGAATTTACCGCGTAAAATTTGTAGCACCCGACGTTTCGGTGGTGTTGCAGCCGCCGTTGTCCAGGGTAGACTGAAAGAGCTGTCAATCCGTTGTTTTTGCAAGAAAGAATATCTAAAACCGCGATTTCCGCATCTGAAATTCTATGGCTTCGAAGGGGGAGTGAATTGGTGGTAAGGTGAACACTCACATGTGGCAAGACAGCTGTCCTAAACCTACCACAGCCGATCGTTATTCCGGGATCCACCGTTCACCTCCCAGAAGTATAATAAATGTATATGATGGGCCCGATTTCGGTCGGTGAATTCCATGGCAGCTCTGTTTGTATTTTATTTATTTTATTTAATAACTAAAGTTTTTGTATAATCTATAAACTATAATAGTTATACTATTATACTCTTATATAATAACCCAAGATTGCAGCAATCACCAATATACACCCAACAGATGAACGCAGTACTTAATATCACCTCGATACAGGCTCTGCCTAGTGAGGTGACGAAATCCCGTCGACGCCGCACTTTTTAGTACATTTCCAGGGTCCTACAATCTGTGTATTTACAACTAGCTGACCCGCGCCCACTTCGTTGGGCGGTAAATATTTTTACTTGTGATGAAATTATGAGTGTGGTTCGGTTAGTACTGAGTGCTATGATTTATTTCCTGACTGCCAAAAGGAGGGCTATATTTTTACTGCATATGTATGTATGTATTTGCATGCCAATTTGGCTATATTACCGGGTTTCAAATGAGTGAATGAAATTATTATGATTGAATAAATTATGTTTATTTCAATTGTTCAAAACTTCTTGGTATTCTATATTAGATGTAATGTTATTGGTACCAAAATATAATTTGGTACCAAAATATAATCAATATAATTTGGTACCAAAATATATTGTCTTTCAGGAGTTCCAACGCGAGATACGGTCGCAGTTCCATACCTATGTTGTATTATCTCTTTAACCATTTATGCAGTAAAAGGGAAAAGTCTTTTGTTTTAAACACTTGAGACGATAAATTTACTTATTTTGATATTGTTGCGCCCGTTGCCCAACATATGCAGTGCCCTGTGGCACGGACCGACCCAGCGCTGTGTGGACCCAGGACTGTAAAAAGAGGTCCACCGCTTGGTCGCCGCTTGCCCCGTAACGGGCGGCCACGACACCTGCTGCAAGCCTCGATACGCCTCAGTCTGTCTATTACCACCGTTTTACTCCCCGTCCCCTGCACCAATAAAACACGCCTTCCCTTTCACTAGTGCCAACACGGCATATTATTTTTCGATGAACTTCAATGACACACCATAAATTTACAGACATGAGATCTTAGTCTAGGATGCATAACAAAGTGCATAAGGTGTATAACAAATACAATTTTACAATAGGACATAGCCTAGGTACCGCAATTAACCTAGGTACATACACAATTTATAAAATTCTTTATTGTACAGTAAACATAAGTATATAACAATTAATCTTATTTTCTAAGTGTCGCTATCCTGTTCTTCCCGGGCAGCGGGTCGAACAAGATCTCTCTGTTGTCGAGCGGCGTCTCTGTGCGCCTGCGTGCTCCTGAGTGCGCCTGAGTGCGCCTGGGTGCGCCTGTGTGCGCCTGTGTGCGTCTGCGTGTGCCTGACTGCGCCTGGGTGCGCTCGTCTGTGCTGCGTCCGCCTGTGCTGCGTCCGCCTGTGCTGCGTCCGCCTGTGCCGCGTTCGCCTGACTGCGCCTATGTGCGCCCGTCTGCGACCGCGTGCGTCCGACTGCGCCTATGTGCGCCCGTCTGACCGCGTGCGTCTGACTGCGCCTGTGTCCGTCTGACCGCGTGTGCGCCGCGTGGGTGCCGCGTGTGCGCCGATGCGCACCAGACTGCGCCTTTGTGCGCCCGTCTGCGCCCGCGTGTGTCTGACTGCGCCTGTGTGCGCCGTCTGACCGCGTGTGCGCCGCGTGGGTGCCGCGTGTGCGCCGATGCGCACCAGACTGCGCCTTTGTGCGCCCGTCTGCGCCCGCGTGCGTCCGACTGCGCCTGTGTGCGCCGTCTGACCGCGTGTGCGCCGCGTGTACCCGGCTCTCCGAAGGTCCCAACTTGGACCGGCGCTCGAACTCCACGACTGGAGCGAGCGTCCCGTCGACCGTAAATCACGAGTCGGACCGTAATTCCCGACTCGGACCGGCACTCAACTCCCCGAATAGGAGAGAGTGTCTCGTCGACCGTAGTGTCCTTTACTTGGACAGCGCTCAATACTGCACGGTGCAGTAGAGCCGCTCGCGACTGGCTTCCATACTGCAAGGGCAGCGGAGCGGTTCCAGGTCGCGGTCCTAGTAGTCGTTGGGGGTTCCTTCCTTCCTTCCTAGTCGGTTGACTGTTTGCTGTGGAACTGAGAGAGCGAGTCATTTGGTATGGCCCAGGGGCCCATATTTGTACTCACTTCCGCGGTTCTCGCCGTGCACCTGCTGTGCACCTGCTTTCGTGTCCACCAATGGACACGCCGCGGACAGCTTTCCGTGACAGGTGGGGATCTTCCCTTTTCTATCGACCTCTCGCACTCTCCTAGGAGAAAAGCTATCTCCTCTCCTCTAAAAGCCGTTACGGTACGCTCCGTGTTTGTCCAGACTTCAGGGCCGACCAACAGTTTCTGGTTGGCGGCTACTGGCTCGTTAGAGCGCATTCCTGATTGGTCGGCAACCAACCAATCAGAGAATGGCTCAAAACCCATCCTTTCCTTTGGAGTGGATTCTTCGGGTTCCAAACATCATCAGAGTCTGGCCCGGTACCTCACGTATACGTTCCCGTTATTTTCGCATTTGCTAGTGTCTTCGAAATCGGCTGAGGGCAGTTTCCCGGCCACGTAAACTTGAATCGATGATTCCTGTGTTTCTGTTTACTTGCCGGTGGTCGGTGGTGATGGTGCCTTGTTTTCTACTCCCCTTTAACAGTTTTTCACTATTTTTGGGAGTAGAAAATACCACGTGTTTTCTCTCGTGTTTCACGGTTCCTTGCTGTGAACACGTGAATTTTCACGGCAGGTCGTAAGAGGGGTGCTGTTTGCATGTACCTCGACTCTTATACAACTGTTTCGGGCAGTATTTCCCGCTTTCATTTCCGGTTTGACGAGTTCAAAACTGTCCGTTTTTGGCACCAAAGTTCGTCTCCTAGCTATGTTAGAGCGGGCGGTCGTAGGGAGTCTCGCTCGCTCGATCTCAGTGTGGGAGCGGGCGGCCGTAGGCCGTCTCGCTCGCTCGATCCGTTCCAAGCGGCGCCTGCGATGTCTATAAAGGTAACCCGAGGCGATTTTGCCATTTTTCTCGTAAAAATGAGTTTTCTGCAAATTTCTTATGCTTTCTCGGGCACCCTCATAGCGGCCGTAAATCATCTATTTTACGGCCGGCGACGTCGCTACTGACGGCGTCGCAACATCCTCCCCCTCGACACGTCCCGTGTCTTCATTTTCGGCCTCTAGTATCACGGCCACTTTGGTGATGGGTCTTCGGCTGATCCGACCGGTTGCGGTGCGGAGGTCGACCACTCGTACCAACCCGTCTGCGCCCGGGTGTACAGCGGTTACGACACCTCTAGTCCACGTCCCGCGAGTCGTGTTTGGTTCCGCCATGAACACGACGTCATTGATGGCTATGTCGCGGTTGCGCTCGTGCCATTTCGTTCGTTTGGCTAGAGTGGGAAGGTATTCCTTCACCCATCTCTTCCAAAACTGGTTTGCCAAGGCTTGGCTGTACCGCCACTGCTTCCGTAGGTCCACCCTTTCGTCTGGGGGGCATAACGGTAGCACTGGCTGCGGTGACCCAATGAGAAAGTGATTTGGTGTCAGACTTTCTTCATCACTGGGTTCACCAGAGACGCGTGTGAGCGGACGACTGTTCACTATGAACTCCGCCTCAGCCAGCGCTGTCAGCAGTGTCTCCTCCTTCGGCGATTGCTCCTTGAGTATCGCGTAGAGGGCGGTTTTAACGGATCGCACCATCCTCTCCCAGCTCCCGCCCATGTGAGGTGCTGACGCTGGAATGAAGTTCCACTGTACTCCTTTGGCTGATAGTCCGTTGGCCAGCTTGTCCTTGTCGACGTCTGCCCATGCCTCTCTGAGCTCTCTTTCAGCCCCGTGGAAGTTGGTTCCATTGTCTGAAAAGAGAGCCCTGGGCCATCCCCGTCTCGCGGCCATCCTGACGATCGCTTGTATAGCGGAATCCGCTGTTAACGAGGCCGCGAGTTCCAGGTGTACCGCTCTGGTGGTGAGGCAGGTCATCAACACGCCGTATCTTTTTTCTCGGCGTCTGCCGATGCATACGTTGATGGGCCCGAAATAATCGATGGCACACTGCGTGAATGGTCTGCAGTGGTGTGCCAATCGTGCGGCCGGTAGTCGCCCCATCAGTTGGGTGCCGGGCTGTGTCTTCTTCAACCGGCACGTTCGACACTCCCTTGTTTCTCGACGTACTGCGGTGCGGCCGCACAATACCCAGTATCGCTGGCGTATGTTGTTTAGCACCGTTTCTTGTCCTTGGTGAGCGGCCTGTTGATGGTGATGTTTAATGAGCAGCCGAGTGAAGTGGTGCTTCGGGCAGAGCACAACTGGCTCCTTCACCGCTCGGCTGACTCCCTTTGCAGCTCCTATCCGGCCGCTCAGTACGATGTGCCCCTTTCTGTTGAGGCAAGGCGTGAGGCTGTAGAGGCGACTATGCTGGTCGACGATTTCCCCTTTGCTCAGGTGGTTACATTCCTGCGGGAACATCTCCTCCTGCGCCTGTCGAATCAGGACCTCCGTGGCCCTGTCTACTTCCTCCTGTGCAAGGGTGTCTCCCCCACGTGGCTGAGACCGCCGGCGACACATCTCCACAAAGCGTAGTGCGTATGCCATGCTCCGCACCAGCCGATTCCATGATGAGAAACGCTCCATCCTAATCAGCTGCGCGCCTTGTTGTGTACTAAACACTGCGCGTACCTCTATGTCGGGTTTTTCCGTAGCCCATGTTTCTGCCGGCCAGTCTTCCTCGTCTTGCAGCAGGAAGGCAGGACCGCTGAACCAGCGCGACTGCTCACTCAAGTCGCACCGGTCCTTGTCCCTGGTCGCCTCGTCGGCAACGTTTTCAGACGTAGGAATCCACCGCCAGTCGCTTGTACCCGTCAACTCATCGATTTCACCTAGTCGGTGAGCGACGAATACGTTATATCGGCGGGGGTCGTTCCTGATCCACTGTGCGACCGTTGTGGAATCTGTCCACATTGTCGTCTTGTTGATGAGGAGCGTAGTCTCCTTTTTGATGGTGGCTGCTAATCGACTTCCGATTACTGCTGCCATTAATTCCATTCTTGGAATTGTCATTGGTTTAAGAGGTGCCACTTTTGCCTTGCTGGCGACAAAGGCTACACTCCTAACCGTGTCCGATTTGCTCACTAAGTAGGCTACCGCAGCGTAGGCGGATTCGGATGCGTCGCAAAAGACGTGCAGCGTGAGGTTGGCTGTATCTGCCGGTCTGTACCATCTTGGCACCCTGCACTCCTTGATGCAATCCAGTTCTGCCAGCCAGCGTAGCCATTTTTGGTATGTGTCTTCAGACAGCACCTGATCCCAGTCAATCTGTGACCTCCAGACCTCTTGTAGTAAGATCTTCGCCTTGATGGTAAATGGAGACAGCAGTCCCATAGGGTCGAAGATGCTCATTGCCAAGCTTAGCATTTGCCGTTTCGTGGGCCGTTCTTTGCCGGCCAGGATTGCTGCGTCGACGCGGGGAAACTTGCAGCTGAATGATAGCTTGTCGTCCCCCGGGTCCCATTCCAGGCCGAGGACCCGTTCCGATGCTCCTGCCTTACCCAGGTTAAGGCTGATTTTTCCAGTCGGTTTGGCTGCCATTGCAGTCAATACGGCCGCGGCATTGCTGCTCCAATCGCATAACTCGAATCCTCCTCTTCGGTGGACTTCAGTGACGCTGCGAGCTAGCTGTATGGCTTCTTCCTCGCTGTCCGCACAATCAATGTAGTCATCCATGTAGTGTTTATGAATGATCGGCGCCACAGCCTCCGGGAACTCCCCCGCGTGGGCCTGTGCATTCATATTCTTTACATGCTGGGCTGAGCAAGGAGATGACGAGGCGCCGAATATCATTGATCGCATCTTGTATGTTCGTGGCTCCTGATCCGTGCGTAGATTCCGCCACAGGAACCGCTGTGAGTCCTGATCATCCTCTCGGATCTGGACTCGCAAGAACATTTCTTTTATATCCGCGGTGAATGCAACGGCTTTTTCACGGAATTTCAGCAGGATCCCCAGCAGAGCGTTCAGGAGATCCGGCCCTGTTTCCAGAGCGTCGTTGAGACACCGTCCGCTTACTTTGGAAGCGGCGTCGAAGACGATTCTTATCTTGGCAGGCTTGTTTGGGTTCACGACGCAAAAGTGTGGCAAGTAGAATGTACGTGGTCCGTGCCGACGTATTTCCTCCTCAGGAAGCTCCACGGCGTATCCCTTTGTCACGTACTCGCTCATCTTGGCGCAGTACGCCTCGGCGACGGCGGGCTCCTTCCTGAGTCTTGTCTCCAGACTTTTTAGTCGGCTAATGGCATGAAAGCGGCTCGGGGGGAGCCTCTCCCCCTCGTGGCGCCAGAGCAGGCCCGTTTCCCAACGGCCGTTCTGACAATGCGTTGTGGCAGCCATTGTCGCCTCCGCATGCTCATGTCGTTTTAGTTGCGGTCGCCGTATGGCCACGCCTGACTCTTCCGTCTGCAGATAGTCGTTGACGAGTTGGTCCAGCGACTCCATGCCTGTGTGGTAAACTGCCGCTTGGTCCGAGTTCTTCTGGACCTGTCCGCTGATCGTCCACCCGAGCAAGCTCCGGGTGGCGGTGGGCAACCCTGGTGGTCCCCAGACGATACTTCGTGGCGCTATAAGGCGGTAATTATCCATGCCGATAATCATTTGTGCCTTGCCCCGATATTCCGGTATCTGTATGCCATTAAGATGGGGCCATTTGTCCCATTTACTTCCCAACGATTCCTGCTCGGGTCCATTGAGCCTTTCAATGGTGTGGACGGACGTCATCTGATGCCATTCTCCGTCCAGAGCGTCCCTCACCTCAAGATCCACCAGTCGGGAATTTTCCTTGCGTGGTCCCGCTACGCTCTTAAGGACAATCGCGCTCTGCTTCCCGCAGACGCCGATTTCCCTCGCCACGCTGTCCTCAATCAGCGTGACGCTTGACCCTTCGTCAAGTAGAGCGAGTATCGGGATGCTGCTCTTGGGACCCCTTACTACTATTGAGGCGACGCGCAGCAACACATTTTGCTTGGCGACGCAAGTGAAGGTCTGCCCTTCTGTTGCCCGCGCCGCTTTGATATGGTAGTTGTTGCCGGCGACATCCTTCTGGTCTTCATCTGTTTCTTCCTGGCGCGGTGGTGAGCGCGCCGCCCTTTTACTGTCGACGAGCAGTGGGTGTGTCTCTTGGGCGGTGCGGCAGTTCCGCGCGTAGTGCCCCTTCCGGAGGCACCGGAAGCAGGCTCCGGAACTCTGCACCCATCTTGAGCGCTGGATTTCCGTCAACTTCAGAAACTTCTTGCACCGCGCGAGGATGTGTCCTCGCGTGAGGCACATCTCGCACTTCGGGCCGCCTTCCTGTGGACTGGAAGCTGCGGGCGGCGTGTTCTTCGTATATTTCGTGAAGTTCTTCGGTTTCGGCTGCGCTTGCTTTGAAGCGGATGTCGACTGCTCTGTATCAGCGTGCGTCGTGTACACCCGCTTCGGTGCAGGCTTCGACTCGTACCCCTTCGGTTTGGTCGGCTTAACCCCCCAGTTGGCTCGATTCACCGCCGTGGCCTGTCGCCCGAGTTTGTCCATATACTCTGAGAAATCAAATAGTGACGGATTGCCTCCGTGTTTCTCTATAATGGCTTCACTCCAGCCCGACAGGTGATGGCCCGACAGCTTGGCTTCCAGTTCGCGCAGTATCTCCAGGTTGTACGCGTACTCTGGCCGCTTCAGGGACCTCATTGAAGCTATGAGGTTGCCAACTGTCACCGTGAAATCGATCACTTCTTCGCTTGTTGTTGAAGTGCTGGTCAATGGCCGCAAGCCGCGCACCTGGTTGATAAGGCGCCCGATGAGAAGGTCTGGTCTCCCGAATCGTCGCTCTAGTATCTCTCTTATCCGTGGTAGTTGCTCTGGATCGGAGAGGAGAGCGGACACAGTTTGATATGCCTTTCCCTTCAGGCACCGCTGTAGTCTCATTATTACTTCAGCTCGCGTCAAGATCTGGGTCTGCTGCTCCAGCTGTGACGCGAAGACCAGCCACCGTTCTGGGTCACCGTCGAACACCGGCAATTCCCGCGGCAGTGTATGCCGCAAGAGAATCCCTTCGCACGCAGTGGTCGCGTGCGGTGTCGGTGATTGTGGCGGGCCTGGTGCTTGCGGGAAAGCGCCTGCGAAGTTGTCCATATCCCCCGCTCGTTGCCGCTGCGCCGTGTCCCCTACCGCCTGATTTGAGTGGTCGATCCACTGCGGTATGGGAGTTTTCTCGAGGGGAATCCGTGTGCGTGCCATCGAACGTCCAAGGCTTGGAGCGTCCTCGGCCTCTTCTTCCTCAGCGACGATGATGTCTTGCTCGAGTTCCGTGGCTCGGCGCAGGTCTGCGAGTCTCGCCTGCAGCGTCTCCGTTCGGTTACGGAGCACCGTTCGTTCGGAAGCATCGCGCAGCTCGGATATCTCGTCCTCAATCCGCTGTTTCTCGCGAAATGCTCGCTGTGCTGCCTCGGCGAAGCGACGCTTGCACCTACTGTGCGGCGTCATGCCGCTTTCACGGCTGCATAGACTCGCTGTCCAGTCGGCGGGCCTTCCTGTCGCGCCCCCTTGAGTTATAGCGGCTGCATTGTCCACGACGTACGGCGTGCCGCGCTCCGGGTATGCGCCTGCTACCCGAGCTGCTGGCGTTAGTGGCTGCGCTGTCGGTGGGCCCATCGCCCCCTGAGGCGAGTTGCCAACTCGTGTTACCGTGACGCTCGTGGTTGCTAGGTCGCTCATCTGTGATTCTTGTATGGTGACCTCTGTCACGGTGTCGGCGTCCCTCGCAGCGCTGCGGTCAGCTGCGTGTGGGTCGCGACGACTTTTACCACTACGAAGGCTCATCGTGATTTATTGGTGCACGACGGGAGAGTAACGGTATTTTGCTAATGGCGATCCGGCTCGAAGGACCAGCTTCTATGTTGCGCCCGTTGCCCAACATATGCAGTGCCCTGTGGCACGGACGACCCAGCGCTGTGTGGACCCAGGACTGTAAAAAGAGGTCCACCGCTTGGTCGCCGCTTGCCCCGTAACGGGCGGCCACGACACCTGCTGCAAGCCTCGATACGCCTCAGTCTGTCTATTACCACCGTTTTACTCCCCGTCCCCTGCACCAATAAAACACGCCTTCCCTTTCACTAGTGCAACACGGCATATTATTTTTCGATGAACTTCAATGACACACCATAAATTTACAGACATGAGATCTTAGTCTAGGATGCATAACAAAGTGCATAAGGTGTATAACAAATACAATTTTACAATAGGACATAGCCTAGGTACCGCAATTAACCTAGGTACATACACAATTTATAAAATTCTTTATTGTACAGTAAACATAAGTATATAACAATTAATCTTATTTTCTAAGTGTCGCTATCCTGTTCTTCCCGGGCAGCGGGTCGAACAAGATCTCTCTGTTGTCGAGCGGCGTCTCTGTGCGCCTGCGTGCTCCTGAGTGCGCCTGAGTGCGCCTGGGTGCGCCTGTGTGCGCCTGTGTGCGTCTGCGTGTGCCTGACTGCGCCTGGGTGCGCTCGTCTGTGCTGCGTCCGCCTGTGCTGCGTCCGCCTGTGCTGCGTCCGCCTGTGCCGCGTTCGCCTGACTGCGCCTATGTGCGCCCGTCTGCGACCGCGTGCGTCCGACTGCGCCTATGTGCGCCCGTCTGACCGCGTGCGTCTGACTGCGCCTGTGTGCGCCGTCTGACCGCGTGTGCGCCGCGTGGGTGCCGCGTGTGCGCCGATGCGCACCAGACTGCGCCTTTGTGCGCCCGTCTGCGCCCGCGTGTGTCTGACTGCGCCTGTGTGCGCCGTCTGACCGCGTGTGCGCCGCGTGGGTGCCGCGTGTGCGCCGATGCGCACCAGACTGCGCCTTTGTGCGCCCGTCTGCGCCCGCGTGCGTCCGACTGCGCCTGTGTGCGCCGTCTGACCGCGTGTGCGCCGCGTGTACCCGGCTCTCCGAAGGTCCCAACTTGGACCGGCGCTCGAACTCCACGACTGGAGCGAGCGTCCCGTCGACCGTAAATCACGAGTCGGACCGTAATTCCCGACTCGGACCGGCACTCAACTCCCCGAATAGGAGAGAGTGTCTCGTCGACCGTAGTGTCCTTTACTTGGACAGCGCTCAATACTGCACGGTGCAGTAGAGCCGCTCGCGACTGGCTTCCATACTGCAAGGGCAGCGGAGCGGTTCCAGGTCGCGGTCCTAGTAGTCGTTGGGGGTTCCTTCCTTCCTTCCTAGTCGGTTGACTGTTTGCTGTGGAACTGAGAGAGCGAGTCATTTGGTATGGCCCAGGGGCCCATATTTGTACTCACTTCCGCGGTTCTCGCCGTGCACCTGCTGTGCACCTGCTTTCGTGTCCACCAATGGACACGCCGCGGACAGCTTTCCGTGACAGGTGGGGATCTTCCCTTTTCTATCGACCTCTCGCACTCTCCTAGGAGAAAAGCTATCTCCTCTCCTCTAAAAGCCGTTACGGTACGCTCCGTGTTTGTCCAGACTTCAGGGCCGACCAACAGTTTCTGGTTGGCGGCTACTGGCTCGTTAGAGCGCATTCCTGATTGGTCGGCAACCAACCAATCAGAGAATGGCTCAAAACCCATCCTTTCCTTTGGAGTGGATTCTTCGGGTTCCAAACATCATCAGAGTCTGGCCCGGTACCTCACGTATACGTTCCCGTTATTTTCGCATTTGCTAGTGTCTTCGAAATCGGCTGAGGGCAGTTTCCCGGCCACGTAAACTTGAATCGATGATTCCTGTGTTTCTGTTTACTTGCCGGTGGTCGGTGGTGATGGTGCCTTGTTTTCTACTCCCCTTTAACAGTTTTTCACTATTTTTGGGAGTAGAAAATACCACGTGTTTTCTCTCGTGTTTCACGGTTCCTTGCTGTGAACACGTGAATTTTCACGGCAGGTCGTAAGAGGGGTGCTGTTTGCATGTACCTCGACTCTTATACAACTGTTTCGGGCAGTATTTCCCGCTTTCATTTCCGGTTTGACGAGTTCAAAACTGTCCGTTTTTGGCACCAAAGTTCGTCTCCTAGCTATGTTAGAGCGGGCGGTCGTAGGGAGTCTCGCTCGCTCGATCTCAGTGTGGGAGCGGGCGGCCGTAGGCCGTCTCGCTCGCTCGATCCGTTCCAAGCGGCGCCTGCGATGTCTATAAAGGTAACCCGAGGCGATTTTGCCATTTTTCTCGTAAAAATGAGTTTTCTGCAAATTTCTTATGCTTTCTCGGGCACCCTCATAGCGGCCGTAAATCATCTATTTTACGGCCGGCGACGTCGCTACTGACGGCGTCGCAACAGATATATTTTAATAAGAATTAATAATTGTTGATAATATGAACAATAAACATGACCTAACGATTTAATTTATTTTTTTTAATATAAAAAACTACTTTTTCAGTCATTATCAAGCTCTACAACTATTCTTTAGAACTCAATCATATATCTCACATCGTTAAGGCAGCGTTCGTAAGAAACGTTTTCATTCGACGTTTTTTATCCGACTTTTTTTGCAAATCCGACTACCACGAAAAAGTCTAAACATTTTTAGAATTAATATATAGCCTATGACACTCACAACTAACGAGGCTTTCTATTGGTAAAAGATTTTTCAAAATCGGTTCAGTAGATCCAGAGATTACACCCTACAACCTCACAAACTCACAAACTTTACCTCTTTATAATTATTATATTTACAATTATGTGATCTACAATCTGTGATCTACAATCCACAATTATGTAAAATATTTTATAGGAAATTTAGTAATGTAAAACTATGGATAAATAAAATAAATAAATAAATATCGGCTTTGATGATTTTGGCATCCTTTGCCTTTGATCTTGATGCCCCTCTGATTTCAGCGCCCGTGGCGCTCTCCCCTCCCCCACTCTCCCCTGCCCTTTAGCACGACCTAATTTAATACAATATTACGTACGTTTGTTTCTAGGAGATCATGGATGGCCTGTGTGCGCAGCGTTCTAACAGCGTTGGTAATAAGAAGACTTCTAGGATACGTACTCGCGGGAGTTCCAAATCTCAAAGGTCAGTGAAGTAAGCAGAAATATACGGCTAGTCTAATAGTTAGGAAGTCAGCGACAAAAAAAGTGCAAGAGTTTTGTAAAAGCTGATACTTTCAGATCAGACAGTACTTTGACCAAAGTATGCTGGGGTAGAGTCAGCAGGCCAGACTCCGGGACACCTGGCGCTGGCGTACTAGGAAAGGTGTAATTTAAATTAGTAGGTACCCCCAAAGTGTTTTGGAAAAGCGGAAAATTCATCAGTAGACAGTGGATGCAATAAACGCAGTATCGTTTAAAAAAATCGGTTGTGTCATCCCAAGATTTCCCTGTCAAGTAGTCAGGAACTTACTTCATCTGAGTATTAATTTCATAAATCCTACTACACTTTTTGACTTTTTGACTTTCCGACTTTTCTTGAGTGGGAATTGTCGATGATTATTGCTGAATGATTATTATTATTATTATTATTATTTATTCGTTTCAAATATAATTCAAGAGCATTACAGACGAATCCAATTCGCCCTTGAATATTAAAGCTAGAGTGTAAGTCTAAAAATAAATGAATTACATAACTAAATTAATGTTAACATTGAACAAGAAAAAAAAAACATAAAAATATGAAACTAAATAAAAGACAGATTATGATAAACATGAGCAGGGAGTTGGCTTTTTAGCTGCCAAAGGGATATACAAAAGATGTCTATTTCTGTGGGTAAGGAATTAAGAAGAGCTATAGAGCTGTCTACAAAAATATGTGTACGATGATACGGCACATTAAACAATAGATGCGATCTCCTCGCTGTGTAATTTACCGGTACGTACAATTCAAACTTACATAGTATCTGTGGAAAATAAATAGTTTCTTGAATTAATTTATATGCAAATATAATTAGGGAAATATGTTGCATCCTACCATTCCTAGCACAAAATCGGACGGAAATAAGTATGGATAAATATTGCATTTTCTGTAATAAATATATCTTTTTCTTTGAATACGCTCTACCATCTGAATGTATTTGTTTTCAGTTGTACACCAGATGACCGAGTTATATTCAAGTATGCTACGGACTAAACAATTATATAGTAGAAACATTACATGAATATTATTAAACTGTTTACATATGCGAATAACAAAACCGACCATTTTGCTAGCACGATTGCAAATATTTGTAATGTGTGCACGGAGGTTCGACTGCGTATCAAATGTAATTCCCAGGTCCCTCGGTTGACCTTTTTAAAATTGACCCGTTTATTGTGTATGGGGAAAATGATGATTTTCACTGCCATTTTCCAGCTATCCTCTAGAGCAACGACGTGCAGACGACACCTCATATGCTGTCGTCTATTCTAACCTTATTTCTGTCGATTAAAGCACTGTCAAATCACTTCCAGAATTACAAATATCGTCGAGTGAAGACAATTTTGTATTTTATTCGCTTCAAAATCCGGGGGCTGGTTAGCTAGCTGCATTAGCTTATGTAGATTAATTCCAGTGTGATATGGGCTGTTGGCCGCCACACCATCTATACCGCGAGATGTTTGAATTTCGAGTGGCTTAATTTTAGCTTCTACTTCTTCCCGGGTCGTTCATTGTAGGATATATTTTTATTTTCTGTTTTAGCCATAACGCGGGCAGATGACGCAGCGGTCATTTGTCAACCGTCATCCGACGAGTCATCCGACGATTTATCCTGCGTGACATGCGATGTCCTCTACGATCCTCCTGGCGGAGAGGAATCTAGGAGAGCTGATGTTATCTTCGTCCATGGACTGCACGGTAATATTTTCTTTCGTGACTCCTCTTCGATATGCTGAGTTAACGCTGCGATGACATGTACCTAGAATACATGGAATTATTACAGAATCTTCTCAAACTTTCTCAAAATCTTTCAAGACCTTTCTCAAAATCTTGAAACTTAAACAAATACCTTAAAAAAAATTACAAACAATTTTTTTTTTGTTAAACTTAAAAAACTAAATTAACCTACCGCCAAATAGGTGTTTATGTATTACTAGTTGACCCGTGCCCACTTCGTTGGGCGGTAAAACTTTTTACCTGTGATGAGATTATGAGTGTGAATGCTATGATTTATTTATTATTTTACATTCGGTTAGTACTGAATGCTATGATTTATTTCCTGACTGCCAAAATAAGGGTTATATTTTTACTGCATATGTAGGTATGTATGTATTTCCATGCCAATTTGACTATAATACCGTTATTTGTGAGTGTCTTCTTGTGAGTGTCTTATTTGTGAGCGTATTATCTCTTTAACTATTTATGCAGTAAAAGGGAAATTATATGCAGTTAAAGGGAAAAGTTGAGACGATAAATTTACTTGTTTTAATAAGAATTCATAATTGTTGATAATATGACCAATAAACATGACCTAACGATTTAAATTATTTTTTAAATATAAAATACTACTTTTTGTGACTGAAATATAAAAGTTAGATATATGCTGTCGCTGACTTTTTTGTAGGCATTATCAAGCTCTACAACTTTCTCTAGAACTTAATCATATATCTCTCATCGTTAAGGCGGCGTTAGTTAGAAACGTTTTCGTTCGACCGCTTATTCTCCGACCTACTTTGCAAATCCGACTACCACGAAAAAGTCTTTTAATTTTTCGGATTAATATATAGCCTATGACACTCACAAATAACGTGGCTTTCTATTGGTACAAGAATTGTCAAAATCGGTTTAGTAGATTCAGAGATTACTTCCTACAACGTCACAAACTTTACCTCTTTATAATATTATTAGTATAGATTAAAAAAAACTTATTTAACCTACCGAAATGTATGAGTTTGACGATTCTTTGAATGCCTATATCTCACTTATTTATTGAGACCGAAAAAAGATTATTTCAGATTCGGAATCAGCGTGGTGAATATAGACGGGCGACGTTAAAAAATTAAAAATCTTGAAGAGGATCCTATTCTGCAATAATACCGAATATAAAATTCGTTTATTTCCCCAAAAGTGTAGGCGCATTAGCGCATTAGTGGTAATATTTTTTTCTTGATCATCAATAGGTACTATACATCACATTTGTCTTATGCGGATGCCCTCAACATTTTTATTCGAATCTCCTGTCCCTCAGACAGCGACAAAATTCAAAATGACCTGAATACATTGAGCGTGTGGTGCACGCGCAATGATACGCAGCTCAATGTCGAGAAATGTAATTTTATAACATTTAGCCGGAACCGACATATTTTAAAACATAACTACTCTATCAATGGCATTACACTCAATAGAGTCGACCATATCAGAGACCTAAGAGTTATTTTCATCACCACTTCACCAGTTCATCACCACTTCAATGGGATTGTCGAAAATGCAAGTAAACTTCTTGGTTTTGTCTTCAGGACAATGAAGCCATTTCTACATCTGAAATCCCTAATATCTGTTTATACATCATTGATTAGATCTGTTCTGGAGTATGGGATCAGTGATTTGGAATCCGCTTTACAGTGTTAACAGCAATAGAATTGAGCGAGTCCAAAAGAAATTTACTCGCATGCTGTCGAACAAATGTGGCCTCAGGAATACTCTGAAAAGTTATGTAGAGCGGCTTTCTCACATCAACCTAATATAATATACTTAAAAACACTTAGGAATATTACTGATGTAACATGTCTTTATAAGCTTTTGCACAATCGACTAGACAGCCCAGCTAGTCTAGAAAAAGTTCAATTTCGTGTGCCACCGCGACTATCGAGAAGCTCTCAAACATTTTCGGTTGCCACTTGCAATAGCAACATGGCGTCGAATAGACCTCTTACCAGAATGTGTCGCGTTTTTGATAAATCATGTAAAAGATATGTATGTAAAATCATGTAATCATGTAAAAGATATGTATGTAAATCATATAAAATCATGTAAAAGATATGTAATTAATGAAAATGAAAACTTAAGTAGCAATAATGGCAATTTAATACAATTGTCTTCAGAGAAAATTAATAATATAAATAATCTGATATCCCCATCAATGGTTATTACTCAAGAAAATATGCCAAAAAATTGTATAAATCTGGTGCATCAGAATATTCAGGGGATAATAGGCAAAGAGCTAGAATTAGAATTGTTCTTGAACTGTAATCATATCGACATTCTATGTATATCAGAATCATGGCTCAAAAGCCATCAGATCATTTTCAGTTCCAATAACCATCAGATTGCCAGCGCATTTAACAGAGTTCAGTTGATACGTGGTGGCTCTTTCATAATTACAAAGAAATGCTTGAAATTTAAAGAAAGACGTGATATTGTGAGCCTCTCTGTCGAACGAGTTTTAGAGATTGCATGTATAGAATTGGAGGAAACCATTGTTATGAGTGTATACAAACCAGCATGTGCGCCTTTTTATAAAATTATGGAAGATGCCTTATTCAAAATAAGCAATAGTCCTAAAACAATTGTTATTTGTGGAGACTTTAACATCAATATATTAGAAGAAAAATCCTTGACATGTAACTTTTTTAATTTATTTAGATCATTTAACTTATATAATGTTTTTCTTGAACCTACGAGGATAACTGCCTCAAGTGCTACTTGTATAGATAATATATTCACAAACATAAAACCCAATTATAAATCACTAATTAATATTTTGCACTCTGATCACTGCGGTCAGTTAGTATCATTTCCTAAGAAAAGCACTAGGATTCTAAGAAAAAATATTAGTTTTATTCCAATTACTGAGTGCCGTCTAGGAGAATTTAAATCTAGCTTAATTAGCAAATTACAAAGGTTGCCAATTCATGACAATCCTGACCAACTTTATGACTCATTCTTTGAATTAATTAGAGTTGAATTTAATAGAATCTTCATACCTAAAACGAAATCGATCAGTGATCGCGTATGCTTTAGTGATTGGGCAACTGTTGGTATTTACAAAAGTCGTAATAAATTGTATGAACTATATAACGAAAAAACTTATAATCATAGTGCGACTTTTAAGAACTATGTAAATAACTATTCCAAAATATTCAAACGAGCCTGTTCCACTGTGAAGTCAATTTATTTGAAGAATAAGATCAAAAACTCTACAAACAAAATTAAAGCTACATGGAATATTATTAATAATGAAACAAATAGGGTTATAGCTCGCACGAGGGACTTTCATAAATAATAACAGATAAATAATTTAGACATTAAAGCGGATATGGAAGTTGCGACTGAGTTTGAGCGATTTTTTACGAATATACCGTTAACCCGCTTAGCGACTAACGCCCTCAAGTCGTCTTCCATTTCAGCTGAGATGCTACTTAAAGAAAGCGTTTCCGCATGTGTTATCGACTTCGCTTTCACTATTGTTAACTGCAATGATATAATAAATGCCTTTAAAACAATTGAGATAAAGAAAACTATGGACCTTTGGGGATATTCTGTAAAAACAATTTCATACATCATAGAAATAATCGCACCTTATCTAGCATATATATTCAATTTTTCTGTTACTTCTGGAGTGTTTCCTGATCTGATGAAACATAGTAAAGTTATACCATTATTTAAATCTGGCGATACTTCTGATCCCTCGAATTTTCGACCAGTTTCCGTACTTCCCACTTTGAGTAAAATTTTCGAAAAATTAATTCTTAGACAATTGCACGCTCATTTTAAGAAATATAATTTACTTCATAAGAAACAGTTTGGATTTACGAAGGGTTGCTCAACCATAGATGCGGGAACCGAACTATTGACAGGTAGGTATATTGAATGCCTGGGAACAGTCACAAGACGCATTAGGCATCTTCTGTGACTTATTTTCCATACAACATAAATGATTTTTTATACGTTCAACTCAATGTATAGTAATGTCACATTCCCTTAAATGTCAAATAAATGATTAATAATAAATATTTTTGAATTTCTGAGAAATACGTGTTTTTTTATTTGCCTAAACCTATGCAAGATTGTTTGAAGATCTTGGGCTACAAAGGGTTAAAATTAATAATGTGGATCTCAGAAGGTATTGCAGTTTCAAAGTTTAGAAATTTTGAAAAATGCTAATTAGTACAGAAATTGCATGGTGGTCATAATGTGATGACCACCCATCGTAGGTCTTATAATTCCAGCCTAATGGTCTTACTCAAATATTAGGTTCTCTCGTGAATACATGGCGGCAAGGTACTTGGCGCTGGAAGTACCGCACCGGAGTACCGAGAGTCATACTTCGTCCGGACCTGATTGAGGAGTCGGAGCCAGCCAAGACTGATTCAGATTCGGAGTACAGGCATTGCGCAGTCGGTTGTGCTTGTCCCGACTGCTACTCGCCGTGCTGGCCTAAAGACTGGCTACCCGTCGACTGTCCAGATGCCAGGGTGATCGCTCTGAATTATACAACCGACCCATATCTATGGAGGCCTATATGGGTCAAGAAGCAAAACAGGTACGTCTTGAAATTTATATATTGTCAATAGCTCCGAAATTTAGCATTTTAACTTTTACAACTACATTTTGTATGGTTCTAGCTCCTCAAAATATGTTCTTATCTGTATCTGAGTCAATAAAATCGATAATGAATGGTGATAAAGAAATAGAGAAGATATGAGTTGACAAAGTCTTGATAATGGGTAGACAATTCTTTAACTTTTATTTTGTATGGCATAAAACCTTTTATCTTTATGCTCTTTCTAGCGGTGTGTAAAATTTGGTTGAGTCACCACAAGATTTTCCCGACAAGTAAACAATCCCCTTCCCCCTCCCCCCCCCCCCCCCCCCAGGCCAACCTCTTTTTTTTAATTGTTTTTTTTTAATGGCGGATTTTAAATATTATTTGCGTCGACTTTAAATATAAGGAACCCACGGAAGAAGAAGAATATAGGAAAAGAAGAATATTTTCGTCAGAAACCTTATGGTACATCCTGAGTACTTGGTCTATATTCTTCGTAGTTGAAGCATTCTAGATAAGGCGGAATCCCCGTGAGGGTAAGGTTAGAAGGAGATTAAACTTTTTATCGTACATAGACAGACTGAACATTATCACACTGCAATTTAGGCAGGTGATTGACATAATCGGTCAATAGAGCGAGACATTCTTTTGTGTTGGCATGGAAACTTGAAGATTACTGCACAATCGTTTTTATACAAATTGAAACATAACAAAGTTTGGATGGGGAGAGGGTGGTGAAGGTTGCCATATTTTTATCCTTTGGAATTTATCAAAGAATTAGCCATTAACCCTTCGAACTCGAGATAGTTTCGGCTATATCAGGGAAGCATTGTATCATTGTACCTTAAAATCATTTATACTCAAACAGATGTGATACAAATAATACAATTTAATGATTTGCGCCGTAGAGGTGCAGTTCGAGTGGACGCATTACACTGCCCGGGCGCCGTAGAGGCGCAGTTCGAGTGGACGCATTACACTGCACGGGCGCCGTAGAGGCGCAGTTCGAGTGGACGCATTACACTGCCCGGGCGCCGTAGAGGCGCAGTTCGAGTGGACGCATTACACTGCCCAGGCGCCGTAGATAAGCAGCTCGAGTGGACGCATTTAACTTCCCGGGCGTCGTAGTGGCGCAGCTCCAGTGGACGCATTAAACTGCCCAGGCACCTTAGTGGCGCAGCTCAAGTGGACGCAATAAACTGCCCGTGCGCCGTAGCGGCGCAGCTCGAATGGACGCATTAAACTGCCTGGGCGCTGTAGAGGTGCAGCTCGAGTGGACGCATTAAACTTCCCGGGCGCCGCTCGAGTGGACGCATTAAACTTCCTGGGCGCCGCTCGAGTGGACGCATTAAACTGCCTGGATACCGTAGCAGCGCCGCTAGAGTGAACGCCTTAAACTGCCTGGGCGCCGTAGCGGCGCCTGACAGTTTGTTGCGTTCACTCGAGCGTCCAATGGAGAAAATAAATCTGTTTTCGTCAATGACAACATCACAGAATTGAATGAACACAGTATGATGCCAGATTTTTTTTTTGTATTGAAGATATTGGTCTTATTTACGCGCAACCCGTCGGAGTGCGATTGATATCGGATGTCTTCACAATGATGGAAATGCCCAAAACTAAAAATGACACTACAGCTTTAAAATATACGGGTTGTGATTATATATGTATGTGATTATCTAGCCAGGGCATTTCTTGTAATGAGTGAATCAGTAATACAAAGTAAGCAACTTTTGATTAAAAAAAATGGAAAAAAAACAAAAAAAACATTTTTTTTTGTTGTCAAATTTGTAAATTGCATCTATTGAAGAAAAGTTTCAGAAGCATTGAGAGCGCTGCGCCATCTAGCGGTATCTACATAGGGAATCGTACTCATAGCTTTATATACTATTTAAAAGAAGAAATAAAACTATTTTTCGTAATAAAAATAATTTTTAAAAACTTTTTTTTTAAAACTTATTTTGTTGTGTTGATTTACCCACTACCAGAAATGCCCTTGCTGTAATCACACCCTGTATAATATCATTTGTGTAAAGACTATAACAAAATGAACCCAAAGAATCGAAAAATTGATTTTTTGAGCTGTGTCAGTATTAAAACATTGACTAATTATCATCCATTCACCCCCCTCTGGACTTCTTTGACTTTTGTAATTCCCGAATAACATTTACTTAAGCTTGGTTTTGCTGTTTTCAGAACTTCTTTGCAGAGACGGGCCGATGAGATGGCAGCAGAACTGCTGAGGATCGGAGTTGGCGAGAGGCCTATCATATGGGTGGGTCACTCAAAAGGCGGGCTATTCATCAAACAGATGTACAGTGAAGGTCGGTAGTCGGTACCTACAATTATAACTCACCTTTACCCTAAATGGACGAAAAGCAAATCTCCGGATGAGTACCAAAATTTAGGAAATGGCGCCCCAGTGGGACATACAGTCGGTTATCACATGGATGATCTAAAAGCACAGTGAGTATTTTTTTATTTGTTGTGTGGGGCGTTTCTAAGGTTTTTATGAGCCTTGTAACTATAGTTCTGCGCTAAGCCTCGTGTCATTTAAGAACCGCAACAGGCTTTTGGCGCCAGATTGTTTTACCTCCTCGGGTTGAAGGTAATGACCACCCAAGTAGATATATCTTTTACGCATCAGCGGGCCACACTCGCACGTGAGGTGCAGGGGAGTTTCCTCTGCCCCTTGGCAGAACTTGCACATTTTCGTGTCCCGGAGCTTGATGTTGTACATGTGTTTGTTCAGGCCACAATGCCCCGTGAGCCCTCACCAGTATGTGTAGATTGTTCTTATTTAGCGATAATGCCTCACGGGCAGTCTTACGGTCGTAAGCCTTAATTAGCGCTTTGGAATGATTCAAACCTGGCGTGTTGTTAAATAGACTATCTGCAGTCTTAAACAGTTACACTATCCGCATTACTTACGTTATCAGAAAGACTTCCCAGAATCAAAAGTAACTGGCGTAGGAATGTTGTAAGATGCGTTATCTTAGTAAACAATATTGGAATTTATAACCATAAATAACATTTCATATTATTAACATTCGTGTAATAGCGTGCCGCCACCTAGTGGAAATCCAGTGAAAAACTTCAAAAACGAACGTCGGCCTCTAAGCAAAGACACGAACCGCAACCGCAGTTTATAGGTAGTGCGCAGTAACATAAATACGCGGTAACAGATGGCGTTGGCCGCCCGCAACTTGAAGCGAAGAAAATATAATTATAACAAATAAAAAAAGGTGGACCGACTTCAACCACAATCTTTTCAACTCTTACCATGACCAAAAGATGCCTACATGCCAAATTTTAGCTCAATCGGATGAAGTGTTTAGGCGCTATCTTGTAGCGGATGAAGTGTTTAGGCACTATCTTGTAGCGTCACAGATTCACAGACAGACTTCAGTCTGGAAATGGTCCTAATCGTCTCAGGAGGGGTCAAAATGGATATTTCCGTCTTCATTTTGATTGTTCTTTTAGCGCGTCCACAATTGCGGGGAAAGTAAAAAATAACAGAAAATCAGTATTATTCTTTTGTTACTTTTACTAATTTAAAAATAATGACATTTTGACAAACACATGTTTTGTTATTTAGATAGGTCTTGACCAAAGCTAAAGTCTCTCGGTCCAGTTCTGGGACACCATGTATTATGCCAATGTTACATCCATAGACCCATAATTTCACACAAAGTAGTATATACAATAGACAGGTGTGAAATAATAATACAAAGCAGGGAGTTCATTACGGACCAAATCTCTGTTCTGTTCCGAGGAACTTACCAATTCGCATTTTACAATATTTTACAATTTTAAGCGGCCATAATTCTAAACGTATAAACCCAGTCAGTAAATTCTTTAGCATCTCATTTTGTACTTTTAGCTTACGAGCAGACGCTATTCGAGAGGATGCACCCAGAGCTGAACTCGTGGCGACCGGAAGATGAGGGTTCACCGGTTCGCAGCGTCCGACTGTTCCAGAACACGAAGGCCTTCCTGTTCTTCTCGGTGCCGCATCGAGGATCGGCCTTAGCTGGTATACGATCACCTCTTCTTGCACGGAGTATCGAACTACTAGAGATTGCCAAAGGTATGACAACACACTATATTGAGGTGAGCAAGAGAATGAATAAAATAATCCACTATATTACTATTAAATATATAGGTGATTAGGTTGTTCAATGACATAGTACGTGTAAAGGCCGCATGAGCGACCTCGAATCTGTTACCAGACTGGAGGATGGAGAAGTCCATCCAAATCTAGTAGTAAGGGCGCGAGGAAGCCAGCTGGGTGGCACTTCCCAGGGCCTCGCAGTAAGGTGTCGGACACTTACGGGCTCTTGGCGTAGATCGACGGTAGTTTGTGTTTGTCAAAAAAGCCTGGGAGCTAATGGGCCCTTGCTGAGTTGGCCACGAAGACCCATTTGTTCAGAGTCGGTCACACTCACTAATCAACACCCATCGGGCGGCCTCCACGCATAAAGTGCAAGCCCTGGTAGGACTCTGGCCTGAGAGCTAGTTTCCCCCAGGAGTCAATCTTCTGCGCTCCAGGATGATCTGTGCACCGTGCGGCGTAAGCCAATTGATTGTACATTCTGAATAACAGTCGGGGAAGTCTGGAAACTGTACTGTTTCCTATAGAGCGGCGTTGGTTGTTGACCATACAGCGACTGCTCTTGAAACGACTATCGGCTACCCGATTCCGAGTGAACAGCCGGGCAAAGGATACCGTGGTCCGCGATAGATTCGGTAGACACCGTTTCACCGCTTCGTAAGAGAGAGGACCACGCAAGCAACCTCGAACTCGTAACCAGTCGGGAGACCGAAGTAATCTGGTCGCAAAGTAAGGGTGCGAGTGTCGACCCGCTGGGTAACATCGGCCCGCTGGGTATTTCGTGGATAAGGCGTTGGCCTCTTACGGGCATGTGGCGGAGCTTGGCGGAGCTTGACGGTGGACTGTTTTGTCCTAAGTCTTCTGCGCTGACCTCACGGGAGGCAGAACTATCAAATTTCGTTTAAACTTCCTGAGGTGACGGGTTCGCCCGTTGTAGTTGACAGCTCTAGTTGTCAAAAAAGTCTTTGCGTTCACTCCATGGGAAACAGAATAGCAAGTGTCATTATGACCCTGGAGTGGTGGGTTCGCTAGCAGCAATTGAAACGCCTCAATGTCACTGTTTTAAGATAGCATTGAAATAACCGGTGAAAGCTCAAATCTTATAATGTCATTTATAATTTCAGATTGTGCCGAAGTTCTTGCGCTACAAGACCGGTGGCTCACGGCAGTAGAAGCGGCCAGGAGCTACGAACTATACGAGGAACCAAAACAGAAAACCAATTCATTCGCCGACGCTATGGTCATATTAGGCGATATGAGGAGAAGAGATTCCAAGAGACCGCACGTCGTTAGCTTTGTAGAAACGGTGAAGACATTGATGGCGGTCCTCTGGTTGACTATCGTCAGTGTCGAATCTGCAGGTAAGCAGACCTGAAAATTATTGAAGACTATTGCATTTGTTCCACCATTTATTTGATTAAATCATTAGTATTTCATAACTAGAGTTATTATTATTGTTGCGCCCGTTGCCCAACATATGCAGTGCCCTGTGGCATCTGCGTGTGCCTGACTGCGCCTGGGTGCGCCTGGGTGCGCCTGTGTGCGCCTGTGTGCGTCTGCGTGTGCCTGACTGCGCCTGGGTGCGCTTGTCTGTGCTGCGTCCGCCTGTGCTGCGTCCGCCTGTGCTGCGTCCGCCTGTGCTGCGTCCGCCTGTGCTGCGTCCGCCTGTGCTGCGTTCGCCTGTGCTGCGTCCGCCTGTGCTGCGTCCGCCTGTGTCCGACTGCGCCTGTGTGCGCCGTCTGACCGCGTGTGCGCCGCGTGTGCGCCGATGCGCACCAGACTGCGCCTATGTGCGCCCGTCTGCGCCCGCGTGTGTCTGACTGCGCCTGTGTGCGCCGTCTGACCGCGTGTGCGCCGCGTGGACCCGGCTCTCCGAAGTTCCCAACTTGGACCGGCGCTCGAACTCCACGACTGGAGCGAGCGTCCCGTCGACCGTAAATCACGAGTCGGACCGTAATTCCCGACTCGGACCGGCACTCAACTCCCCGAATAGGAGAGAGTGTCTCGTCGACCGTAGTGTCCTTTACTTGGACGGGCTCAATACTGCACGGTGCAGTAGAGCCGCTCGCGACTGGCTTCCAGACTGCAAGGGCAGTGGAGCGGTTCCAGGTCGCGGTCCTAGTAGTCGTTGGGGGTTCCTTCCTTCCTTCCTAGTCGGTTGACTGTTTCCTGTGGAACTGAGAGAGCGAGTGATTTGGTATGGCCCAGGGGCCCATATTTGTACTCACTTCCGCGGTTCTCGCCGTGCACCTGCCGTGCACCTGCTTTCGTGTCCACCAATGGACACGCCGCGGACAGCTTTCCGTAAAAGGTGGGGATCTTCCCTTTTCTATTGACCTCTCGCACTCTCCTAGGAGAAAAGCTATCTCCTCTCCTCTAAAAGCCGTTACGGTACGCTCCGTGTTTGTCCAGACTTCAGGGCCGACCAACCGTTTCTGGTTGGCAGCTACTGGCGCGTTAGAGCGCATTCCTGATTGGTCGGCAACCAACCAATCAGAGAATGGCTCAAAACCCATCCTTTCCTTTGGAGTGGATTCTTCGGGTTCCAAACATCATCAGAGTCTGGCCCGGTACCTCACGTATGCGTTCCCGTTGTTTTCGTGTCTGCTAGTATCTTCGAAATCGGCTGAGGGCAATTTTCCGGCCACGTAAACTTGAATCGATGATTCCTGGGTTTCTGTTTACTTGCCGGTGGTCGGTGGTGATGGTGCTTTGTTTTCTACTCCCATTTAACAGTTTTTCACTATTTTTGGGAGTAGAAAATACCACGTGTTTTCTCTCGTGTTTCACGGTTCCTTGCTGTGAACACGTGAATTTTCACGGCAGGTCGTAAGAGGGGTGCTTTATGCATATACCTCGACTCTTATACAACTGTTTCGGGCAGTATTTCCCGCTTTCATTTCCGGTTTGACGAGTTCAAAACTGTCCGTTTTCGGCACCAAAGTTTGTCTCCTAGCTATGTTAGAGCAGGCGGTCGTAGGGAGTCTCGCTCGCTCGGTCTCTGTGTGGGAGCGGGCGGCCGTAGGCCGTCTCGCTCGCTCGGTCCGCTCCAAGCGACGCCTGCGATGTCTATAAAGGTAACCCGAGGCGATTTTGCCATTTTTCTCGTAAAAATGAGTTTTCTGCAAATTTCTTATGCTTTCTCGGGCACCCTCATAGCGGCCGTAAATCATCTATTTTACGGCCGGCGACGTCGCTACTGACGGCGTCGCAACATCCTCCCCCTCGACACGTCCCGTGTCTTCATTTTCGGCCTCTAGTATCACGGCCACTTTGGTGATGGGTCTTCGGCTGATCCGACCGGTTGCGGTGCGGAGGTCGACCACTCGTACCAACCCGTCTGCGCCCGGGTGTACAGCGGTTACGACACCTCTAGTCCACGTCCCGCGAGTCGTGTTTGGTTCCGCCATGAACACGACGTCATTGATGGCTATGTCGCGGTTGCGCTCGTGCCATTTTGTTCGTTTGGCTAGAGTGGGAAGGTATTCCTTCACCCATCTCTTCCAAAACTGGTTCGCCAAGGCTTGGCTGTACCGCCACTGCTTCCGTAGGTCCACCCTTTCGTCTGGGGTCATAACGGTAGCACTGGCTGCGGTGACCCAATGAGAAAGTGACTCCTTTCGCCAGTAGTTCGTCGGCTTGCTTGCCTTCGTTGACGTCTGCGGCGTGGCATGACAACTGCTGTCCATGCTTCTTGGAGCTTCTCACTGCTTCAGTGATCCGGTTGAGCACTGCTGTTTTGCTTCCGGCATTTCATCCCTTGTTTGGGGTATCTCTTGCTTCGGCTTGCTTGCCAGGACCTCCTTGGCCCTCCTCCGACTCCGTTGCATGGTGTCTGCTCTCACCCGTGCTGACTTGCTGGCGGCAATATCGTTGTGGAAACCGTACGCACCTCTGCGTCGGGCACTCCTTGTGCTCCACGTTTCTGCTCGCCAGGCTTCCACAGCTTGCAACGGGACGTCGGGCTTGCTGCCTTAGCGTGTCGCTTGATTCTCGGCCGCTGTCGCACTGTGGACTGCGGCCGGCTTCGTTGCGGCTGGTTTCTTTGCCGTCGCTGACTTGGCAGTTGCCGCCTTTTCAGCTGGGGCGGACTTTATGGCCGGTGCGTTGGCCTTTGCCGCTTTTACTGGAGCGGACTTCTTGGCCGGTGCGTTGGCCTTTGCCACCTTCACTGGGGTGGACTTTTTGGCCGGTGCGTTGGCCTTTGCTGCCTTCGCTGGGGCAGACTTCGTGGCCGGTGCGTTGGCTTTTGCCGCCTTCACTGGGACGGACTTCTTGGCCGGTGCGTTGGCCTTTGCTGCCTTCGCTGGGGCAGACTTCTTGGCCGGTACGTTGGCCTTTGCTGCCTTCGCTGGGGCAGACTTCTTGGCCGGTACGTTGGCCTTTGCCGGCTGCTTTGTTGCCGGTCTTCTCGCCGCCGTTGACTCCTTAGTCGTGGCGGACTTCTGGTGTGAATGAACCTTTCGCCAGGTCGTATTCATCTCGGACGGAGTGCTGTCCGTTTCGCGATTGCGTCCTTGTTTTTTGTCATCATGAGCTCTCCGGGCTCCATGACTGACTTGTTGTACTTGTGGCTGAACGGAGCGTGCTTGTCCGCGTCCACCTTGTACTGAGCGGCGATGTATCGCTTGCTCGCCTACATCGACGAATCTCCGTGCTCCATGAGCTTGCAGATCGTGACGTTGCTTGTTTTGACCGTTAATCACTTGATCGTTGGTCATGGAGTTCCACTCCATCTTCCGCTGCGTTAGGGCGTCTCCCCCACGTGGCGGATTCCGCCGGCGACAACCAATCTCGAAGACTTCTTCGTTTGGGACTGCATTCTCCCTGGTGTACGCCGGTCTTTCATCGGCTTGCAGCCGGTATCCTTTTTTGTGGACAAGTCGCGATTGCTTCCCTTGACCGCGCTGTTCCTGGTCCATCATTGGCTCCTCTGCCAACGCTTCCAAACCTGCCGTCGGCCTGCTGCTTTTCGGCCGGTTTGGGCGTGTGCCGCTTTGAGGCGGTAGGTAGGAGATGCGTGCCCAGCAACATCTTTCCTCCTCCGTTTCTTCCCTCGTGCAGCAAAGCGGGCCCGTTGCCCATCGGTCGTTCTTTACTTGACTGATGGCATGGAAGCGGCTCCGGGGGGGCCTCTCCCCCTCGTGGCGCGAGTGCAGGCCCGTTTTCCAACGGCCGTTCTCGAGGCGCCTCGTGGTAGCCATTGTTGCCTCCGCATGCTGATTGTCGGTATCCAGTTGATCTCCCGACTCCTTGTGCGTGTGATGAACTGCCGCTTTGTCCGATTTCTTCTGGACCTGTCCGCTGATCGTCCACCCGAGCAAGCTCCGGGTGGCGGTGGGCAACCCTGGTGGTCCCCAGACGATACTTCGTGGCGCTATGAGTCGGTAATTATCCATGCCGATAATCATTTGTGCCTTGCCCCGATATTGCGGAATCTGTATGCCATGCAGATGGGGCCACTTGTCCCATTTGCTTTCCAACGATTCCTGCTCGGGTCCATTGAGCCTTTCAATGGTGTGGACGGACGTCATTTGATGCCAGTCTGCATTCAGGGCGTCCCTCACTTCAAGGTCCACCAGTCGGGTATTTTCCTTGCGTGGTCCCGCTACGCTCTTTAGGACAATCGCGCTCTGCTTCCCGCAGACGCCGATTTCCCTCGCCACGCTGTCCTCAATCAGCGTGACGCTTGACCCTTCGTCAAGAAGAGCGTGTATCGGGATGCTGCTCTTGGGACCCCTTACTAGTATTGAGGCGACGCGCAGCAACCCCTCTCGTTTGGTAACACAAGCCTTGCTGTCTGTTGCTCGCGCCGCTCCGATGTGGTAGTTGTAGCCGGAGCCACTCTTCCGGTCTTCTTCCTTGTCTTCCGTTGGCGTCGGTGACTGCGCCGCCCTTCTGCTGTCGGTGAGCAGTGGGTGTGTCGCCTTGGCGGTGCGGCAGTCCCGCGCGTAGTGCCCCCTCTTGAGGCACCGGAAGCAGGCTCCAGAAGTCTGCACCCATCTTGAGCGCTGGATTTCTGTCCATTTCAGAAACTTCTTGCACCGTGCGATTGCGTGTCCACGCGTGTAGCACACCTCGCACTTCGGGCCGTCTTCCTTTGGACCGGAAGCTGCGGGCGGTGTGTACTTGGTGTCACTCTTTGGCTGTGGTGCGGACGTCGACTGCTCTGTATCAGCAGTCGTCGCATACACCCGCTTCGGTGCAGGCATCGACTCGTACCCCTTCGGTTTGGACGGCTTAACTCCCCAGTTGGCTCGATTCACCGCCGTGGCCTGTCGCCCGAGTTTGTCCATGTACTCTGAGAAATCGAATAATGACGGATTGCCTCCGTGTCTCTCTATAATGGCTTCACTCCAGCCCGACAGGTGATGGCCCGACAGCTTGGCTTCCAGTTCGCGCAGTATCTCCAGGTTATACGCGTACTCTGGTCGCTTCAGGGACCTCATTGAAGCTATGAGGTTGCCAACTGTCACCGTGAAATCGATCACTTCTTCGCTTGTCGATGAAGTGCTGGTCAATGGCCGCAAGCCGCGCACCTGGTTGATAAGGCGCCCGATGAGAAGGTCTGGTCTCCCGAATCGTCGCTCTAGTGTTTCTCTTATCCGTAGTAGTTGCTCTGGATCGGAGAGAAGAGCGGACACAGTTTGATATGCCTTTCCCTTCAGGCACCGCTGTAGTCGTGTCATGACTTCAGCTCGCGTCAAGATCTGGGTCTGCTGCTCCAGCTGTGACGCGAAGACCAGCCACCGTTCTGGGTCACCGTCGAACACCGGCAATTCCCGCGGCAATGTATGCCGCAAGAGAATCCCTTCGCACGCAGTGGTCGCGTGCGGTGTCGGTGATTGTGGCGGGCCTGGTGCTTGCGGGAAAGCGCCTGCGAAGGCGTCCATATCCCTCGCTCGTTGCCGCTGCGCCGTGTCCCCTACCGCCTGGTTTGAGTGGTCGATCCACTGCGGTATGGGAGTTTTCTCGAGGGGAATCCGAGTGCGTGCCATCGAACGTCCAAGGCTTGGAGCGTCCTCGGCCTCTTCTTCCTCAGCGACGATGATGTCTTGCTCGAGTTCCGTGGCTCGGCGCAGGTCGGCGAGTCTCGCCTGCAGCGTCTCCGTTCGGTTACGGATGGAAGCATCGCGCAGCTCGGATATCTCGTCCTCAATCCGCTGTTTCTCGCGAAATGCTCGCTGTGCTGCCTCGGCGAAGCGACGCTTGCACCTACTGTGCGGCGTCATGCCGCTTTCACGGCTGCATAGACTCGCTGTCCAGTCGGCGGGCCTTCCTGTCGCACCCCCTTGAGTTGTAGCGGCTGCATTATCCACGACGTACGGCGTGCCGCGCTCCGGGTATGCGCCTGCTACCCGAGCTGCTGGCATTAGTGGCTGCGCTGTCGGTGGGCCCATCGCCCCCTGAGGCGAGTTGCCAACTCGTGTTACCGTGACGCTCGTGGTTGCTAGGTCGCTCATCTGTGAATCTTGGATTGTGACCTCTGTCACGGTGTCGCCGTCCCTCGCAGCGCTGCGGTCAGCTGCTTGTGGGTCGCGACGACTTTTTCCACTACGAAGGCTCATCGTGATTTATTGGTGCACGACGGGAGAGTAACGGTATTTTGCTAATGGCTATCCGGCTCGAAGGACCAGCTTCTATGTTGCGCCCGTTGCCCAACATATGCAGTGCCCTGTGGCATCTGCGTGTGCCTGACTGCGCCTGGGTGCGCCTGGGTGCGCCTGTGTGCGCCTGTGTGCGTCTGCGTGTGCCTGACTGCGCCTGGGTGCGCTTGTCTGTGCTGCGTCCGCCTGTGCTGCGTCCGCCTGTGCTGCGTCCGCCTGTGCTGCGTCCGCCTGTGCTGCGTCCGCCTGTGCTGCGTTCGCCTGTGCTGCGTCCGCCTGTGCTGCGTCCGCCTGTGTCCGACTGCGCCTGTGTGCGCCGTCTGACCGCGTGTGCGCCGCGTGTGCGCCGATGCGCACCAGACTGCGCCTATGTGCGCCCGTCTGCGCCCGCGTGTGTCTGACTGCGCCTGTGTGCGCCGTCTGACCGCGTGTGCGCCGCGTGGACCCGGCTCTCCGAAGTTCCCAACTTGGACCGGCGCTCGAACTCCACGACTGGAGCGAGCGTCCCGTCGACCGTAAATCACGAGTCGGACCGTAATTCCCGACTCGGACCGGCACTCAACTCCCCGAATAGGAGAGAGTGTCTCGTCGACCGTAGTGTCCTTTACTTGGACGGGCTCAATACTGCACGGTGCAGTAGAGCCGCTCGCGACTGGCTTCCAGACTGCAAGGGCAGTGGAGCGGTTCCAGGTCGCGGTCCTAGTAGTCGTTGGGGGTTCCTTCCTTCCTTCCTAGTCGGTTGACTGTTTCCTGTGGAACTGAGAGAGCGAGTGATTTGGTATGGCCCAGGGGCCCATATTTGTACTCACTTCCGCGGTTCTCGCCGTGCACCTGCCGTGCACCTGCTTTCGTGTCCACCAATGGACACGCCGCGGACAGCTTTCCGTAAAAGGTGGGGATCTTCCCTTTTCTATTGACCTCTCGCACTCTCCTAGGAGAAAAGCTATCTCCTCTCCTCTAAAAGCCGTTACGGTACGCTCCGTGTTTGTCCAGACTTCAGGGCCGACCAACCGTTTCTGGTTGGCAGCTACTGGCGCGTTAGAGCGCATTCCTGATTGGTCGGCAACCAACCAATCAGAGAATGGCTCAAAACCCATCCTTTCCTTTGGAGTGGATTCTTCGGGTTCCAAACATCATCAGAGTCTGGCCCGGTACCTCACGTATGCGTTCCCGTTGTTTTCGTGTCTGCTAGTATCTTCGAAATCGGCTGAGGGCAATTTTCCGGCCACGTAAACTTGAATCGATGATTCCTGGGTTTCTGTTTACTTGCCGGTGGTCGGTGGTGATGGTGCTTTGTTTTCTACTCCCATTTAACAGTTTTTCACTATTTTTGGGAGTAGAAAATACCACGTGTTTTCTCTCGTGTTTCACGGTTCCTTGCTGTGAACACGTGAATTTTCACGGCAGGTCGTAAGAGGGGTGCTTTATGCATATACCTCGACTCTTATACAACTGTTTCGGGCAGTATTTCCCGCTTTCATTTCCGGTTTGACGAGTTCAAAACTGTCCGTTTTCGGCACCAAAGTTTGTCTCCTAGCTATGTTAGAGCAGGCGGTCGTAGGGAGTCTCGCTCGCTCGGTCTCTGTGTGGGAGCGGGCGGCCGTAGGCCGTCTCGCTCGCTCGGTCCGCTCCAAGCGACGCCTGCGATGTCTATAAAGGTAACCCGAGGCGATTTTGCCATTTTTCTCGTAAAAATGAGTTTTCTGCAAATTTCTTATGCTTTCTCGGGCACCCTCATAGCGGCCGTAAATCATCTATTTTACGGCCGGCGACGTCGCTACTGACGGCGTCGCAACATCTATTATTATTATTATTATTATATTATACACTAGCAGCTTAAGGCTGATGCGTGTATATCACATGCACTTGTTTTTAAACTTGTGACTGTTTTGCACTAAGAAAAATGTCCAGTTTGTTTTTAAAGCTATTGACAGAGATAGCACTGATCACATCCTCTGGCAACGCATTCCAAGCATCCACCACACGATTTGTCAAATAAATATTTCCTGGGGTTCGATGCTGCAATTGTCTTATTTAGTTTCAACGAGTGTCCACGCAGTTGCTTATTGGTGTTTAGGGTATACATGCTCTCGAGGTTGGGTACACTGTAATAACCGTGAAGCATTTTGTAGCTTTCTATTAAGTCTCCTCGCGGCCTACGTTCCTCTAATGTTGTCAGGTGAAGTTCTTTCAGTCGTACTTCGTATGGTTTGTTCCTCAGCGATAGCGATAGTTGTCGACTACAATGGGCGAACCCGTCGCCCCAGAAAGTTTTAACGATATTGGATCTTTCTGTTTCCCAAGAGGTGATCGTAGAAAACTTTGGGCAAAAACAGTCCAACGTCTAGTTAAGCCACACGTTCGTAAGAAGCCAACGGCTTACCGCGAGATAACCAGGTTAATCACCCAGCGAGACGACACTCGCGCCCTTACTTTCAATTGCAACCAGATTACTCCGGTCTTCCGACTGGTTAGAGGTCCGAGGTCGCTCGCGCGATCTTCTCCCTTATGTAGCGGTGATACGGTGTCTACCAAATCTATCGCGGACCAGGGCATCCTTTGCCCGGCTGTTTCATAGATATTTACATATACAGTAAAACCCCGGTAACTGATCTCGGGTCAACCGAAACCCGTTTTATCCTAAACGCCTCAAAAAAAATATGCCCATATCAAACTTTGAATTTACAATGCCCTTCCTTTTGAATGACTCCCATAGACTTTAAACGTCTCGAAACGGTCGAGGGAAGACCATTAAGCTCTTCACTTATCTACGCCAGCGTCAGACTCGAATCTTCACAGAGTATGGACTCCAATTCGGCTTCTTCAAATTTTTGCTCCTGGCCTGGGTGCTCTTTGTCATCCACGTCGAAATCACCACTTTTGAATCGGAGAAACCAAGTCTCAACAGTCCCTTCTATCGGAGTAAATTCCCCTTAAGCCTCCAGCAGCAATCTATGACATTCTGCAGCAGTTTTCTTAAGATGAAAGCAGAAAAGCATTGCTTTCCGCAAATGACGTTTTGTCGGCTCAAATTTCGACATCTTCAAAGCTAATAAAATTACCGTTGTTGACACTTCAACGAAATGACACAGACTGATAATTGAAGAAATAAAAATATATTTATTGTCCGAAGTTGTGGTGGTACATTTATGGTGATAATGAGTAAAACTATGTCTCTCACAATTACCTGTTATTATAACAGATTGACAAATTTACTTATCTGCTAAATTTACTTATCTGCTAATTATAATATCTTATTAAAAAATGTAATTATTTCACTGGTTTGCCTATAATATCTAAATCAATTTAATAATAATTCGTAATGCTCATTGAATGGCCTAAAATAACATTTAAAAGAGAAATATAACATGAAAAAAATCTAAACAGACCGGATAAGTAGCACTAACAGTAGAAGACAATTAATAAAAATAATTTACCAATAATATAAAAATTAAAGAAAAGAAGCCTAATGATGCGCCATCTACCGGTAGATAATATATTGCAAATAAGCAATATTATCGATATTTTACCTATCGCTAAATAGTGCATCATGCTCAGCTTTTTATACTATTTAAAAAAAGAAATAAAAAATACATTTATTTTTTTGTTTTTTCTATCATTTTTTATCAAAATGATAGATTATTATTTTGTCGTACTGATTCACTCACTACAAAAAGTTCCCGTGATGTAATCACATCCTGTATACCATGCTCATCACGGTGTTTTCTTTCGGTTACAGATGCTGGTGTGGGAGTATTGTGTGGAGTGCCCTTGGACCATAGAGAAATTTGCAAACCGAGCGGACGACAGTGTTTTTTGTACAGAGAATTAGTGCATATGATACAAAGTGCCACAAGCGAATGCGGTCTTTGATGGAAGATCATTCAGAATATAATCGAATTGTCCAAATAATCGAATTTTAAAATTTGTAAAATGTGAGACCAATTTTTTGTAGTTTCTCCAAGTGAGACAGACCATTTTAGATGATAAACTAAGTTGGATCAAACCACCCGAGCTGGAAGTTTGTCCACCGATGTACTAAGGCAGGGATTGGCTCTTTGCCCTGAATATTGCTGCTTTTATTTTGCTCCAAGGCCAAGCCAAGTTAAAGATACAAGTCGCACAACTTTGACCAGGATGGCAGGCATTGATTATATAGTATATTAACACAGTATATCAAAGGGTAGGTTTACTCCCGAGCTATAGGTCATTGCGGGAAAAGGGTCCGAGGAATGTGGTCAACTAGAGCTGTCAACTACAAGGGGCGAACCCGTTACCTCAGGAAGTTTTAATGAAATTTATCGTTCTATCTCCCGTGAGGTGAGCGCAGAAGACTTAGAACAAAACAGTCCACCGTCAAGCTCCGCCACATGCCCGTAGAGGCCAACGCCTTATCCGCGAGATAGCCAGATATATGATACCCAGTGGACCGACACTCGCGCTCTTACTACCAGTTGCAAACAGATTACTCCGGTCTCCCGACTGGCTACGAGTTCGAGGTCGCTTGCGCGGTCCTCTCCCTTACGTAGCAGTGAAACGGTGTCAACCGAATCTATCGCGGACCTCGGCATCCTTTGCTCGGCTGTTCACCCGGAATCGGGTAGCCGACGGTCGTTTCAAGAGCAGTCGCCGAAGGTCAGCAACCACCCCCGCTCTATAGGAAACAGTACTGTTTCCAGACTCCACCGACTATTGTCAGAATGGACAATCGATTGGGTTACGCCGTACGGTGCGCAGACCGTTTAGGAGCGCCAGAAGGTTGACTCCCAGGGGAGACTAGCCCTCAGGCCAGAGTCCTACCCGGGTTCGCGCTTCATGCGCGGAGGCCGGCGGATGGGCTGTGGCATATGGCAGGAATGTGGCCAGAGGGGTACGTCTTGACGAACGCCTTTGGTTAGCGTTACGCGCAGGTAAACGTTGGCGACATTATCGAACGTTTGCGGGCGAGTAGCCGACATCTCGCCGCCATATCTGAGCCCTTACGACTCGTGACGTATTGTCTTCGATTTCAATTTTGTTCTAAGAGAAGCTACTGTCTGGCATACTGTGATATTAGATTGCTCAACTTTTTATTGCAATTTGGCAACCAGCACTTTACTATGAAACGCAACTTATAGATGGCACGCATAGTTCCTAAAATTAATTAATCTTTTATATTTTTTTTCATTATGGTGACTTTCGTGGTAAAACAGTATGGCGGCGCACTGTAGATGGCGTTCTAAACTCGCCGTTACGGTATCCTAATCTCAAAACAAAATAATGCTGTAACAGCAAACGAATTTTTAAATAATAGCTCTTAATATTTGCATATTATTTACATAATACATTAATTTATATTTGGTATACAGTTATACAGTTATCTAATAATTACGCACTTTAAATTTCAGATTGATTGATAGATGGCATTCTGTCTCTCTCTATTATATTTTTTTTATTTTTTATTTATTTTATTTCAAACTATTTCATAGGAATTCCTACACTTGGTTATGTCAAAACTAACAAAAATAACAAGTATAATATTTAAATATATACCTAATTAGGTATAAGGTATGAACGTTGAACATCCAAGTGCAGATTTTCTAGGTTAATTAGAAGAAACAACATTTTCCAATTTTTTCAATCTATCAATTCTATGATATTATGTAAGAATTTTCATATGGACAATAGTACTAAATAATCAAACAAATATTGGATAATTTCACAAATTATCATACGGCAAGATATTTTAAAGAAAAAACACAAATACAAACAAAACAGTAATAATAATAATAGTCAATAGCCAGTAGTTAGAAGGGGAAAAAACGCAATTGTAAAATAGTCAATAATAGAAAGAATAGGGAATAATAATAGTCAAGTAAGTCAATAGAGCTGCGAAAAATTGATATTGTCGAAATCCACAATGCTATAAATGGTTTATTTTATTTTTTTTATTTCTGTTTTTTTTTAATTTCTATCAGCTTATATAAAAAATGGAGAGATGGCATTAACAATTCATAATAATCAATCAGCCATTTATAAAAAACCGTTATCAATGTTATTATAGGTGGCCAAATAAATTGCTATTAGTTTCGCTGTCAAAGCTATCAGTGCCACCTAAACTTTCCCAACGCTGAATGCTTGCCAAATCGTACTATGGACTTGGGCAATATAATACCGTATGTAACCAATGGTTCAGTCTAGAACCGAGGATCCCACTATTTAATCAGCATCCCACTTCTATCCGGTTCTGAGAACCCAGCTGCCATTCCCTTGGGAAGTGGCATCTGGGTTTTCAAGACCGGATATGCTGCCATCTTGATGACTTTTGCCATCATGGGAATGAAATTCACGATGGCATATTTCCAACCCTCAAAAATGTCTTTGTAGAGGGTGTTAGTGCACTCATACTAATATATAATAGTGGCTTATTCAATGAAGGCGACGTTTACCGCATATAACTGCATAATAGCATAATTACGGAGATCAGCCGCCCTCCAATCGTTACAACCGATCGGTGGTATTGGCATCCAAGGGCTTATCCCACTGCCAAAGCAATTCATCATTCTGCTTATTTTAATACTAACGAAGCTCATTATTACCATTCGACGTAGTATAAAAACTGTGATAGCGAAACCTAATACTATATTATAGTTAAATATTACGAATTTTATAAAATTAAGCTACATAGTTACCTATAGTTTTTTTTAATAATATCTATCAAAAAAAACAATAATTACTACTTAATATTATATTTTGTGATTACTTTTTCAAAACATTTTATTTCTTCTTCTCCGTCGGTCCCTCATTACTGAGGATCGTGACCACTAGACAACAGTTTGCCTACAAGGCTCCTCCACTTCGACCTGTCTTCTGCATCGCAGATTGTATTGACCCTTTTGTAACTTCTTATGAGGTTGCTCCATCTGGCCGGTGATCTGCCTCTGCTTCTTCTTTCCTCGACTTGACCCCCGGAAAGCATTTTCTCCAGATTCTCTGGGTTTCTCCTGGCAACATGACCAAAGAACTGCAGGACCCAGGACCCAAGACCCAGGATGCCGAGTTCTTCCAGGACAGATTTGTTGGTGCGGCAAGCTGTCCATGGGATTCCTATCATTTTACGCCAACACCACATCTCCAGTGCATCGATTTTGGTGCGTATCCGAGCCTTCAGGGTCCATGTCTCCGATGCATAGAGAAAGATCGAGAAAACCAGAGCTCGAACCAGCCTGACCTTAGTCCGCTTGCTTATACCCCGATTCTTCCACAGCCTTTCTAGCTTGCTCATGGCCGATCTTGCCATCTGGCTTTTGCAAGAGACCTCGTTTTCGCAGTTTCCGTCGTTGCATATCATGGAGCCCAGATAGACAAAGTCTTTCACAGCTTGAAGGTCACTCAGCTCGTTGGTATATGGAACCATGCGTTGCATGGTTCCAGCCCGGTCCACAAACATGAGTTTGGTCCTGCTGCGGTTCATGTGCAGTCCATACTCCTTGCTTTCCTTCTCCACCCTGCGTAATAGGGCCGCCAACTCATTTTCATCAGCACCTATGATTGTCGTGTCGTCGGCGAATCTTAGGTTATTGATTCTGAGACCTCCAATGCGAATTTTACCCTCCCATTCGTCTAGGACTTTTCTAATTATATGTTCGCCGATCAAATTGAAGAGTTTCGGAGATAAGATGCACCCTTGTCTGACGCCTCTCTCTGTTTTGAAGGAATTCGAAAGCTCATCATCCAACTTTACTCTCGAAGCGCCTTCCATGTACAGACATTTTATTTAGACTTATTGATTATAATATGACGGCATAATAAATGTTTTCTTCTTCCAATCTTTTGTATTTTGTATGGATAATTATCAGTAAAATATTAAATATAAATAAGATTCAATTGTTGTTATTATTAAATCTTTATTTTATGTTTATGTTATTCACATGAAGGGTTACAGGGAAGAATAATCACAGTCAACTTCATTAAATGTTTGGAAATTCCATTTTTTTAAATTGCCTTTTTGAAATATGACCTTTTAGACATTGTTTATTTGAGTGAGAAAATATGTATTTTGTTTCTAAACCTAATATAGTAGAGTTTTAAAAAAATACTTTAATTATTCATCCTATTTAAATTATTCATCCCATACCTACTTTAAATTATTCATCCTAAAGAAAAACTCAACTTAAACAATAAAATTGACATTTGATTGTTCTTCCCTGTAACCCTTTATTTTATATCTTGAGGTGTGAAAATAAACAATTTTTGTACCAATGTTTTTTAAATTATTTTTACCCTTTACCTATAGATTAAAGATACATCTTGGAAATTATTGTAGACAGGTGATATGCTCTTGAGCATTTAATATGGCTTTGTTTCCCAACTTTTTATTTTCTTATATATTGAGGAAAGAAAGAAAGGCATTCCTAGAGGGCTGGATGGAACATCGATCGCAACAAAAGCTCTGTTTTGGGCCTCCGAACTACCGTGGGCTCCGGTGCAACGCACTGGATGCACCGGCTTAGTTACGCCACTGAATGTTTGAATAGTCATGGCTCTCGAATTCGGTCAGATCATAGAAAGGGTAGCCTATTAGCATCTCTTTAAATGTTTTTACTATCTTGGCCAACCAAACGACCAGGAGGGAAAGTATTGATAAATCGCAAAAACAAAATTGAGGTGGACATAAAAATTGAGGTGAAGACATAAATATCCCTTTTTAAGCGCCCCTTGGACTGCTAAGGTGACACACTATCTGATAAAAATGTCTGAAATCACTTAACGCAGTCACGGACGGACACTAAACATTCAATCGCAGCGCTGTCAGAGTAAAACTGTCTTTCCACAGTGGTTATATATAAATAAATACAAACGGAGCTGCCATGGAATTCACTGACCGGAGTCGGGCCCATCATAATACTATTTTTTTTACACTTCTGGGGGGTGAGCAGTGGATTCCGGACTTACGAACCGGCTGTGGTAGGTTTAGGACAGCTGTCTTGCCACATGTGAGCGTTCACCTTACCACCCATTCACTCCCCCTTCGAAGCCATAGAATTTGAGATGCGCAAATCGCAGTTTTAGATAATTTTTCTAAGAAAGAGTTGATTATTTTTCTGGAAAGGCCAAGATCTTTAAAGAGGTGAAATAGAGATTTAGCTTGCAGGCCACGAGCGCCAACTTCCACCGCGTGAAGGTGAACAGTGAAGCCGTTCCGGGTTACGGCATTTGCAAGATCATGGTATTTATTTAATTTGTACTCGTGGTCTTTTGGGATATTTGATTCCCATGGAACAGTTAATTCTACAATAAGAGCCACCTTCCGAGATAAAGAGTAAAGAGTTATATCTGGACGGAGGGCTGTGCATCCGAGACTTTCAGAGAATTTATACTGCTTAGAGACCGAATCAACCTCCAGAATCCAATCTGTAGCTTTCTCGATTATTGAGAAAGGTTTTGTAGTTAAATGTTTTTTTCCCTTTAGAGCCATCCCGCACAAACTGTATTGGGGGTTTGGAGGATACTGTCAAACCCTTGTTGGCACGAGCCACTGAGAGACTAATTACCTCGCGAATAACAGCGAGAACTTTGTCATGGCGGTAAGTGTACCGTCCTTGATCTAAGGCCACCTTGCAGCCAGCTAGAATGTGTCTAGCTGTGCAAGGGGTATTGCTACAGAGGGGACAAGAACTATCCTCGGCAAAGCTCCAACGAGCGAGGTTACTGGGGTCTGGAAGTGTATGCTGAAAGGCATTCAAATAAAATTTCAGCATCTCTGGCGTCCAGTCATAGAGCATTACCTTCCAGTGCATTGGAGGCGGAATGCAAAAGTCCCCAATTGTTGTCCAATCATTCTGGCATTGAAGGCCAATAGCATGAGCCATACTATTGCTGTCATAATCTCCCCGCAAAAAAGACTTCTTCAAGTCCACGTCGCTCTTGGTTGTACTGCCATACCCCAGACCAGTGCCATTCTGGCTGATTCCAGTAAGGAACTTTTTGTGGAAGTCTACACGGGCTTGTAGATCATTTGAATCACTACGGCCACTTATTACGTGCTTCGATATTGCCGGATCTTTGGAATTGCACAGAATCGAATTTTTGGTTATTCTGAAGTTGGCGTAGAGCAGAGAGGGCAGTTTAAGTGCTAGCCAAAAATTTTGTTTGAACCTGAAGAGAGTCGAGGGGTCAGCTGGTTTGGCTAAGGACAGCCAGGATTTTAAACTAGCTGTCACCAGCGCATCTAGACGGGACAGTTGGGTTTTGGTAAAATCGTAAATAAGAAAGGGCCATGACAAATGTGACGTTAGATAATTGTCATAGATTCAGGCCTTACGAGGGCCAGAAATTAGCAAGGCATCTATTTTCGCCAGGCAACTTTTGAAATGCTCTATAACATGATCGCCCGAGAAGTCTTTTCCCTGATGGGTGATTTTTCTGCCGAGGAATTTGAAATTATTGTTTGGGTCTATAAGGGAGATATTAGAGCCCTTATAGACCAATTTGGGGTCATAGGATGTAAATTTTGTGCCCATGCGGGCGATTCCAAGGCAAAAACATTTGGAGGGCTTCACTTTTATACAGCCTGACCAGTCGCAGAAAAGCTCCACTTTCTGTAATAGCAGGGAAAGCTGCTTGGGGCTTCTGGTGATGAAAGTTAGGTCGTCGGCAAAAGCGAGGCACGACGAGGTGTATTGGCCGTCTGTTTTAAAACGGTAGCCCCACTTCCTGTCAAACTGGCTCAGGCTTTCCAGAAGTATATTAAAAACTATATTAAAAATCGTCGGGGAGAGGCAACAGCCCCGAAATAGTCCAATTGAATATGGTATAGAGCGGGTAGTCCATTCTTGCGTTTTAACATGGAAAGTCAGACAGTTGTAGTAGGAGGCTACAATGTCACGCACGACTGGTGGGAAGTTGTACCAGCGGAGTGCAAAGTGGAGGAGACTGTGTCGGACTGACCCAAAGGCATTCTCTAGGTCGAGCCAGCATACATTGATTTGGCGTTCGTGCTGTCTCGCATCCTTGATGGCAGCAGCCAGGAGAGAAATGGTAAAGCATATTTAGCGTAACTCTCAGAGCGCTCTCTTAATTAATTGTAAAGAATATCAAGGTAGAGAGGACGAGTAAAGTAAAGTACTGTCTCCTTTTTAACTACAGATATTTAATAAAATCAGTCTTATTTTGTTGTTATGTTCAATTGAAATCAAAGTATATTTAATTATTCACCTTTTCATCCTGACATTTTTTGATTATCTTCTTTATATTTGATACATTGATGCAATGCATCTTTCATTATCTTAATGACTGATTGAGATAATGGAGACAGAATTCATAATTTTTAATTATTTGTATATTGGTGATTAGATGTATATCTGTAATAATTTGTATAAAACAGAGAAATATTGAACTTCGTTCGAATTCCCCGGCTCGTGACATGCTTCGCCACAAAATCTTTCCAGTCTTCCAGGGTCTTAAAAATTTTGCATGCCAAATTCGTTTAATGCCAGCTCCACAAGTTTGTGATTGTTAAGCAATACTGCTGAGGATATGATCAGTGTGCTGAGGGGGCAGCGAGTCGGAATGGAACCACTGATGTGTGAAAAATGTATGAGAAAGAGCGAGACAGATCTTGGCGATGCGGCCAACGTTAGCCAACGTGTGGAGGTGCCATTAGTCCATTTGATTTACGTGGGCATATACAAATTTAACATGCTAATATTCAAGAATTGACTTGAGGGTCAAAATTACCGCTGCGCCCGCTAGCGGAAGAAAGCGTTCTTGCCAGTAAACGCCGTAAGAAAAAAGAAAAAAGTAAATTTGGGTCCCATCAAACTTGCAGAAGGCAAATTTGCAGACGGCAATCTTGCAGACGGCATTCTTGCAGGCGGCAGTTTTGCAGAAGGCAATCTTGCAGAAGGCAGGTTTGCAAATGTCAAAATGACCTAACCTAACCTAACAGAAAAACTTAAAACATTTTTTTTAATGTTTAGTTTGATGTATAAAAGTCATCCACTACAAGGATGCCGGTAATTAATGTCACTTCGATTTTAGGGAAAGAAAAACCTAACCTAACCTAACAGAAAAACTTAAAAACTGTACTGAAGATTGCCGCCTGCAAGGTTGCCGCCTGCAAGGTTGCCTCCTGCAAATCTGCCCTCAACAAATTTGGAACTGTCAAAAGTGACATTTGTGCAAAATTGCCGCATGCAAAACTGGCGCCCCCCGTAAATTTGACATTTCGTCGCCTTAGTGCTTGTTTGTCCAATCTACCACTGAGGTAATTTTACAGGAGCAACGTTTTTGTGTTTTTTAATGTGGTAGTACTTGATGGCAATAGAATTACAGCTGTTGCTATAAATATTTAGCCTCTGGATCTATTATAATCCATACAAAGCGAAATAAATGCACTTTTTAGAATAGAAAATACTGTTTGAAAATGGAGATAGGCTAAAGAAGCACAACAAAAATTTTGTAAATGGAGATTGAACACATTGTCACGGAGCTTGACCAAATGGTCGCAATAAGTATTGAATGCTTGTTTGTCCTAACGCCCAGCTTACATATAAAGGCTGTTTCAGTATTCCACCGTGTATGAAAATTCAATGAGTAAATACCTAAATGTCATCTCGTATTTGTTTAATGAGCTTTTATTACAATTAACTTGTTACCAAGAAAGACTTGACTTTTATATATCTAGTTAGGCTTATGTGACCAGACAGAAACAATATTATTGTCAAAGCAATACAAGTAACTTTATTTTAATCATGTTATTTATTTAAAAAGAATGAAAAAATAACCAAAATGATTTACACTGCATAATATGATATTATTACTTATTATAACTTCAGATCACTGTACATAATTTGAAGGGAAGTAATCGATATAAAAAAAATATTTTCCCTTTTTTTCTATTTTAATCTATTGTTCCTTTGCTGCTGGTGCCTTGAGATTTCTTGTTTTGCTTCTGAAGAGCGTTGATTGTAGCTGCCGATGTACTAGGGACAGGATTTTCTTCAGAAACCTTATCGTGAGCTGATTTTTTTGTTTTTTTTGGTTTTCTGGATTTTTGAAAAAGTTAAAGTTTTTGTAACAGATATTGGCTCTTTCAGGACGTTCTTTATTATGGCCTCCATGTATTTTTTATCTTCAGCGGGCATGTATTTATGTGAACTACGTATGTCTTGAATTTTCTTTTGCAACTGTGTTATTAGGTGGGTTTACTTATGTATCGCTTATAATTTGTTTTTTTCTTTGTTTATATTTATTTCTCTTGTGAGCCCATAGAAACTTGTTTTATATTGTATTATATTCCAGTTCGATTTATTGTAAATAATGGACTTTACTTTCGAGTAAGGTATTTGGTTAAATCCAAATTTGATAGTTTCTTCGTGGTAGTAGTGGAAGTCATCGTTAAGCATCTGGAGGAATTTTAGCGTTTTAGTCTTGGATTATTTTTTTTTACGTAATGCTCGCATTAATGATAGTGAGCTGTATATTTCTTGATGTCGAAGGTTGCGCTTAAATAAGCTGTGAACCGCGTCGACTTCTTGTACTTCTTGTCCGTGGCCCCGTTTGGAATATTTCTGGGTTACCTCTTTTATCTGTTTTGGTTCTTCAGGCTGAAAGAATGTTATTATTGCGACACTCATATGCGAATTTCTGTTCTGAGGAACGCATGAGTCGGACCATAAGATGAGTTTGGTTACCGTGTCAGTCAAATCATCCACTATCATTTTAAGAATTTTTATTAATGCGCTTGCGAGGTCATCTCCACTCCTTCCGTTCTTAGTCTCATCCTATGTTGCGTTTGTTGCAGATTTGTTGACATTGCAGTGAGCAGTCAAATTATTCACAGTTAATTTGCTTGTGTAAAAAAAACAGGATGTGTTGGCTTTTGGAAGAGAAAAAATGTTCTCTAAATCAAACGTTATAACCGCTGTTATGTCATTTAATTTCCTGTCCTTTTCTCTTTCTGCATTACCTTCTTCTTTCCTTTTTATATGTTCTTCATATTTATTTATTTTTCATCACTTGGACTCTTCTGGGCTTTAAATTCCCAACAAGCATCTCAAGCATCCTTTTTTGGACGATGAAATGCTAAATTAAATCTCTCGGTAAATATTTTCCGGTAAATGTTTTCTTTAACCGGTTCTTTATTAAAATTTGACTCCACATACAGCGAATACATTCTGGCGATACTTAGATTTTTGTCGAGGTACTGACGTTTCGTGCTTTACCTACAGAAATGTGATTCCTTTAATGGCTTCTCTTTCTTGAAATGTGAATTTCGTTGCGCACTTATAGGCGCAATTAACTCCACATCCAATCTAAACTCTCTTTGCCGGGAAATGTTGTCCTTTTATATTACAGTATTATTAAACTTTTATTTAAAGTAGTAGTAGTAATATTATCCTTTTATTTAACGTGGTATATTTATTTATTCAATGTTACAGATTTGAAGTATGAGCTAAATTTTATTATCAAATAATACTCCTATTGAATTACTGGAATATATATGCCTGTTTCTGCAAGGCAATGCTTTATATACCTATGTACTTACAGTTTAGATTTAGGCACATAAATCATTCACTATGATACAAACACCATTCGTATAATGCCTTTTCAACCCCTCGCCTTTACCTTCACCCCTCTGTAATTTCCTCAAAATATAAAATATGTAACAACCTGTATATGTAAACACGAAATAACCTATAGGTAACATTCCAACAAGTAAATCAACTTCCTGTTCAGATTTTGCAATGCTGTGGTTGTAGTGTCTTTTGTAGTTGGTCCGGAATATGTTGTTTATAAAAGGAATCACAAGTTAAGCTCGATAATTACTTAATTACTTAATTATTATACGCAGCAGCGGTCGCGATTCAATCACTTGCGATGCACTGATAGTCAACGAACAAGATGGCGACGTGACGTCATGCGCCAGAGTGCCTGTGATTGGCTTATTTGAGGAGATGCGACAGACAAGCACGAACTTTGAGCTTTTTAGTGGAGGATATCGATCTTTTCTTGTTTTTTTGGAGATAAGACCTTTAAGCACTAAAACTAAATTAATAGCGCTGGAGATTGATTTTGAAAATTCGATATAATTTACGTATTTGTACATGTATATATGTTTTTCTTAGTTTAAGTTGTGTAGAAAATATTTTTTAAGCCCACTGCATTTAAAGGTCATTTTCGCCAAAAATGGTCGATTGGACAAACAAGCACTAGAGCGACGATTTGTCAGAACACAGCATAACCTCACTTTTTCGACGTTTTCCATATTTTTATTTCGCATTTCCCCCCGTTTTTATCACAGATACTATCCATTTTTGCCGGTTTTTAATAATTCTGGTATTTGGGATAATTACCGACAATGTCCAAGTCGCTGGCGCGCTTAAAGTCGGGCAAAAAAGCCGCTTCAAAAATTGTTCATGGAGACTTGAGGACGATGGTCCCGGCCGGTATGGCGTCCGCTGGGCCGCCGCTGGGGTCTATGCTGGGGCAGGTAAGATTCTAATTTGGGTGTAATCTTTAGAAGTCTTTGCACGTCCTAGAATATTAGCTCACTAGTCTGTAGTATTAGCGAACGACATCGTGCAGCTTGGGCCATAAGATCCATTGTGTTATCGAATCGGTCCAACTCACGATTCAACTCCTATTCAGTAGCCTCCTCGTGTGGAAGGCGCGTTTCAGGCCTCACGGCTGGTGGATCGGTTTCTCCTGGTGGGATTGCCTCCCGGCGCTACTGGACGCTTTGCGAACCGTTCAACGACGCCAATCGGTTGTGCACTCTGACTTAATTGCTGAAGGAGTCTGGAGTTGTCAACCAAAATAAAAAAAAATATATAAATACGGGATTTCACTTCTTGTGGTGGCAGTCGTGTTTTTTATTCCTTTTACTTGTTAGGAGTTTGAATTAAAGATGCTCTAATGTATTATTTCAGAGGAATATCAACGTACCTGCCTTCTGCAAGACCTTCAACGATAAAACGTCCAACATCAAGCCGGGAGTTCCACTTCCTGTCAAAGCGAAAGTCCACGCCGACCGCTCCTACGATCTTATCATTCACAAGCCTCCGACGAGCTATTTCTTGAAGCATGCGGCCGGCATACCGAAAGCCGCTATGGGCTGTAAGTATTAACTACTCAAGGATCTTATAATAGAATACAGCAAACATAGAAGGGAACATGAACTCGAAGACTAACGTGGTTGTTAGACATTATAAATAAAAGAAAATCTGATTTTACTGGGTGAAGATTGGAGTGCCTGACGTTTCAGCGTTTCAACTGTTTTCTACTACGAGCGAACCCTCCACCCCAGGAAAGTATAACGATATGTAATCATTCTTTCAGCCGTGGGATGAACTTAGAGACTTAGGGCCAACACAGTCCACCATTTAACTATACCAACAAGCCTGTGAGAGTCTAACGCCTTACCACATGGCACTGTAAAATTACACCTTCGAGCAGCCTCGTGCCCTGACTACCAGATTTTCCCGGATTTCTCCGTCCTATGGTCTTGTCACTGATTCGAGGACGCTTGCGCGACCTATGCCTGACGTAGCCTGAGTTTGAATATACGGCGGACCAAGGCACCCTTTGCCCATCATGGTCAATGTATAATGACGTCAGATTTGTCTCTGACAGTGCCTCCGTGCTACAAGCGCTAGCAAAAAATACTATAACCTCTGTCCTTGTACTGGAATGCCACAATGTGCTTCAATCCATTGCAAGGTCAAATAGAGTGACCCTGCAATGGATTAAAGGGCACAGCGACTCACTGGGCAACGACGCGGCAGACGAACTGGCCAAAAATCAAAGGAAATAGTATATGGACCGGAACCCTTGATGCCCATACCCCAGGCCCAAATAATAACATGGCTATGCAGGAACACCGACGAAACGCACCTTAAAGAATGGAAAAAAAACGCAGGATGCAGGCAAACAAAGAACGCGGTTCCGGAAGCGCCTAAAAAACTTGCCCGCAACCTCACCAGATTAAAAAGGGACAAAATCCGTAAAGTCATAGGTACTATGGCAGGCCACTGTCCCCCTAAACAAACACCTGTTTACCATAGGTGTGACAGACAGCCCTCTGCAGAGGATGCATGGAGGAATCTATTCAAACTAAATAGTTGGTTTGAGAGCAACAACCTCACACTAAATGCGTCTAAAAGTAACTTCATACATTTTACAAATCATCGAAATCGGAATAAAGGTTCGCCAAAATTACTTTCAATAAATAACACTGCCATTCCTCAAACTCATTGTACTAGATTTTTAGGTGTTCATGTCGACGAACTTTTAAAATGGAACTTTCACTGTGAAAACCTCGAAAGTAGGTTAAGTCGGGCATGTTATGCTTTAAGTATTGTAAGAAGGTCGTTGGATGAATTGCAAACAAGAAATGTTTATTTCAGCTATATTGAAGCTATCCTAAGTTATGCCATTACGATCTGGGGAAATTGTTATGCTTGTCATAGGGAACCCATATTTATACTCCAAAAGAGAGCAGTGCGAATAATTGCAAAGGTGAAAAGGGAAGAGTCGTGTCGACCCATTTTTAAAAGGCTAAGAATCCTCACCTTAACCTCACTCTATCTCTTTAAGTTACTAACTGAGTTTTTTAAGAATAAAGAAACACATTATAAAAAGTTTTCAGATACACATACTAAAAATACGAGAAATAAATTAAACATTTTTATACCATGTATTAAACTAAACACAGCAAGGCAAGACACAAAATACTCAGGGCCATATTACTTTAACAGGCTACCAGAAAGTTTAAAAACTATTCAAGTGGAAAGCTTATTCAAAAAGTTACTTAAAGAATTCTTATTAGACAAAGCTTTTTACACGATCGATGAGTTTGTTAATTTTAAATAATTTTTCAAATTTTTTGGTCATTTTTTTGACAATTTTAAGTAGCATTTTTTAATTATTCTGACTTTTTCTGATTTTAATTTCTTGATTATTTTTATCAATTATTTTAATTTGTGGTTTTAGTAAATAAATCTTAAAAATGATTTGGATGCCCTAAAAGCAATAATGAAGTAACTGTATGTACGTGGTGATAAATTTAAATATTGTAAAAACGAACTAATATACTGTAATTTAAATGTACTTAAATATTAAGTTTCTACAATCTGTTAAGATTTTTTTGGAAATAAATTGAAATTGAAAAAAAAATTTAAAATTGAAGAAGAAACGCCACAGCATGTGCTCATGGAATGCAGGAGCGTGGCAGAGCAACGGGCAAGAATACTACAATCTCCAGCATCTGTCCCGGAGGCCTGTAGCAACCTAAACAGGCTGCTAACCTGGGACAGCCTGGGTTGGTTGGAGTAATATAAATAGAAACATGAGCCACGCACAACGGCTCAATCAAGAGGCCAAGTGCGGGAAATAGCCCAGGAAAACTAACTAACTTACTAACTAACTAACTAATGACGTCAAGTCGTCAACTTTTTCCAGACCCCCTGGTTATTCGCTGGATGGGCAGCTTTTGAGTAAACCGCCCAGTTCCGCCCGAGGTGCAATTCCGAATCTGCAAATGTTTGGTCCCAACCACCTCCCACTGCAGATTACAGCCGTGGCAGAAGTTCACAGCGGCTCTGACAGGTTAAGTCCCTCTACATCAGTGGCGTGCCCAGGGTTGGTGAATGGGGCAAGCCCGACATACCTTTTTGGGATTTTTACGCTTTTTATAGTAAAAAAAAGTGGTACCTCTGTACTCTTCAATCTTCATTTTGAAATTTACTGCTTCAATAAAGCACACTGAAGGCATGCTGCTGCTAGACAGAATTTATCATATACTTATCAGCAGTCGCATATAAAAAAATACATTTAATTACAAAAACATTCTCTTAGCCTAATATTTCATAATTAATTAAACAGTTTTCCAATTTACTTCCTAACTCGGAAAGAGATTCAGAAATGATAGTTTGTGGTTTACCACCTCACTAGGAATAACCTGTATCGAGGTGGTACCAACAGAAATCGTATATTGCCTGCCGAAAGAGCATGATATATCCGCTCTTAGGTTTTTATTTTATTTTAATAATTTTTTAAACTTTATATTGCAATGGTATTTACATTTAATAATTACAAGGATGGAGGTAGTTACTTTATTCTAAAATTTAAAGATTTTGAAGAGATCAAATTAAACGGAAGGTATTTTAGTTCAAATATTCATAAATAAATATTCTTACATACTAATATAATACATACATAGATACGATAATCGCATAAACTTTACATGAATTTATATTAAAAGTATATATAAATAAAAATTATTATAAATAAGTACATACATATAATATGATAATTAAAAAAAAAAAAAAAAATATATTATTATGATAATACGACTATATATTTACATACGCAAAAGTGCCTTGATAACTATTTATCAAAGAAAATGACAATTTGCAATGCCATAATAATGCCTCGCAGTCTTTCCTAGATTTATTAAGCAGCCAATTTATAACCACTCTTCGAAAAGTAGGGTATGGTAAGTCGGTCGTCGGTACGCCCATTCTCAGTTTATTGTATAGTCTCGGAGCTAGAAAAGTATAATGTCGTTGTCCATATGTCGTGTTCATTTTTACCTCAGGTTGTCTGTATCGATGTCTAGTCTCATGTCCATGGTCCCAAAGTTTAGATATCGCAGTCCTGTCATTCCTCTGGAAGTACATTAAAGGCCTGGGCACGGGGCGGGACGGCGACGCGACGCCAGCGTGACGTGATAGTTGTAATGTATTGAACTATAGAAGAGATGACACACAGCGCAGTCCCGCTCGGCGCGACGTTTGACGTCGCGTCACGTCGCCGCCGCGCCGGGCGCGATTACAAACGGAGCGCGGCGGGACGGTGATCGACGGGTCGCTGGCGGGGCGCTAGCACAGAGCTAAGCTTTGTATTGTATGGGATACGTATTTAGTAGTCACACAGAGAACGCGACGTCAGTGCGTCGCGCTCGGCGGGACGGTGCGTTTGTGTTTTTTTACAACTTTGACTGACGAAATCTTATTAAAAATGGATAACGACATTATCGAACGTCTTATAGAATGCGTTAGAAGAAACGTATTTCTATATGACTTAAGTCACAAAGACTATAAAAATATTACCATTAAAGCTGTTATTTGGGAGTCGATAGGAAGGGAATTAAATCAAACCGGTAAGTCACATTATTGATAATTTATTTGATTATTATTAAAATAAGTAACAAACTTTTCTCGGACCTCAAATGCTGCGTTTGGAGATCGCTGATTTGTAGATCTCATTGAAGTGAGTGCTCTTGAATCGTTCGATACTTCCGTTGAATCTAAAGAAAACGACCCTTCCTTTCTTACGTAATTATGCAAGCAACAAGCTGCTTTAACAATATGTACAGCGGTATCAACATCACTTTCTATAGGTCTGTGAAAAATTCGATATTTCTGTGACAAAATACCAAAACAGTTTTCAACAACACGTCGAGCTCGACAAAGGCGATAATTGAAAGTTTTCTTTCTGTTGTCATGAATAACTGTTGCTCTAGGGAAAGGTCGCATCAAATATTCTTTCAAAGCAAAGCCTTCATCTCCTATCAAGACGTGGGGTGTAGGATCTTCATTTCCCGGAAGAGGTTTTGGTGGTAGCAGTAATTTACCATCAAGGTAAACTTGATAAAATGCAGAATTTTCAAAGATTCCACTATCACTTAAACGTCCATAGCTTCCTATATCGACAAATATGAATTTATAAAATGGATCTACAATCGCAAGCAAAACAATGGAATAAAAATTTTTATAGCAAAAATAATTAGATCCACTATTAGGAGGACATTTAATCGCAACATGTTTTCCATCTATACTTCCTACACAGTTAGGGAAGTTCCATATTTCTCTATAACCAACTTCTGAATGCCTCCATATCTCCTCTGTTGGTGTTGGCATATACGACGGTTGCATTATATTCCATATTTCTATGCAGACATTTTTTACAATACCGCCCACCGTACTGCGTCCAACACGGAAAGAAAATGCAATAGTTTGGTAAGAATCACCGGTGGTTAAATACCTAAAACAAAAAAAATAAAATTTATTACTTCGCTGCTTATTTTGTAATTATTGCAGTGCAATTCATGCTTATATATTATATATATATATTCGTATATATAACAAATTATTCCTTCGTATTTAAATTTACCTATATTTTGTTTTACCACAGGTGAAGCTGTAAGAAATAAATGGAAAACTATAAGAGATGGGTACACAAAGCATAAAAAGCTAATGAAAGGAACAACTGGATCTGCTAGGAAAAATTCCAATTATGCTTGGGCGGCACATTTGGCTTTTTTAGATAACTTCAATTTACCACGACCCTCTTGTTCGAATGTTGAAATAGAACGTATACCGTCACCGCCACCTCCACCGTCACCGCTACCTCCACCTACTCTCGTTTCCGACCTAGATGTTACATCGCCATCGAATCCAACACCACCGCTTCGATCAACGTCACCATCTGGCCCGTCACTAGAATCACTATCAAATGTGCCTACAGCATCGACATCAAGATTTTCTACAATAACTTCTCGTAATCGAAATGTAGTTCGACCAAACACTTGAACTGACGATGATGTGGGAAGAGTGTTAGACTTTATAAACGCAAAAAAGAGAAAGCAATATGATGGGATCGACCATTTGTTTCTAAGCTACGCTGATACTTTCAAAAAATTCCCTAAACGGGAACAAGCTCTGCTAAAGTTGGAATTAGCGAAACTATTTTCGAACACAGAGTTACAATTGCTTAACAGTGCCAGTATTGACCAATATCACCATACATCAACCACATCTTCAGCTTATTCGAACATAACTTCAATTGACAATAGCACATGCCATTCACCACCGCTTCAACAGAACCTGTCTGAAAATCTGCCAGTCAATTTGAAAAGTCCACACAATACGGGTAATAGTGCATTCTTTGAGCAATACAATCTACAACAAGGACATTTACCGCCCGATGATTACACTACAAATTTTGATGAGTAATGTTTTTGTTTATGTATTTATGATGTTATATTTTTAATGTTTGCGGTTTTTAATGTTTTCGTGTTTTTATTGTTTTTGTGTAATGTTTACAGTTTTTTAATGATTTTAAATGTATGTTAATAAAGTTTACAGTTTTCGAGTTTAATTTAGATAAAATAAGATATTTAAAGATAATTAAAGATAATTAATTAAGATAAGATAATTAAAAACCTTACCTCAAACATATTGCCAGTCTTTCTCTTGAACTAATAGCCCTCCTCCACGTTGTGTCAAGTTTGATTATTTTTTCCTTTATTAAATTGTGTAATTCTTCAAAACATTCTTGCGACATTTTAAAGTAGGTATAGAACCTATCTTCATGGGATTCAAGTTCCCGGCAGAGTCTATGATATTCACCATATTGATGTCGCTTTTGGTTCACATCATGCACCCATATCCGTTTACGGTGTTTTTTTTAGCTAACGCAAACAAAAGCAAGGCCGTTTCGACGTCTGAATCGCTTGACATTTTGTTTCAAAATGCTCGAGAAATCACGCCGAGGACGGCAGGACGGGCGGCGCGACGCCAAACTTGAGCGTCGCGCCCGCAGTGTGACATGTACGGCGCGCTGCTGCCCCGTCGGCGTTGCGTCGCCGTCACGCCCCGTCGGCTATGTGCCCAGGCCTTAAAACCTCTTTTAGGTATAACTGTCGGATGTCCATTACGTTAAAGTCTGTGAATAATTGGTCGGATGGGAAACGGAGTGGTTTTTTATTAATAACCCTAATGAGGGCTTTTTGAGCTTTTATTACCGGGTCAAGAATTGATTTAGCCGCTCCACCCCATCCTATCTGCCCGTATGTAATCGATGACTGTGTGATATATCTCCGGTGAAGAAAAGCTATTTTATTTGCTTGAGCGAGTGAAATCAAGACAGAACTCATCGCAAGGGACAATTTCCTCCATTGTTTATTAGGCAATAAAAACCACAAATCAATTGAAATTATACAATAAAAAATCTGCACTGTCACTTGCCCAAAACAAACGGAACTAACAAGACAATGAAGTTGCGCACTCTGCAGATTCCTCGCTCGCATTTTACTTCGTGGTAATGCAAGCCTGGTATATTCGTCAGTACAAAAGTCGTATAGATACATATATTGTTTTGAATAATTTGCCATAGGTTAGAATGAAAGAATCACTAATTTTGAAAGCCCCGTTGCTAGCCCATTTGTGCGAGCGAGATGACTAGCTGAACTCAACTCGGTTTCGATTGCAGCGAATTGGTGCTCTGTCGATAACCTGTTTTATCGCATGGAGCGATCTGTGCCGCTAGATAGCGCTAGACACTCGCAAATTCATTTATCGAATTTAGCGATCTTTTTAAGAAAAAGGCAAGCCGGGCTTTTTGGCTTATATGAAAGAACCGCCAGTGCTCTCCGTCCTCTATGAGGACATGGAGGGACTTGACCTGTCCTTAGTGGCTATCGGATAGGAGTTGAACCGTGACTTAAGCAGGCCAGTGCCCAACTCACGCTCGTAATATTTGACAACTCAAAAGTGCTTATAATGGTGCTTGAGCTACTCCTTGAGGATGTAGCATCGAATAACAACACTATTTTTGAAATTTTTGCAGGTAATGAAATAGCCGGTAAGGTCACTTTGAAACATGTTTATGAAATCGCTAAAATTAAGTCTGAAGATCCACCACTTCTGGGTTCTTCAATGGAGCACATATGCAATATGATCATCGGACAAGCCAGAACTATGGGAATAGAAGTCGTGCGAGATTTGGACCCGCAGGTAAGCATCATTCTAAGAGACTAAGGACAAGGACTTTAGGATTAGTTAGTTAGTAAGTCCTAGACAACTAGGACTTACATTCACGATTCGTGTGTGTCCTCTAATATCTAAGAGAGGATTGCTAAAAGTTGCTTATTTAATCCAAATTACAAATAATATACACATTTTTTTTAAATATAATGTTATTTCTGACCGCCCAATAAAAAGGAGTGTAATTTGTTCATTGTTCACGTATGTATGTTTTCCGTTTCGTTATTCCACCATAACTTCTAAACGCATGAACCAATTTAGAAGTGTGTGGTATCGTTAGCATCGTTATGTCATTCCAGGTGTCATAGTGTACCTAAACTGTACATTCCAGGTGTACCTAAACTGTCCAAATTTCAAATAAATAATTGTCCAAATGTCAATGAGTTAAGATAAATACGTGTTCATTATCAAATGAAAAGTGAGTAGATTATAGACATCATGATTATCACAGAAAGCGCAATAGTTTTTAAGCACTGGCTGTTTACGAAGGTAATGCGCGTCAATGGGGCCGTAACGGAGCATGCGTAAATTGAATTCTGTTTCAACGAGTATCGACTTTATTCCCTAAAAACATGCTTTTCTGCGCGAACAAATTGTTTGTAATAATTACGGCAGACGGCAATCTTGCAGACGGCATTCTTGCAGGCGGCAGTTTTGCAGAAGGCAATCTTGCAGAAGGCAGTTTTGCAAATGTCAAACTGACGTTTCGAGGGTCGGCATTTTTGCAGACGGCATTTTTGCAGAAAATGAAGTTAGAAGCAAAACATCGTATTTAAAATTTAGTGTTACCAGAGTAGAAATCGACAAAAGCCGCGTTTTCATATGTCAGGGTAGGGAAACCAGTCCACTTCTTTGAGTGTCCTCTCCATCGCGGATCTTAGCAATCAACTTTCGATTTTAGGGAAAGAAATTAATGAAAGGGTGAAAGTGGGTCTTATTTATTTCGTGGCAATGCATTATTAACCTGTCATGTTAATTCCACGCGGCGGTCGTTTTTTATTATAACATTTTATTGTTTTAAACTGTCGTTGAATTTGTGTGGTCTAGAGCTTAATTGAAGCTCACTTTGTCGTGCATTCCGCTAATTACTCCGTGTTTTTTGTGAATTAAATCCACGATTTTGTACAGAGGATAGGTGATTTAAAAATATGGTCGCAGGACTGAGTAGCAGGTATTATACTAATAAGTGGTACCGTCGTATTAGTGGTTTTTCGCCAGTAGGAAAAACAACGTTGTCTCTTTCTCAACCCGTAGGCTGATGAGCTATGGTGTCACGAAGACGGCGATTATCGTTTTATCGATTTCCCCCATACTTCTGACACAGTAAATATAGTAGCTAAAGCAGTATGGAAACTAGGCCCATTTGTTGAAATAAATACCTACGGAGCAGTGAAGCACTATTGCCACCCCCTCATATTTTGTAAAAATGAGAAGTTATTTTTAATGTCCTAACCTAACCTAACCTAACCTAACAATGTATCGATAATATTAGATAATCGTAAGTGGTGTCGCAAAAGGCAATGTTGACAGTCAAAAAATAATTAATACGATAACATTGTGGAGAGGTAAAAATATTCACCACTTTAATTTACCCTGACATGATAATTTGCTACTTCTTTTTCTAAATTTAAAATTAATAACATATGACCGCTTTACTGCTTTATTTTTGGTTTGTAAAATAATATAAAATTATTTTATTCGTGTAATCATGTCCTAATGCGCCATTCTCAAACGTTGCTAACTTCGGGTTTGTATGCAAGTTTGCTTTCTGCAAGAATGCCGTCTGCAAAAATGCCGCCTGCAAGGTTGCCGCCTGCAAGGTTGCCGCTTGCAAGGTTGCCTCCTGCAAATCTGCCCTCAACAAATTTGGAGCTGTCAAAGTGATATTTGTGCAAGTTTGCCGCATGCAAAACTGCCGCCCCCCATAATTACAAATACAAAAGTGCATTTTTTTGTACTGGCGATCGTGTTTTTTTTTTTTAATTATTGTTATTTTTTCCTCAATTCCTTAAAAGGAAAAAAGTTATACCAATCTATAAGTTGAAGAGTAGCGATGACGTCAGGGTTGGCAAAAACCCGGGTTTTATCAAAAAATATCTGCCCACTGGGATTTTCAGGCTTTTTTAGGGAATTTTGGGTTTCGGAATTAATGAGAATTTTAAATTAATATATTTTAATTTTACATTTAATTCAATTTTATTACCATTTTACTGCATTTTTTCGGGGGGCGCCAGTTTTGCATGCGGCAATTTTGCACAAATGTCACTTTTGACAGGTCCAAATTTGTTGAGGGCAGATTTGCAGGAGGCAACCTTGCAGGAAGCAACCTTGCAGGCGGCAACCTTCAGTACAGTTTTTAAGTTTTTCTGTTAGGTTAGGTTAGGTTAGGTTTTTCTTTCCCTAAAATCGAAGTGACATTAATTACCGGCATCCTTGTAGTGGATGACTTTTATACATCAAACTAAACATTAAAAAAAATGTTTTAAGTTTTTCTGTTAGGTTAGGTTAGGTCATTTTGACATTTGCAAAACTGCCTTCTGCAAGATTGCCTTCTGCAAAACTGCCGCCTGCAAGAATGCCGTCTGCAAGATTGCCGTCTGCAAATTTGCCTTCTGCAAGTTTGATGGGACCCATTTTTTCTCCCAATCCAAATCTATTTACTATTGAATAAAGTTGTAACACTACCATGAAGGGAATTCCCCCGAAAATCGTTATTGTCAGTTGTCATGGGGCATTTACACTCTCGACCGAGGCGCAAGGCGAGACGCGAAACCATATAGTTAAACAAACGGAACAGAGGCAAAGCTTCTAGCAAAGTAGGTAAACATTTTGTACGTCGTTAGAAGCTTTGCCTCTGTTCCGTTTGTTTACTTATATGGTTTCGCGTCTCGCCTCGCGCCTCGCGCGAGAGTGTAAACGCCCTATTAGGGAGATCTCCTTTATTTTCACAACAGGATAAGAGTTAACAGTAACAACCGCTAGTGGCGCTGTTTCGGCGCGAAAGTATTGAGTAGTAGTGCTGGCAGCGTTTCGGCGCGGAAGTATTGAGTAGTAGTGCAAACGATTTTAGAAAAAAATAGTGTATATTGAAGTGTGTATAAGGGTCTTTGTCGCTTGAAGAGTAATGTAATAGTTTTGTAATAAATCAAGTTGAGTGTTCTACCGTGTTTTTGCATCTTCTGCTGCCTATCCACGTAACAATATTATCCATAAGTTATCTTATAAATAATGCCAAAAGTAGTCGGCATTCCACTTGTCCGGCCAGTTCTGCATCAATTGAAAGACTTCTCAACATTTGGAATGGTCTGTAGTAAATTACGGAACAGACTGGGTGTGTCACAACTACATCCTTTTTTTTTCTTTTTGATAAAATATAATATAAATGCTATATCCGTTCATTGATTTAATTATTATAAACAAGTATTTTTTCAAAAACCCACATTCGTCAAAAACCCTCGGGTTTTTTCAGGTGGGTTTTACCCAATTTAACCCAGTGGGTTTTTTCGGGTTGGGGAAAATCAAGCCTACCCTGGATGACGTTAGCAACTATCGGCTCAGTGTGTTTCTAAAAATAAATGAAAAAATTGCAACAGCTTGTTCATTTCTTTGAGTGTGCGACAAGGTACCGGTAGAGAGACAAAAACAGCTTATTGGTATGGTATACAAGGAAACTGGTTTGAAGGACTGGTCTCAGGTTGTAGTGGTCGACTGCAAAGAAATGAACTGTGCCGAAATCCACTATGGTCACAGTATAACACCCAGTAGCTTTACTCTCGAGCTACAAGGCAATGCGGAAAGAGGATGCAAGGAATGTGGGACGCATTAAGGGCAGGTAAAGGCTGCCCACCTTTTCAACGTTCGAATATCTGTGTAGGCTGAGTAGCGAAACATCTGGCGACCATCCGATCCCTTACGACTCGTGACGTATTCGCTTTGATTTCAATTTTGTTCTAAGAGAATCTACTGTCTGGTATACTATGCTATGGTGTATCTCAAGGCACGAACCGTAGAGGACTTATCCGCAGATCTCGAGCCAATTTTCTCACCTGGGTCTATGTATTGCGATCCAATCTTCTTTTGATGTGTGTAGATTCCTAGACGTTCTAACACTCCTTTTTCTTCCTGTTCTGCGACGGTCTCCAATGTGGCCAAGCTTGTTGTATCGTTTTAGTGGATGAAACTAACGGACAACTGCCACTTAGAATGTAAACCATCTCACACTGCCTTTTTTCAGCTTCATATGGAGAGCCAGCGACAAAAAAAGTGGAAGAGTTTTGTAAAAGCTGATACTTTCAGATCAGACAGTATTTTGGCCATAGAATGCTGGGGTAGAGTCAGCAGGCCAGACTCCGGGACACCTGGCGCTGGCGTACTAGGAAAGGTGTAATTTAAATTAGAACCATTAAATTTTACTCATTTTCTGGCCTTTACAAGCAAAAATGGATGTTTCCCTCTTATAACGAATTCATGCTTATATCGAATTCCCGCTTATATCAAATTTTTACTTTGACCCCCTAAAATTCGATATAAGCGGGCTTTACTGTATATATTTTTAGTTTTTTTCCAATTCTGGTTATCAAACATGTCTACTTTGTCGTACTGATTCACCCACTACAAGGATGTCACTAATTTAAAACTCATCTGTAGATGCAGAAGTATTAGCATCTACAAAGGAGTATCGGACATCCTGTATATGTATTCTTCATACGCTGCTTCCCTATTTCTTAAAACAAATTTAGATAATCTAGTTGAATCTTTGTCTGTTTGCAGGAATATGCCCAGTTTTTGGAGGAGCGGAAAACCGTTGTTGAAGGACACAAGCAGAAATTGCAAGAACTCCGAGAAGCGAAAATGTTGAGAACTGTAGAATAATATTTTTCTTTGAATTTGATGATGTATTTAGAGTTTGTAGTATCTACAAGGTAAAATTAGAAAATAAATAACATTTATAACAGTTTAGGAAGTATTGTTAATTTTTAGTCTCATTACAAATCTTACAAGCTGAATTAGAACCACTTCCTCTTATTCTTTGAAGTTGAAATTTTACTTGTTGGTTCAGTTCGGTTGACACTGCATTTTTATGGTGAGCATGACCTGATTCTACACCCAGGATCGGCTTCCGACGAGTCTAATCTTCCATGGTCAACAGCACAGACACACAATTTTGTATACGAATTCAATTATGATAGCCCGTATATTGCAACAGGGCTGCCGCACCCAGGGCACAGGATACCAAACAGTAGTATACTCTTGAGCTACATGTCAATGCGGGAAAAGGGGGCGACGAATGTGGGCAGAGGGGTTTGTCTTGACAAACGCCGTTGGTTATAGTTACGCGCAGGTAAAGGCTGGTGACTTCGAATGTTTGGGTCCGAGTAGCAAACATCTGGCGGCCGTATCCGAGCCCTTACGACTCATGATGTATTCGCTTCGATTTCAATTTTGTTCTAAGAGGGCAATTCTGGAGGGCCTCGTCTAGACAATTTGGCTCCAGACGATTCCTCAACGGTCAACAGCACAAACGAATTCTCGTGTACGCATTCAATTATGATAGCCCATTACAAAGGGGGAGTGAATGGGTGGTAAGGTTAACGCTCATATGTGACCAAGACAGTTGTCCTAAACCTACCACAGCCGGTCGTTAGTCCGGAATCTACTGCTCACCCCCCAAAAGTGTAAAAATAGTATTATGATGGGCCCGACTCCGGTCAGTGAATTCCATGGCAGCTCCTGTGCGGGTTTAATTCATTTTAGGTGATAAACTGCACTTATAAATTGTCTGATTAATTCAGCTTGCGAAGGCCAAATTTGATATAATTTTGGATTGTGAAATTGTGGTTTAATACGTCTCCGATGTTTATTCACGGCGACGTGGGCGGTTTTTTACCCAAAGATTTGCTCTTTAGATTGATCGTTGTTGCTGAATTTCCTCGATAATGATTAAGCTAATCTTTAGTATTGGTTTTTTAGCTTGTAAGGCATGACCTCGCCCCGTGCTAGTATGAAGAATTGGCATGAATTGGCATGTTATAAACCAAAGTTCTTACCGCTCTCTGAAGTTCTTTGTAGGCTGCTGTATTCGTCGGACGTTTTTAGGCTCGGGAATCCGCAGTTTATTTCCAGATCCAACAGAAATTTCACTTCACTTTTTACACGATTTTTTGGTTTAATCACAAAGGAAAATAAATAAAAGTCTCATTACGTGAGTGTTCGTTTACTAAATTCAAAGGCCGAATATTTAGACCTTTAGGATTTTGTACATGTAAACAAATTAAATACTAGGAGGGCTTATTGTTATTTTCACAAAGTCTTTAATTGTAATATTACACTATACACGTAATTTTACAAAACACAGAATTTACAAATTTGTCGGCATTAACTTAAACTGGCCTCTAGGAGCACAAGTCTGATGTGTTACTCGACT